>OZ007509.1:729813-1453813 GCA_963931865.1 Axinella damicornis
AAACATGTCCCTAAGCCCAATATAGCTACATTGTAAAGGTTTTCTTTCTGATGAGAAGCCCAACAAGTTATGTCTTTACATTATTTCAGCTGACCTACTACTTGCTGATACACTTATACTCTCCACTGATGCCAGGATTCAGTAACACAACATTATTTCTTGCTTCCAATTCTGTAATGCAGAATGGGCGGAGGAAGGGGATGTTCCTGCAATTACCAGAGGCAGCCTGATCCATAATAGGCTTTGCACATAGACTGAAGTACACATTGCTACCAACTCAACTAAAACATAAAGTAGCTGAGCAACCTCATTATGTAGCTGAATGACCGGATTGTTTTTTTCATTCAATTACTTGGAATTATTGAGCAACCTCATCAAAATTTAATAGGGGCGCTCGAATTTGGACTCTACTTCATGACTTAAACACAGGCTCTAATACATGTACAAGAGGCTGTTTTCCAAAATAATTATTGTTCTAGGTCACAAACTACACTCAGAATCCATCACATCAAATTAGCTTAAATGGCTTTAAGTTAGTAAACAATAATCCCAGTAGCTGTGCGAGAAGAGTTCTATATAAGGTGTGGTGATTAGGATAATACACTTGGTGGTGGTGGTAAGAGGAGGATTTAATTGACCTCTCACATGACTGTTCAATTGATACCACAGTGGCATATGGCTAGGAAGCAAATTGGAAGTGTAGAGGCTATGTTATGCTGTTGGCCGTGCCCCTGCAGGGGCCAGTGAGATTTACCTCCATTTCCTCCGTCGCTCAGCAATATATAGTGGTTCCAGCTGCAGTACGGTGATGTACATCAAGTTTAGCTTGGTGATTTGTAACTTATTTGTCTCTAGACTATAGACCAGCACATTAACTAATTAGCCTGGTATAAGTAAATTCAAATTCTTTGCTGCCGTATTGAATCGGTCACTAGCTAGCTATATTCATTGAGTTCCTCGGCCTAGCTTGTGTACACACCATCTTCCGAGGCAAGTGGAAAAGGCGGATACGATCGGACGCGGACGCGGACGCGGACACGGACACGGACACGAGCCAAAATTAATTTTTCTGCCCTTTTCAGCCCTTTGCAGTGTAGGACAGAAGCTAAACATGGTTATTCATTGGCTAAAGTTGCTTGCTTAGCCTATTGAACCGTCTTTCATGTCTTACCTGGAGTCAGCAGAGGTCAAAGGCCACGTGCATATTTAATGAGCTTCAACGAAAAGATTAGAAGAGCTTTTATTTTGTGCAGAAACCAAACTCAAGCATTTTGCTAAAGCATAGGAAGCAGAAATAATATTCCTATACCATCTACGATGGCTGATCGAAGCTCGAACTTTCATTGTTGAAGCTTATCAAATATGCACGTGGCCTTTGACCTCTGCTGACTCGCGGTAAGACATGAAACAATAGGCTAGCCTCGTTCCCAGGCCCCGCCCAGCTATTAATTTTTTGTTCGCGCGTGGGAGAGCCTGGGAACGAGGCTAACAATAGGCTAAGCAAGCAACTTTTAGCGAGTGTTTAGCTTCTGTCCTACACTGCAAAGGGCTGAAAAATGAATTTTGGTTCGTGTCCGTGTCCGTGTCCGCGTCCGTGTCCGCGTCCGCGTCCGACACTTGCCCTCTTCGAGGCTTATTCGTGATGCACGATTAGTATACTATTGTGCGGTCTCTTTGGACACTATGATGGCTGGTGGATGTCGATGTCGTGGCTCGCTCTGACCGTCTTGTTGGTGCTGAGCAGCTGCAGCTGCTGGATGCTAGCTGGAGGACAGACATGCTCCACCAATGGTGACTACTACTTAGCTAGATTTTTATATGCGTTTCGTAGTCATGCTTCAATTCTGGATTTGTTGAAGTTGCAATCTCTTCTGTTAGTGCTTAAGATGCATGCAATTGTCCAAAAAAGGTGGAGATTTGAATTTTGTCATCTAGCTATCATCATGCATGCAGCTGCAATGTTGGCAGAGCGTACTGTTACTGTGAGTGCTGAGAGGGAGGATGGCCCAACTCCTGGTGCTAGAGTGACCTGGAGCAAAACAGTACCACCTGAGTGTGTGGCATCTGTCACAGTGGAGTTCAGGACTAGTAGCAGTGGGAGTGTAGTGAGATCCTACACAACCAGTGCATCAGAGACTGAGGTCATTCAGACTGATCTCCAGTGTGATACAACCTACTACATCAGAGTGGTGGTTACTGGAGTAGCCCCACGTGGTAACCTGACCAGCGAACAAGTACAAGTACTTGTTGGAGGTAAAGTCAAACACTCTCTGTATATTGTACAATTGCATTGTGTGTAGCTAATTGCTACAGCAACTTTATTGAATGGTGTTACACAGATATACCAGCCCCAGTCACAGTGAGAGCTGAAGCCACTGCAGACAACACAAGTATCAAAGTGTTGTGGGAGTGGTCACGTCAGGGTCTGCTCATGTGTCTTGACAGTGTTAGAGTTGACTACCAACCTGAGGGAGGCTCTCTGATGATGTACACAGTGGACAGTGCAACAGCAACCAGTGCCACCTTGTCCAACCTCCCGTGCAACACACAGTACACCATCAGTGTTGTTGCTGAGGGTCGTAGGACTGGTAGAAGGAGTACCACCAGAGCAGTTTCTCTACCAGCAAGAGGTACTGTAGCACATATTTTGACACATAGCTACAGTATCACATGAACTTGTAACCCATCACCCTCCAGCCCCTCCCACTCCCACTGAGGTCACTGTTCAGGTCGTGAATGCCTCAAGTGTCAGGGTAGCATGGCAGTGGACTAGTTCAGGTCCAGCTCCCAGCTGCTTCAACAGCACCCATGTGACCTACCATCCTGAGGGAGGTGGTGAGTCCTCCCTGCAGCTCAGGGACCCAGCAGCAACTGAGACCATCCTCACTGGCCTCCAGTGCAACACACGCTACACCATCACTGTGGTGGCCACTGCTGGAGAGCACAGGAGAGAGAGTGCAGCAATGACAGCGCTACTTCCACTAGTGCTACAAGGTATGATCAGCATGTGTAGCACACTACCTACAGAACTGAAGTCTACTCATAATGGTTTCACTGCAGGTCCACAGGATCTCTCAGCAGCTGTGCTGTCTCCTACCTCAGTGTATTTGACATGGGTGGCTCCCTGTGACACACAGCAGTACCATATACACTACAGGGGGACATGTGGGACCTATGTTCATGAGGGCAGTCTGGGCACCAATCATACTCAATACACTCTGGTTGGGCTCCAAGAAGGCATCAACTACACTTTCACTGTCAACCAGACTGGATTTGGAGGAGGTAGAGTGCTCTCTGCTGGTCCAGTGTATGCAATGACATTCACAGCAGGTATGATGATGGCTGTGCAGGCTAACTTGTGGCAGCTAGCTAGCTACATCAACACCATTTGCACACTCAGTCCCCTCAGGAGCTCCACAGTCACTGGAGGCCACATTTGTACAATCCACTGAAGTATCCCTCAACTGGACAGAAGTCTCTTGTGATCAGCAAAATGGACCAATCACTGGCTATGCTGTGAGGTACTATGCAACCTGTGGTCCTGACAGAGATGTGCAGCAGACCAAGTCAGTAGTGACAACAGGAAGCATCATTGATGGTCTTACTCCAAACACTGAGTATGCTTTCCAAGTGGCAGCAGTGAACACCAATGGAACTGGACCATTCAGTGAAGCCAGCACACTGGGAGGTAAATAATAAAAATTGCTTTACACTACCAATATAGTTAACTCCTCTTCAGCTATGTAGGAGCTCCACAATTGGTATCCAAATGATCGATGCTTCTCTTTTTGTATAAACAGGAATTCCACAGTCGGTGATGGTCAGTCCAGTGAACTCCACCACCGGTTCCGTGACTGTCTCCTGGAGTGAGGTTCAGTGCTTCAATGGAAGTGGACCAATCACCCACTACCTTGTACAGTATCATTCCATGTTTGGTGGTGCTGTGCAGAATATAACATCTGATGGTACAGTTCAAACTATTTCAGGCCTCACTCCAAACATTGCTGTGTACACATTCCGAGTGGCAGCTGTTGGTACTAATGGGGTGACTGGACCGTTCAGTAATCCTGCCAATACATCAGCAGCTGGTAAATACTAGAACTGAATTGAAGATCATATAAACAGTTATGAATGATATGTTTGACTGCAGGAACAACACCTATTTCTCCAGAAGGCTCAGGTAATAATTGACTCTGGACCACAGCACTATAATCTCAGGAAGACACTACTAAAGGAAACCTCTTTCTGTGCATGTGCAGATGAAACCAGTTCATCCACTGACCCTGGAGCCAGTTCATCCACTGACCCTGGACTGCTGGCAGGAGTTGCTGTGATTGTGATTGTGCTGGTGCTTGCAGCTGTCTGTATTGTGGTAGTACTCCTTATTCTGTGGAGGTAAGACCTTGATCTGTACCTTTGTCAACATGAGGTGGTTTCCATGCCACTACACTTGTACTTGTTTCCTTATAAGTACATGTTCTACATTTCAGAAGGTAGTCCAGACTCTGTTTGTGGTATTCCCATATATGGCTTTCCTCTAGCAGAAGAAAAGGAAAGGGCATGAAGGTCACTGCAGTGGTGTTGACTGACTTTGCAGATAGTGACAGCAAAGAGGAACAGGATGCAGCTGTTGACAACATCTGCTATGAAAAAGTTCCTAGTAAGTTAAACATATTGCATCAGCCTGCAATCAGGTATTGCTTGTCTTTGTAAAGAAGGGCTATGAAGGAAGAGATTTGCCTCATTCCCAGGCCCCCGCCCTGCAAGTACTTGGTGGGGTGAACATAATATATGATGCAAAATGGCAAAATCACAGCCTATTGCAAAGCTAGTGTCAACTCCAGTGGCAGAGATTGAAGGCCTTTCTGAAGTTCAGCCATATCTACAGTAGCACATGACGACTAATAAATTTCACCTGCAATGAGTGGCCTTTGCAGTTCATGCCCAAAGCCCATGCAGTCACTAGAAGAGAGTTTGCATGTACGTGTGCATGTGCAGCAAGGGGTAGAGTGATTGCTCTGTCTGTCAGTATGTCTGTATGTTCGTTTGTTTGTTTGTTTGTTTGTTTGTTTGTTTGTGGACACAGGAGTTTGGGTAAAATAGGAACGCTTGCACAGCCTTTCAGGGCCGTAGGAGTAGGTGCGGCAGGTGCGGCGGCCGCCGGACCAATAATATGTTCAGTCTCGCTAGCAAGTTGTTGAATCTTGCAGTTTCATCCCAAGATTGCACCAGAAACGATCTCAGAAGGTCTAAAATTCAAAATTTTCCTGGGGGAAGGCCCCCAGACCCCCCTACGTGACACGCTTCGCGCACTTGCTACACTTCTCAGTTGACTCGCTGCGCGTGCCATGCCATTGCGCCGCCACGATTTCATCGCTCAAATATGCAAAGCGCTCTCCGCCTGACCAAACTATCATTGCTTCCTACGGGCCTGCCTTTTATTGCAATGTATAAATTACAAAATGAATTCAAAGGTGTTTGTACCTAGTCACACGAAGAGCTATGAAAAGCGAGTTGTTCACTCTGTCCACATTATCAAACAAAACCACACCTTGATTTCAACAGTGTTTACTGTGACGTTAGCATGTGATCTATTTGATATTCATAAAGCACAATCCACACATCGAACGTTGATGTAAACAGTGCACGGGGTAAGTGCTCTACTGGGCACTGCTGTTATAGTAGCCATTGCAATGTGCATCAATATTGTACCCCATGCGATTACTACTGAGCGCACGAAAAGTGTAAATTGACAGCTGCATCCCGTGTGTGTACCAGTGCACCCTAAGTGCTTATAGCTCAGGACTACAGACCAACAAACAAACAGGGCTTTGCAGTCCATTGCTTTGTTTACACTGGGAGTGTAATTACAACCACTTTACAATGAATTGTGTGTACCAGTCCACCCTAAGTAAGTGCTTTGTAGCCCAAATAATGGTTACTCACTTTATGAGCATTGTTGCAATAACTACATTACCAACACACTCACCCACACAGCCTCCCCACCGACCATTGTGGATTACCAGCAGAAGGTGCTGTCTTTGGAGGGGGAGCAGGTCACCCTGACAGTGAAGGTTGCTGGCAGCCCCACCCCCACTATCACATGGCTCTTCAATGGGAAGAAGGTGAAGGATGACTACTCCACTGAGGTGGGGAAGGATGGATCACTGACACTCACGTGTGTGGAGCTGAAGCATGCTGGCACCTACACCTTCAGTGTCAGCAACAGTGTGGGCAGTGTGGAGGGGTGCACCAAACTGGTCGTCCACACTGAGGATGAGGACTGTACCAGTGCACCCAAAGTCGAGAGCAACCCAGTTGCTAAGGAAACGTTTGGGGAGTATGTTTCCGGCCTTCATGCACACAACAATGGCGGCTTCACTGCACAGTATCAGGTAATAAACCTTATAGCACCTCCACGCTGTAGACCAGTTGCACAAAGGCATGGCAGTACCCATTGTTTATGTAGCTATGGTGATTTTGATAGTCCAAATAACCGAAATATGATATCCTGAGCCATTTTTCAAAGTTTGGTTCATAAGTACAGAATTCTATGGTTTGTAGGTAAAAGTTGTCTAATACCATAGAACTCAATACTTCATGCAGTATGAGGCAATTTTTTAAAGGGCTGAAATTCACATTTTAGATTTTTTTATATTTTGGCTATAAAAATTACCATAATGAATTGGCTTCACCATACCAATATTAACAATGTCAACTAAAGGTCCTTAATGCAACATTGTACATTATTATGCCAGTGAATTGTCTTCTTTAGACCTTGCCCTCTGGGGAAGAAGGCCATCAAGTGACTGTAGGCAAAATCTCAGCAAACAGGCTCCTGAATCGATTCAGAAACATCACAGTTTGTGAGTCATTTTATTAGGTATCTGATGTATCAAGATATGTGGTTTCTCTTTCGCCGGATCCAGCGCTCTTGATATTTCGTTGTTCCTTTAGATGATGATCATCATGTCATTCTGGAGCCCATCTCTGGAAGAGTGAATTGTGAACACGAATACATCAACGCCTCCTACATAGATGTAAGATCCTCCACACAACATACAGAGTATATGTATCACTGGTATAGTACTACATCTGACACACAGGGCTATTCTGAACGCAGGAAGTACATTGCCACCCAGGGTGAGCTAGTAATAATCTCAGTAGTATGCATTGAAGTATTGACACAAACCTTTGCAGGTCCCCTCCCAAACACTGTCACTGACTTCTGGTGGCTGGTGTGGCAGGAGAGGATCCATGTGGTTGCCATGGTAACCAATGTTGTGGAGGGGGGACAGCAGAAGTGTGAGCAGTACTGGCCTGACCAGGGGACGCAGGAGTACGGTCCATTCAAAGTCACCCTCACAGAGCAGCAGGTGTTTGCAGACTACAACATCCGACAGCTGCTTGTTGCTGTGAGTGTTGTGGTAGCTAACCAGTGGCAGTCCTCATACTTATATGGGCAGTGTGATTACTTACTGACAAGTTACTGTCAGCAGTGCACTTGTGTAAGTGGCGTACTAGCCATGCCTGCATCGTCTACTCCCACAGTGTGACCAGGGTGGGAGGACTCCACTGAAGGTGACCCAGTTCCACTTCACTTCCTGGCCAGACCACGGTGTTCCAGAGTATGCTGGGCCAACCCTCAACTACCTCCGTCGGATGAAGGCCCAGGTGAAACCCTCCAGAGGATCCATACTGGTTCACTGCAGGTAAACAAGAAATCATTCATGGTAGGCTGGATGTGAGTAAATTTATGTTGGGAGATCGAGTCCAAGAGGTCAATGATGTCATCGTCTTTCTCCCTGCAGTGCTGGTGTTGGGAGGACTGGCACACTGATTGCCATTGACACAGCTCTGGAGCAGGCTGCCCAGGAGGATGTGGTGGACATCCCTGCCACTGTCACCAAGATGAGGAGGCAGCGCATGAAGATGGTCCAATCAGCAGTGAGAGAGAACTATATGTAGCTATGACTGTGCAGTTCACTTGGGGAATACTGTATGTAGTAGCTATGGTACTAAGATAGTATCGGCAGCGGTTTGCACAATTCTCATGTGCATACGTATACTATAAACGTGTGTTACTGTATGAGAGCTCTTCTGCGCATGAGTAATAATTATTCTCTCCCTCTGTGATCCAGGAGCAGTATGCGCTCATCCATGATGCTGTTCTGGAGTCCCTCACCTGTGGGGACACCCAGATCCCAGCCTCGGGACTGGTCGGTGCCATTGAGAAGCTGAAGCAGAGAGACAGTGAAACTGGGAGGACAGGATTCGAGACCCAGTTCCATGTATGTGATATACTCACTTCAAAGGATGTGTTTACCTCAACATGTGGAGACACACATCTGTGTGTAGCTGTCCCCAAAAAGGATATTGCCTTGAGTCATACTTAATGACGATGTATACTTTCAACATTGGTTCAGTGTGTTTAGATAACCTCTATTACACTCCTGGTAGGGGAAAAATTGTGCCGCGTAATTACACTCCTGGTAGGGGAAAAATTGTGCCGCGTAATCTAAACTAATCTAAATAATCAAACCTCATAGCTCGCAGGAAAGGCCTACAAAAATTCTGACTACACCGTCGTGATCGCTATCATGCAGTTAGACAAACGCATAATAATTGTGCTGAAACTCACCTTGGTGGTGGAGATACAAGCGCTTTTGTCGTGCCGTCGGCCGCCATTGCTCGATCGCTCTCTCGCGACTTCCGGTGGCAGTACCGTTCTTAGGAACGCACGCAAAGATTCTGGCCACACGGCCGTGATCGCTGTTGTTCACTGACGCTTACATGCCAAAACTCACCGTGCTGGCAAAGTTGTAAAGTGCTGTCACAATTTCGTGTCTTCCCTTTGGTCGCCATTGCTAGCGATCGACTGAGCGTGGTTGCCACGTGGCATGTGCGTTAACCCTTTAACCACCGAATTCTTCCCACCAAGACGACACATTTTCATGCATTCAGCGCACACCACTTTCGTAGGTACTCCTCTCCCACAGCATTCGCTCCTCAGCGGCCAAACTTGGTGGGGCCCGCACACATGGAGAGACCCCTCTGGCAATACCGTTAATGATATTCATGACCCCCCACAAGGCCAGCAATCGGAGGTCAAAGGTGGATGTCAGCCGGATTTTCGCCCAGCATTTCCCTAAACTTGGGCCAGATCTGACTGATGGCACACCTTACACCACCAATTTGCAGGTTTTCTTGAGGCCCTGGGTGGGGTCTATGAATATCATTAGAATCAAAAATTCTCGGGTCAATGAATGTCATTAAAATCAAAAAACGCCCACGACAGGCCGAAGGGGGGGCTGCCGCCCCCCCTTCGAAACCCCCCCGCTTGTACGTTTAGTGGGGGAGGCGCACCGAAATCTGACCAAATTTTTGAGTTCGTGCCTTAAAGTCGTCCCTAGGCCCTCTGAAGACTTTTTGGTCTCTTTTTGGACTGGCGAGAAGCCCTACAAGTGCATAGGGTCTAAATGACGCCTATAGACGTCAATGGGGCTTAAAGGGTTAATTGGGAATAACTGCGATACTAGCTTGCGCTACGGCGAGTCGCAGCCGGTGTTGCAACGGCTACCAGGAGTGCGGTTGCCCCTCGTTACACTCCTGGTATAGAGAAAATTGTGCCCCGTAAATAATGTAAATAATGTAACATAAACCTCACAGCACGCAGGAAAGGTCTACAGAGATTCTGACTACACCGTCGTGATCGCTATCATGCAGTGTTACAACCACACAATAATTGTGGTGAAACTCACCTTGGTGGTGGAGATAGCTACAAGCGCTTTTGTAGTGCCGTCGGCCGCCATTGCTCGATCGTGCTCTTCGACGTTGGCTGCCAGTACAGTCATACGAAGGGCTCACAAAGATTCTGACCACACAGCCGTAATCGCTGTCGTTCACTGACGCTTACATGACCGTGCTGGCAAGGTTGTAAGTGCTGTTATAGTTTCGTGTCTTCCCTTTGGTCGCCATTGCTAGCGTTCGACTGAGCGTGGTTGCCACGTGGCATGTGCGTTAACTGGAACGAATTGCAATAATTATTAGCTTGCGCTACGGCGAGGCAACCGCGGAGTTGCAACGGCTACCAGGAATGCGGTTGCCCCTCGTAATTAAATAATTAATTAATATAAATAACTCGTTCGACTTAGGAAAGGCACACGAAGATTCTGACCACACAGCCGTGATCGCTGTCGTTCACTGACGCTTACATGCCAAAACTCACCGTGCTGGCTAAGTTGCGAGTGCTGTCTTGTCTTCCTTTTGGTCGCCATTGCTCGCGATCGACTGAGCGTGGTTGCCACGTGGCCTGTGCGTTAATTGGAACGAATTGCAATATTTAGCTTCGCTACGGCGAGTCGCAACGGGGTTACAACGCGGCTACCAGGAGTGCGGTTGCCCCTCGTTACACTCCTGGTATAGAGAAAATTGTGCCGCGTAATGTAATCTAAATAATTAATAAACGTTTGACTATTTCCGAATGGCCTACAAAGATTCTGACTACACCGTCGTGATCGCTATGATGCAGTGACACAAAATCAAAATAATTGTGCTGAAACTCACCTTGGTGGTAGAGATATGAACGCTTTTGTCTCGCCGTTGGCCACCATTGCTCGAGCGCTCTCTTCGACTTCCGGTGGCAGTACCGTTCTTAGCAAAGGCACACGAAGATTCTGACCACATGGCCGTGATCGCTGTCGTTCACTGACGCTTACATGCCAAAACTCACCGTGCTGGCGAAGTTGTGAACGCTGTAACAGTTTCTTGTCTTCTCCTTGGGCCACCATTGCTGACTCAGCTCAATCAATCGACGTGACTTTGACCTCACGTGGCATGTGCGTTAATTGGAATGAGTTGCAATACCTAGCTTGCGCTACCGCCGAGTCGCAACCGGTTGCAACGCGGCTACCAGGAGTGCGGTTGCCCCTCGTTACACTCCTGGTATAGGAAAAATTGTGCCGCGTAAATAATAAATAATAAATAATAAATAACTCGTTGGAGAGATAGGAATGGCCTACAAAGATTATGACTACACCGTCGTGATCGCTATCGTTCAGTGACCCAAGCGTACAATTTTTGTGCTGAAACTCACCTTGGTGGTGGAGATACAAGCGCTTTTGTCTCGCCGTGGCCGCCATTGCTCGAGCGCTCTCTCCGACTTCCGGTGGCAGTACCGTTCTTAGCAAAGGCACACGAAGATTCTGACCACATGGCCGTGATCGCTGTCGTTCACCGACGCTTACATGCCAAAACTCACCGTGCTGGCAAAGTTGTAAGTACTGTAGTAACTTCGTGTCTTCCCTTTGGCCGCCATTGCTCGCGATCGACTGAGCCACGTGGCATGTGCGTTAATTGGAACGAATTGCAATAATTTAGCTTCGCTACGGCGAGGCAACCGCGGCGTTGCAACGGCTACCAGGAGTGCGGTTGCCCCTCGTTACACTCCTGGTATAGGAAAAATTGTGCCGCGTAAATAATTATTACACTCCTGGTATAGAGAAAATTGTGCCGCGTAACTAATCTAAATAATCTAAATAATCTAAATAAATAATCAAACCTCACAGCACGCAGGAAAGGTCTACAGAGATTCTGACTACACCGTTGTGATCGCTATCATGCAGTGACACTACCACACAATAATTGTGGTGAAACTCACCTTGGTGGTGGAGATACAAGAGCTTTTGTCGTGCCGTCGGCCGCCATTGCTCGATCGTTCTCTTCGACGTTGGTTGCCAGTACAGTTATACGAAGGGCCCACAAAGATTCTGACCACACAGCCGTAATCGCTGTTGTTCACTGACGCTTACATGCCAAAACTCACCGTGCAGGTAAAGTTGTAAGTGCTGTTACAATTTCGTGTCTTCCCTTTGGTCGCCATTGCTAGCGATCGACTGAGCGTGGTTGCCACGTGGCATGTGCGTTAATTGGGAATAACTGCGATACTTAGCTAGCTTTCGCTACGGCGAGTCGCAGCCAGCGTTGCAAACGGCTACCAGGAGTGCGGTTGCCCCTCGTTACACTCCTGGTAGGGGAAAAATTGTGCCGCGTAATCTAACTAATCTAAATAATTAAATAATCAAACCTCACAGCACGCAGGAATGGTCTACAGAGATTCTGACTACACCGTCGTGATCGCTATCATGCAGTGACACAACCCCACAATAATTGTGCTGAAACTCACCTTGGTGGTGGAGATACAAGCGCTTTTGTCGTGCCGTCGGCCGCCATTGCTCGATCGCTTTCTTCGACGTTGGTTGCCAGTACAGTCTTACGAAGGCCCCACAAAGATTCTGACCGTACAGCCGTGATTACTGTTGTTCACTGACGCTTACATGCCAAAACTCACCGTGCTGTCTAAGTTGTGAGTGCTGTAATAACTTCGTGTCTTCCCTTTGGTCGCCATTGCTAGTGATCGACGTAGCGTGGTTGCCACGTGGCATGTGCGTTAATTGGAACTAACTGCGCTACTTAGCTTGCGCTACGGGCGAGTCGCAGCCACGTTGCAACGGCTATACCAGGAGTGCGGTTGCCCCTCGTTACACTCCTGGTATAGGAAAAATTGTGCCGCGTAATTAATTAATTAATTAATGTAAATAATCAAACCTCGTAGCTCGCAGGAAAGGTCTACCGAGATTCTGACTACACCCTCGTGATCGCTATCATGCAGTTAGACAAACGTATAATAATTGTGCTGAAACTCACCTTGGTGGTGGAGATACAAGCGCTTTTGTCTCGCCGTGGCCGCCATTGCTAGAGCGCTCTCTCCGACTTCCGGTGGCAGTACCGTTCTTAGGAAAGGCACACAAAGATTCTGACCACACGGCCGTGATCGCTGTCGTTCACTGACGGTTACATGCCAAAACTCACCGTGCTGGCTGAGTTGTGAGTGCTGTAATAATGTCTTGTCTTCCTTTTGGCCGCCATTGCTTGCGACCGACTGAGCGTGGTTGCCACGTGGCATGTGCGTTAATTGGAACTAACGGCGATACTTAGCGCTATAGCTTGCGCTACGGCGAGTCGCAGCCGGCGTTGCAGCGGCTACCAGAAGTGCGGTTGCCCCTCGCTAATAAAGCAAATATAAACAAATAAAAAACCTCCCAGCCCGCAGGAAGGACCTACAAAGGTTCTGACTAAATCTTCATGATCACTATCGTGCAGTGACCCAACCGTACAATTTTGTTGCTGAAATTCATCTTGGTAGTGGAGTTGTGAGTGCTTTTGTCTTCCCTTCAGCCGCCATTGCTCGAACGCTCTCCTCAACTTTCAAAGTTTCATTGCCACAAAGACTATATGACCACCCAGCGAGTTGCAACCGGTTGCATCGCGGCTACCAGGAGTGCGGTTGCCCCTCGTTACACTCCTGGTAGGGGAAAAATTGTGCCGCGTAAATAAATAATCTAAATAATCTAAATAATCTAAATAATTAAATAATCAAACCTCACAGCACGCAGGAAAGGTCTACAAAGATTCTGACTACACCATCGTGATCGCTATCATGCAGTGACACAACCACACAATAATTGTGGCGAAACTCACCTTGGTGATTGAGATACAAGCGCTTTTGTCGAGCCGTCGGCCGCCATTGCTCGATCGTTCTCTTCGACGTTGGTTGCCAGTACAGTCATACGAAGGGCCCATAAAGATTCTGACCACACAGCCGTAATCGCTGTTGTTCACTGACGGTTACATACCGAAACTCACCATGCTGGCAAGGTTGTAACTGCTGTTATAATTTCGTGTCTTCCCTTTGGTCGCCATTGCTAGCGTTCGACTGAGCGTGGTTGCCACGTGGCATGTGCGTTAATTGGAACGAATTGCAATAATTAGCTTGCGCTACTGCGAGGCAACCGCGGAGTTGCAACGGCTACCAGGAGTGCGGTTGCCCCTCGTTACACTCCTGGTATAGGAAAAATTGTGCCGCGTAAATAATCTAAATAATCTAAATAATTAAATAATCAAACCTCACAGCACGCAGGAAAGGTCTAAAGAGATTCTGACTACACCATCGTGATCGCTATCATGCAGTGACACAACCACACAATAATTGTAGCGAAACTCACCTTGGTGGTGGAGATACAAGCGCTTTTGTCTCGCCGTGGCCGCCATTGCTCGAGCGCTCTCTCCGACTTCCGGTGGCAGTACCGTTCTTAGGAAAGGCACACGAAGATTCTGACCACACAGCCGTGATCGCTGTCGTTCACTGACGCTTACATGCCAAAACTCACCGTGCTGGCTAAGTTGTGAGTGCTGTCTTGTCTTCCTTTTGGTCGCCATTGCTCGCGATCGACTGAGCCACGTGGCATGTGCGTTAATTGGAACGAATTGCAATAATTAGCTTCGCTACGGCGAGGCAACCGCGGCGTTGCAACGGCTACCAGGAGTGCGGTTGCCCCTCGCTAATAATGCAAATATAAACAAATAAAAAACCTCCCAGCCCGCAGGAAGGACCTACAAAGGTTCTGACTAAATCTTCATGATCACTATCGTGCAGTGACCCAACCGTACAATTGTGTTGCTGAAATTCATCTTGGTAGTGGAGTTGTGAGTGCTTAATTTGTCATCCCTTCAGCCGCCATTGCTCGAGCGCTCTCTTCAACTTTCAAAGTTCCATTGCCACAAAGACTATGACCACCCAGCGAGTTGCAACTGGTTGCATCGCGGCTACCAGGAGTGCGGTTGCCCCTCGCTAACAATGCAAATATAAACAAATAAAAAACCTCCCAGCCCGCAGGAAGGACCTACAAAGGTTCTGACTAAATCTTCGTGATCACTATCGTGCAGTGACCCAACTGTACAATTTTGTTGCTGAAATTCATCTTGGTCGTGGAGTTGTGAGTGCTTTTGTCTTCCCTTCAGCCGCCATTGCTCGAGCGCTCCCTTCAACTTTCAAAGTTTCATTCAACAAAGACTATGACCACCCAGCGAGTTGCAACTGGTTGCATCGCGGCTACCAGGAGTGCGGTTGCCCCTCGTTACACTCCTGGTATAGGAAAAATTGTGCCGCGTAAATAATCTAAATAATCTAAATAATCTAAATAATCTAAATAATTAAATAATCAAACCTCACAGCACGCAGGAAAGGTCTACAGAGATTCTGACTACACCATCGTGATCGCTATCATGCAGTGACACAACCACACAATAATTGTGGCGAAACTCACCTTGGTGATGGAGATACAATCGCTTTTGTCGTGCCGTCGGCCGCCATTGCTCGATCGTTCTCTTCGATGTTGGTTGCCAGTACAGTCATACGAAGGGCCCACAAAGATTCTGACCACACAGCCGTAATCGCTGTTGTTCACTGACGGTTACATACCGAAACTCACCGTGCTGGCAAGGTTGTAAGTGCTGTTATAATTTCGTGTCTTCCCTTTGGTTGCCATTGCTAGCGTTCGACTGAGCGTGGTTGCCACGTGGCATGTGCGTTAATTGGAACGAATTGCAATAATTAGGTTGCGCTACTGCGAGGCAACCGCGGAGTTGCAACGGCTACCAGGAGTGCGGTTGCCCCTCGCTAATAACTAATAAAGCAAATATAAACAAATAAAAAACCTCCCAGCCCGCAGGAAGGACCTACAAAGGTTCTGACTAAATTTTCATGATCACTATCATGCAGTGACCCAACCGTACAATTTTGTTGCTGAAATTCATCTTGGTAGTGGAGTTGTGAGTGCTTTTGTCTTCCCTTCAGCCGCCATTGCTCGAGCACTCTCTTCAACTTTCAAAGTTTCATTGCCACAAAGACTATGACCACGCAGCGAGTTGCAACCGGTTGCATCGCGGCTACCAGGAGTGCGGTTGCCCCTCGCTAATAATGCAAATATAAACAAATAAAAAACCTCCCAGCCCGCAGGAAGGACCTACACAAGTTCTGACTAAATCTTCATGATCACTATCGTGCAGTGACCCAACCGTACAATTTTGTTGCTGAAATTCATCTTGGTCGTGGAGTTGTGAGTGCTTTTGTCTTCCCTTCAGCCGCCATTGCTCGAACGCTCTCTTCAACTTTTAAAGTTTCATTGCCACAAAGACTATGACCACCCAGCGAGTTGCAACCGGTTGCATCGCGGCTACCAGGAGTGCGGTTGCCCCTCGCTAATAAAGCAAATATAAACAAATAAAAAACCTCCCAGCCTGCAGGAAGGACCTACAAAGGTTCTGACTAAATCTTCATGATCACTATCGTGCAGTGACCCAACCGTACAATTTTGTGGCTGAAATTCATCTTGGTAGTGGAGTTGTGAGTGCTTTTGTCTTCCCTTCAGCCGCCATTGTTCGAGCGCTCTCTTCAACTTTCATAGTTTCATTGCCACAAAAAAGACTATGACCACCCAGCGAGTTGCAACCGGTTGCATCGCGGCTACCAGGAGTGCGGTTGCCCCTCGCTAATAAAGCAAATATAAACAAATAAAAAACCTCCCAGCCTGCAGGAAGGACCTACAAAGGTTCTGACTAAATCTTCATGATCACTATCGTGCAGTGACCCAACCGTACAATTTTGTGGCTGAAATTCATCTTGGTAGTGGAGTTGTGAGTGCTTTTGTCTTCCCTTCAGCCGCCATTGCTCGAGCGCTCTCTTCAACTTCACAGTTTCATTGCCACAAAGACTATGACCACCCAGCGAGTTGCAACCGGTTGCATCGCGGCTACCAGGAGTGCGGTTGCCCCTCGTTACACTCCTGGTATAGGAAAAATTGTGCCGCGTAAATAATCTAAATAATCTAAATAATCTAAATAATCTAAATAATTAAATAATCAAACCTCACAGCACGCAGGAAAGGTATAAAGAGATTCTGACTACACCATCGTGATCGCTATGATGCAGTGACACAACCACACAATAATTGTGGCGAAACTCACCTTGGTGATGGAGATACAATCGCTTTTGTCGTGCCGTCGGCCGCCATTGCTCGATCGTTCTCTTCGACGTTGGTTGCCAGTACAGTCATACGAAGGGCCCACAAAGATTCTGACCACACAGCCGTAATCGCTGTTGTTCACTGACGGTTACATACCGAAACTCACCGTGCTGGCAAGGTTGTAAGTGCTGTTATAATTTCGTGTCTTCCCTTTGGTCGCCATTGCTAGCGTTCGACTGAGCGTGGTTGCCACGTGGCATGTGCGTTAATTGGAACGAATTGCAATAATTAGCTTGCGCTACTGCGAGGCAACCGCGGAGTTGCAATGGCTACCAGGAGTGCGGTTGCCCCTCGCTAATAATGCAAATATAAACAAATAAAAAACCTCCCAGCCCGCAGGAAGGACCTACAAAGGGTCTGACTGAATCTTCATGATCACTATCGTGCAGTGACCCAACCGTACAATTTTGTTGCTGAAATTCATCTTGCTAGTGGAGTTGTGAGTGCTTTTGTCTTCCCTTCAGCCGCCATTGCTCGAGCGCTCTCTTCAACTTTCAAAGTTTAATTGCCACAAAGAATGTGACCACCCAGCGAGTTGCAACCGGTTGCATCGCGGCTACCAGGAGTGCGGTTGCCCCTCGCTAATAATGCAAATATAAACAAATAAAAAACCTCCCAGCCCGCAGGAAGGACCTACAAAGGTTCTGACTAAATCTTCATGATCACTATCGTGCAGTGACCCAACCGTACAATTTTGTTGCTGAAATTCATCTTGGTAGTGGAGTTGTGAGTGCTTTTGTCTTCCCTTCAGCCGCCATTGCTTGAGCGCTCTCTTCAACTTTCAAAGTTTGAATGCCACAAAGACTATGACCACACAGCGAGTTGCAACCGGTTGCATCGCGGCTACCAGGAGTGCGGTTGCCCCTCGAACTAATCTAAATAATTAAATAATCAAACATCACAGCACGCAGGAATGGTCTACAGAGATTCTGACTACACCGTCGTGATCGCTATCATGCAGTGACACGACCGCACAATAATTGTGCTGAAACTCACCTTGGTGGTGGAGATACAAGCGCTTTTGTCGTGCCGTCGGCCGCCATTGCTCGATCGTTCTCTTCGACGTTAGTGGCCAGTACAGTCATACGAAGGGCTCACAAAGATTCTGACCACACGCTGTAATCGCTGTTGTTTACTGACGCTTACATACCAAAACTCACCGTGCTGGCAAAAGTTGTAAGTGCTGTAATAACTTCGTGTCTTCCCTTTGGCCGCCATTGCTAGCGATCGACTGAGCGTGGTTGCCACGTGGCATGTGCGTTAATTGGAACTAACTGCGATACTTAGCTTGCGCTACGGCGCGCGAGTCGCAGCCGGCGTTGCAACGGCTACCAGGAGTGCGGTTGCCCCTCGTGTAATTACACTCCTGGTATAGGAAAAATTGTGCCGCGTAATGTAAAGTAAATAATTACACTCCTGGTATAGGAAAAATTGTGCCGCGTAATATAATATAATGTAATCATTGAAACGTTTGACTATTTCGGAATGGCTTACAAAGATTCTGACTACACCGTCGTGATCGCTATGATGCAGTGACACAAAATCAAAATAATTGTGCTGAAACTCACCTTGGTGGTAGAGATATGAACGCTTTTGTCTCGCCGTTGGCCACCATTGCTCGAGCGCTCTCTTCGACTTCCGGTGGCAGTACAGCCCTCGGGAAAGGCACACGAAGATTCTGACCACACGGCCGTGATCGCTGTCGTTCACTGACGCTTACATACCAAAACTCACCGTGCTGGCAAGGTTGTAAGTGCCGTTATAATTTCGTGTCTTCCCTTTGGTCGCCATTGCTAGCGTTCGACTGAGCGTGATTGCCACGTGGCATGTGCGTTATTTGGAACTAACTGCGATACTTAGCTTGCGCTATGGAGAGTCACAGCCGGCGTTGCAACGGCTACCAGGAGTGCGGTTGCCCCTCGTTACACTCCTGGTAGGGGAAAAATTGTGCCGCGTAAATAATTAAATAATTAATGTAAATAATCAAACCTCATAGCCCGCAGGAAAGGTCTACAGAGATTCTGACCACACCGTCGTGATGGCTATCATGCAGTTAGACAAACGTATAATAATTGTGCTGAAACTCACCTTGGTGGTGGAGATACAAGCGCTTTTGTCGTGCCGTCGGCCGCCATTGCTCGATCGCTCTTTGACGTTGGTTGCCAGTACAGTCATACGAAGGGCCCACCAAGATTCTGACCACACAGCCGTAATCGCTGTTGTTCACTGACACTTTCACACCAAAACTCACCGTGCTGGCAAGGTTGTAAGTGCTGTTATAATTTCGTGTCTTCCCTTTGGTCGTCATTGCTAGCGTTCGACTGAGCGTGGTTGCCACGTGGCATGTGCGTTAATTGAAACTAACGGCGATACTTAGCTTGCGCTACGGCGAGTCGCAGCCGGCGTTGCAACGGCTACCAGGAGTGCGGTTGCCCCTCGCTAATAATGCAAATATAAACACATAAAAAACCTCCCAGCCCGCAGGAAGGACCTACAAAGGTTCTGACTAAATCTTCATGATCACTATCGTGAAGTGACCTAACCGTACAATTTTGTTGCTGAAATTCATCTTGGTAGTGGAGTTGTGAGTGCTTTTGTCTTCCCTTCAGCCGCCATTGCTCGAGCGCTCTCTTCTACTTTCAAAGTTTCATTGCCACAAAGACTATGACCACCCAGCGAGTTGCAACCGGTTCCATCGCGGCTACCAGGAGTGCGGTTGCCCCTCGTCAACAAAGCAGAAATAAACATATTAAATAATATTTGAGTACTTAGGTTTGGCCTACAGAAATTCAGACTACACCACCGTGATCACTATCATGCACTGACCTGAATGTAAAAAGTTGGTGTTGAAACTCACCTTGGTGGTGGAGATATGAACCTGGGGAAAGGCACACGAAGATTCAGACCACAAGGCCGTGATCGCTGTTGTTCACTGACGCCATAACTCACCGTGCTGGCAGTTGTGAGTTGCAATACCGAGCTTGCGCTACCAGCAAGTTGCAACCGGTTGCAGCGGCTGCTACCAGGAGTGCGGTTGCCCCTCGTCAACAAAGCAGAAATAAACATATTAAATAATGTTTGAGTACTTAGGCTTGGCCTACAGAAATTCTGACTACACCGCCATGATCACTATCATGCACTGACCTGAATGTAAAAAGTTGGTGTTGAAATTCACCTTGGTGGTGGAGATATGAGCCTGGGGCGTTTTAGGAAAGGCACACGAAGATTCAGACCACACGGCCGTGCGCTACCAGCGAGTTGCAACCGGTTGCATCGGCTGCTACCAGGAGTGCGGTTGCCCCTCGCTAATAATGCAAATGTAAACAAATAAAAAACCTCCCAGCCCGCAGGAAGGACTTACAAAGGTTCTGACTAAATCTTCATGATCACTATCGTGCAGTGACCCAACCGTACAATTTTGTTGCTGAAATTCATCTTGCTAGTGGAGTTGTGAGTGCTTTTGTCTTCCCTTCAGCCGCCATTGCTCGAGCGCTCTCTTCAACTTTCAAAGTTTCATTGCCACAGAGACTATGACCACCCAGCGAGTTGCAACCGGTTGCATCGCGGCTACCAGGAGTGCGGTTGCCCCTCGTATAATATAATATAATATAATATAATTAACTCGTTCGAGTGATAGGAATGGCCTACGAAGATTCTGACTACACCTTCATGATCGCTATCATGCACTGTCCCAACCGTACAATTTTGGAGCTGAAACTCACCTTGGTGGTGGAGATATGAGCGCTTTTGTCTCGCCGTGGCCGCCATTGCTCGAGCGCTCTCTTCGACTTCCGGTGGCAGTACCGTTCTTAGGAAAGGCACACGAAGATTCTGACCACACAGCCGTGATCGCTGTCGTTCACTGACGCTTACATGCCAAAACTCACCGTGCTGGCTAAGTTGCGAGTGCTGTCTTGTCTTCCTTTTGGTCGCCATTGCTCGCGATCGACTGAGCGTGGTTGCCACGTGGCCTGTGCGTTAATTGGAACGAATTGCAATATTTAGCTTCGCTACGGCGAGTCGCAACGGGGTTGCAACGCGGCTACCAGGAGTGCGGTTGCCCCTCGAATAATCTAAATAATCTAAATAATTAAATAATCAAACCTCACAGCACGCAGGAAAGGTCTACAGAGATTCTGACTACACCATCGTGATCGCTATCATGCAGTGACACAACCACACAATAATTGTGGCGAAACTCACCTTGGTGATGGAGATACAAGCGCTTTTGTCGTGCCGTCGGCCGCCATTGCTCGATCGTTCTCTTCGACGTTGGTTGCCAGTACAGTCATACGAAGGGCCCACAAAGATTCTGACCACACAGCCGTAATCGCTGTTGTTCACTGACGGTTACATACCGAAACTCACCGTGCTGGCAAGGTTGTAAGTGCTCTTATAATTTCGTGTCTTCCTTTTGGTCGCCATTGCTTGCTTTCGACTGAGCGTGGTTGCCACGTGGCATGTGCGTTAATTGGAACGAATTGCAATAATTAAGTTGCGCTACTGCGAGGCAACCGCGGAGTTGCAACGGCTACCAGGAGTGCGGTTGCCCCTCGATCTAAATAATCTAAATAAATAATCAAACCTCACAGCACGCAGGAAAGGTCTACAGAGATTCTGACTACACCGTTGTGATCGCTATCATGCAGTGACACTACCACACAATAATTGTGGTGAAACTCACCTTGGTGGTGGAGATACAAGAGCTTTTGTCGTGCCGTTGGCCGCCATTGCTCGATCGTTCTCTTCGACGTTGGTTGCCAGTACAGTTATACGAAGGGCCCACAAAGATTCTGACCACACAGCCGTAATCGCTGTTGTTCACTGACGCTTACATGCCAAAACTCACCGTGCAGGTAAAGTTGTAAGTGCTGTTACAATTTCGTGTCTTCCCTTTGGTCGCCATTGCTAGCGTTCGACTGAGCGTGGTTGCCACGTGGCATGTGCGTTAATTGGGAATAACTGCGATACTTAGCTAGCTTTCGCTACGGCGAGTCGCAGCCAGCGTTGCAAACGGCTACCAGGAGTGCGCGCTAATAAAGCAAATATAAACAAATAAAAAACCTCCCAGCACGGAGGAAGGACCTACAAAGGTTCTGACTAAATCTTCATGATCACTATCGTGCAGTGACCCAACCGTACAATTTTGTTGCTGAAATTCATCTTGCTAGTGGAGTTGTGAGTGCTTTTGTCTTCCCTTCAGCCGCCATTGCTCGAGCGCTCTCTTCAACTTTCATAGTTTCATTGCCACAAAAAAGACTATAACCACCCAGCGAGTTGCAACCGGTTGCATCGCGGCTACCAGGAGTGCGGTTGCCCCTCGTTACACTCCTGGTAGGGGAAAAATTGTGCCGCGTAAATAATCAAATCTAAATAATCTAAATAATTAAATAATCAAACCTCACTGCATGCAGGAAAGGTCTACAGAGATTCTGACTACACCGTCGTGATCGCTATCATGCTGTGACACTACCACACAATAATTGTGGCGAAACTCACCTTGGTGATGGAGATACAAGCGCTTTTGTCGTGCCGTCGGCCGCCATTGCTGATCGCTCTCTTCGACGTTGGTTGCCAGTACAGTCATACGAAGGGCCCACAAAGATTCTGACCACACAGCCGTAATCGCTGTTGTTCACCGACGGTTACATACCAAAACTCACCGTGCTGGAAAGGTTGTAAGTGCTGTTATAATTTCGTGTCTTCCCTTTGGTCGCCATTGCTAGCGTTCGACTGAGCGTGGTTGCCACGTGGCATGTGCGTTAATTGGAACGAATTGCAATAATTAGCTTGCGCTACCGCGAGGCAACCGCGGAGTTTCAACGGCTACCAGGAGTGCGGTTGCCCCTCGTTACACTCCTGGTATAGGAAATAAAGTGCCGCGTAATGTAATTAATTAATAAACGTTTGACTATTTCCGAATGGCCTACAAAGATTCTGACTACACCGTCGTGATCGCTATGATGCAGTGACACAAAATCAAAATAATCGTGCTGAAACTCACCTTGGTGGTGGAGATATGAGCGCTTTTGTCTCGCCGTTGGCCGCCATTGCTCGAGCGCTCCATCGACTTCCGGTGGCAGTACCGTTCTTAGGAAAGGCACACGAAGATTCTGACCACACAGCCGTAATTGCTGTCGTTCACTGACGCTTACATGCCGAAACTCACCGTGCTGGCGAAGTTGTGAGTGCTGTAATAATGTCTTGTCTTCCTTTTGGTCGCCATTGCTCGCGATCGACTGAGCGTGGTTGCCACGTGGCATGTGCGTTAATTGGAACGTATTACGCAATACGGCAAGTCGCAACCGGGGTTGCAACGCGGCTGCGTTTTATTTAATATTCGTACTTGATAGCACTCTAAATAATTTCTGATCTTCCCTATATCTATATAGCTATCATGGTACTCATGTGTTGTGTGATAATTGGAACGAACTGTCACACTTAGCTTGTGCTATCGTTTAACCGCGGCTACCAGGAGTGCGGTTGCCCCTCGTTACACTCCTGGTATAGAGAAAATTGTGCCGCGTAAATAATGTAAATAATGTAACATAAACCTCACAGCACGCAAGAAAGGTCTACAGAGATTCTGACTACACCGTCGTGATCGCTATCATGCAGTGTTACAACCACACAATAATTGTGGTGAAACTCACCTTGGTGGTGGAGATAGCTACAAGCGCTTTTGTAGTGCCGTCGGCCGCCATTGCTAGATCGTGCTCTTCGACGTTGGCTGCCAGTACAGTCATACGAAGGGCTCACAAAGATTCTGACCACACAGCCGTAATCGCTGTCGTTCACTGACGCTTACATGACCGTGCTGGAAAGGTTGTAAGTGCTGTTATAGTTTCGTGTCTTCCCTTTGGTCGCCATTGCTAGCGTTCAACTGAGCGTGGTTGCCACGTGGCATGTGCGTTAATTGGAACGAATTGCAATAATTATTAGCTTGCGCTACGGCGAGGCAACCGCGGAGTTGCAACGGCTACCAGGAGTGCGGTTGCCCCTCGTTACACTCCTGGTATAGGAAAAATTGTGCCGCGTAAATAATCTAAATAATCTAAATAATTAAATAATCAAACCTCACAGCACGCAGGAAAGGTCTAAAGAGATTCTGACTACACCATCGTGATCGCTATCATGCAGTGACACAACCACACAATAATTGTGGCGAAACTCACCTTGGTGATGGAGATACAATCGCTTTTGTCGTACCGTCGGCCGCCATTGCTCGATCGTTCCCTTCGACGTTGGTTGCCAGTACAGTCATACGAAGGGCCCACAAAGATTCTGACCACACAGCCGTAATCGCTGTTGTTCACTGACGGTTACATACCGAAACTCACCGTGCTGGCAAGGTTGTAAGTGCTGTTATAATTTCGTGTCTTCCCTTTGGTCGCCATTGCTAGCGTTCGACTGAGCGTGGTTGCCACGTGGCATGTGCGTTAATTGGAACGAATTGCAATAATTAGCTTGCGCTACTGCGAGGCAACCGCGGAGTTGCAACGGCTACCAGGAGTGCGGTTGCCCCTCGTCAACAAAGCAGAAATAAACATATTAAATAATGTTTGAGTACTTAGGTTTGGCCTACTGAAATTCAGACTACACCACCGTGATCACTATCATGCACTGACCTGAATGTAAAAAGTTGGTGTTGAAACTCACCTTGGTGGTGGAGATATGAGCCTGGGGCGTTTTTAGGAAAGGCACACGAAGATTCAGACCACACGGCCGTGCATCGCTGTCGTTCACTGACGCCGTAACTCACCGTGCTGGCAGTTGTGAGTTGCAATACCTAGCTTGCGCTACCAGCAAGTTGCAACCGGTTGCAGCGGCTGCTACCAGGAGTGCGGTTGCCCCTCGCTAATAATGCAAATATAAACAAATAAAAAACCTCCCAGCCCGCAGGAAGGACCTACAAAGGTTCTGACTAAATCTTCATGATCACTATCGTGCAGTGACCCAACCGTACAATTTTGTTGCTGAAATTCATCTTGGTAGTGGAGTTGTGAGTGCTTTTGTCTTCCCTTCAGCCGCCATTGCTCGAGCACGTTCAACTTTTAAAGTTTCATTGCCACAAAGACTATGACCACCCAGGGGCGGATACAGGATTTATGAAAGGGGGGGGCACTATATATTAAACGCTGCAGGAGGCAGTGCATAGAGGCGCGTAGCGCCGATCAGTCCGCGCGAAGCGAGGAAAAATTTTTTCGCCTTCATTTTTCACTTCTCAGGATGGGCTCTCGTGGCACCTTCGCGCTTTGCACTGCAAGTTCCAGATGTACGAGGATTGCAAGTCCCAGGGCCGCCATGAGCTTCTTCCTTGGTCAAATTTCGCTCACGAACGTAATACGTACGTACACGTACACGTACACGGAGGGGTATACTAGATCGTGGTCTCGTTCCCAAGCCGTTCGGTTTCAGGCAACGCACGGTAAGCTTATTGCGAGCTGAGGAGGCCAGGACAGGAGTTGCAACGTAGCGGCAGCAAGTTGGTAAGGAGGAAAATAAAGTGATGAAGAAGTAAAAGGGGGGGGCACCGGCCCCCGATGCCCCCCCCCCCCCCCCCCTAGATCCGCCCCTGCCACCCAGCGAGTTGCAACCGGTTGCATCGCGGCTACCAGGAGTGCGGTTGCCCCTCGTTACACTCCTGGTATAGGAAAAATTGTGCCGCGTAATTAATTAATTAATTAATGTAAATAATCAAACCTCATAGCTCGCAGGAAAGGTGTACCGAGATTCTGACTACACCGTCGTGATCGCTATCATGCAGTTAGACAAACGTATAATAATCGTGCTGAAACTCACCTTGGTGGTGGAGATACAAGCGCTTTTGTCTCGCCGTGGCCGCCATTGCTCGAGCCCCCTCTCCGACTTCCGGTGGCAGTACCGTTCTTAGGAAAGGCACACAAAGATTCTGACCACACGGCCGTGATCGCTGTCGTTCACTGACGGTTACATGCCAAAACTCACCGTGCTGGCTGAGTTGTGAGTGCTGTAATAATGTCTTGTCTTCCTTTTGGCCGCCATTGTTTGCAACCGACTGAGCGTGGACCAGGTTGCCACGTGGCATGTGCGTTAATTGGAACTAACTGCGATACTTAGCGCTATAGCTTGCGCTACGGCGAGTCGCAGCCTAGCCGGCGTTGCAGCGGCTACCAGGAGTGCGGTTGCCCCTCGTTACACTCCTGGTATAGGAAAAATTGTGCCGCGTAAATAATCTAAATAATCTAATTAATTAAATAATCAAACCTCACAGCACGCAGGAAAGGTCTAAAGAGATTCTGACTACACCATCGTGATCGCTATCATGCAGTGACACAACCACACAATAATTGTGGCGAAACTCACCTTGGTGGTGGAGATACAAGCGCTTTTGTCTCGCCGTGGCCGCCATTGCTCGAGCGCTCACTCCGACTTCCGGTGGCAGTACCGTTCTTAGGAAAGGCACACGAAGATTCTGACCACACAGCCGTGATCGCTGTCGTTAACTGACGCTTACATGCCAAAACTCACCGTGCTGGCTAAGTTGTGAGTGCTGTCTTGTCCTCCTTTTGGTCGCCATTGCTCGTGATCGACTGAGCCACGTGGCATGTGCGTTAATTGGAACGAATTGCAATAATTTAGCTTCGCTACGGCGAGGCAACCGCGGCGTTGCAACGGCTACCAGGAGTGCGGTTGCCCCTCGTTACACTCCTGGTATAGGAAAAATTGTGCCGCGTAAATAAATAAATAAATAACCTAATCAAACCTCACAGCACGCAGGAAAGGTCTACAGAGATTCTGACTACACCGTCGAGATCCCTATCATGCAGTTAGACAAATGCATAATAATTGTGCTGAAACTCACCTTGGTGGTGGAGATACAAGCGCTTATGTCTCGCCGTGGCCGCCATTGCTCGAGCGCTCTCTCCGACTTCCGGTGGCAGTACCGTTCTTAGCAAAGGCACACGAAGATTCTGACCACATGGCCGTGATCGCTGTCGTTCACCGACGCTTACATGCCAAAACTCACCGTGCTGGCAAAGTTGTAAGTGCTGTAGTAACTTCGTGTCTTCCCTTTGGCCGCCATTGCTAGCGATCGACAGAGCGTGGTTGCCACGTGGCATGTGCGTTAATTGGAACTAACTGCGATACTTAGCTTTCGCTGCGGCCGGCGTTGCAACGGCTACCAGGAGTGCGGTTGCCCCTCGCTAATAAAGCAAATATAAACAAATAAAAAACCTCCCAGCACGGAGGAAGGACCTACAAAGGTTCTGACTAAATCTTCATGATCACTATCGTGCAGTGACCCAACCGTACAATTTTGTTGCTGAAATTCATCTTGGTAGTGGAGTTGTGAGTGCTTTTGTCTTCCCTTCAGCCGCCATTGCTGGAGCGCTCTCTTCAACTTTCAAAGTTTCATTGCCACAAAGACTATGACCACCCAGCGAGTTGCAAGCGGTTGCATCGCGGCTACCAGGAGTGCGGTTGCCCCTCGTTACACTCCTGGTATAGAGAAAATTGTGCCGCGTAAATAATGTAAATAATGTAACATAAACCTCACAGCACGCAAGAAAGGTCTACAGAGATTCTGACTACACCGTCGTGATCGCTATCATGCAGTGTTACAACCACACAATAATTGTGGTGAAACTCACCTTGGTGGTGGAGATAGCTACAAGCGCTTTTGTAGTGCCGTCGGCCGCCATTGCTAGATCGTGCTCTTCGACGTTGGCTGCCAGTACAGTCATACGAAGGGCTCACAAAGATTCTGACCACACAGCCGTAATCGCTGTCGTTCACTGACGCTTACATGACCGTGCTGGAAAGGTTGTAAGTGCTGTTATAGTTTCGTGTCTTCCCTTTGGTCGCCATTGCTAGCGTTCAACTGAGCGTGGTTGCCACGTGGCATGTGCGTTAATTGGAACGAATTGCAATAATTATTAGCTTGCGCTACGGCGAGGCAACCGCGGAGTTGCAACGGCTACCAGGAGTGCGGTTGCCCCTCGTTACACTCCTGGTAGGGGAAAAATTGTGCCGCGTAAATAATCTAAATAATCTAAATAATCTAAATAATCTAAATAATTAAATAATCAAACCTCACAGCACGCAGGAAAGGTCTACAGAGATTCTGACTACACCATCGTGATCGCTATCATGCAGTGACACAACCACACAATAATTGTGGCGAAACTCACCTTGGTGATGGAGATACAAGCGCTTTTGTCGTACCGTCGGCCGCCATTGCTCGATCGTTCTCTTCGACGTTGGTTGCCAGTACAGTCATACGAAGGGCCCACAAAGTTTCTGACCACACAGCCGTAATCGCTGTTGTTCACTGACGGTTACATACCGAAACTCATCGTGCTGACAAGGTTGTAAGTGCTGTTATAATTTCGTGTCTTCCCTTTGGTCGCCATTGCTAGCGTTCGACTGAGCGTGGTTGCCACGTGGCATGTGCGTTAATTGGAACGAATTGCAATAATTAGCTTGCGCTACTGCGAGGCAACCGCGGAGTTGTAACGGCGCTACCAGGAGTGCGGTTGCCCCTCGTCAACAAAGCAGAAATAAACATATTAAATAATGTTTGAGTACCTAGGCTTGGCCTACAGAAATTCTGACTACACCGCCGTGATCACTATCATGCACTGACCTGAATGTAAAAAGTTGGTGCTGAAACTCACCTTGGTGGTGGAGATATGAGCCTGGGGAGTTTTAGGAAAGGCACACGAAGATTCAGACCACACGGTCGTTCACTGACGCCATAACTCACCGTCCTGGCAGTTGTGAGTTGCAATACCTCTATAGCTTGCGCTACCAGCGAGTTGCAACCGGTTGCAGCGGCTGCTACCAGGAGTGCGGTTGCCCCTTGCTAATAATGCAAATATAAACAAATAAAAAACCTCCCAGCCCGCAGGAAGGACCTACACAAGTTCTGACTAAATCTTCATGATCACTATCGTGCAGTGACCCAACCGTACAATTTTGTTGCTGAAATTCATCTTGGTCGTGGAGTTGTGAATGCTTTTGTCTTCCCTTCAGCCGCCATTGCTCGAACGCTCTCTTCAACTTTTAAAGTTTCATTGCCACAAAGACTATGACCACCCAGCGAGTTGCAACCGGTTGCATCGCGGCTACCAGGAGTGCGGTTGCCCCTCGTTACACTCCTGGTATAGAGAAAATTGTGCCGCGTAAATAATCTAAATAAATAATCAAACCTCACAGCACGCAGGAAAGGTCTACAGAAATTCTGACTACACCATCGTGATCGCTATCATGCAGTGACACAACCACACAATAATTGTGGCGAAACTCACCTTGGTGATGGAGATACAAGCGCTTTTGTCGTGCCGTCCGCCCGGCCATTGCTCGATCGTTCTCTTCGACGTTGGTTGCCAGTACAGTCATACGAAGGGTCCACAAAGATTCTGACCGCACAGCCGTAATCGCTGTTGTTCACTGACGGTTACATACCGAAACTCACCGTGCTGGCAAGGTTGTAAGTGCTGTTATAATTTCGTGTCTTCCTTTTGGTCGCCATTGCTTGCTTTCGACTGAGCGTGGTTGCCACGTGGCATGTGCGTTAATTGGAACGAATTGCGTGCTTGCGCTATTGCGAGGCAACTGCGGAGTTGCAACCGCTACCAGGAGTGCGGTTGCCCCTCGCTAATAATGCAAATATAAACAAATAAAAAACCTCCCAGCACGCAGGAAGGACCTACAAAGGTTCTGACTAAATCTTCATGATCACTATCATGCAGTGACCCAACCGTACAATTTTGTTGCTGAAAGTCATCTTGGTAGTGGAGTTGTGAGTGCTTTTGTCTTCCCTTCAGCCGCCATTGCTCCAGCGCTCTCTTCAACTTTCAAAGTTTCATTGCCACAAAGACTATGACCACCCAGCGAGTTGCAACCGGTTGCATCGCGGCTACCAGGAGTGCGGTTGCCCCTCGTTACACTCCTGGTAGGGGAAAAATTGTGCCGCGTAAATAATTAAATAATTAATGTAAATAATCAAACCTCATAGCTCGCAGGAAAGGTCTACAGAGATTCTGACTACACCGTCGTGATGGCTATCATGCAGTTAGACAAACGTATAATAATTTTGCTGAAACTCACCTTGGTGGTGGAGATACAAGCGCTTTTGTCGTGCCGTCGGCCGCCATTGCTCGATCGCTCTTCGACGTTGGTTGCCAGTACAGTCATACGAAGGGCCCACCAAGATTCTGACCACACAGCCGTAATCGCTGTTGTTCACTGACACTTACACACCAAAACTCACCGTGCTGGCAAGGTTGTAAGTGCTGTTATAATTTCGTGTCTTCCCTTTGGTCGCCATTGCTAGCGTTCGACTGAGCGTGGTTGCCACGTGGCATGTGCGTTAATTGGAACTAACGGCGATACTTAGCTTGCGCTACGGCGAGTCGCAGCCGGCGTTGCAACGGCTACCAGGAGTGCGGTTGCCCCTCGTTACACTCCTGGTAGGGGAAAAATTGTGCCGCGTAAATAATCTAAATAATCTAAATAATCTAAATAATCTAAATAATTAAATAATCAAACCTCACAGCACGCAGGAAAGGTCTACAGAGATTCTGACTACACCATCGTGATCGCTATCATGCAGTGACACAACCACACAATAATTGTGGCGAAACTCACCTTGGTGATGGAGATACAAGCGCTTTTGTCGTGCCGTCGGCCGCCATTGCTCGATCGTTCTCTTCGACGTTGGTTGCCAGTACAGTCATACGAAGGGCCCACAAAGTTTCTGACCACACAGCCGTAATCGCTGTTGTTCACTGACGGTTACATACCGAAACTCATCGTGCTGGCAAGGTTGTAAGTGCTGTTATAATTTCGTGTCTTCCCTTTGGTCGCCATTGCAAGCGTTCGACTGAGCGTGGTTGCCACGTGGCATGTGCGTTAATTGGAACGAATTGCAATAATTAGCTTGCGCTACTGCGAGGCAACCGCGGAGTTGTAACGGCGCTACCAGGAGTGCGGTTGCCCCTCGTCAACAAAGCAGAAATAAACATATTAAATAATGTTTGAGTACCTAGGCTTGGCCTACAGAAATTCTGACTACACCGCCGTGATCACTATCATGCACTGACCTGAATGTAAAAGTTGTTGTTGAAACTCACCTTGGTGGTGGAGATATGAGCCTGGGGCGTTTTTAGGAAAGGCACACGAAGATTCAGACCACACGGCCGTGATCACTGTCGTTCACTGCATGACGCCATAACTCACCGTGCTGGCAGTTGTGAGTTGCAATACCTAGCTTGCGCTACCAGCGAGTTGCAACCGGTTGCAGCGGCTGCTACCAGGAGTGCGGTTGCCCCTCGCTAATAATGCAAATATAAACAAATAAAAAACCTCCCAGCCCGCAGGAAGGACCTACAAAGGTTCTGACTAAATCTTCATGATCACTATCGTGCAGTGACCCAACCGTACAATTTTGTTGCTGAAATTCAGCTTAGTCGTGGAGTTGTGAGTGCTTTTGTCTTTCCTTCAGCTGCCATTGCTCGAGCGCTCTCTTCAACTTTTAAAGTTTCATTGCCACAAAGACTATGACCACCCAGCGAGTTGCAACCGGTTGCATCGCGGTTACCAGGAGTGCGGTTGCCCCTCGCTAATAATGCAAATATAAACAAATAAAAAACCTCCCAGCCCGCAGGAAGGACCTACAAAGGTTCTGACTAAATCTTCATGATCACTATCGTGCAGTGACCCAACCGTACAATTTTGTTGCTGAAATTCACCTTGGTAGTGGAGTTGTGAGTGCTTTTGTCTTCCCTTCAGCCGCCATTGCGCTCTCTTCAACTTTCAAAGTTTCATTGCCACAAAGACTATGACCACCCAGCGAGTTGCAACCGGTTGCATCGCGGCTACCAGGAGTGCGGTTGCCCCTCGCTAATAAAGCAAATATAAACAAATAAATAACCTCCCAGCCCGCAGGAAGGACCTACAAAGGTTCTGACTGAATCGCCGTGATCACTATCGTGCAGTGACCCAACCGTACAATTTTGTTGCTGAAATTCATCTTGGTAGTGGAGTTGTGAGTGCTTTTGCCTTCCCTTCAGCCGCCATTGCTTGAGCGCTCTCTTCAACATTCGCTGCCACAAAGATTATGACTGCACAGTACCAGTTGTGCTACAGCGAGTCACAACCGTGGTTGCAACGCCTACCAGGAGTGCGGTTGCCCCTCGTAATTAAATAATTAATTAATATAAATAACTCGTTCGACTGATAGGAACAGCGTACGAAGATTCTGACTACACCTTCATGATCGCTATCATCCACTGTCCCAACCGTACAATTTTGGTGCTGAAACTCACCTTGGTGGTGGAGATACAAGCGCTTTTGTTGTGCCGTCGGCCGCCATTGCTCGATCGCTCTCTTCGACGTTGGTTGCCAGTACAGTCTTACGAAGGCCCCACAAAGATTCTGACCCGGCCGTGATCGCTGTCGTTCACTGACGCTTACATGCCGAAACTCACCGTGCTGGCTAAGTTGTGAGCGCTGTAATAATGTCTTGTCTTCCTTTTGGTCGCCATTGCTCGCGATCGACTGAGCGTGGTTGCCACGTGGCATGTGCGTTAATTGGAACGAATTGCAATACTTAGCTTGCGCTACGGCGAGTCGCAACCGGGGTTGCAACGCGGTACTTGAGAGCACTCTAAAATGATTTCTGATCTTCCCAATATATATATAGCTATCATGGTACTCACTTGATGTGTGATGATTGGAACGAACTGTCACACTTAGCTTGTGTTACCGTTTAACCGCGGCTACCAGGAGTGCGGTCGCCCCTCGATAAATAAATAAATAACCTAATCAAACCTCACAGCACGCAGGAAAGGTCTAGAGAAATTCTGACTACACCGTTGTTATCGCTATGATGCAGTGACACAACCACATAATAATTGTGCTGAAATTCACCTTGGTGGTGGAGATACAATGGCTTTTGTCGTGCCGTCGGCCGCCATTGCTCGATCGTTCTCTTCAACATTGGTTGCCAGTACAGTCATACGAAGGGCCCACAAAGATTCTGACCACACAGCCGTAATCGCTGTTGTTCACTGACGCTTACATACCAAAACTCACCGTGCTGGCAAGGTTGTAAGTGCTGTTATAATTTCGTGTCTTCCCCTTTGGTCGCCATTGCTCGTTCGACTGAGCGTGGTTGCCACGTGGCATGTGCATTAAATTGGAACTAACTGCGCTAGCTACTTGGCTTGCGCTACGGCGAGTCGCAGCCGGCATTGAAACGGCTACCAGGAGTGTGGTTGCCCCTCATTTAAACACAAATAATTGGGAACACAGGTAGCTACAATGAGATACTTTAACATTTTCAGGACGGCTACAGTACACTGGTTTTGAGTGCACATGCACAAACATCTGTTGTTTGTGCCGAATGCTTGTACACAGGATGCAAAATTGTTTTAACTTCAGCACGTACGTTGCAGTGGCATAACGTCAAGAGGGTGATTTACTCAAGGTACCACCAAGTCCAGTATACTGGAAGCTACTGACCTCTCCAGAGTGATACCATAAACAGTAATGCATGAGAGCTTTGCAGGTTAACTGGACTTGTAACAGTGTAAACGTTTTGTCAATCAGCAAGGTCAGTTTGCACCACAGGAGATGCTGGTATACTTTTGTACCCACGCAAAGAGGTGGCTTGGTCAGTAGGGAGACACCCAGCAAGCCACAATGGGTGCTTCCTACTTCACCAGAACTTGTAACTGCATGTGCAAATGTATCACTGTGTATTATGGGTGTTCCAGTATCCACACAAGGGTTAAAATGACTGCAGTGTTGGTAAGTGTGTGCAAGGAGTCCATGCATGCATGCCTCCAGTGTCATGTCCCTTAGAAGGATGGTGATTGTATGTATGGCATAATGTACATGTAGCTGATGTATTGCTACATGCGGTGGTCCAAGTGAGCAATGGCAGCCAACAGTGAGACAAATATCCAAACAGCTCCACCAACAAGGTGAAGTTCTGCACAGAACGGGAAGATAAACAGTGATCCTGAAGGTGTAATCAGAATGGTTGTGTGAGTCTACCATCCACACAGCTAGCTGTCACGCCACAGCTGCTGGCAAGCTGCAAACCCACCATATACCCTCCCCTTGATGGTTGTCTCCTCTTTCTCCGTCTGACCAGACGAGATAGAGTTGGGCTGTGGCAGGGAGTTGGGGGCCCCAGGTCTCGTATGGTGGATGGGATATATACTATAGCTAGAAAATGGACATCAACTGCCACGTGGCATTTTGTTGGTGGTTGTTGTGGTGGATGGGATATACTATAGCTAGAAAATGGACATCAACTGCCACGTGGCATTTTGTTGGTGGTTGTTGTGGCTTGAAAGGTCTGAGAGCTGGGCTCTCCCATGGAAGCTCTAGATGGCATTGACTGTTTACTTCTGATGGTATGGAGTGTACTTTGTAAGTTATCTTTTCAGGGCATTGGTGTTGTTTTGATAAGTACATTCCTGGTTGCTAATAGTGAGCTTCCGCTTAAATTGGATTGGTGGAATTCCAGGAATAGGATCTACCATTGTATTATAATACTCCTACATTACACTACATGACTATAATAATTATTTGTCTGCATGTATCAACAGGTCCTCAGTCTGGTGACTCCTAAACCTACTGAGGTCATCAGAACCTCCGCCTTCCGCTTCCCTGATGTAAACAGGAGCACAGACTTCCTGCCACGTGAGACAAAATGTGATGACAGAATCTGTAGACTTTGAGAATCTCCTCTTTGTTGTTTTTGAACATGTAGCGGATGTCTGGAGGGTTGTACTGAAGGGAGAGATTAAAGACTACATCCACGCCAGCTTTGCACATGTGAGAGCATGATCTGCATTGAATGGCTGTGAACAGTATACGTATGTATATCATTCAAGAGCTGACAGTTACATGATGCACAGTCATGGTAGCATATGTCAAGGCAGTCAAACCCTTTCACCACTGTGTAAACAATGCCTCTAAGGTAATCAGGGAATTACTGTGTTAACTCTTTAGGGCCTAAATTTATTTCTCTAGGTCATTTTCAGTCTATAGAACACTTAAACATACCCTAATTTCTGTTCCCTGGCGTTGCTGGGCTCGAAACTGCTCACACAGGTAATTTCAGCTACACTAAGCATATACGTGACTTAACCACACCCACCAACTAACAAACTTGCAATCAAGCCTCCCGAGAAGTGGCCAACCTGCCGTAGCTAAAAAACTGACCATAAACACTGGAAATGGAGGGCCTACAAGGCAAGACAGCTACTTTCTAAGTCCATTTATGCTTAAAACCCGAGAAATGGCCTACCCGGCTCCAACCAAGGGCCGTTCAAAGCTGAGCCCAAACGCGGCCATGCTGTTTGCACCCTTCGGGTGCACCCACCCACCTCCCCCTGCCCCGCCCTTTCTGCTGGCGCAGAGCCTATCTCTCAAGGACATTGCCGGATGTGACATCATGAAGCTGAAAGTCTCACGTTGCAGATATGCAACGTTAGGTCTTAAAGGGTTAATATGCTGCACCCTTAATTCCCAAGGAGGGAGAAAGAAAACCTTTCCCATATCTAGCTGTAGCTTATTGTGATGACCTAAGTGCTGGAGTAATGGGTTTGAATGTCACCTGCATGGATCCATGTCTCCACTCTTGTACACATGCAGGGCTACAAGCAGTACAAGGGGTTTATCATCACTCAGGCTCCAATGAAGATCACATGCCGAGACTTCTGGAAGATGATCTATGAGAGGGAGTGTGGGGTGGTCGTGATGCTGTCAGACCTGGTGGAGAATGGAAGGGTACGGTACAGCCCTGCTGACTAAACTATAATGGTTATTCCACATGAATATCCAACAAACTATTTTCATGCAATCTCAGGTGCTAATCTTATGACAGTATAAGCTGAAGGAGTTAGGATCACTATACCTCTGCCAATGTACCTGGGGCAGTGCTGACCTGGGGAACCCTTGTCAGGCGTGCTCCACAAGAGAGCTCGTGCCTTATTAGTTGCTATTGCTATGATATTGGTGCTGTAAAGTTTGAGGCCATCTTCCCTGCAGGAGGTGTGCCACCAGTACTGGCCCACTGGTGACACCAAGGGGGGGAAGAAGTTTGGGGAGTTCAATGTCTCTGTCCTCCAAGCCACTCAGCAGGACGGCTTCATACAGCGCATGCTCAGTGTCACCAACCCCAAGGTAAGGGATGGGCAGATTTGTCTGCAGCTGCACTATTAATCACTTGTGGCTTTGAGTATGTATTGTCTCACTAGAAGTCAAGTTGGTTAATTCACATGACGTATAAGTTTGAATTTTGGAAGGGTTATATTTGGGATTGTGCACTATGATACTGTAAGTGATCTGTGCGGGCAAGAACGAGGGTCTAAGACTGAGAATAGCTGCAGTGCACTTACACTCCAGAACGTAGGCTCTGCTCACTCACGTACCTCCCACCTTCTTGCAGTCTGGCCAGGTGCACAAGGTGACTCAGTTCCAGATGTCGTGCTGGACCCCCGAGGGTCTGTGCACCTCCCCCCGAGCCATCATTGACATCATTGAGCAGGTGTTGGTGATACAGAGGAGGACCGGAAACAGACCCATTGTGGTCCACGGCAGGTGAGTTAACTGGCCAAAGTTATATGCTTTTTCTTTTCTCTCCATTTGTGTCTGTGGATGTATAGATAAGATTCAGCTGTTTTTGTATGTGTACAAGCAGGCATGTGCTACTATTGTATACTACAAGAAGCTTTGTTTGCTCGGCTCCCAGCTCTCTAATTTGCCTATAGCTACATACTACATGAGCACTAGCCGGCACCAGGTTCAGCAACGTTGCAGAGGTCTGACACCATGATAGAAACTGACGTCTACTTAGAGCACATGCAGAATTAATCAGCTATGCCAAGAAGCTTGTTAACCTTTGTGCCGTTTCTCTCCCAAGGCCTCTATACAGCAGAAGCTTCTGTGAATTAATTAAAACTACCACAGCCAATCTCTGTTGATGATTGTGGCCCTTTCACTAAATGTTGGGGTCAAATGACTTCCGTTGACCTCCCGTTTCACACAGACACACACACACATAATCTTAGTATAATGATACACACATGCACACACACACACACACACATACACACACATACACACACACACTTCATAATGCACACACCATCTCATGCAGTGATACGGTGAGTCGGTGTGGGGTGTTCTGTTCTCTGATCAATGCCACTGAATGCTGCAAGACGGAGGGCATTGTGGATGTGTTCCAGGTGGTGAAGGCACTCCGCATCCAGAAACCAGGCAGTGTGCTCACTGTGGTAAGCTTGAGCATTGAGATGTGCAGACCAACTGGAATGTGACCCTGGTCTGTCTCTTCCCTGCAGGAGCAATATCGTTTCATATTTGACCTCATGCTATTGTTTCTTGATTCATTCAGCATCTACTCCAATTTTAAGTGACGTAGTAGCAACCATTGTTCATTGTCTTTGTAAACTGGTCATTTGACTGCATAGCGTAAAACCACTACATGTTAACAATTGCCAGGGTTCACCTCACATGGTGTATGAATGGGTGTATTCCATGCCAATTCATGCCTTCTTATTACACCCTCTAGTGACAGGTAGATTATGCACTCAATGTAGAGAATGGCAATACTGTGAGCATTATGTACACACACATGCACACTATGTGAGCATTTTGCAGCAATGTTGCTTATGTGATTAAGCAGATATAAAACGTCCTTAGTAAGTCAGGAAATGTCTGTTGCATTGTTTGCATGGTTCATACTGCAGAAGTGATGCTGGGAAGATTCTGCTGTGTGCTCATAGTGACAAACTCTGAATTGCATCTCCACACCCCATCTCACTCCACACCATGCATGGCCCAATTTCCAAGTCTATAAGAAATTTGTCTCCCTAGGTGGCCCATGTCTTCACCCTCCACTACATGCTCTCCTACTCACGGTGCTTCAACTTCACCTTCTGATTCAGCATTGAAAAGAGAGTAATTCCATGGCATGGGCTCCTCATATGGGATGCTGCTTGTTTCAAAATTGGCACATGTAGCTATATATAATTAAAACAACAACATGGATTTACTTCTAGCAGAAATTCATATCATATATAGTGTAAAATTATACATGTACATATGCAACAAAATAAACCATAAACCTCAAACAGTGTCCGGTACCCTTCAACTAAATGACCACACTCTACTAATAGCTTTGAGAGTGCATAATAACCGTGCAGTTGGTGGATGCAACGTTGCTGCCAGTAATCCACATGTTGTAGTAGCTGAGGATTGTGATCGACTGAAGTGCTCCAGAACATCCTGCAAAAGTCCTAGTATAGTGCAGAGTGCAGTAAACAATGCAGTCACCACGTATACAGTGTTGTACACCACTGGGCCTCACTGCCATGGTACTCTGCAGCTACTGGATGGTACTAGCTGGAGGCCAAACGTGCTCTCTCTCAGGTAACGTCATATGTTTCCTGTAGTGGCAACCACCTTTATATATCAGCACAACCTCAAAACGTGCATACTGTTGTGGGTCATATTTATTCCATGCAGCTGTTCAATTTTCATATGAGCACGAAAGTGTTTCCACAATTCAATTTGTATGCATTCACAATCGTGTGTGTATAGCTAGTGTCTTAATTTTCAGAGTGGTGGGAGAGGGTATAACTCTTAAATGTGCACACGATATCATTGCAGACCCAATAGCTATCAGATTAATTCTGATTTATACTGCAATCACATTCACCATCATCCATGCAGCTGCTGCCTATTCAGTGCGTACTGTTGCTGTGAGTGCTGTGAGTGCTGTGAGAGCTGATGGCTTAACTCCTGGTGCTAGAGTGACCTGGAACACAACAGTACCACCTGAGTGTGTGGCAGCTGTCACAGTGGAGTTCAGGACTAGTAGCAGTGGGAGTGTATGGAGATCCTACACAACTACCAATACATCAGAGACTGAGGTCATTCAGACTGGTCTCCAGTGTGATACATCCTATGACATCAGAGTGGTGGTTACTGGAGTAGCCTCACTTGGTACAGTGAGCAGCAGCCCAGTACAAGTGCCAGGTAAAATAACAATAATAATGCATGAATAATAGCAATTTAAACTTCATGGGTTTGCCATTTCCCAGCCCTAGTCAGAGTGAGAGCTGAAGTCACTGCAGACAATACAAGTATCAGAGTGTTGTGGGAGTGGTCAGGTCAGGATGTGCTCATGTGTCTTGACAGTGTTATCATTCACTATACACCCAAGGGAGGCTCTCCGATGATGTACACAGTGGACAATGCAACAGCAACCAGTGCCACCTTGCCCAACCTCCCGTGTAACACACGGTACACCATCAGTGTTGTTGCTGTGGTTGGTACGACTGGTATGAGGAGTCTCGCCACAGTGGTGTCTCTACCAGCAAGAGGTATCGTAGTACTTCAGCCGCAATATCGTATTAGCTACACATTGTATTTTATCCCCTCCAGCCCCTCCCACTCCCACTGAGGTCACTGTTCAGGTCATGAATGCCTCAAGTGTCAGGGTAGCATGGCAGTGGACTAGTTCAGGTCCAGCTCCCAGCTGCTTCAACACCACCCGTGTGACCTACCATCCTGAGGGAGGTGGTGAGTCCTCCCTGCAGCTCAGGGACCCATCAGCAACTAAGACCATCCTCACTAGCCTCCAGCCCAGCACATGCTACACCATCACTGTGGTGGCCACTGCTGGAGAGCACAGGAGAGAGAGTGTTACAATTCAGGGCCGTCGGAAGCACAGAGGAAGTGGTAAGGCCAATGTGCAGCACCAGCGCGCGTATAACGCGCGCTAGCTAGAGGGGTCTGGGGGCATGCCCCCCCAGGAAATTTTTTGATATTCATGCTCTCTGAGGCTACTTTTAGAGCCTTCTGTGATAAAAGCACACATCTTAGCTGAGACAAAATTACCATCTGTTGCACACACACCAATACAGAAAACATTTATTTTGCTGTGCTGAGAGGCTTTCGCCTATATCGTGCGTTGTAGCCGGAAGTGCAATTGTCTTCAGTACGGCATCTTTGTGACACGCGCTGGCTTCATGAGCTGCAATTCTTACCGAGGCATCTTTCCAGTTACTATACCCTGTTGAAATATAGGTAGTCGTAAGGTTGGTAGACGAATGGAGCTTGTGTTCTTTGTAGGCTTTCACGCACGTGAACAGAAGGCCAACTCGCGTTCTTCATCGTAGTGTAGCCACTTCGATCCAACGAGCAAACCACTGAGGTTGGAACGATCTCTTCACAACGCTTTTTTTTCCCGAATTCCGCTTTGGAAACTTGAAGGACAAGGTTTTCCGCAAGTAAAGGAGTTGGTAGCTTCGCTTGGAAATACTTTGACAGTGACATTTTATACTAGAATTAATTGCACGTGCTCGCGCACACATTCTATTTATAAAAAAAAAATTCAACGTCTGAAAAAAGTGGTGCGGCCAAAGCCGCACCGGCCGCACCGCTTCCGACGGCCTTGCAATTGCATTACTACTTCCACTATTGCTACAAGGTACAACCATATATGTATGTAGACACAGATTCTGAAATCCTGCTATTGTGGTGTTGATAGTATAGCGTACAAGGTAAGCTTAAGGTGGCACCGGAATGTGCCTGCACACTGTTGAATCCTAGAAGCCTGCTAATAAAAGTCGCATGGTCTCTATCACTGCAGGTCCACAGAATCTCTCAGCAGCTGTGCTGTCTCCTACCTCAGTGTATTTGACATGGGTGGCTCCCTGTGACACACAGCAGTACCATATATACTACAAGGGGACATGTGGGACCTATGTTGATGAGGGCAGTTTAAATACCAGTCAAAATCAATACACTCTGGTTGGACTCCAAGAATGCATCAACTACACTTTCACTGTCAGCCAGACTGGGTTTGGAGGAGGTAGAGTTCGTCCAGTGTCTGCAATGACCTTCACAGCAGGTATGTAGCTAGCTACATAGGATGATGGCTGTGTTGGCTAACTGGTTGGCTAGGTAAGCAGATGTACATTGCCACTCCAGACGATGCTCCTCTTGAGTATGTTCTGTGTCTGAATCTTATAATCTGAATCTTTTCATGTAACTCAGGAGCTCCACAGTCGGTGATGGTCAGTCCAGTGAACTCCACCACTGTCAGTGTCTCCTGGAATGAGGTTCAGTGCTTCAATGGAAGTGGAGCAGTCACCCATTACCTTGTGCAGTATCATGCCTTGTGCGGTGGTGCTGTGCAGAATGTAACAACTGATGGCATAGCTCAGAGTCGAACTATTTCAGGCCTCACTCCAAACATTACTGTGTACACATTCCGAGTGGCAGCTGTTGGTACTAATGGGGTGACTGGACAATTCAGTAATCCTGCCAATACATCTGCAGCTGGTAAATACTAGAACTGAATTGAAGATCATAGCTATAAACAGTTACGAATGATATGTTTGACTGCAGGAACAACACCTATTTCTCCAGAAGGCTCAGGTAATAATTGACTCTGGACCACAACACTATATATAAACTCAGGAAGACACTACTAAAGGAAACCTCTTTCTGTGCATGTGCAGATGAACCCAGTTCATCAAGTGGTCCTGGAGCCAGTTCATACACTGACCCTGGAATCAGTTCATCCACTGGCCCTGGAACCAGTTCATCCACTGACCCTGGAACCAGTTCATCCACTGACCCTGGAACCAGTTCATCCACTGACCCTGGAACCAGTTCATCCACTGACCCTGGAACCAGTTCATCCACTGACCCTGGAACCAGTTCATCTACTGACCCTGGAACCAGTTCATCCACTGACCCTGGAACCAGTTCATCCACTGACCCTGGAACCAGTTCATCCACTGACCCTGGAACCAGTTCATCCACTGACCCTGGAGCCAGTTCATCCACTGGCCCTGGAGCCAGTTCATCCACTGACCCTGGAACCAGTTCATCCACTGACCCTGGAGCCAGTTCATCCACTGGCCCTGGAGTCAGTTCATCCACTGACCCTGGAGCCAGTTCATCCACTGGCCCTGGAGCTAGTTCATCCACTGACCCTGGAGCCAGTTCATCCACTGACCCTGGTCTGCTGGCGGGAGTTGCTGTGCTTGTGATTGTGCTGGTGCTTGTAGCTGTCTGTATTGTGGTAGTACTCCTTATCTTGCGGAGGTAAGACCTTGATCTGTACCTTTGTCAACATGAGGATGTTTACCATGCAACTATTATTAATACACTTGTACTTGTTTCCTTATAAGTACATGTTCTACATTTCAGAAGGTAGTCCAGACTCTGTTTGTGGTATTCCCATATATGGCTTTCCTCTAGCAGAAGAAAAGGAAAGAGCATGAAGGTCACTGCAGTGGAATTGACTGACTTTGCAGATACTGACAGCAAAGAGGAACAGGATACAGCTATAGCTGTTGACAACATCTGCTATGAAAGAGTTCCTAGTAAGTTAAACGTATTGCATCAGCCTGGAATCAGGTATCGCATGTCTTCGTAAAGAAGGGCTATGAAGGAAGAGATTTGCCTCATTCCCAGGCCCCCGCCCTGCAAGTTCTTGGTGTGGTGAACATAATATATGATGCAAAAATGGCAAAATCACAGCCTATTGCAAAGTGTCGACTCCAGTGGCAGAGATTGAAGGCCTTTCTGAAGTTCAGCCATATTTACAGTACATACAAAAAGACTACTAAATTTCACCTGCAATGAGTGGCCTTTGCAGTTCATGCCCAAAGCCTATGCAGTCACTAGAAGAGAGTTTGCACGTACGTGTGCATGTGCAGCAAGGGATAGAGTGATTGTTCTGTCTGTCAGTATGTCTGTATCTTTGTTTGTTTGTTTGTTTGTTTGCGGACACAGGAGTTTGGGTAAAATAGGAACACTTGCACAGCCTTTTACTGCAATGTACCGTAGTCTCTCGAAAATACGCCCATGCGCGATGAATTTAGAATCTGCTCAAAGAGGGGGATGGGCGTATTTTCGAGGACCCTTCTCCCGAAAATAGGCCCACCCTTGACTCGAAAGTAGGCCCACCCAAGTACATGCGTATACGAGTACAATACTGCAACAGTCACTCTAGCAAGGCTTAACTACTACTACTAGTCCCGGAGTTTCTTGGTGAGCAGGAACAATCTCTTCGTGTGAGTAGCTACAGGAACAGCAAACAAGACACAGCAGGAGTGCTTGAATGACGTAGAGTGCGCAGACTATCTTCGGGACTTGCCGATTGCTGCTGCTTCCGAGAAATCCGTAGTGCGCTGCTAGTGCTACGCCAGGCGATTGCACACGCGAAGACACAAACATGCAATGCACAGCGCGTGCACGGTCTCATGTCATGCATTCAGTACACAGCTGATTATGCAATGGCATGCAACATAATGAAATTCAGTGCTTTCCTGTTCGAGCTAATAGGGTGGGCGTACTTTCGAGTAATAAATGACCCTTTGCAACAACTTGTCGTGAAAAAGGGGGGTGGGCGTATTTTTGAGGGTGGGCGTATTTTCGAGAGACTACGGTATAAGTTACAAAATGAATTCAAAGTTGTTTGTAGCTACCTAGTCACGTGAAGAGCCATGAAAAGCGAGTTGTTCACTCTGTCCACATTATCGAACAAAACCACACTGTTTACTGTGACGTTGGCATGTCATTATTTGATATTCATAAAGCACAGCCCACACATTGAACGTTGACAGACCAACAAATAAACAGGTCTTTGCAGTCCATTGCTTTGTTTACACTGGGAGTGTAACCACTTTACAATGAATTGTGTTGTGTACCAGTCAACCCTAAGTGCTTTATAGCCCAAAATACGTAATGGTTACTCACTTTATGAGCCGTGTTGCAGTAACTAAACTACCAACACCCACACACATGCAGCCTCCCCACCAACCATTGTGAATTACCAGCAGAAGGTGCTGTCTTTGGAGGGGGAGCAGGTCACCCTGACAGTGAAGGTTGCTGGCAGCCCCACCCCCACTATCACATGGCTCTTCAATGGGAAGAAGGTGAAGGATGACTACTCCACTGAGGTGGGGAAGGATGGATCACTGACACTCACGTGTGTGGAGCTGAAGCATGCTGGCACCTACACCTTCAGTGTCAGCAACAGTGTGGGCAGTGTGGAGGGGTGCACCAAACTGGTCGTCCACACTGAGGATGAGGACTGTACCAGTGCACCCAAAGTCGAGAGCAACCCAGTTGCTAAGGAAACGTTTGGGGAGTATGTTTCCAGCCTTCATGCACACAACAATGGTGGCTTCATTGCACAGTATCAGGTAATAAACCTTATAGCACCTCCACGCTGTAGACCAGTTGCACAAAGGCATGGCTAAGAATGAGTACCCATTGCTCATGTTGCTATGGTAATTTTGATAGTCCAAATAACCCAAATCTGATATCCTGTCAACGTTTTTGTTCATATCTAGCTACAGAATTCTATGGTTTGTAGGTAAGATGAATTTTGGCCCTTTAAAAAATTTGCCTCATACTGAAGTATTGAGTTCTATGGTATTAATTTTGGCAACTTTTATACGTTATTGCTATCAAAATTGAATTGGCTCCACCATAACAACTAGGATCTCATCCAGCCTTATGTATAACACATTGCATTAGTGAATTCTCTTCTTTAGACCTTGCCCTCTGGGGAAGAAGGCCATCAGGTGACCATAGGCAAAATCTCAGCAAACAGGCTCCTAAATCGATTCAGAAACATCACAGCTTGTGAGTCGATTAATATCTGATTTATTGTTTCTCTTTCATGATAGCTAAACATTAAGATATTTTCTTTAGATGACAATCATCGTGTTGTTCTGGAGCCCATCTCTGGAAGAGTGAATTGTGAGCACGAATACATCAACGCCTCCTACATAGATGTAAGACCCTCTACACAATATACAATATGCATATACTATAATATCACTGGTTTATTACTACATCCAACACACAGGGCTACATGTATTCTCAACGCAGGAAGTACATTGCCACCCAGGGTGAGCTAGTAATAATCTCAGTAGTATGTATTGAAGTATTGACACAAACCTTTGCAGGTCCCCTCCCAAACACTGTCACTGACTTCTGGTGGCTGGTGTGGCAGGAGAGGATCCATGTAGTTGCCATGGTAACTAGTGTTGTGGAAGGGGGACAGCAGAAGTGTGAGCAGTACTGGCCCAGCCAGGGGACCCAGGAGTACGGTCCATTCAAAATCACCCTCACAGACCAGCAGGTGTTTGCAGACTACACCATCCGGCAGCTGCTTGTTACTGTGAGTGTTGTGGCAACTTTATTATTGAGACATATATAGGCAGTGTGGTTACTTCTTGTCAGCAGTCCTCTTGTGTAAGTTGCATACTAGCCATGCCTGTTTGGTCTTCTACTCCCACAGTGTGACCAGGGTGGGAGGACTCCACTGAAGGTGACCCAGTTCCACTTCACTTCCTGGCCAGACCACGGTGTTCCAGAGTATGCTGGGCCAACCCTCAACTACCTCCGTCGGATGAAGGCCCAGGTGAAGCCCTCCAATGGATCCAAACTGGTTCACTGCAGGTCAGCAAAAAATGTCGATTAAAGGTGGGCTGGATATGTATTGTGTATGTTGGGGGAGAATCAAAGAGATGAATGATGTCATCATCTTGCAATTGGTGGTGTCTGATACCTGCAGTGCTGGTGTTGGGAGGACTGGCACACTGATTGCCATTGACACAGCTCTGGAGCAGGCTGCCCAGGAGGGTGTGGTGGACATCCCTGCCACTGTCACCAAGATGAGGAGGCAGCGCATGAAGATGGTCCAATCACCAGTGAGAGTTGGAACTAATGCATATACGTATGACTTTACAGTTCACTTGGAATACAGCTATACTACAGTCATAATTTATTATGATTATTATCTACTGAGGTAGAAGTTTACACAACCCTCATGCATACCATTAACTTGTATACGAGAACTCTTCTGAGCATTATTCTCTCCCTCTGTGATCCAGGAGCAGTATGCGTTCATCCATGATGCTGTTCTGGAGTCCCTCACCTGTGGGGACACCCAGATCCCAGCCTCAGGACTGGTCGGTGCCATTGAGAAGCTGAAGCAGAGAGACAGTGAAACTGGGAGGACAGGATTTGAGACCCAGTTCCATGTACGTTGCAGTGGCAAAGTTACATGACGAGGGCCCATATGTGTGTCTAAGTTGTATCAAGTGGGTGATTTACTCAAGATTACAATATACCCACCAAGTCCAGTATACTGGAAGCTACTGACCTCTCCAGAGTGATACCATAAACGGTAATGCATGAGAGCTTTGTAACAGTGTAAACGTTCTGTCAATCAGCAACGTCAGTTTGCACTGCAAAAGATGATTGTATACTTTTGTACTCATGTAAGAGGTGGCTTGGTCAGTAGGAGACTCCCAGCAAGCCATACCGGGTGGTGCTTCGGGTGCTTCCTACCTGACCTGGACTTGTGACTGTGTAAACGATTGCTCAATCTGCAACTGTATAGCTGTACAGTTAGACACCCAGCAAGCCACCATGGGTGCTTCCTACTTCACCAGAACTTGTAACTGTCCAATTGTGTCACTGTGTATTATGTCAACCTGTGCTCCAGTATCCACACAAGGATTAAAATGACTGCAGTGTTGCCATGGTGATGCTGATACCACATACTATAAGTGCCCCTTGTGGCATGTCCAGGAAGGATGGTGGTTATGCGTTTCCACCAGCTTGTATGTATGGCATAATGTAACATACTGCCACAGCTGCTGGCAAGCTGCAAACCCCACCATATACCCTCCCCTTGATGGTTGTCTCCTCTTTCTCCGTCTGACGAGACGAGATAGAGTTGGCCCGATTTGGGGGGGGGGGGGGGGGGGGGGGGGGGGGGGGTAATGCAACCCCCTAACTTACATCAAGAGCGCATGATGACATCATTGTTTTTTCACGGCGGAGGAGGAAACAATGATGTCATCATGCGCTCTTGCTTACATCTATTGTACAGCAGTTTTGGATTTGTTCTGATCATCATTTTTAGTCTCCAGCACTAGACAAGTCACCTTGAACTTCAAAACTCAGGTCAGACGCGTGCGCGTGTCATGAATGCATTCACGTGACCGGTAGTGGGTGTGGCAACGCAAACATTTTTGGCCACACTTCGCGCGCCAGTCGCTGAACCCCCCTTTCTAAATTTATAAATCCACCACTGGGATGGGATCCTTATTTGGGTTGCAGTGTACGTCATATGTGGTTTCCACTTAGTTAGAAAATGGACATCAACTGCCACGCAACATTTTGTTTGAGATTATTGTGGCCTGAAAGGTCTGAGAGCTGGGCTCTCCCAAGCTCTATATATGGCATTGAAAGTAGCCAATTAACTTCTGATGGTATGGTGACTAATAGTGTTCTTTGTAGTTCTTCTGATGGTGACAGGACTAATAGTGTACTTTGTAATTCTTCTGATGGTGACAGGATTAGTAGTGTACTTTGTAATACCGGGTACTTCGGGCAGTTGTGATATTTTGATGACTACGTTCCTACTGTAGTCACTAATAATGAGCTTCCACTTAAATTGGATTGGTGGAAATCTCAGAAATAGAGTTTCTTGGATCTACCATTGTATTAATACTCCTGCATTACACTACATGACTATTTATTCCCAAACATTTGTCTGCATGTATCAACAGGTTCTCAGTCTGGTGACTCTTAAACCTACTGAGGTCATCAGAACCTCCGCCTTCCGCTTCCCTGATGTAAACAGGAACACAGACTTCCTGCCACGTGAGAAAAAATGTGACAACAAAATCTGTAGACGTTTTGAAAATCACCTTTGTTTGTTTTTGAACATGTAGCTGACGTCTGGAGGGTTGTACTGAAGGGAGAGACTAAAGACTACATCCACGCCAGCTTTGCACATGTGAGAGCTGATCTGCATGATTGCTGTTATTGAATGGCTGTGAACAGTATAAATATGTATGTATATATCATTCAAGAGCTGGCAGTTACATGATACACAATCATAGAACATGTCAGTTAATACTTAGGCAGTCTGATCCATGCATGTTTCTACCCTTGTTTATACATGCACTTACACAGGGCTACAAGCAGTACAAGGGGTTTATCATCACTCAGGCTCCGATGAAGTTTACGTGCCGGGACTTCTGGAAGATGATCTATGAGAGGGAGTGTGGGGTGGTCGTGATGCTGTCAGACCTGGTGGAGAATGGAAGGGTACGGTACAGCCCTGCTGACTAAACTATAATGGTTATTCCACATGAATATCCAACAAACTATTTCTATGCAATCTCGGGTGCAAATGTCATGACAGTATAAGCTGAAGGAGTTAGGACTATACCTTGGCCACTACCTGTGGAACCCTTGTCAGCGTGCTCCACAAGAGAGCTCATGACTTATTAGTTGCTACTGCTATGATATTGGTGCTGTACAATTTGAGGCCATCTTCCCTACAGGAGGTGTGTCACCAGTACTGGCCCACTGGTGACACCAAAGGGGGGAAGAAGTTTGGGGAGTTCAGTGTCTCTGTCCTCCAAGCCACTCAGCAGGACGGCTTCATACAGCGCATGCTCAGTGTCACCAACCCCAAGGTAAGGGATGGGCAGATTTGTCTGCAGCTGCACTATTACTCACTCGTGGCTTTGTGTATCGTCATTGTCTCACTGGAAGTCAAGTTGGTTAATTCACATGACATAATAATATTGGAAGGGTTATATTTGGGATTGTGTAGTGTAATGTGCACTATGCGTATCTACTAGACTTTGCCCACATGCAAACTATACTGTAAGTGATCTGTGCGGGCAAGAACAAGCCGGGTCTAAGACTGAGAATAGCTGCAGCGCACTTACACTCCAGAACGTAGGCTCTGCTCACTTACTAAGCTTACCTCCCTCCCACCTTCTTGCAGTCTGGCCAGGTGCACAAGGTGACCCAGTTCCAGATGTCGTGCTGGACCCCTGAGGGTCTGTGCACCTCCCCCCGTGCCATCATTGACATCATTGAGCAGGTGTTGGTGATACAGAGGAGGACCGGAAACAGACCTATTGTGGTCCACGGCAGGTGAGTTAACTGGCCAAAATTTTATGCTTTTTCTTTTCTCTCCATTTTGTGTCTGTGGATGTATAGATAAGATTCAGCTGTTTTTGTATGTGTACAAGCAAGCATGTACTAATTGTATACTACAAGAAGCTTTGTTTGTTCAGCTCCCAGCTCCCTAATTTGCCTATAGCTACATACTACATGAGCACTAGCCGGCACTGGGCACAGCAGCGCTGCAGAGGTCTGACATCATGATAGAAGCTGACTTCTGCTTAGGGCACGTGCCGAATTAATCAGCTACGCCAAGAAGCTTGTTAACCTTTGTGCCATTAATCTCTCCCAAGGCCTCCATACAGCGAACATGCACAGCAACAGCCATCTGCTTCTGTGAATTAATTAAAGCTACCACAGCCAATCTCTGTTTATGGTTGTGGCCCTTTCACTAAAATATCGGGGCCGAATGACTTAATTCCGTTGACCTCCCGTTACACACAGACGCATGCACACACACACATAATAATTTGGTATAATGATACCAGTAGACACATGTGCACACACACATGCACACACACACACACACAGTGATACGGTGAGTCGGTGTGGGGTGTTTTGTTCTCTGATCAATGCCACTGAATGCTGCAAGACGGAGGGCATTGTGGATGTGTTCCAGGTGGTAAAGGCACTCCGCATCCAGAAACCAGGCAGCGTGCTCACTGTGGTAAGCTCAAGCAAAGACCGATTGGTATGTATGTGCAGTAACATTGACCCTGGTCTCTGTCTCTTTCCCTGCAGGAGCAATATCATCTCATATTTGATCTCATGCTATTGTTTCTTGATTCATTCAGCATCTACTCCAATTTTAAGTAACTTGTTAGCAACCATTGTTCATACCTTTGTAAACCGGTCATTTGACTGCATAGCGTAAAACTAGTCTTCATAACATGTTAAGACCCCATTATGATTGCCAGGGTTCACCTCACATGGTGTATGAATGAGTGACAAATTCAAATATCGAATTGAAGTAATAAAGTTTTTTAAAGTTCCTATGCGAGGCGTAGGCTTCCTGATTTAGGCTCAGCTACAGGACTGCAGAAAAGAAATACAAAAGAAATGCAATCAGACAGATATAAATGGACAAGACAATGTACTGTGTGGTTCGAAGTTGGAAGTTGTATGCTGACTGGACGTTCACACAGAAGGTGAGCTGGTGGGTAGCTACTGTATACCCTTGTGTCACTTGGCAGCACTACACGGGAGACTGAAACCATTCCATGAGTTGTACTGCACAAGGTTGGCAGAGTTGATTCAATGCGCTTCAGCCACACTCCAGCAGCACACATGCACCTGACTTACACCAACCCACCCACAGGCTGACCATACTAGAGGTAGCTAGCACGTACGTACTGATCAAAGTAGAGCAATCTTTCAGACCCAGGAGGTATGTATTTCCATACCAATATATATGCCTCCCTCTAGTGCCAGGTAGATTATATGCACTCAATGTAGGGATCAGGCATTACTGTGAGCATTATGTACACACACATGTACACACACATGCACACACACTAATTTGAGCATTTAGCAGCAATGTTTCTTACATGTTTAAGCAGGTATAAATATTATACTTAGCAAGTCAGGAAATGTCTGTCCCATTGTTTGCATGGTTCTTTCTACACTGTTATAATAATTCTAGCTGCAGAAGTGCTGCTGGGAAGCTTCTGCTGTGTACTCATTGTGACAAACTCTGCTCCACACCCACACCATGGCCCAGTTTCCAAGCCTACAAGACATTTGCAATTGTCTCCCTGGGTGGCCCATGTCTTCACCCTCCACTACATGCTCTCCTACTCATGGTGCTTCAACTCCACCTTCTAATTCAGCATTCAAAAGATAATAATTCCATAGCATGGCCCCTCATATGATATGGGACACCGTTTGTCTCAAAATTGGTGCATACAACAACATGGAATTACTTTTAGCACAAAAGCTCATTATCATAGTGTACATGTGACAAAATAAACCAGTGTCCGATACTCTTCAACCCTATCTAACCATACCACACTCTACTAATAGCTTTGAGAGTGCATAATAACCATGCAGTTGGTGGATGCAACGTTGCTGCCAGTAATCCACATGTTGTAGTAGCTGGGGATTGTGATCGACCGAAGTGATCTGGTGCAAAAGTTGTGTAGAGTGCAGTAAGCAATGCAGCCTTCACGCATACAGTGTTGTACACCACTGGGCCTCACTGCCGTGGTACTCTGCAGCTACTGGATGGTACTAGCTGGAGGACAGACTTGCCCTCTCTCAGGTAATTTCATGTGTTCCCTGTAATGGCAACCACCTCTGTGTCAGCACAACCTCAAAACATGCATAGTAGCTGTTCAGTTTCGTATTTCCATGCTTCACTTTTCTGGACCTCACTCTACCTGCTTTTTCATACGAGCATGAAAATCTTCCACGATTCAATTTTCATGACAACTACATATAGCTACATGCAGTCACCATCATGGGTGTGTAGCTACAGTGTCTTAATTTCCAGAGTGGTGGGAGAGGGTATGGCTTAACTCTTTGTGCGCACATGATATCATTGCGGACCCAATAGTGTAGTGAGATCCTACACAACTAACAGTACATCAGAGACTGAGGTCATTCAGACTGGTCTCCAGTGTGATACAACCTACTACATCAGAGTGGTGGTTACCGGAGTAGCCTCACTTGGTACACGAAACAGCAGCCAAGTACAAGTCTATTTTGAAGGTAAAATAGAATAGTTCATGTATGAATGACTTGCATGAATAATAGCACTTATCTTGATGGGTGTTATGCCATTTCAGATATACCAGCCCCAGTCAGAGTGACAGCTGAAGCCACTGCAGACAACACAAGTATCCAAATGTTCTGGGAGTGGCCACGTCAGAGTGTACTGTTGTGTTTTGACAGTGTTAGAGTTGACTACCAACCTGAGGGAGGCTCTCTGATGATGTACACAGTGGACAGTGCAACAGCAACCAGTGCCACCTTGTCCAACCTCCCGTGCAACACACAGTACACCATCAGTGTTGTTGCTGAGGGTGGTATAACTGGTATGAGGAGTCTCGCCACAGTGGTTTCTCTACCAGCAAGAGGTATTGTAGTACTTCAGCCGCAATATTAGTCATACCATATTAGCTACACTTTATCCCTTCCAGCCCCTCCCACTCCCACTGAGGTCACTGCTCAGCTCATGAATGTCTCAAGTGTCAGGGTAGCATGGCAGTGGACTAGTTCAGGTCCAGCTCCCAGCTGCTTCAACACCACCCGTGTGACCTACCATCCTGAGGGAGGTGGTGAGTCCTCCCTGCAGCTCAGGGACCCAGCAGCAACTGAGACCATATCCTCACTGTCCTCCAGTCCAACATATGCTACACCATCACTGTGGTGGCCACTGCTGCTCTCATAACATTCAACCCACTGAGGTTCCGCCCTTGTGGCAGGCAATCACAATCTCACGTTTTCAATTACAAACAACAACTGAGAGCTAAAAACTGCTTTACTCTTCCGTTCACGCCCTTATATACCCCCTCCACGCATGCGTACCAACCTCATGGGGATGCCCCACTAATATGAGAGCTACGTTTCTGTCTAATTCCCTCCGCTTTGCTCCAGTCAACCGACAGAAACAACACGAGAGCACAGGAGAGAGAGTGCAGCAATGACAGTGTTCCTTCCACTAGTGCAACAAGGTATATATGGTCAGCATGGGAAGCACAGTCTACCCCTAAAGCCTCCTCGAAATGCTATTATTGCAGGTCCACATAATCATTCAACAGCTGAGCTATTTACATGTCCATTCACTGGTCCTGGACCAACGCCATCCACTGACCCCATTCACTGACCCCGGACCAACGCCATCCACTGACCCTGGAACCAGGCCACGGACATCTGTTGACCCTGGACCCAGGCCATCTCCAGACCCTGGTCTGCTGGCAGGAGTTGCTGTGTTTGTGATTGTGCTGGTGCTTGCAGCAGCCTGCATCTTGGTAGTACTCCTTGTCGTGCGGAGGTAAGACCTTAACCTGTACCTTTGCGAACATGAAGTTGCTGCCGTGTAATGCACTTGCCTTTCAGAAGAGATAGTCCATCTGTTTGCATGGTGTACTGCCATGTATGGCTTTCCTATAGGCGAGGTAGGAAGAACATGAAGGTCACTGCAGTGGAATTGGCCGACATGACAAATACTGACAGCAAAGATGAACAAGATGCAGCTACAGCTGTTGACAACACCAGCAATGAGAGAGTTCCTAGTAAGTTGGTAGCTATATGGCATCAATTATTGTCAGTTACATTCAAAGACACATAGAGGATGAGCTATGGCTGCACATTATAGGCAGAGATACACCACACACACGTGCAAACCATGCAAAGTCAGAACTTCAGTGGCAGAGAATGGAGACCTTTTCTGCCACATTTGACTTCACATGCAGGCACCATCTCAGGACTCACAAACTCTCCTCCTGGGTTTTACGTACTTACACTGATGCACCCCAAGTGCAAAATTACACTGCAAATATCACTCATTAAATTGCTACTCACATTTGCCATACACGTCAATGCTGCCCTACATATAATGGTTATGTTTATGAGCAGTGTTGCAGTAACTAAACTAACAACACCCTCACTCACAGCCTCCCCACCAACCATTGTGGATTACCAGCAGAAGGCGCTGTCTTTGGAGGGGGAGCAGGTCACCCTGACAGTGAAGGTTGCTGGCAGCCCCACCCCCACTATCACATGGCTCTTCAATGGGAAGAAGGTGAAGGATGACTACTCCACTGAGGTGGGGAAGGATGGATCACTGGCACTCATGTGTGTGGAGCTGAAGCATGCTGGCACCTACACCTTCAGTGTCAGCAACAGTGTGGGCAGTGTGGAGGGGTGCACCAAACTGGTCGTCCACACTGAGGATGAGGACTGTACCAGTGCACCCAAAGTCGAGAGCAACCCAGTTGCTAAGGAAACGTTTGGGGAGTATGTTTCCAGCCTTCATGCACACAACAATGGTGGCTTCATTGTGCAATATCAGGTAATAAGTTAAGTAGCTCCACATTATGTGCACAATACAGTGAATTGTCCTCCGCTATAGACCTTGCCCTCTGGGGAAGAAGGCCATCAGGTGACCATTGGCAAAACCTCAGCAAACAGACTCTTGAATCGGTTTAGGAACATCACCACTTGTGAGTAATAGTAGTAGTGCAGATACCCTCAGTAGCTGTCAGCAATTATAGTCATACATACCCGAGACATCCTGGTAACACAGGCACTATACTGTCCAGGTGCATAGTATTAATGACTTTTAATTCTGTAGTTATGTAATGAGGTGTAACACAAGTTCCTTCATGAAATTTTCTGGTTACCCTTTTAGATGATGATCATCGTATCGTTCTGGAGCCCATCACTGGAAGAGTGTCCCCCAATTGTGAACATGAATACATCAACGCCTCCTACATAGATGTAAGACCCTCCACACAATATACAATATGTATATCACTGGTATAGTACTACATCTGACTCACAGGGCTATTCTCAACACAGGAAGTACATTGCCGCCCAGGGTGAGCTAGTAATCAACCATTGTAGTGGTAGCTATGCATTGACACAAACCTTTGCAGGTCCCCTCCCAAACACTGTCACTGATTTCTGATGGCTGGTGTGGCAGGAGAGGATCCATGTAGTTGCCATGGTAACTAGTGTTGTGGAGGGGGGACAGCAGAAGTGTGAGCAGTACTGGCCCAGCCAAGGGACCCAGGAGTACGGTCCATTCAAAGTCACCCTCACAGACCAGCAGGTGTTTGCAGACTACGCCATCCGACAGCTGCTTGTTGCTGTGAGTGTTGTGGTAACTTTATTGTTGAGTGGCTGTCCTCATTCTTACTTATGTCTAAAGCAGTGTGACTGCAGATTATGCTACTTGAATTGTTGTCAACAGTGCACTTGTGTAACTGGCGTACTAGCCATGCCTGCACTGTCTACTCCCACAGTGTGACGAGGGTGGGAGGACTCCACTGAAGGTGACCCAGTTCCACTTTACTTCCTGGCCAGACCACGGTGTTCCAGAGTATGCTGGGCCAACCCTCAACTACCTCCGTCGGATGAAGGCCCAGGTGAAGCCCTCCAATGGATCCAAACTGGTTCACTGCAGGTCAGCAAAAAATGTTGATTAAAGGTGGGCTGGATAGGTATTGTGTATGTTGGAGGAGAATCAAAGAGATGAATGTGTCATCATCTTGCAATTGGTGGTGTCTGATACCTGCAGTGCTGGTGTTGGGAGGACTGGCACACTTATTGCCATTGACACAGCTCTGGAGCAGGCTGCCCAGGAGGGTGTGGTGGACATCCCTGGCACTGTCACCAAGATGAGGAGGCAGCGCATGAAGATGGTCCAATCACCAGTGAGACTTGGAACTAATGCATATACGTATGACTTTACAGTTCACTTGGAATACAGCTAGTACAGTCATAATTTATTATGATTATTATCTACTGGGTAGAGGTTTACACACTAGTGACCCTCATGCATACCATTAACTTGTATACGAGAACTCTTCTGAGCATTATTCTCTCTCTGTGTGATCCAGGAGCAGTATGAGTTCATCCATGATGCTGTTCTGGAGTCCCTCACCTGTGGGGACACTCAGATCCCAGCCTCGGGACTGGTGGGTGCCATTGAGAAGCTGAAGCAGAGAGACAGTGAAACTGGGAGGACAGGATTCGAGACCCAGTTCCATGTACGTTGCAGTGGCAAAGCTAGCTACACGACAAGGGCCCATATGTGTGTCTAAGTTGTATCAAGTGGGTGATTTACTCAAGATTACAATATACCTACCAAGTCCAGTATACTGGAAGCTACTGACCTCTCCAGAGTGATACCATAAACAGTAATGCATGAGAGTTTTGTAACAGTGTAAACGTTTTGTCAATCAGTTTGCACTACAAAAGATGATTGTATACTTTTGTACTCATGTAAGAGGTGGTTTGGTCAGTAGGGAGACACCAGGCAGGCCACAATAGTGCGCTGACCTAGACTTGTGACTGTGTAAATGATTTCTCAATCTGCAACTGTATAGCTGTACAGTTTGCAGTGAACAAACAGTATATAGCTACCTTGGCTTGGTCATTAGGGAGACACCAGCAAGCCACAATGGGTGCTTCCTACTTCACCAGAACTTGTAGCTAACTGTCCAATTGTGTCACTGTGTATTATGTCAACCTGTGTTCCAGTGTCCACACAAGGGTTAAAATGACTGCAGTGTTGCCATGGTAATGCTGATACCAACTACTAAGTGTGTGCATGGACTCCATGGTGATTATATGTATCCACCAGCTTGGACCACCGCATGTACATTATGCCATACATATATGTATGGCATAATGTACATGCGGTGGTCCAAGTGAGCAATGGCAGCCAACAGTGAGACAAATATCCAACAGCTCCGCCGACCATAGGGTTTCTTAGATCTACCATTGTGCTAGTACTCAAACATTTTACATGATTGCACTACATGACTACTAATAATTTATGCTGCTTTATTAATTAATACTCAAACATTTACACTACATTACACTACATGACTAATTTTATTAATACTCAAACATTTACACTACATGACCAAACATTTGTCTGCGTGTACCAACAGGTCCTCAGTCTGGTGACTCCAAAACCTACTGACGTCATCAGAACCTCTGCCTTCCGCTCCCCTGCTGTTAACAGGAGCACAGACTTCCTGCCACGTGAGACAAAATGTGATATCAAAATCTGTAGACATTTTGAAAATCACCTTTGTTTGCTTTTGAACATGTAGCGGACATCTGGAGGGTTGTACTGAAGGGAGAGATTAAAGACTACATCCACGCCAGCTTTGCAAATGTGAGAGCATGGTCTGCTATTGAATGACTGTGAATAGTGTGTTACTAAGCTGGCAGTCACATGATACACAATCGTAGCAAATGTCAGGCAGTCAAATCTCTTTTTGTCATTGTGTAAAAGGGTGCTCTGGCTAATCAGGGTAATAGCTCCCAAAAAGGAGGGGAAAAAACCTTTCCTACATCCAACTGTAGCTTAGATTATTGTGATGACCTAGATGGTGGATTCGAATTGTACTTTATTCCTCTTGTGTCATCTGGATCCATGTCTCTGCCCTTGTACACTTACACAGGGCTACAAGCAGTACAAGGGGTTTATCATCGCCCAGGCTCCAATGAAGTTTACATGCAGAGACTTCTGGAAGATGATCTATGAGAGGGAGTGTGGGGTGGTCGTGATGCTCTCAGACCTGGTGGAGAATGGAAGGGTATGATACAGCTACTGACATTGCACCATGAGCATGTAATCTCAGTTAAACTACAATTAGCTATTATCCAACAAATGATTTTTTCCATGCAATCTTGGGAGCAAATCCTATTACAGCAAGCTGAGAGGTCAGGACGACCTCTGCCACTACCTTGTCTGTGTGCTCCACAAGAGAGCTCATGCATTATTAGTTGCTATTGCTGTGATATTGGTGCTGTACAGTTTGAGGCCATCTTCCCTGCAGGAGGTGTGTCACCAGTACTGGCCCACTGGTGACACCAAGGGGGTGCAGAAGTATGGGGAGTTCAGTGTCTCTGTCCTCCAAGCCACTCAGCAGGACGGCTTCATACAGCGCATGCTCAGTGTCACCAACCCCAAGGTAAGGGATGAGCAGAGTGGTATCCGGCTATGTTATATATAACTGATCTACTCTGGCTCTGTATCAAAACTTAGCCCCTTTCACTTACTCACCTCCTGCCTTTGATCCTGCAGTCTGGTCAGGTGCACAAGGTCACCCAGTTCCAGATGTCGTGCTGGACCCCTGAGGGTCTGTGCACCTCCCCCCGTGCCATCATTGACATCATTGAGCAGGTGTTGGTGATACAGAGGAGGACCGGAAACAGACCCATTGTGGTCCACGGCAGGTGAGCCTTCCTGCTAGCCAGGATTGTGTTTCCACCTTTGTATTACAGTTCATGGTTGCTCTTGCATTGCCCCAAACTATAGCAGTTACACTGTCATCATAATGAACTATTCTGAGAACAGATAAGTTAATGATTATATCACTGTACCACAGCTGCTCAGTTTTGTATGTGCATGCGCAGAAGCACACACACACACACACACACACACACACACACACACACACACACACACACACACACACACACACACACACACACACACACCACTGACACACACACACACACACACACACACACACACCACTGACACACACACACACACACACACACACACACACATACACTTGCACTGTATGCAGTGACACGGTGAGTCGGTGTGGAGTGTTCTGTTCTCTGATCAATGCCACTGAATGCTGCAAGACGGAGGGCATTGTGGATGTGTTCCAGGTGGTGAAGGTACTCCGCATCCAGAAACCAGGCAGTGTGCTCACTGTGGTAAGCTTGAGCATTGAGATTTGCAGACCAACTGGAATGTGACCCTGGTCTCTGTCTTTCCCTGCAGGAGCAATATTGTTTCATATTTGACCTCATGTTATTGTTTCTTGATTCATTCAGCATCTACTCCAATTTTAAGTAACATTTAGCAACCATTGTTTATTGTCTTTGTAAACCGGTCATTTGACTGCATAGCGTAAAACCACTTCATAACATGTTAAGACCTCATTATGATTGCCAGGGTTCACCTCACATGGTGTATGAATGAGTGACAAATTCAAATATCGAATTGAAGTTTAAAATTTAAGTTCCTATACGAGGCGTAGCCTTCCTGAGTTAGGCTTAGCCACACGACTGCAAGAAAGAAATACAAACGAAAGGCAACCAGACAAAAGGGCAGATATAAATGAACAAGGCAATGTAATTTTAGCTGTGTAGTTCAAAGTCGGAAGTTTACGCTGACTCATTTAGCTATACAGAAGGTGAGCTGGTGGGTAGCTACTGTATACCCTTGTGTCACTTGGCAGCACTGCACGGGAGACTGAAACCACTCCATGAGTTGTACTGCACAAGGGTACATGTATTTCCATACTAAGTCCATGCCTTCATATTACCCCCTCTAGTGCCAGGCATATTGTGCACTCAATCTAGGGATCATGCAGTATGAATGGCATTACTGTGAGCATTATGTACAAGCACACACACACACACACTAATTTGAGCACTTAGCAGCAACGTTTTGTACGTGTTATGAATTATTGTCCTTAGTAATTAAGTCAGGAAATGCGTGTCTGTTGCATTGTATGCATGGCTCTTACTGCACAGTTATAATTCTAGCTGAAGTAGTGATGAGAAGCTTCTGCTGTGTGCTTGTAGTGATAAACTCTGTTACATCTCCTCGACACCCCATCTCACTCCACACCATGGCCCATTTTCCAAGTCTATAACAAATTTGTCTCCCTAGCTGGCCCATGTCTTCTCCCTCCACTACATGCCCTCCTACTCACGGTGCTTCAACTCCACCTTCTCATTCAGCATTATTATTGGGCTTCTCATATGGGATGCTGTTTGTCTCAAAATTGGTGAAATAACAACATGGAGTTACTTTCAGCAGAAACTCGTTACCATAATGTGTACTAGTGCAGCGGCATAGTCAGACATATCAAACCTATCGTGCATTTTTTGATAAAAGCACCAAAATTGGTACACATATGCATTAATATGCTGTGAACATTTTCAGATATTGAGGCATGTGAAATTGTGCCTGCGTCAGCCGTGGTGGGCGGTTTCCAAAATGGCCGCCATGCAACGTTACCAAATTTGGCAATGTTGTCTTAATTGACTCTTAGTGGCAATCCTTCAAGCCCTTCTACACTTGAAACACAAATTTAACGCCTGGCTGAGAGAGGACTCATGTAGTGGACAGTAGCGGCTATATGAAAGAAAGAGGGAACATGCAGCTAGGTGGGTGGCACCGTGGGTGATCGAATAACCCATACTTTACTTACTACTGCTACAGCTTGCAGCTGTCTCCACAGCTAGTGTTGCTAATGTAGTGAATAATCAGCTCCACCCTGATTCACCATTGTCTGGCGTCCCATAATCAGTTGCCTGTCATTCCCAGTTAACTCTGTTCTTTTGCAATTGGCCATTAAATAATAATTGGTACCAGTTAGCTACCACTGTTCATTGGAGGGGAGTCAGGTCAACGATGCAGTGTAGCAGTGGCAGTGAGAGCTTTCCAATCACATGACTCACTTGCTGCTGATCACATGACAGCTTCACTCCCCAACTATGGATATCAGGTGCACATCTGTATATCCATACGTAGTCCTTGGGTGTTTGGGTGGAAAGGTGGTCCTTCCACCATTGTCCACTGGAAGATGTATACGTTCCCCAATATAGGACACTCTATCGTGGGTGTGGCTCCCCTCCCCTTTCCTATGAGTATGATGCATAATGTTTTGTGATACTAGTATATATACTACAACACGTGCACGAAAGTCAGTGACGGGAAAGATAAGTACATGCAGTGGCTAGCCAGCATGTACCTGCAGACAACGTTACCATCACGATATGAAACTAACCATTGCATGTCTAGGCATTCAAGTATGGATTTTATACGCTTCTACCCAACAAATTAATGCGGAATGTATGCATGGGATGCCTTTGCCACAGTGGTTACTGCCCTGATTCTAAACTGCGATCTCCATAATTATAGGCTGATTCCCAGTCCCAATGGCCTGGAGGGAGGGGTTGTCAAATGCTCTCCCTTGTCTATTATATCCTATGTCGGAAATATGTAATGGCCCTTGCAATTGCTTTGTATATAAGCTCATAGTGGTGGAAAATGGAGTGTATAGGAAATGAGCTTTGGACAAACTATGCTGATCCCCCCCCCCCCCCCCCCCCCCCCCTCTTCCGAAAGCCAGCTATATAATATTATACTACCCTAGATCTGAGGTTTGTGGTCTCCAAAGTCATGGGTTTATACATACAGTGGCTTGCAACTGTGGGCTTTTTTCCGACTTGTAGATATTTGTGCCAACAGGTCAGCAACATGATATTTGGCTACATGATTGCATTGTTTATTTGTGTCAACAGAACAGTTTCATGCTGGCAATAAGTTCATTGGGCATACAGGGGATCAATGAGTTATGTTCAGTGGTAGCATTTATGGCCTACTGAGCAGTATAGGCATTCATGTGTACTGCATCGGTTTGTGTAGGCCCTTAGCATTTTGTGCATGATGATTAGCTGCCAAGTGTGTCTTGATTATTTATCTGCAAGCTAAGGCATTGTTAGCTACAAAGATGTGGTGGGTGTTTGGGAGATATGTTTGACGAAAAAGAGAGGCAACTGCAAGGCTACGACATTCCAACTGCCTGACACAATAAGACAGAATGAACGGCAAATAAGTAAAATGCACTATGCTGTGGCTCAGCTAGTGTTGGTGGTAGCACTGGTTGTTTCAGTGGTAATAATATCCATACCCTTACACTGCCTAGCTTCCTCACACAGCAGACGCTATATACTAAAAGTAATCAAAAATGTAACAGGATGTAGGGATACCAGAACGGCAAAAAGTAAGGAAACAAGGTAGGGATGATCACACAAAACAGTGAAGTACAGTCAAACCTCCGATAGTGGACCCTCCGAGATAGGGACACAATATAATAAACCTCTCTACAAAGGACACTTTTCAAGGTCCCAAATAATTGGTTTGCCTATGGTTCTAATACATTTTGAACCTCCGAGAAGAGGACAACCTCTCTACAAAGGACAAAAGACTTGAATTTATATTGTTCCCAAAGTGTCCTTTGTTCGGAGGTTTGACTGTTTACGATCCCCCTACAGAGATCTTTTTCCATAATGAAGAAATATAAGTAAGGGGGATTGTATACTTCACTGTTTTGTGTGATCATCCTTACCTTGTTTCCTTACTTTTTGCCGTTCTGGTATCCCTATATTCTGTTACATTACATTTTCATTTTATTACTTGTTTATGTCATTCTTTTTTAGCAGCAGGCACATGTTTGAGCTGAAATTTGCCATCACAGAGGTTGTGAAAAAGCAATGGGTCGTTGCACTGCTCCGTTGAAAATGCTGCTGTTTCGTGCGAAAATCATCATGAGAGATTGAGAGCTAAGTTGTCTGAAGAAGAAGAAGAAAGAGAAACAATTTGCCCATTTGCGAGTGCCTGCTTTGGTACTTTCGCGATGGTTTTTCGTGACGCTGGGAGTCTTGTTGGACATGAAAACACTCGAAGATGACTGGTATGTTGTTATAAAGTGTACCGTTTCTGAGATTTTTTTTGTATTAGCATATATTGCGTGTCTGTCGTATCCTTACATATAGAGTCTACCGACTCTATGACAATCCCTGGAATATATTTCTCCTGTTCCACCACCTTGCCTTTCCATGCTAACTGTATGGAACCACTCTGAAATTTTCCCCTAGTAGGCAAAATTAGGCCAAATTCCCAATGCTATGGTGTCAAAGAGAATACCCCAAAAGACCAAGCATCATGTTGATCCTTCGCATTCATCTGCAAGGGGAACTCCGCATGCCTGGTTCATCATATCACAGTTAAATTGCAGTCTGCTTGACACAATATATACAACACCAGGATTATCCATGCCATGGTCTTATGATAATCCATTGCACTGTAATTGCACCGGCAATTGCCTTAATGGCATTCGCACAATCATATTTTGCCCTGCTGTTTCATGCCCAACAGAGCTATAGGTCCTCTAGGTGGACTCGTACAAAACTGTAACCACTTTTAGCAATGCAGAGAACACATCTCCTTTTGAATGCTATCACTGGCTCCTTTCGGACTTTAAAAATCCAAGATTGTCACTCCAAACATACTAATTTGTACCCCAGATGTTTTCCCTAATATGAATCCCGGCAGTCAGCCCATTTTTCTTGCAGGAATGCAAATGCAGATGCCTATATCTTGCAGCCACCCTCTCAAAGCCTATATAGAATCCCTGCTACTTGACCTGCAAGATGCCGGTTTCTGTTCCCAGAAAGGTTCATTATTATTAATAACCGTGTAACATTGACTTGAGCAGCATGAAAGAATCTCATTTGTATAAATAATGGCAACGCTTTTATAGCAATTCAGATAATTGGGTAATAATTAGTGTGGGGAACTTGGGCGCCAATGGTACATGATGATACAATACATGATACAATAATCAAACAGTGGTATTCACAGTTCATGTAGCTAACAGTTCTGGAAGCAGTCTGACATGTAGACAGGAACCATTGTTTCAAGGCAAGAAGGCTGACTCCGCTCTGATAGTTGTCTGTACACTTCTTGCTACACAGCTCCCCCTCTGGGAAGGCGCGACCTCGTGCCTCGGAAACGTTATCAGGTTACATGGTTGGATGTGGGATACATAGTAATCTGGACGGTGAGTTGTTCTCCTTAGTCGTCCACTCCAAGTTGCTCCACCACGTTCAGCTGGCTCCCTTGGCTGAGATTCATCGTCATTTGCACTCGAGTGCCAAACGAGTGTCATTGCATCATCTTCGATGTCAGTCTCAGCATGGGGTGGCTGTGTCTCAGCTCCACTTGGTTCAAGCTGTTGCCTGGTCTTATCAACACCATCTTGGGCTGGTGTATGGCAGGGTTTGAGGCGATTGAAATGTACAACAAGTCTTCGTCTGCGACATCTTGGTTTTGGTCTCTCAGATTGAATTCGATAGGTGACATCTGACAGAACTTTGATGACCACAAATGGTCCTGTCCAAGGCCGATGCAGCTTTGGAGATCTGCCCCTTGGTATGGCAGGTGAGTGGAGCCAGACGCGGTCTCCCACTTGATACCTTCCTCCAGACACACGGCGATCATACCGATCCTTCTGCCGTTTCTGGACTGCCTTTGTGTGTTCTCTCACTGATTCAAAGGCTTTCTCAAGACGAGATCTTAAATCGATGGCATACTCGGTATGTTCTTGTACTGGATCGGGAGTGTTTCCAAACATCACGTCAATGGGTAGACGGACTTCTCTTCCAAACATGAGATGGAATGGAGTAAATCGTGTTGTGTCATGAACACTTGCTCGATATGCCATCATAAGCTCTGATAGGAATTCATCCCATCTCTCTTCCCCCTCCTGAGCTCTTATGCTCAACATCATGAGGAGTGTGCGATTCATCCTCTCAACGAGGCCATCTGATTGGGGATGATATGCTGTGGTCCTTGTTTTCTCCATACCAAGCAATTCAGCTACTTCGGCAAAGAGACCAGCCTCAAAATTTGCACCTTGGTCCGAGTGGATGGCATCCGGAACTCCATAGCGACAGATCCATTCGCTTACCAGAACTTTTGCCACTGTGGTGGCTTCTTTATTTGGGAGAGCATAGGCTTCTGTCCAACGTGTGAAATAATCACAAATGACCAGGATGTGTTTGTTTCCATGTGTAGTTGTTGGTAGTGGGCCCAATAAATCCAAAGCAATGCGTTCCATTGGATATCCCACATAACTTGGGACTAAAGGTGCACGGGGTGTTTGGCTCGGGGACTTCCGGCAAGCACAACCATGGCATTGTTGGCACCAATCTTCAACATCAGTTCTTAAACCTGGCCAATAAAAGCGATCTTTGATCTTGGCCAAAGTTTTGGTTAGGCCAAGATGCCCACCTCCCACGTCATTGTGCAGTGATCGAATCACTGTAGGGACAAGACTCTGTGGTACAACGAGTAACTGTCGACTTGTAACTCCACTGGCTTCTTCCCAGCGACGGAATAGAATTCCTTGGGAAAGTTCCCAACTGGCTCCATTGAGCCCAAAGGCTTTGCAGCCTGGTTCCAATGCCTTGAATTTCTGAAGCAGAGGGTCGTCCCTGTCTGGCTTCCAGCCACTGAATGACCCTCTTCAGATCAGGGTCTGCCAGTTGTGCTTCTCGTAATTCATGCGGAGTCCATGGTAATAGCCAGGGAGTGACAGCATCTGATACAGCAAATACTGTGGCTGGAGTATGGTCATCAACTTGACTTTCCATGTGCTGTTGGTCACACTGGCGACAAGGGTATCTTGACAATGCATCTGCATTCTGATGGCACTTCCCGGGTCGATGCTCAAGGTGGAAGTCGAACTCCTGAAGCTGCTCAAGCCACCGTGCTACTTGCCCCTCAGGTTCCTTGAACCCTTGTAACCACTGCAAGGCTGCATGATCAGTGCGAACCATGAAGGGTCGACCAATCAGGTAGGCACGGAAGTGACGCATGAAGTAGACCAGGGCAAGTAGTTCTCTCCGAGTGACACAATAATTCCTTTCGGACTTGGTCAGGGCCCGGCTGCCATAGGCAATGACACACTCAACTCCTCCTTGCTTTTGTGAAAGGACAGCTCCGATTCCATTCTTGCTAGCATCTGTGTCCAGATAGAAGGTGCTGTCTGTTCGTGGATAGCCAAGGACTGGGGCTGACAGCAGCTTTTGTTTCAAGGATTTGAAAGCTATGTCGCAATCTTCCGACCATGTGAAGGTGCATTTCTGCAACAGCCGGTGCAAAGGAGCTGCAATGTCTGCAAATCCTTTGACAAAACGGCGATAGTATGATGCCAATCCCAGGAAGCTGCGTAACTCCTGTACATCAACAGGCACTGGCCATTTCCTAATACTCTCCACCTTGGTAGGGTCTGTGCTGACTCCATGGCAGGAAATGACGTGCCCGAGAAAAGAGACACTTTGTTGGAAGAACTGGCATTTCTTGGGACTGAGCTTGAGATTTGCACTCTTTAACCGACTCAGAACAATTCGCAACCGCTGGAGATGCTCACTGAAAGTGCGGCCAAACACGACAATGTCGTCTAGGTAAGCCAGGCAGGTATCCCATTCTAGCCCAGCCAGCACAAGCTCCATCAAGCGCTGAAATGTGCTTGGAGCATTGCATAGCCCAAAGGGCATTACTCGGAACTCGTACAGTCCCTGACCAGTGGTGAATGCCGTTTTTTGTCGATGTTCAGGATCCACTTCAACTTGCCAATATCCACTGGCCAAGTCCAGTGTGGTAAACCACTGTGCACCGTCCAACGAGTCAAGTATGTCGTCTACCCTGGGTAATGGGTAGGAGTCCTTCCTTGTAACTTTGTTCAGTCTCTTGTAGTCCACACAGAAGCGAGTTGACCCATCCTTCTTCTGTACAAGGACTATCGGGGATGCCCATGGAGACTGTGAAGGCTGGATCACCCCTTCTTTCTCCATCTCATTGACCAGGCGACCAACTTCTTGCCGGCGATGAATAGGCAGTCTGCGAGGTGCCTGCTTGATGGGGCTTGCATCACCAGTGTCAATCCGGTGGTATGTCAAATCAGTCCTTCCTAAGTCATGCTTGCCAGTAGAGAAGGTGTCACGGAAATCGTTGACAAGTGTGTCCAACTCTTGGAGCTGTGATGCATCAAGGCATTTGGTATCCACACCAAGGAGACATGCTCCATTCCCGGGCTCACTTGCCTCAGTCAGCTTCCGTTCTACATGCAGCACTTGACCAAGTTCCACAGACTCAACACTTGGCAACTCTTTATAGTAGGTCTCTCCAGTCGAGTCTTCCGATGGTGTTGCTAATGGACAAAAGTCACCTATCCTCAATCCCTGGTGGAGAGTGACTGGAACTGGCGTCAAATTAGCCATCCTCACCGGCATTAGCCTGTTTTCTGGCAGTGCTACAACTCTAGCCACCAGCAGTTGGTGCTGTGCTTCAAAGCCTTCCCTTGGTTCCAGCACACCCGAGTAGTGAACATCCACCTTGTTAGGGTGGTGGACATTTGCCCACAGCAGCTTCTCTTCCCCTCCTCGAATAACGGCAGTTGAGGCAACAGACACCCGACATACTTGCTTTGGTAGCTCTTGGTGGGCTGAATGTTGTATCTGCACTGATGTTTCCCCCACTCTAAGCTGTTTGGTCATGAAGTCTACCACAGCTCCATGAGGGACAAGGAAGTCTGCTCCTAACAGACAGCTTTGTGACACATCGTCTGCAATGAGTGCTTGGTGAACAAATTCCACATCTGCTATGCGAATCTGAACTGTCCCCAGCCCAAGAATGTGTAGCGGCTGCCCATTGGCAACAGTAACAGGTGCTGAAACAGCCTTCAGCTTCCCAGACATGCTTGCGGAACACTGCTCCCACAGATCCTTATGGAGAATGGTGACTGCAGATCCTGTATCAACCAGCATGGTTGTCTCCACATCATTGACTGCTCCTAACACAAATATAGCTCCCTGTGGTGCAACGCTGAAATTTTGGGTCTTTAGTTTAGCGGCCGGCGATTGACCCTCGTCGCTGACCGATCCTCGTTTCCCGACGGGCAGTTCCGTCGTACATGACCAGGCTCTCCACATTTCCAACAAGTCAAATTGCGTCCTCTGGGAGGCCTACGCCCAGCTGACATAGGAGGTTGAACCTGCATTGTGGCCATCTACTCTACCAGTTTCTGCACAGCCCTAGTATTCTGCTGGACAGCTTCCCTCAGACTCTGGTCTCCACGAGTAACTGCCGTTACTTCCAGACTATGCGTCTTCAGGTCGTCTTCAAGACTACTTTCAACAGAGTGTACTGCTGCAGCCTTAGCCGGCGTCTGCATCTGTTTCCTGGCGGCCCTTGCCGCTTCCAGGCGTGTCGCTGCCCTGCGTGCTTCGTCAAGTGACTCTGGAGCTGTTTGCAGGAGATTTTCCTGAACGTAGTCCGCCCGCACGCCTGCAACAAATCGATCACGTGCCAAGCGCATCCTCACATTAGCCTCCAGTTCAGGATAAGCCCGATTGGCAAGGTGCAACACAGCATCTGCAAACTCATCCAAGGTCTCTGTAGATTCTTGGCGGCGCTGACCCAACTGAAAGCGTAGGGCGGGCTCTCCTGTAGTGGGCGCAAATCGGCGAGAGAGGGCTTCTACCAACTGCTTGTAGTCAGCTCTGACAACTGAGGTGAGTCCCAGGAGATCAAACGCACGAAATGCAGCATCATCCAATAGTGCCAGGAGTGCATCAGGCAGCTGCTCCTCAGGGACTTTCGCTGCTCTTGCATATGCCTCGAAACGCCGTACCCACAGGGAAAAGTCCGCATCAGGCGAGTATGGTTTCGGTCCTCTGAAATGAGCGGTGGCCATTTCGCTCACCGCTGCCACCAATGTAACATTGACTTGAGCAGCATGAAAGAATCTCATTTGTATAAATAATGGCAACGCTTTTATAGCAATTCAGATAATTGGGTAATAATTAGTGTGGGGAACTTGGGCGCCAATGGTACATGATGATACAATACATGATACAATAATCAAACAGTGGTATTCACAGTTCATGTAGCTAACAGTTCTGGAAGCAGTCTGACATGTAGACAGGAACCATTGTTTCAAGGCAAGAAGGCTGACTCCGCTCTGATAGTTGTCTGTACACTTCTTGCTACAACCGGACCTCTATATGCATGTCCATTTCCGGAAATCATAGCTGTAATGTGGCACATAAAAACAGAATAATTCTAGCAAGGATGGGGCAGTCACAAGTTGTGCAAAAGAACCCTAAGACCCCTAAAAGTGGTATTAAAGACATTATAGTACTGCATTATTCTTGTCGAATAACGCCACATGGCGGCCATTTTGGAAACCGCCCACCACGGCTGACGCAGGCACAATTTCACATGCCTCAATATCTGAAAATGTTCACAGTATATTAATCTATATGTGTACCAATTTTGGTGCTTTTATCAAAAAATGCACGATAGGTTTGATATGCCGCTGCACTACAACCAGTGTCCGATACTCTTAAACTCTATCTAATGACCACACTCTACTAATAGCTTTGAGAGTGCATAATAACGGGCAACTGGAAAAGCAGGGAACGGGAAACGGGACGGGAACGGGAACGGGAACGGAAACGGGAACGGGAACGACACGAGCGGGCTGCTATACTGTCTATTTCACTTCGCTTCAAACCACCAAACTGAGGCAAGCGACAGCGTGGTATATAGGACTGGGATATTTGGTCCGGCAGGAAGTAGGTAGCTAATGGCACTTCGTTGCTCTAGCTAGCTACCCGCTGGACAAATTTTCAGTTGCGTTTATAAATTGAACACGTTTGATATCATGCGTGAGCTCGAGTATGCAACAGCCTGGTACATGTACGCTACATGTCTCCGTACGCAACACGAAATTGTTCAATGTTGATGCATGATTGAAAAATTCACTGTACAGCAGTATTGTGTGGAACCGACCACAGTGAGGCCCAGTGGTGTACAACACTGTATCCGTGGAGACTGCATTGTTTACTGCACTCTGCACTATAGTTACTAGGGCTTTTGCAGGATGTTCTGGAGCACTTCGGTCGATCACAATCCTCAGCTACTACAACATATGGATCACCGGCGGCAACGTTGCATCCACCAACTGCACGGTTATTATGGGGCAACTGGAAAAGCAGGGAACGGGAAACGGGACGGGAACGGGAACGGGAACGGGGAACGACACGAGCGGGCTGCTATACTGTCTATTTCACTTTGCTTCAAACCACCAAACTGAGGCAAGCGACAGCGTGGTAGGCCGGTCTGGTCAGCACAGCATTAATATGTGAAGCAGCCATCACGTCCGGATCCACGGACGGCGCAGCGACTAACTGAAAACTAGTATGCTAATATGCTCATAGCTACTGCCATGGTACTCTGCAGCTACTGGATGGTACTAGCTGGAGGCCAGACTTGCTCTCTCTCAGGTACGTCATGTGTTTCCTGTGATGGCAACCACCTCTGCATGTGTCAGCACAACTGTGTTTTAATACCGGGTCATTCCAAGTAGCTAGATGTTCACTTCCATATTTACATGATTTCTGCAACTCTTCGTACTTGCTTTTCATATGAGCATGAAAATATTTCCATGCATGGTTCATTTGTTTTATGACAACTAGCCACATGCAGTGACTTAATTTTTGTGGTGGGAGAGGGTATGGCTTAAACTCTTTGTACACGCATGATTATACTGCGGACCCAATAGCTAACAGATTCTGATTTTATACTGCAACCACATTCACCATCATCCATGCAGCTGCTGACCTTACATTGCGTACTGTTACTGTGAGTACTGGGATGGAGGATGGCTCAACTCCTGGTGCTAGAGTGACCTGGAGCACAACAGTACCACCTGAGTGTGTGGCATCTGTCACAGTGGAGTTCAGAACTAGTAGCAGTGGGAGTGTAGTGAGATCCGACACAACTACCAGTACATCAGAGACTGAGGTCATTCAGACTGGTCTCCAGTGTGGTACAACCTACTACATCAGAGTGGTGGTTACTGGAGTAGCCTCACTTGGTACAGTGACCAGCAACACAGTGCAAGTTGGAGGTAAACACTCTGTACTGTACAATTGTGTTGTGTGCATGCAATTAATTGTTATAGCAACTTTTACTGGATGGTGTTATCACAGACATACCAGCCCCAGTCAGAGTGAGAGCTGAAGTCACTGCAGACAACACAAGTATCAGAGTGTCGTGGGAGTGGTCACGTCAGGGTCTGCTCATGTGTCTTGACAGTGTTAGAGTTGACTACCAACCTGAGGGAGGTTCTCTGATGATGTACACAGTGGACAATGCAACAGCAACCAGTGCCACCTTGTCCAACCTCCCGTGCAACACACAGTACACCATCAGTGTTTATGCTGTGGGTGGTACGATTGGTAGAAGGAGTCTCACCAGAGTGGTGTCTCTACCAGCAAGAGGTACTGTTACCGTATACGCCAGCTGATAGACACTTAATTTAGCTACATATATAGCTCACTCTGTATTCCTCCAGCCCCTCCCACTCCCACTGAGGACACTGTTCAGGTCGTGAATGCCTCAAGTGTCAGGGTAGCATGGCAGTGGACTAGTTCAGGTCCAGCTCCCAGCTGCTTCAACACCACCAATGTGACCTACCATCCTGAGGGAGGTGGTGAGTCCTCCCTGAAGCTCAGGGACCCAGCAGCAACTGAGACCATCCTCACTGGCCTCCAGTGCAACACAAACTACACCATCACTGTGGTGGCCACTGCTGGAGAGCACAGGAGAGAGAGTGCAGCAATGACAGTGTTCCTTCCACTAGTGCTACAAGGTATTATGGTCTGCATGTGAAGCATACAACATAATTGATCCCTAAACCTGCTCAAAACCCTATCACTGCAGGTGCACATAATCTTTCAGCAGCTGTGCTATTTCCTATGTCAATGTATTTGACATCTTGTCCTGGACCAACACCATCCGCTGACCCTGGTCTGCTGGCAGGAGTTGCTGTGTTTGTGATTGTGTTGGTGCTTGCAGCAGCCTGCATCTTGGTAGTACTCCTTGTTGTGCGGAGGTAAGACCTTAACCTGTACCTTTGCAAACATGAAGTTGCTGCCGTGCAATGCGCATGTCCCTGTTTTTGTAAGTGTAGGTTTTGCCTTTCAGAGGAGCGAGGTAGTCCATCTGTTTGGTGTACTAGCTGCAATGTACGGCTTTCCTACAGGCAAGGTAGAAAGGGCATGAAGGTTACTGCAGTGGAATTGGCTGACATGGCAGATACTGACAGCAAAGAGGAACAGGATACAGATACGGCTGTTGACAACACCAGCAATGAGAGAGTTCCTATAGCTAGTAAGTTGAATGTACCAGGTAGCCATATGGCATCAATTAAGTTACACAAGAGGCTATAAACACACCCCAAGCGAAAGACACATAGAGGAAGAACTAGCTACAGTACAGCTCCAATGTATGCACATTATAGGCTAAACGTGAAAGACACATAGATAAATTTAGAGGAAGAACTACAGCTCCAATGTATGCACAGAGATAGCTACACCACACATTGCAAAGCAAGCAAATTCAAAACTCCAGTGCATGGCAGAGAATGCATAGAGGCCTTTTCTGCCACATTTAACTTCACATGTAGGGACCATCTCAGGACTCACAAGCTCTCCTGGGTTGATCTGGGCTTTACTTGCACTGATATGAAATTGCTGCAAAATTACACTGCAAAGATCACTCATTAAATTGCTACTCACATTTGCCATACACGTCAATGCTGTCCTACATATAATGGTTATCTTTATGAGCAGTCTGGCAGTAACTAAACTACCAACACCCACACCCACAGCCTCCCCACCGACCATTGTGGATTACCAGCAGAAGGTGCTGTCTTTGGAGGGGGAGCAGGTCACCCTGACAGTGAAGGTTGCTGGCAGCCCCACCCCCACTATCACATGGCTCTTCAATGGGAAGAAGGTGAAGGATGACTACTCCACTGAGGTGGGGAAGGATGGATCACTGACACTCACGTGTGTGGAGCTGAAGCATGCTGGCACCTACACCTTCAGTGTCAGCAACAGTGTGGGCAGTGTGGAGGGGTGCACCAAACTGGTCGTCCACACAGAGGATGAGGACTGTACCAGTGCACCCAAAGTCGAGAGCAACCCAGTTGCTAAGGAAACGTTTGGAGAGTATGTTTTCAGCCTTCATGCACACAACAATGGTGGCTTTATTGTGCAATACCAGGTAATAAGTTAAGTAGCTCCACATTATGTGCACAATACAGTGAATTGTCCTCCGCTATAGACCTTGCCCTCTGGGGAAGAAGGCCATCAGGTGACCATAGGCAAAACTTCCGCAAACAGGCTTCTGAATCGATTCCGAAACATCACAGCTTGTGAGTCATTTTATTGTATGTATCTTAAGAGATGTGGCTTCTCTTTCATGATAGATGATGATCGTTGTTCCTTTAGATGATGATCATTGTGTTGTTTTGGAGCCCATCTCTGGAAGAGTGAATTGTGAACACAAATACATCAACGCCTCCTACATAGATGTAAGATCCTCTACACAATATACAATACAATGTCATGTGTGTCACTGGTTCTGTTACTAGCCATACATCTGACACACAGGGCTATTCTCAACACAGGAAGTACATTGCTGCCCAAGGTCAGCTAAGTAATCAATCATTGGATCCATTCTTAGTGGTATGCATTGACACAAACCTTTGCAGGTCCCCTCCCAAACACTGTCATTGACTTCTGGTGGCTGGTGTGGCAGGAGAGGATCCATGTAGTTGCCATGGTAACTAGTGTTGTGGAGGGTGGACAGCAGAAGTGTGAGCAATACTGGCCCAGCCAGGAGACCCAGGAGTACGGTCCCTTCCAAGTCACGATCACTGAGCAGCAGGCATTTGCAGACCACACCATCCGACAGCTACTTGTTGCTGTGAGTATTGTGGTAATTTTATATTGAGTTGCTGTCGTTGTACTTAGCTATATAGGCAGTGTGACTGCAGATTACTTGAGTTCTTGTCGGCAGTCCACTTGTGTAACTGGCGTACTTAGGCCATGCCTGCACTTTTCTCTACTCCCACAGTGTGACCAGGGTGGGAGGACTCCACTGAAGGTGACCCAGTTCCACTTTACTTCCTGGCCAGACCACGGTGTTCCAGAGTATGCTGGGCCAACCCTCAACTACCTCCGTCGGATGAAGGCCCAGGTGAAGCCCTCCAGAGGATCCATACTGGTTCACTGCAGGTCAGCAAGAAATTGAGATTTATTGATAGGAGTAAATATGTGTTGTATGTACGTCCAGGCTCATCAGGGCGGTGTCTGTCTCCCTGCAGCGCTGGTGTTGGGAGGACTGGCACACTGATTGCCATTGACACAGCTCTGGAGCAGGCTGCCCAGGAGGATGTGGTGAACATCCCTGCCACTGTCACCAAGATGAGGAGGCAGCGCATGAAGATGGTCCAATCACCAGTGAGAGAGAATTGCAACTGCAAGTGTGTGTTGATAATATGTAGTCTATAAAGTTCACATCACTTGGTAAGTAAAATTGGCTCAGCCAGTAGCAGCCTAGCAGGGTGAAACATGCTGTGGAGTTTTCACATGCTCATTACAGAAGTGTGCACATGCAGGTTTAGCCTTGTTCCCAGGCAGCGTGGCCTGGGAACGAGGCTAATGCAGGTTGTGCCAATATCCCTCTCTGTGACCCAACCAGGAGCAGTATGCATTCATCCATGATGCTGTTCTGGAGTCCCTCACCTGTGGGGACACCCAGATCCCAGCCTCGGGACTGGTCGGTGCCATTGAGAAGCTGAAGCAGACGGACAGTGAAACTGGGAGGACAGGATTCGAGACCCAGTTCCATGTACGTCAAAGTGGCATAGCTAGCTTCATATGAACTTAGGCTCTGTTAATTATAGTGTGTCAGTATTACCTCTTAGTGGAATTTTCCAGAGAGCAACCACAGTTTCAGAGTGCACAAAAACATCTGCTGTTCAGCTATCCAGGACAAACAAACAGATGGCTATTAGCTATTGCCATTATAATAACATTATCAGGGCCACCACACTCTTTATGAGTGCATATGTAATACATTTGCTGTTTATCCAGGACAAACAAACAGATGGCTATTAGCTATACTGCCATTAACCAGGCCCATCACACTGTTCTTGAGTATACATGTGTACATTTGCTGTTTATGCAGACAAACAGGATGACTATTAGCTCAACCATTTGTCTGTATCAACAGGTCCTCAGTCTGGTGACTCCTAAACCTACTGAGGTCATCAGAAACTCCGCCTTCTGCTTCCCTCATGTAAACAGGAGCACGGACTTCCTGCCACGTGAGACATATTATGTTTTTGTATAGCTTCAGTTATAGGAGATATCATATTTTGTGGATTGTGTTTTGAAGCTAACTTTTGTTATTTTTGAATATGCAGCCGACGTCTGGAGGGTTCCACTGAAGGGTGAGAGTAACGACTACATCCACGCCAGCTTTGCACATGTGAGAGCAGCATGACCTGTGTCCACTGAATGCTAATGATTATTGTGAGCATGCAGACATGTGCAGCACTTTAGAGCTGACACATACAACTGACAGTGATCGTGGCAGTTTGATCCTGTCAATATACCACAGCAGTGATATCTTAACTCCATTTGTTAAAAACTCCCATTCAATGCAATATTTAGCCATAGCTAGACAAAATTTATTTCTTCTTGGGAAAGGTGGAAGTGCATTACCCCCACAGTACTCCTTATGAAGTGGAAGGATCATACAATAGGTAGCTTCATTCCCAGGCCATTCACACCGCAAGTATTTTGATTGATTGCAGTATGCAAATGCAGCATACGTACTGCAAGCGATCAAACATTGCCTGGAAATGGGGGAATATATGTTTGGATTCTGTTAAGTGCTTTATTGGGAAAGAATTCCTCTTACGTACGTGCACCATCACCATCTATACCCTTTTGTCCCCTGCACACACATGCAGGGCTACAAGCAGTACAAGGGGTTCATCATCGCCCAGGCTCCAATGAAGTTCACGTGCCAAGACTTCTGGAAGATGATCTATGAGAGGGAGTGTGGGGTGGTTGTGATGCTGTCAGACCTGGTGGAGAATGGAAGGGTAGGATACAGCTACTGACAGTGTACCATGAGCGGCACTCAGCATGTAATCTCAGTTGAAAGTTGATGAGCTGAAGAGGCTATAGCTCTGCATAGCTAGCCTCTGTTTTTTTGCATGCATGTAAGCGATCGAAATCTGGAGGCGTAAAAGGCCTGGGAACGAGGCTACTGTATAACTGTACCTAAACAAGCTGTGTCACAACACCGTAAGGAGCTGATCTCATGAATAGATAAACTTTCTTACTTGCTTTTCTTCCTGCAGGAGGTGTGTCACCAGTACTGGCCCACTGGTGACACCATGGGGGTGCAGAAGTATGGGGAGTTTAATGTCTTTGTCCTCCAAGTCACGCAGCTGGACGGCTTCATACAGCGCATGCTCAGTGTCACCAACCCCAAGGTAAGGGATGAGCAGATTTGTCTCCAGCTTAGTATCAACTGATCTACTCAGGCTTTGAGTGTACACACACTTCCATACTCTGTGTCAAAACGCAGCACATATTCCTCCTGCCTTTGATCTTGCAGTCTGGTCAGGTGCACAAGGTGACTCAGTTCCAGATGTCGTGCTGGACCTCTGAGGGTCTGTGCACCTCCCCCCGTGCCATCATTGACATCATTGAGCAGGTGTTGGTGATACAGAGGAGGACCAGAAACAGACCCATTGTTGTCCACGGCAGGTGAGCAAACTGCATGGGTTGGGTCCTTCTCCCATCTTGCACATGTAAGTAGAGAGTTGTGAATGCAGGTTTGTATTCTGCAATTTCTGTGCTTGCATGCATACACACACACACACACACACACACACTTCTACCACATGCAGTGACACGGTGAGCCGGTGTGGGGTGTTCTGTTCTCTGATCAATGCCACTGAATGCTGCAAGATGGAGGGCATTGTGGATGTGTTCCAGGTAGTGAAGGCACTCCGCATCCAGAAACCAGGCAGTGTGCTCTCTGTGGTAAGCTTGAGCATTGAGATTTGCAGACCAACTGGAATGTGCATTGACCTGGTCTCTGTCTCTTCCCTGCAGGAGCAATATCGTTTCATATTTGACCTCATGCTGATGTTTCTTGATTCATTCAGCATCTACTCCAATTTTAAGTAACCTTTAGCAACCATTGTTCATTGTCTTTGTAAACCGGTCATTTGACTGCATAGCGTGAAACCACTTCATAACATGTTAAGTATAATTATGATTGCCAGGGTTCACCTCACATGGTGTATGAATGAGTGACAAATTGAAGCTAAGTTTAGTAAGTTCCTAGGCAAGGCGTAGCCAGCCTGATTTATAAGCTTAGCTAGCTACAGGACTGCAGTACACTGCGTGAGAATTCATATTGTTAAAGTTGGCCATGTGTAAAGAACATGTGCATTTGACCCCCCACTTGTGGAGGCGTCCTGCATGCATAGCCTTGTTCCCAGGCCTTCTACACCTCCATTTTTTGATCATTTACAGTATGCAAAACTACATGTAGGCAATCAAAACTGGTGGTGTAGAAGAAGGCCTGGGAACGAGGCTATGCATGCAGTTATAGAAGACTAGCATGCTAGGTATCTTGGGCTAGACTATGAAGCTGGGATTTGCACCACTGTGATCAGCATGAATAGAGCATTCTGATGATGTCTGTTTTACTGTAGGTTGAATTTTGACCCAAAATCAAAGGACATCATTTGAAAGCTCTTTTCATGCTGATCACAATGGCACAATTCCAGCTTCATATCTCATTCACATACCCACAGCTACCTAGTGCAAAGTTCTCATTCAAGTCCATTCCCAATACTAATTTTGGTTCATTGGTCCATTTTGGGCAGAATAGTGCATCAGTCACCCTATAGAACAGGAGTGCTGCTTCTAAAATTGGCATGTCAAAATGTGTCATAATTGGTAGAATGTATCAGTCGAATTCTATTAGTCTGGGTCCTCAGTCCACACTTGTCTCTGACATCATACTATATCAACCCACTCCTCCGGCTGACCATACCAGTTAACTACTGATCCAAGTGGAGCAAACGCTAGCCCTAGGAGGTATGTGTACACAAACACCAGTCCATGCCTTCTTATTAGCTTTTGCTCCTCCCAATTAATTATGCCAACCATTGATTCTCGTTGAAATTTTGCTCTCTACATTGAGTGCATAAAGTCTTAGAAGCAATTAATGTGTCTTACATATTTAAGCCGGCATATTACTTGTTTATTTTTTTTCTTTCGTTATTATCAGGAACATTTGTTCAGCCTAATGGCTCAGGGTCTTCACAGGGACAGTATAACTATGCATTCAATTTGACCCACAAGGACTGACTTCATTACTTCATTGGTAGTGTTACTCTCTCTAAGAGTGAGTGCTGCATACTGTATACGAGGGTTTCTGAGACTTGGTACATAATTATAAGATCTAGAATCAGGTGCATGCATTCTATGCATGGTTCTTACTGCAGTTGCAATTCTAGTTGCAGAAGTGATGCTGGGAAGCTTCTGCTGTGTAGCTACTCGACACCCCATCTCACACCACCATGGTCCAATTCCAAGTGTATATGCACTTTGTCACTCCAGTTGGCCCATGTCTTCACCTTCATACATGCCATCCTACACACATACACTCACGGACTTCAACTCTACCTTTTGATACAGAGACACTGTTTGCCTCGAAATTGATGCATTCATAAAACAACAATATGAATTTATATTTTTAGCAGGAACTTATCATAGTTTACATATGTGACAAAATAAACACAAACAGCGTCTGATGCCATGAACCTCAACTCTATCTAATCATAGTAATGACCACACTCTACTAATTGGTTTGAGAGTGCATAATTGTTCAGTTGGTGGATGCAACTTTGCTGCCAGTAATTCACATGTTGTAGCTAGAAGCTAGTGACATCAATATCATAGCTCGGAGTACTGGAGTGCTCCAGAACATCCATATTTGGCATTTCTCTCTGTAGTCCATACAGCATAGTGCTAGCAAGTGCTAGTAGGAGTGCCGGCAACAGAAGCTAAGTGCTAGTATAGCTACAGTGCAGAGTGCAGCAAGCAATGCAGTCTCCACGCATACAGTGTTGTTCACCACTGGGCCTCACTGCCATGGTACTCTGCAGCTACTGGATGGTACTAGCTGGAGGACAGACTTGCTCTCTCTCAGGTAACGTCATGTGTTTCCTGTAATGGCAACCACCTCTGTGTCAGCACAACTGTTTTAATACCTACTGTTGTGGGTCATAGCTATTTATTCCAAGTAGATGTTCAGTTCCATATTTCCATATGCATGATTTGCTTTTCTGGAACTCACTCTACGTACTTGCTTTTCATGAAAATGTTCCTTGGTTCATCATTTATGACAACTAGCTAGCTACATGCATTCACTATCATGTGTGTGAGTTTATCTTTATACTATTGCTGTGAGTGGTGGGAGAGTGGATGGCTCAACTCCCCATGTACTTATGTGGACCCAATAGCTATCAGATTATGATTTTATACTGTAACCACATTCTCCATCATCCATGCAGCTGCTGACTATTCAATGCGTACCGTTACTGTGAGTGCTGTGAGGGAGGATGGCCCAACTCCTGGTGCTAGAGTGACCTGGAGCACAACAGCACCACCTGAGTGTGTGGCATCTGTCACAGTGGAGTTCAGAAATAGTAGCAGTGGGAGTGTAGTGAGATCCTACACAACTACCAGTACATCAGAGACTGAGGTCATTCAGACTGGTCTCCAGTGTGGTACAACCTACTACATCAGAGTGGAGGTTACTGGAGTAGCCTCACTTGGTGCACTGAGCAGCAGCCCAGTCTATTTTGAAGGTAAAATAGAATAGTTCATGTATGAATGACTTGCGCACTTAACTTGATGGCTGTTATGCCATTTCAGATATGCCAGCCCCAGTCAGAGTGAGAGCTGAAGTCACTGCAGACAACACAAGTATCAGAGTGTTGTGGGAGTGGTCACGTCAGGGTCTGCTCATGTGTCTTGACAGTGTTAGAGTTGACTACCAACCTGAGGGAGGCTCTCTGATGATGTACACAGTGGACAGTGCAACAGCAACCAGTGCCACCTTGTCCAACCTCCAGTGCAACACACAGTAGCTACAACATCAGTGTTCATGCCAGTGGTGGTATGACTGGTAAAAGGAGTCTCACCATAAAGGTTTCTCTATCAGCAAGAGGTATTGTAGCAGCTGATGGACACTTACTTTTGCCACATAGTATACACATTACTCTGTATCCCTCCAGCCCCTCCCACTCCCACTAAGGTCACAGCTGAGACCACAAATGCCTCTAGTGTCAGGGTAGCATGGCAGTGGACTAGTTCAGGTCCAGCTCCCAGCTGCTTCAACACCACCCGTGTGACCTACAGGCATCCTGAGGGAGGTGGTGAGTCCTCCCTGCAGCTCAAGAACCCATCAGCAACTGAGGCCATCTTCACTGGCCTCAAGTGCAACACACAATACACCATCACTGTGGTGGCCACTGCTGGAGAGCACAAAAGAGAGAGTGCAGCAATTGCAGAGTTCCTTCCACTACAAGGTATATACTAGAGTCCTGGATGTCTGTAGTAGCTAATGGTGTGATGTCTATCACTGCAGGACCACAGAATCTCTCAGCAGCTGTGCTGTCTCCTACCTCAGTGTATTTGACATGGGTGGCTCCCTGTGACACACAGCAGTACCACATATACTACAAGGGGACATGTGGGACCTATGTTGATGAGGACAGTTTGGATACCAGTCGTACTGAGCACACACTTAATGAACTCCAAGAAGGCATCAACTACACTTTCACTGTCAACCAGACTGGGTTTGGAAGAGGCAGAGATTTCTCAACTGGTCCAGTGTATGCAATGACATTCAGAGCTGGTATGTAAGGTGGTGAATGTGCCAATTTGAGGTATAGCCAAATCAACACTATTTTGCACACCCAGTCCCCTCAGGAGCTCCACAGTCACTGGAGGCCACACTTGTACAACCGTCAGGAGTATCCCTAAACTGGACAGAAATACCTTGTTTTCAACAAAACGGGCCAATCACTGGCTATGATGTGCGGTACTGTGAAACCTGTCGTCATCACAGAGATATGCAGCAGACCAAGTCAGTGGTGACAACCAGAAGCATCATTGATGGTCTTACTCCAAACACTGAGTATGCTTTCCAAGTGGCAGCAGTGAACACCAATGGAACTGGCCCTTTCAGTGAACCCATCACACTGGGAGGTAAGTGATGGATGTTAGCTGTACATTGCCACCCCAGATGATGCTACTCTTTTTGTATAAACAGGAATTCCACAGTTGGTGATAGTCAGTCCAGTGAACTCCACCACAATGACTGTCTCCTGGAGTGAGGTTCAGTGCTTCAATGGAAGTGGAGCAGTCACCCACTACCTTGTGCAGTATCATTCCATGTGTGGTGGTGCTGTGCAGAATGTAACAACTGATGGTACAGTTCAAAATATTTCAGGCCTCACTCCAAACATTGCTGTGTACACATTCCGAGTGGCAGCAGTTGCAACTAATGGGATGACTGGACCATTCAGCAATCCTGTGAATACATCAGCACCAGGTAAGTGCTAAAATGTAATGCAAAATTCATTTTATTTAATGAATTGACTCAAGATTGTATTGATTGCAGGTGCAACACCCATGTGTCCAGGTAAAACTCTTCTTGCTCATGTAATTCTGCTAGCTAGCTAGTCACGGTATCTCAGGAAAGCACTACTGGCATTACATGCCAAGTATAGAGAAATATAACATTATGCCCCTCGTGATCTGGCCGGTTGGAAACAAGCAAGCTGGAGCATTTGATAAAACCAATATTGAATTCTTACATTGTTTAAGTTAGCTGAGATATGGGACCATACATTTTAACCAAGTTTCCAGGTCTGTTATTGCTTGTATTGCAAATTAGCCGAAGTGGTTCACAGCTGAACTCAGACATTATTATTTTGGGAAGCACTCATGCAGGAAGTGCTCATGGATTCATGCACTGAAATGTGTTGAAGAGCATGGATTGAGGTTAAGACTGATCTTGTTTTTTTCTACTTGGGATGTCAGCTAATAAATGAATAAACAAATAAATCTGTCTGTATGTGTGCAGATGAGCTTAGTTCAACCACTGACCTTGGAGCTACTGGGTCATCCACTGACCCTGGATCCACCGGGTCATCCACTGACCCTGAGGTCACTAGGCCATCCACTGACCCTCGAGCCAGGCCATCATTGGACCCTGGCTTGCTGACAGGAGTTTCTGTAGTTCTAATTCTGCTGGTGCTTGCAGCAGCCTTCATTGTCACCCTCATTATCTGGTGGAGGTAAGACTTTGTCAAGTGCATGTTTAAGTACCTTTCAGAGTATTCCGCACTCTATTTATGGTAGCTACTCCCGTGTATGGCTTTCCTTTAGATGTAGGCAAGGTAGAAAGGGCATGAAGGTCACTGCAGTGGAATTGGCTGAAATACCAGACACTGACAGCAAAGAGGAACAGGATACAGATACAGCTGTTGACAACATCTGCTATGAGCAAATTCCGAGTGAGTTAAAATGTATTGCATCACTTATCATGGGTTGAAAAGTTTCATTCACATGAATTTGTTGTTCTGAGCCACTATACAAGTCCAAGCACAATGACAAACTTCAGCTAGCTATATCCCAAATTTATGTGCATCACAGAAAGAGATGCACCCCTTAATAATGCTGAACAAGAGCACATGGTGACATCATCATTATCACCGCAATAATAACGATGTCATCATGCACTCTTGTACAGCCTAGCTAGAGCAAGTCTGGACTCATTGGCAGAGATTCAAGGCCTTAACCAGGTTTGAACTGACAAGGCTCCTCTCAAGGCTACCAATGAGCAAACAAAAAGCTGCAAGTGCTTGCTTGGTCATTGCAGTCTAGTACATTGCAATACAGCAGTGCAAGTGGGGTGTATTGATGATCAGTGTGCCTGAGCAGTTTGTGAGTGCAGTATGCATCAGCTTTATATGCACACTATATTAGAAGTGTTGCAGATTGTTTTCTCACTTTAAGAGCAGTGTTGCAGTAACAAAACTAACAACACACTCACCCACAGCCTCCCCACCGACCATTGTGGATTACCAGCAGAAGGTGCTGTCTTTGGAGGGGGAGCAGGTCACCCTGACAGTGAAGGTTGCTGGCAGCCCCACCCCCACTATCACATGGCTCTTCCATGGGAAGAAGGTGAAGGATGACTACTCCACTGAGGTGGGGAAGGATGGATCACTGACACTCACGTGTGTGGAGCTGAAGCATGCTGGCACCTACACCTTCAGTGTCAGCAACAGTGTGGGCAGTGTGGAGGGGTGCACCAAACTGGTCGTCCACACTGAGGATGAGGACTGTACCAGTGCACCCAAAGTCGAGAGCAACCCAGTTGCTAAGGAAACGTTCGGAGAGTATGTTTCCGGCCTTCATGCCCACAACAACGCTGCTTTCTTTTCACAATATCAGGTAATAAACTTAAGCACCTCCACACACACACACAACAGTGAATTGTCCTCCGCTATAGACCTTGCCCTCTGGGGAGGAAGGCCATCAGGTGACCGTAGGCATTGCCTCATCAAACAGGCTCCTGAATCGATTCAGAAACATCACAGCTTGTGAGCCAAGTTATTCGTGTTTACTGTAATAGCTAATTAAGAGATGTGGTTACACTTTTGTGATAGATGACCATCGTCGTGTTGTTTTGGAGCCCATCTCTGGAAGAGTGAATTGTGAACACGAATACATCAACGCCTCCTACATAGATGTAAGATCCTCTACACAATAGCTATACAATATGTATATATCAAGTACTACATCCGACACAGGGCTATTCTCAACGCAGGAAGTACATTGCCACCCAGGGTGAGCTAGTAATAATCTCAGTTGTATGCATTGAAGTATTGACACAAACCTTTGCAGGTCCTCTCCCAAACACTGTCACTGACTTCTGGTGGCTGGTGTGGCAGGAGAGGATCCATGTAGTTGCCATGGTAACTAGTGTTGTGGAAGGGGGACAGCAGAAGTGTGAGCAGTACTGGCCCAGCCAGGAGACCCAGGAGTACGGTCCATTCAAAGTCACCCTCACAGACCAGCAGGTGTTTGCAGACTACACCATCCGACAACTGCTTGTTGCTGTGAGTGTTGTGGCAACTATATTATTGAGACATAATTATATAGGCAGTGTGGTTACTTCTTGTCAGCAGTCCACTTGTGTAAGTTGTGTACTAGCCATGAATTTGCCTGCATTGTCTACCCCCACAGTGTGACCAGGGTGGGAGGACTCCACTGAAGGTGACCCAGTTCCACTTTACTTCCTGGCCAGACCACGGTGTTCCAGAGTATGCTGGGCCAACCCTCAACTACCTCCGTCGGATGAAGGCCCAGGTGAAACCCTCCAGAGGATCCATACTGGTTCACTGCAGGTCAGCAAGAACTGATTCATGGTGGGCTGGATGTGAGTAAATTGTATTGTGTATGTTGGGGTAGTCCAAGAGGTGAGTGTTGCCTGGTCCCTGCAGTGCTGGTGTTGGGAGGACTGGCACACTGATTGCCATTGACACAGCTCTGGAGCAGGCTGCCCAGGAGGATGTGGTGGACATCCCAGCCACTGTCACCAAGATGAGGAGGCAGCGCATGAAGATGGTCCAATCACCAGTGAGAGTTGGAACTAATGCATAATATTATACGTATGACTTTACAGTTCACTTGGAATACAGCTATACTACAGTCATAATTTATTATCTACTGAGTAGAGGTTTACACACTAGTGACCCTCGTGCATACCATTAACTTGTATACGAGAACTCTTCGAGCATTATTCTCTCCCTCTGTGATCCAGGAGCAGTATGCGTTCATCCATGATGCTGTTCTGGAGTCCCTCACCTGTGGGGACACCCAGATCCCAGCCTCGGGACTGGTCGGTGCCATTGAGAAGCTGAAGCAGAGAGACAGTGAAACTGGGAGGACAGGATTTGAGACCCAGTTCCATGTACGTTACAGTGGCAAAGTTACATGACGAGGGCCCATATCATGACAAGGGCCCATATGTGTGTCTAAGTTGTATTAAGTGGGTGATTCACTCAAGATTACAATATACCCACCAAGTCCAGTATACTGGAAGCTACTGACCTCTCAAGAGTGATACCATAAACGGTAATGCATGAGAGCTTTGTAACAGTGTAAACGTTTTGTCAGTCAGCAACGTCAGTTTGCACAGCAAAAGATGATTGTATACTTTTGTACTCAAGTAAGAGGTGGCATGGTCAGTAGGGAGACACCAGGCAGGCCACAATGGCACTTCGTACCTGACCTGGACTTGTGACTGTGTAAATGATTTCTCAATCTGCAACTGTATAGCTGTACAGTTTGCAGTGAACAAACAGTAGCTACCTGGCTTGGGAGACACCCAGCAAGCCACAATGGGTGCTTCCTACTTCACCAGAACTTGTAGCTAACTGTCCAATTGTGTATTATGTCAACCTGTGTTCCAGTGTCAACACAAGGGTTAAAATGACTGCAGTGTTGCCATGGTAATGCTGATACCAAATACTAAGTGTGTGCATGGACTCCATGGTGATTATATGTATCCACCAGCTTGTATGTATGGCATAATGTACATGTAGCTAACATATTGCTACATGCGGTGGTCCAAGTGAGCAATGGCAGCCAACAGTGAGACAAATATCCAAACAGCTCCGCCGACAAGGTGAAGTTCTGCACAAAACAGGAAGATAAACACCATATACCCTCCCCTTGATAGTTGTCTCCTTGATCTTTCTCCCGGTCTGACCAGACGAGATAGAGTTGGGCCGTGTCTGGGAGCTGTGGCCCCACGTCTCATATCAGTGGAATATGTGGTTCCCACTTAGTTAGAAAATGCATGGACATCAACTGCCACACTGCATTTTGAGAAATTGTTGTAGCTTGAAAGGTCTGAGAGCTGGGCTCTCCCAAGCTCTAGATGGCATTGAAAGCATCCTATTTTCTTCTGATGGTGACTGGACTAATAGTGTACTTTATAAGTTATCTTTTCTGGGCAGTGGTGATAAGTACATTCCTGGTCACTAATAATGAGCTTCCACTGAAATTGGATTGGTGGAATAGGGTTTCTTAGATCTACCATTGTGCTAGTACTCAAACATTTACATTGCAGTGATTGCACTACATGACTATTTATTAATACTCAAACATTTACACTACATTGCACTACATGACCAAACATTTGTCTGCAACAGGTCCTCAGTCTGGTGACTCCTAAACCTACTGAGGTCATCAGAACCTCTGCCTTCCGCTCCCCTGCTGTAAACAGGAGCACAGACTTCCTGCCACGTGAGACAAAATGTGATATCAAAATCTGTAGACATTTTGAAAATCACCTTTGTTTGCTTTTGAACATGTAGCGGACATCTGGAGGGTTGTACTGAAGGGAGAGATTAAAGACTACATCCACGCCAGCTTTGCACATGTGAGAGCATGATCTGCATGACTACTGCTATTGAATGGCTGTGAACAGTGTGTTACTGAGCTGGCAGTCACATGATACACAATCGTAGCAAATGTCAGTTAATACTTAGGCAGTCAAATCTCTTGTTATTCCTTTTGTCATTGTGTAAAAGGGTGCTCTGGCTAATCAGGGTAATAGCTCCCAAAAAGGAGGGAAAAAACCCTTTCCTACATCCAACTGTATAGCTTAGATTATTGCGATGACCTAAATGGTGGGTTCGAATTGTACTTTATTCCTCTTGTGTCATCTGGATCTATGTCTCCACTCTTGTACACTTACACAGGGCTACAAGCAGTACAAGGGGTTCATCATCGCTCAGGCTCCGATGAAGATCACATGCCGAGACTTCTGGAAGATGATCCATGAGAGGGAGTGTGGGGTGGTCGTGATGCTGTCAGACCTGGTGGAGAATGGAAGGGTACGGTACAGCTACTGACTAAATTACAACGGTTATTTCCATGCAATCTCAGCTAGGTGCAAATTCTATGACAGTATAAGCTGAAGGAGTTAGGACTATGCCTTGGCCACTATACCTGTGGAACCCTTGTCAGCGTGCTCCACAAGAGAGCTCATGCATTAATTCAATTAGTTGCTATTGCTATGATATTAGTGCTGTAAAATTTGAGGCCATCTTCCCTGCAGGAAGTGTGTCACCAGTACTGGCCCACTGGTGACACCAAGGGGGTACAGAAGTATGGGGAGTTTAATGTCTCTGTCCTCCAAGCCACTCAGCAGGACGGCTTCATACAGCGCATGCTCAGTGTCACTAACCCCAAGGTAAGGGATGGGCAGATTTGTCTGCAGCCGCACTACTGGTTAATTCACATGACGTATAACCTTTTGGACGGGTTTGATTTGGGATTGTGCACTATGCGTATCTGCTAGACTCTTTGTCCGCATGCAAAATATACTGTAAGTGATCTGTGCAGGCAAGAACAATAGATAGCTGCAGTGCACTTACACTCCAGAACGTACCTCCCTTCTGCCTTTGATCTTGCAGTCTGGCCAGGTGCACGAGGTGACCCAGTTCCAGATGTCCTGCTGGACCCCTGAGGGTCTGTGCACCTCCCCCCGTGCCATCATTGACATCATTGAGCAGGTGTTGGTGATACAGAGGAGGACCGGAAACAGACCCATTGTGGTCCACGGCAGGTGAGCCTGCCTGCTAGCCAGGATTGTGTTTCCACCTTTTGTATTACATTTCATGGTTGCTCTTGCATTGCCCCAAACTAGCAGTTACACTGTCATCATAATGAACTATTCTGAGAAGAGAAGTTAATAATTATCACTGTACCACAGCTGCTCACTTTTGTATGTGCAGAAGCATGGCATATACCGTGGGTAGTCAGAAATCTGATTTATTATCACCTCTATCCGAACACATGCACTTATACCACATGCAGTGACACGGTGAGTCGGTGTGGGGTGTTCTGTTCTCTGATCAATGCCACTGAATGCTGCAAGACGGAGGGCATTGTGGATGTGTTCCAGGTGGTGAAGGCACTCCGCATCCAGAAACCAGGCAGTGTGCTCACTGTGGTAAGCTTGAACAATTACATTTGCTGAATTTATCTGCTTTGATATGCTACAGAAGCCCACGAGAATTAGCTACTTCAAGTTCATCCACAGTTCGTGTTCATTTTCATTACAGTCTAGCACTCTTTCATTGCAGCTTTCAGCAACAGACTCAGAACTTTTCAAGCAGCTTACCATTTTCAGCAAGAAGAGCTTCTGCCTGTCCTGCTTACACCAAGGTTCAAGGTTCAAGGTTAATTTGTTGCCGAGCCTAAACAGAGGATGCAGCATACCACAGCCAACGTTGTTAATAGTGTGGCCACCGTATCTAATGATCACTTGCATGCTGATCACCTTTGCAATGGAAGAGTGCTGGTAGTGGTATTGATGAAGTGAAGTGGAGTTTACCCTCCATATGCAGTTCAATTAACCATGGCTTTGATCATACAATTCTCTCCCTCATTGATATTTGCATCTGACTATGTTGTTGATGGTACATTGGGCTATTCCATTAAATAGGGATACACCCCCTATTGACGAGTAACTAATTTGTCCTACGGGGATTTGCCGAGTTTCCGTATTCTGTTGTAAACCTCCGTAAATTTTCCGGAATGTTCCGTATATTTCCGTATACTAACGTCTGTCGCACGGTGTAGAAGGCGCATTTTCTGTCCCGGGGTATGCAAATAGCTAACTCGTCAATAGGGGGTGTATCCTTTATTAATGGAATAGCCCATTTCGTGATCTCTGTCTTTTTCCCTGCAGGAGCAATATCGCTTCATATTTGATCTGATGCTGTTGTTTCTTGATTCATTCAGCATCTACTCCAATTTTAAGTAACATATCCGAAACCGCTGTTCATTAACTTTGTAAACTGTAATTCAGCTACACAGTGCATCACTCATCTAGCAATGTATACCCGTAAAGTCATGCTAATTGCCAGGATTCATCTCTAGATTTCACAGTTAGCTAGTTATATGACCAAGTTCTGGTGGCTGACAAGATTCCAGATCGAGTTGCTGCAGTTCTTGCTCCCTGAAGCTGTTCCTTGCAGGGAACTAGCTACTGCGTGGGCTTTGGGGAGGGGAGAAAATTCAGCTGTGGAGGTTGCTGTACAGATATACCCTCTCTTTGCTGGACTATCACTAGGATCATGCAAGAGCGCATGATGACATCCTCGTCATCGTCCTCTGCCGCTATGATGATGATGTCAAGAGGGTAGTGGCCTGTGGGCGTGTCAATGAGATAAGCATGAACTACAGTTAGCTACATACATGACTGTGCATACTATATTATCCATGCTATGATGAGGGTTGCATGGGTATACTGAACTGGACCGCACCATTATGGTACAGTAACTTTGCAGCCTCAATCTCAAGCCACTGCATGAGTAACAGAGTATGGAAGCCCACAAAGGGTCAACTAACTTCAATTTCATCAGCGCCTCACTTCCATTGCACTCTTCCATTGTACATTGCTGCACTTCCATTGCACACTTCCACTTCTAATGCACCCTTCCGTCGTACCTTCAGACTTCTCTTTGCTCTTCCATCAATAGTATATGATTATGCCGGACAACCCTCACTGTCCAGCATTACTATGGACGGTCACATGGGTATTTAGGACATCCTACCAGTCCCACATCCCCTGGTGTACCCTGGTGGGATCCTAGTGAAAAGGGACCACTACTGGAGGTAGTGCCTTGTCATCCTAATACTGGGGTACTGGGATCCCATCGGAATATACCGGGACTGGTAGGATGTCCTAAAGACCCATGGGACCATCCATGGTAATGCTGGACATCGAGGGTTGTCCAACAGGCCACCTGGGAACAAGGCTACCAGCATATATAAGGGTGAAGGAAGTCAGAAGGTACGTGGAAGCATGTGATGGAAGTGGAAGTGTGCGATGGAAGAGTGCAATGGAAGTGGACCGGAAGAGTGCAATGGAAATGAGGCGCCAGTGAAATTGAAGCCGCTGACGTACCCTTGTGCCTTGTGGGCTTCCGTAACAGGGTGATGTCAGGGCACGATGTTGTGTCCTGACACTGTGGTAGGTTTAATACCGATCTGTGGAAGGCTTTGAATCAGTACACAGACAATGCAACAACACCTTCCAGCTAGTGCAACAGCTCTGCAGGACTGAGTGTCACCCTGCACATTGGCTTCTTTACTGGTAAGAGGGTTATAGAACTTAGTTCATGAAATTAATGTCCCATGTGTCCAAGATGGATTAGATCAGTCACAGATCTCAGCTGCTTCAACACCACCTGCATGCATAACCTGGTGAGACCTCTCTTCAGCTCAGGGACCCAGCAGCAGATGGGATCAATCACCAGTTGAAACACGGTAGTGTCCACTGGCTGGAGAGCACAGCTGTCTTGATATGACAATACCAGTATTACATAATTTTATACTACCACTGGGTGCATTAATTTACTAATGCAGTACTTTACTACTAGCTACTTATATGCACCATGGCTATCCGTTTGTAGCTAGCTTGCTTTCTATATAAGTGACACATGCATGACTGCATGCAGTCATGCATGTGTCACTTAGAATGCAAGCTAGCTACAAATGGATATATCCATGGTGCATAATTATAAGTAGCTAGTGATGGGGGGTGAAATTCCAATATAACATCTCCACTGAAACTGGGTCACCAGGAACATGTAGTGACCTGTGGGTGTGTGACTAGATGGAGCAGAGATATACAACATCATGTTTGTATTCAGTGAAGGTTGCACTCATACGTGCACTCATGCATAGAACCACAGGACACAGCCTGCCTGCATGGTAAACATCATGTGGGGGATGGTTCAGAAGCAGTGGTTCAGAAAGCATTCATCTGCTATAATCACAAGGTTCCTGGTTCGAGTCCCACCATTGCCATAGTTTTCTTCTCTCCTAGGAGTCGACTAAGCTCCACCCTAACATGACGCCTTTTTTGACTCGGCGGTTTGCTTGCAAGACTGATACAAGTGTTGGACACTACAGATGGTTTAACAAGATTTGCTCGGTAGCTAGCTATAACGCTCTGAGATTAGATCAAATCTTGGCGCATGTGCTGCCGTACTGATGAAAGACTTAGTGTGTCAACGGGCAAATACATCACAATTTGTTGCACCATATACACACATATGATGGACAAACTTCATACTTTTGACTTGGCGAAAAAGTATACGCCAGCACACAGACAAAGTGGCTTGAAGAGAAGACCGTTAGACTGGATTCGTCAATGGAGGAATATTGATGTAGTCTACGATCTACAAGCATCTAGCTAGCTACACGTTGCCTACGTTGGTCAGTGGTTTCTCGTTGCTCCTCAGACGATCATTCTTGCGTACATACCTTGTAATCCGACTTCTTGCTATTTTAATCTCTCTTGCTGAAATCTCACAGATCTTGCTTGTGTATTCAGTTGTGTAGTAGGGTGCGGCCACATGCACATTAGTACTGTAGTTAGTAAATCCGTCGCGCATGCGCTCCAGGTATGTGGCACGTGGACAGGCGTATACGTATAGGCCTGTCCACATTATTCTACTTTTTCTGCCTATTATTCTATTCAGAATTTCCCCCCAAATGCTCCTATTATTCCCAAAGAGATTCCCATTATTCCCAGAGAGATGCCCATTATTCCCATCAAAATTAGGGAAAGTGAGTCAAGTGACTTCAAAAACAATCAACGATTGTATTGCAACATAATCGAGGTTTCAATATAGTCCTCAAGTGAATAGGATTGTCGTTGAGTGAAGGAGTTCTGTAAAGTTCTTGACCTTTGTAAGGATTTGAAGCCCTATTAGGCTGGAATATTCTCGTATTCTAGTTGGTACCTATTATTCCCAAAATTATTCTCGAATAATGTGGACAGGCCTATATACGTAGCTTGTCTCGGCGCTTCGGCGCCCAGACAAAAAATGAGTACCGTATCAAGCGCCCACCATGTATCAAGCGCCCACCCCCCTCTTCACGCGAAAGTTACTTCACAGCTAGGGTTCAAAAGCAGTGTAGTAAGGGCCCACCCATCACAACAGCATTTCTAACCTTTGGGTAAGGTTGTGCATTCAATTTCTCTGTCAAGCGTTTCTTCTTCGCAAAGACGCGCTTCCTTACGTGAAAAATCATATTGATATTCACAGCTTACCGCAGCGCTTGTTGTTCATATAATATTATACAGTGCTGAATGGGTGGGCGGATACTACATGTTTAAGTAGTCTGAGTACGTATCTGTATCTAGCGCCCACCCCCCTGTTCAGCGGCATTCTAATGTCCCTAAACCCTCATAGATAATACAGTAATCTATGCTTTTATTAATCCAGCCTCTCTAATTTGGGCTAGGCTACAAGCAATTTCGGATTACATCACTGAAGTGCAAGACCTACGGTTTAATAACAATCGCCATGCGATATGACCGGTAGAATGTTGACGTCGTCGCTCGCTCTGACCGTCTTGTTGGTGCTGAGCAGCTGCAGCTGGATGCTAGCTGAAGGACAGACAGCCAGATGCGTCATAGGAGGTACCTGCTACTACTGGGAATCGTTTGTCATTGACTGTTAAAATTATCATTCAAGTCTGCAGTTGTATAGAGTCACCCAAAGCTGTCAGTAGCTATGCCACTCTACTTTGAGTTTTATTCTCCCACTTTGCCTGACATTTAAAAATTGTGCAGACCCAAACTATTACTCTAGACCCCATGCATGCATGGTTGAGTCTGACATATCTCTCATCCCTGCAGTTGCTTCCTTTGCATGGCAAAGTGTTACTGTGAGTGCTGAGAGTGTGGATGGCTCAACTCCTGGTGCTAGAGTGACGTGGAGAACTGGAGTACCACTTGAGTGTGTGGCATCTGTCACAGTGGAGTTCAGAACTAGTAGCAGTGGGAGTGTAGTGAGATCCTACACGCCTGCCAGTACATCAGAGACCGAGGTCATTCAGACTGGTCTCCAGTGTGATACAACCTACTACATCAGAGTGGTGGTTACTGGAGTAGCCTCACTTGGTACACTGAGCAGCAACCAAGTACTAGTACGTGTTGGAGGTAAAGTCACTGCATGTGTATAGCAGTTCATGCATGGAGTGCTTATACTACAACAATGCACTTGTTATTTGCCATTTCACAGAATAATATACCACACCCAGTCATAGTGAGAGCTGAAGTCACTGCAGAAAACACAAGTATCAGAGTGTTGTGGGAGTGGTCACGTCAGGGTCTGCTCATGTGTCTTGACAGTGTTAGAGTTGACTACCAACCTGAGGGAGGCTCTCTGATGATGTATACAGTGGACAGTGCAACAGCAACCAGTGCCACCTTGTCCAACCTCCCGTGCAACACACAGTACACCATCAGTGTTTATGCTGTGGGTGGTAGGACTGGTAAAAGGAGTACCACCAGAGTGGTTTCTCCACCAGCAAGAGGTACTGTTACTGTATACGGCAGCTGATAGACACTTAATTTAGCTACATAGTATACAGTGCAACACACAGTACACCATCAGTGTTGTTGCTGTGGTGGTACGACTGGTAGCAGGAGTTTCGTCGTAGTGGCTTTTCTACCAGCAAGAGGTATTGTAGCAGATATTTTGGCACATACCATATCACACTTGTAACCGACACCCCTCCATGCAGCCCCTCCCACTCCCACTGAGGTCACTGTTCAGGTCATGAATGCCTCAAGTGTCAGGGTAGCATGGCAGTGGACTGGTCCAGCTCCCAGCTGCTTCAACACCACCCGTGTGACCTACCATCCTGAGGGAGGTGGTGAGTCCTCCCTGCAGCTCAGGGACCCATCAGCAACTCAAACCATCCTCACTGGCCTCCAGTCCAACACATGCTACACCATCACTGTGGTGGCCACTGCTGGAGAGCACAGGAGAGAGAACGTTTTAATGGCAGTACTACTTCCACTAGTGCTACAAGGTATGGCTACCGAGTTTGAATCCTGAGCAGTGTAGTGTACAAGGTAAGATCATTGGTCATATGTGCATTGAATCCTGGGGAAACCTGCTATAATTGTGTTGATAATGGTCACACACATGGTATCTATCACTGCAGGTCCACAGAATCTCTCAGCGGCTGTGCTGTCTCCTACCTCAGTGTATTTGACATGGGTGGCTCCCTGTGACACACAGCAGTACCATATATACTACAGGGGGACATGTGGGACCTATGTTCATGAGGGCAGTTTGGATACCAATCATACTGAGTACACATTTGATGAACTCCAAGAAGGCATCAACTATACATTCACTGTCAACCAGACTGGGTTAGGAGGAGATAGAATGTTCTCAACTGGCCCAGTGTATGGAAAGACGTTTACATCAGGTATGAAAATGATTGTGCTAACTTGAGGTAACGAAATCAACATTGGCTTTCACCTTTAGTCCCCTCAGGAGCTCCACCATCACTGGAAGTCACATTTCTACAACCTTCAGAAGTGTCCCTCCGCTGGAGGGAAGTGCCTTGTTTTCAACAAAATGGACCAATCACTGGCTATGCTGTGAGGTACTATGCAACCTGTGGTCCTGACAGAGATGTGCAGCAGAACAAGTCAGTAGTGACAACAGGAAGCATCATTGATGGTCTTACTCCAAACACTGAGTATGCTTTCCAAGTGGCAGCAGTGAACACCAATGGAACTGGACCATTCAGTGAAGCCATCACACTGGGAGGTAACTGCATCTGCTGTACACTAGCATCCATTTTATACTAATAATTGGACTGGGCCATTCAGTAATCCTGCCGTATCTGGTAAGGGCCATGCAGGACAAAACAGCAAGACTATATCTGCAGGAAATTTGCTAATTTATAGCACAGAAGCATCCAACACTACAAATGGTTACTGTTCTCTAGATGTCACCTACAAAATATTAAACCCAACCTGATGGTACCTGATGATTTTGATTCAGAACCAAAATTAATTGCCGAGCATTTAGCAAGGTAACAGTTACTAATCGTGCAGTGTTGTCACATCGTGTTTGTATGTATAGGTATACGTCACACTTTAATTGTGTGTGGGTGGGCAGTACGTGTACAATGTATCATTATAAGGCACGCTGCATGCAGTGTGAACTTCTGTTGGTACTGTAGCTACTATGCAATGAAGCCGGAGCTAGCTATACCCGCCCGACCGCTCCACGGTATGAACTAGGTGAAGTCTGCTAGTAGCACACAGCAACTCTTACTCAAAATCATTTGGGACAAGCATGGACCTTCATGCTGGGTCAGTGTAAATAGTCTTGTGTGGCCAGAACCAACTGAGGGTCAGGTCTACTGCCTATATCACCAAATTGTTTTTAACACCCTGGCAAACTGGTGTTTGGCATGCAATCAAAGCTAGATTCAAGCTAACAAGTTCACACTGTAGTTTTTTTACTACCTAGTAGGACTAACCAGGAAACACTAAGGGTTTGCACGCAATGATAACTGAAGGATAGAAAACTTTTATTGAGACTCAATTGAACAGAATGAAAATATATATACGCGCAGTACAACAATGAAACCGGTTGCACAGAGGCGCACCGAACAATGGAACCTGCTAAATACTGAATGCGCAATGCCCAATACAGGAAATGACCAAAGACTAATGAATACACATAAGAAACACTACACACACCTTGTACTAGCATCAATACAGTGGTGGTTAACAGGTACTCGAAGGAGGGTCTACATGCTGACTGCACAGAACAAGAGTGTGATGGGCAGTTGACCAGACCCTTCCAGGCTGGGTCTGATGCAGAACGTCACCTGGCTATTGCGTTCGTACTCCTCGAGGGGGCGCCTACCATCATCTCATTCTGAACTGCACACAGCTATTAAAGCAGTGCCTTTGGTTGATGTGCCCTTGGTACTACATAATATTGTAATGGAACTGACTGAGTTACATCGTCCTTTTGGCAGAGGTCTATGTGTTTCATGTATTATGTATTATCTGTGCCTCAGTATATACAGCTATAGCCCTAGCCTGAGTGACCAATACGATAGTTTACGAAAGAAATTTGTTATATCCGGATATTTAATATCCATATATATCCCCAAAAAATATTCAACTGTCATCAGTACTAATACCGCACGCTTAAAAATTGGTAAGGTCAGGAGCCCATAACGAGAAGGAGCATCCAACTACAAGAACAAGTCTAGTCTAATAGTGCTTGTTGTTGACCATATACAATCCGTACTGCGGTCACACCAAAGTCCACCAACCAGCAGGTGGGCCAACACCTACTTGGACTACAGGAAAGGGAAGCTCTTGTTACATAAAGATGTTCCAAATAAGGGCACGGTTAGGTTGCTGCTGTTTGACTGAACATGTTTTGTTACTATAATGCTAAGTTGGACACTTCTCGTTATGAGCTCCTCAGGTAAGGTGGACATGCACAAACAGGTACCTCTAGGTAAAACATTCCACAAACTAATGGCAGACTGAACAAAAGAGGTAATTACAGTAAAAGTTAGAATGTGAAAAAGGTTGTGAAAGTGAAGTGAGCAAATACGATTTACAACGTAGGTCTATAAGAGTGGGAAAGTCAGGAAATTTACATGACCATTCAAAATGTTGTAAAGTGTAGCTCAGTACCATTTATTTATGGCTTCGCACAGGCATGTATAGGTATAAGATCAATGTAATATTACTGTACCTATTAAAGTAGGTGGGCAGATCAAAGGCACCCACTATGGTTTATATTTCGAAGCCATGCAGTCATTATGGTTTAGACCATGCTGGCTGTGAGTTTAGACCATGGCTCAGCACACTCAATTTTCAACCTGTTGGAGCATGCTATAGTACAAGCCAGTTAGACTAAATCCTTTCCTTCTGAAACTAGCTAGGCTGTACCATCTGATTGGTGGATTTTGTACAACTATACTCTAAAAGTATTAAAACACTAGCAACAACCTTGTTTTTGACTTCAGGTGGAGTGCCTGTTTGTCTAGAGGAGGGAGAACAAGGTAAAGCTTGCGTTCCCAGTACACTAGGCTAGTATGAGCAATGAACCTCTAGTATTGTGCACATGATAACACAGTGACTGCACATAATATATTCAATTCCCAGGAGAACACACATCCACTCATTGCACATCTGTTTGGCCAGTGGTGGCGGGAGTTGCCATTGCAGCAGTGCTGGTCCTCCTGGCAGTGGTCATTGTAGAGTCCGCCATCATCTGGTACCAGCAAAAGTAATATTTCTGTAGATCTGGACATAATGACCAGTGTCATGATACTGCTTACTGTTTTTTTCCCCCCGCATGCGTACATAGGTCAATATCCAAGATCGAGAGCCAATCACAGAGGTAAAATAGATTGTGATCAAAGATACTGCTGTAATCAAGATGTAGCATGAATATTTCTTTTACATGCAGTGTGTACTCGACAATTGCAAGTGAATCATCTGGACGGTGAGCTTGTGGTGTACAGAATGATCTGTTGCTACATACCCATGACCATGGTGCACATGTCATGTGACAGGGCTACTGCTAAGGCCACTGAGATCCCTATGAAGGAGTGTTCAGCCTATGGACGGATTGACCAGGGTGGCGGTGATACGGAGGAACCCCACATTTATGAATACACACAGTGACAGTTTTAGTTTGCCGACTGTACTCCACAAGGAATTACACTCACACAAAAAACATAATAATTTTAGTAGCAATGAGCACAGTCATATACTTATGGGTGTTGATTGTTTACCAGTAATAGTCAGTGAGTGCTGTTTGTTACAAATTACTCCTTCACCATAATGCTCACTGTTTTTTTTTGTAGCTATGCTCATACCGAGATGTTGTTTGCTTACCAGTAAGACTGTCTGTCACAAGTCAAGCAATTGTGCAATGCCAGTGGGGGGAGCATTAAGCATTATGATATGAAATACACATATTAATATTGACGCACCATGATTTTTGGCTCCAATAGGATTAAGCCGGTACAAGAGACAACATACAATCTTATGTATGTACACATTATGTTATTTGCAACTTACAAATGACATCCTCAGTGGTCACAGCTGTATCCCCATGTATGAAGGATATGGACAGATTGACCTACTGGTGTGTAGCTACATGGTGGCTTTAATTTATTCCCAAGTGGCCATGGGCAAGGACCCAGAAGATACACAGCCATCTTGAGGTACCGGTATGCACATGGAAACGTTATAGTGGAGCCTGTGAAATGATCATCATAGCAGATAGCATTAAAACATCCCGGCATAATTAGGAGTGATTCTGAAAGGACTATTCCGACAATCTGCAATGAGAAAATGAAACTGCCTGTATAAAGGAGCTAGGAAGAGTCTGGGGAACGAAAGCACAAATATCAGGAACAAACCACAACAAATTACTTTCAATCAACTCAGTCATGCAATTCTCAATGTGCAAGAAGGAGGTGTGGCTTATTGTGCTCCCGGAAGCCACGCCCATTGCTAGCCCAGAGAAAAATCGCCAGAATCATGTCGACGTCGTCGCTCGCTCTGACTGTCTTGTTGGTGCTGAGCAACTGCAGCTGGATGCTAGCTGAAGGACAGACCGCCAAATGCGTCATTGATGGTATGTGATGGACTGCTAAATTATCCTTCAGATCTGCATACGAGAGTCACCCAGAGCTGTCAATATGCCACTTTGTTCTGCCACTTCAACTGGAAACATTGTGGAGACTTGACATTTCACAAATTATTACTCTAGCTAGTCCCCATGCATGCATGGTTGAGTCTGACATATCTCTCATCCCTGCAGCTGTTTCCTTTGCATGGCAAAGTGTTACTGTGAGTGCTGAGAGTGTGGATGGCTCAACTCCTGGTGCTAGAGTGACCTGGAGAACTGGAGTACCACTTGAGTGTGTGGCATCTGTCAGGGTGGAATTCAGCAGGACTAGTAGCAGTGGGAGTGTAGTGAGATCCTACACAACTACCAGTACATCAGAGACTGAGGTCATTCAGACTGGTCTCCAGTGTGATACAACCTACTACATCAGAGTGGAGGTTACTGGAGTAGGCTCACGTGGTACACTGAGCAGCTATCCAGTGCAGGTGCTTGTTGGAGGTAAAGCCACTACATGTGTAGCAGTTCATGACTGCTGTAATAAACATGTTCTGAGAATCTGCGTAGTATAATTGGGACAGTTATGAGTATATACATGTATCACTTGTCAGAAATAATAATTATACAAGTTGTTGTGGTATTATAATTATGTTAATCATATAATTATGACTACTTTAGTACCTGTTGTTAGGCTCCATTGAAGAGTGTGTGATTATTACTGATGAGCAATGCTGTAATAGCACACGAATAAGTGTGCAAAAAGCATATATATAGTAGCAAGCTGGTTCGTTAGCAAGCTGAGTTTAAAAGTTCGTTAGCAACGGCATTCAATTATAGCAACAAAAGACCACGCTTACACTTCACTGACATGAAGCACAATTACGGTTGAGGAAGCTATGGCACAGTGTTTATGTGGCTGAAACATCTAGTCTGCAACTTAAACGGTCCAGCATAGGTATGATTAGCAAGTATAATATCATGCATGACTGCTCTTTTCAATAATAGCGCTCATAACTGGACCAAATAGCATTCAGCTGCACCTATAGTGCAATCATAGATAATAGAGCGTGGGGAACTGGATTGGAGATGTGCATTTACGTGTTTGAATGTGGGTTTCGCGGCAAGTATCTATGTCCGCGCTCTATTATCCATGGTGCAGTTATACTACCAAATTGCACTCACAGCCATGCTATTAGTAATATAATAGTCAACTTCATATTATGCAGGAAATACTCTGACTACACCATCGTGTTTGCCATCGTGCACTGTCCCAAATGAGCAATATTTGTGCAGAAGTCACCTTTGTTGTAGCGTTAGGAGCCCTGTTGTCTTCGATTGCTTGAGCGCCTGATTTTGGAGTTACTAGCTCTTTTGTCTTCTATTGCCTGATTTGACTGTATTTTGCAGCATAGCTGCAAAAATTCTGGCTACACTGTCATATGATCACCGTTGATAATGATCACACGCATGGTATCCATCACTGCAGGACCACAGGATCTCTCAGCAGCCGTGCTGTCTCCTACCTCAGTGTATTTGACATGGGTGGCTCCCTGTGACACACAGCAATACCATATATACTACAAGGGGACATGTGGGACCTATGTTGATGGGGGTAGTTTGGATACCAATCGTACTGAATACACACTTGATGAACTCCAAGAAGGCATCAACTACACTTTCACTGTCAACCAGACTGGGTTTGGAGGAGGTAGAGTGCTCTCAAGTGGTCCAGTGTATGCAATGACCTTCACAGCAGGTATGACAGCAAATGTACTAACATGTGGTAGCCAAATTAACACTGCCTTTTACCTTCAGTCCCCTCTGGAGCTCCACAGTCATTGGAGATCTCATTTGTACAATCCACTGAAGTATCCCTAAACTGGAGAGAAGTGCCTTGTTTTCAACTAAATGGACCAATCACTGGCTATGCTGTGCAGTACTATGCAACCTGTGGTCCTGACAGTAATGTGCAGCAGACCAAGTCAGTAGTGACAACAGGAAGCATCATTGATGGTCTTACTCCAAACACTGAGTATGCTTTCCAAGTGGCAGCAGTGAACACCAATGGAACTGGCCCATTCAGTGAAGCAATTACACTGGGAGGTAAGCGTATATTTTAGCTGTACATGCCACTCCAGATGATGCTCCTCTTGAGTGCATTCTGTGTCTGAATCTTATAATATACTTTTCATGTATACACAGGAGCTCCACAGTTGGTGATGGTCAGTGCAGTGAACTCCACCACCGTGACTGTCTCCTGGAGTGAGGTTCAGTGCTTCAATAGAAGTGGAGCAATCACCCACTACCTTGTGCAGTATCATTCCATGTTTGGTGGTACTGTGCAGAATGTAACAACTGATGGCATAGCTCGAACTATTTCAGGACTCACTCCAAACATTACTGTGTACACATTCCGAGTGTCAGCTGTTGGTACTAATGGGGTGACTGGACCATTCAGCAATCCTGCCAATACATCAGCAGCTGGTAAATACTAGAACTAAATTGAAGATCATATAAACAGTTATGAATGAAATATTTGACTGCAGGAACAACACCTATTTCTCCAGAAGGCTCAGGTAATGATTGACTCTGGACCACAACACTATAAACTCATGTAGACACTCTTTCTGTGCATGTGCAGATGAACCCAGTTCATCAAGTGGTCCTGGAGCCAGTTCATCCACTGGCCCTGGAACCAGTTCATCCACTGACCTTGGAGCCAGTTCATCCACTGACCCTGGAGCAACCAGTTCATCCACTGACCCTGGAACCAGTTCATCCACTGACCCTGGTCTGCTGGCAGGAGTTGCTGTGCTTGTGATTGTGCTGGTGCTTGTAGCTGTCTGTATTGTGGTAGTACTCCTTATTCTGTGGAGGTAAGACCCTAATCTGTACCTTTGTCAACATGAAGTAGTTTCCATGCAAATACACTTGTACTTGTTACCTTATAAGTATACAATCATGTTCTACATTTCAAGGGTAGTCCGTTGTGGTATTCCCATATATGGCTTTCCTCTAGCAGAAGAAAAGGAAAGGGCATGAAGGTCACTGCAGTGGAATTGCCTGACTTAGCAGATAGTGACAGCAAAGAGGAACAGGATACAGCTACAGCTGTTGACAACATCTGCTATGAAAGAGTTCCTAGTAAGTTAAACATATTTCATCAGCCTGCAATCAGGTATCGAATGTCTTTGTAAAGAAGGAAGAGATTTGCCTCATTCCCAGGCCCCTGCCCTCACAAGTGCTTGGTGGGGTGAACATAATATATGATGCAAAAATGGCAAAATCACAGCCTATTGCAAAGTGTCGACTTCAGTGGCAGAGATTGAAGAAGTTCAACCATGACTAATAAATTTCACCTGCAATGAGTGGCCTTTGCAGTTCATGCCCAAAGCCCATGCAGTCACTAGAAGAGTGTTTGCACATATGTGTGCATGTGCAGCAAGGGGTAGAGTGATTGCTCTGTCTGTCAGCATGTCTGTATGTTTGTTTGTTTGTTTGTTTGTTTGTTTGTTTGTTTGTGGACACGGGAGTTTGGGTAAAATAGGAATGCTTGCACAGCCTTTTATTGCAATGTAATAAGTTACAAAGTTGTTTGTACCTAGTCATATGAAGAGTTATGAAAAGCGAGTTGTTCACTCTGTCCACATTATCGAACAAAACCACAATTTGATTTCAACTGTGACGTTGGCATGTCATTATTTGATATTCATAAAGCACTGTCCACACATCGAACGTTGATGTAAACAGTGCATGGGGTAAGTGCTCTACTGGGCACTGCTGTTATCGTAGACATTGCAATGTGCATCAATATTGCACCCCATGCAATTACCGTCTCACTGAGCACGAGAAGTGTAAGTTGACAGCTGCATGCATCCTGTGTGTGTACCAGTGCAGCTGCATCCCGTGTGTGTACCAGTGCAGCTGCATCCCGTGTGTGTACCAGTGCAGCTGCATCCCGTGTGTGTACCAGTGCAGCTGCATCCCGTGTGTGTACCAGTGCAGCTGCATCCCGTGTGTGTACCAGTGCAGCTGCATCCCGTGTGTGTACCAGTGTACCCTAAGTGCTTTATAGCTCAGGACTACAGACCAACAAATAAACAGGTCTTTGCAGTCCATTGCTTTGTTTACACTGGGAGTGTAATTATACAACCACTTTACAATGAATTGTGTTGTGTAGCTACCAGTCCACCCTAAGTGCTTTATAGCCCAAATAATGGTTACTCAGTTTATGAGCCGTGTTGCAATAACTACATTACCAACACACCCACGCATGCAGCCTGCCCACCGACCATTGTGGATTACCAGCAGAAGGTGCTGTGTTTGGAGGGGCAGCAGGTCACCCTGACAGTGAAGGTTGCTGGCAGCCCCACCCCCACTATCACATGGCTCTTCAATGGGAAGAAGGTGAAGGATGACTACTCCACTGAGGTGGGGAAGGATGGATCACTGACTCTCACGTGTGTGGAGCTGAAGCATGCTGGCACCTACACCTTCAGTGTCAGCAACAGTGTGGGCAGTGTGGAGGGGTGCACCAAACTGGCCGTCCACACTGAGGATGAGGACTCATGTACCAGTGCACCCAAAGTCGAGAGCAACCCAGTTGCTCGGGAAACGTTTGGGGAGTATGTTTCCAGCCTTCATGCACACAACAATGGTGGCTTCACTGCACAGTATCAGGTAATGAATCATATAACACATCCACGCTATAGACCAGTTGCATAAAAAAGAATTAGCACCCATTGTTTATGTTGCTATGGTGATTTTGATAGTCCAAATCTGATATCCTGAGCACGTGATCCTGAGCATAATATTTATGGTCTGAAAGTTTGGTTCAGAATTCTATGGTTTGTAGATAAAAGTTGTCAAACACCATAGAACTCAATAATTTAATATGAGGCAATTTTAAACACTGCCATAATGAATTGGCTTCACCATACCTCACCCACGCCTTAATGCAACTGATGTACATGACGTATGACACGTTAGTAATTTACACCAGTGAATTGTCTTCTTTAGACCTTGCCCTCTGGGGAGGAAGGCCATCAGGTGACTGTAGGCAAAGTCTCAGCAAACAAGCTCTTGAATCGATTCAGAAACATCACAGCTTGTGAGTCATTTTATTGATGTATTAACAGATGTGGTTTCTCTTTCGTGATACTGATGATGATCTTGATATTTCATTTTCCCTTTAGATGATGATCATCGTGTCATTCTGGAGCCCATCTCTGGAAGAGTGAAATGTGAACACGAATACATCAATGCCTCCTACATAGATGTAAGATCCTCCACACAACATACAGAGTGTATGTATCACTGGTTTATTGCTACATCTGACACACAGGGCTATTCTCAACGCTGGAAGTACATTGCCACTCAGGGTGAGCTATCAATATATTAAGATTTTAACGTGTGTGTGTGTGCGTGACGGAAGTGGGATGTTTGTGGGGCGGGACTAGACTAGTGATGTGCAACCTTCGTACTTTAATTTACTGAACCTCGAACTCTACGAAGAATGTTCGAGAACATTGGGCATGGGCTGGAACAGCTGGAGCTTCCAGCAGACGCAATCGGGAAGCAGCAGTTGAAGCGGACGCAATCGGGGAGCAGCAGTTGAAGCGGACGCAATCGGGGAGCAGCAGTTGAAGCAGACACAATCGGGGAGCAGCAGCCGACGTGGACGCAATCGAGGAGCAGTTGAAGCAGACACGATCAGGGAGCAGCTGCTGAAGCGGACGCAAGCGGCAAGCAGCTGCTGAAGCGGACACAATCGGGGAGCAGCAGTTGAAGTGGATATCGATGCAATCGAGGAGCAGCAGCTCAGAGAGCTGTCCGGCACTGGATTACTCACGTAGATGAATGAGGGGGAAGTAGCTAAGCGAGCGAAGCGAGCAAAGCTATAATTATATTCTTATAGTATAATAATAATCCCTTCTTTTAGTGGTATGCATTAATCGCAGCATTGACACAAACCTTTGCAGGTCCCCTCCCAAACACTGTCACTGACTTCTGGTGGCTGATGTGGCAGGAGAAGATCTTCGTGGTTGCCATGGTAACCAATGTTGTGGAAGGGGGGCAGCAGAAGTGTGAGCAGTACTGGCCCAGCCAGGGGACCCAGGAGTACGGTCCATTCAAAGTCACCCTCACAGACCAGCAGGTGTTTGCAGACTACACTATCCGACAGCTGCTTGTTGCTGTGAGTGTTGTGGCAACTTAATTATTGAGACATATATAGGCAGTGTGGTTACTTCTTGTCAGCAGTCCACTTGTATAAGTTGCATACTAGCCACGCCTGCGCTGTCTTCTACTCCCACAGTGTGACCAGGGTGGGAGGACTCCACTGAAGGTGACCCAGTTCCACTTTACGTCCTGGCCAGACCACGGTGTTCCAGAGTATGCTGGGCCAACCCTCAACTACCTCCGTCGGATGAAGGCCCAGGTGAAGCCCTCCAGAGGATCCAAACTGGTTCACTGCAGGTCAGCAAAATGTAGATTAATAGTGGGCTGGATAGGAGTAAATTTGTATTGTGTATGTTGGGGGAGAATCAAAGAGATGAATGATGTCATCATCTTGGTGGTGTCTGTCTCTCTGCAGTGCTGGTGTTGGGAGGACTGGCACACTGATTGCCATTGACACAGCTCTGGAGCAGGCTGCCCAGGAGGGTGTTGTGGACATCCCTGGCACTGTCACCAAGATGAGGAGGCAGCGCATGAAAATGGTCCAATCACCAGTGAGAGTTGGAACTAATGCATATTATACGTATGACTTTACAGTTCACTTGGAATACAGCTATAGTACAATCATAATTATGGGTAGAGGTTTACACAACTCTCATGCAACTTGTATACGAGAATTCATCTGAGCATTAATTATTCTCTCCCTCTGTGATCCAGGAGCAGTATGCGTTCATCCATGATGCTGTTCTGGAGTCTCTCACCTGTGGGGACACCCAGATCCCAGCCTCGGGACTGGTCGGTGCCATTGAGAAGCTGAAGAAGAGGGGCAGTGAAACTGGGAGGACAGGATTCGAGACCCAGTTCCATGTACGTTGCAGTGGCAAAGTTACATGAGGAGGGCCCATATGTGTGTCTAAGTTGTATCAAGAGGGTGATTTACTCAAGATTACAATATACCCACCAAGTCCAGTATACTGGAAGCTACTGACCTCTCCAGAGTGATACCATAAACTGTGAGCTTTGTAACAGTGTAAACATTTTGTCAATCAGCAACGTCAGTTTACACTGCAAAAGATGATTGTATACTTTTGTACTGAGTAAGAGGTGGTCTGGTCAGTAGGGAGACACCCAGCAAGCCACAATGGGTGCTTCCTACTTCACCATAACTTGTAACTGTGTATATATGTCAACCTGTGCTCCAGTATCCACACAAGGGTTCAAATGACTGCAGTGTTGCCATGGTGATGCTGATACCACATACTAAGTGTGTGCAAGGACTCCATGCATGCATGCCCCCAGTGTCATGTCCCTTAGAAGGATAGTGATTATACGTATCCAAATGGGGTGGTCCAAGTGAGCAATGGCAGCCAAAAGTTAGACAAATATCCAAACAGCTCCACCATCAAGGTGAAGTTCTGCACAAAACAGGGAAGATAAACAGTGATCCTGAAGGTGTAATCAGAATGGGAAGTTCTGCACAGAGCAGGAAGATAAACAGTTATCCCAGGGTGTAATCAGAATGGTTGTGCGCCTTCCGAGAGTCTACCATCCACACAGCTAGCTGTCATGTCACAGCTGCTGGCAAGCTGCAAACCCCACCATATATCCTCCCCTTGATGGTTGTCTCCCCTTTCTCCGTCTGACCAGATGAGATAGAGTTGGGCCGTGACTGGGAGCTGTAGCCCAGGTCTCGTATAGTGGATGGGATAAACTTACAGTGGCATATGTGGTTCCCACTTAGTTAGGAAATGGACATGATCAACTGCCACACGGCATTTTGAGAAATTGTTGGTGATTGTTGTAGCTTGAAAGGTCTGAGAGCTGGGCTCTCCCAAGCTCTAGATGGCATTGAAAGTAGCCTGTTTACTTCTGATGGTGACTGGACTAATACTTCTGATGGTGACTGAACTAATAGTGTACTTCGTCTTTTCTGGGCAGTGGTGTTGTTTTGATAAGTACATTCCCAGTCACTAAAAAAAACAATGGTTGTAAATTCCAGGAATAGATCTAGAGTTTCTATTGTTGAACTCAAACATTTATGCTATTACACTTAAATGGACTATTTATTTCCATAATATTTGTCTGCGTGTATCGACAGGTCCTCAGTCTGGTGACTCCTAAACCTACTGAGGTCATCAGAACCTCCGCCTTCCGCTCCCCTGATGTAAACAGAAGCACAGACTTCCTGCCACGTGAGACAAAATGTGACAACAAATCTGCAGACATTTTGAAAATCACCATTGTTTGCTTTTGAACATGTAGCGGACGTCTGGAGGGTTGTACTGAAGGGAGAGATTAAAGACTACATCCACGCCAGCTTTGCAAATGTGAGAGCATGATCTGCATGACTGCTGCTATTGAATGGCTGTGAACAGTGTGTTACTGAGCTGGCAGTCACAGGATACACAATCGTGGCAAATGTCAGTTAATACTTAGGCCGCCTGGATCCATGTCTCTGCCCTTGTACACACACAGGGCTACAAGCAGTACAAGGGGTTCATCATTGCCCAGGCTCCAATGAAGATCACGTGCCGAGACTTCTGGAAGATGATCTATGAGAGGGAGTGTGGGGTGGTTGTGATGCTGTCAGACCTGGTGGAGAATGGAAGGGTAGGACACAGCCTTTCTGATTAAACTACAACAGTTATTATCCAACAAATGATTTTTCCATGCAATCTTGGGAGCAAATCCTATTACAGCAAGCTGAGAGGTCAGGACGACCTCTGCCACTACCTTGTCAGTGTGCTCCATAAAAGAGCTCATGCATTATTAGTTGGTGTGATATTGGTGCTGTACAATTTGAGGCCATCTTCCCTGCAGGAGGTGTGTCACCAGTACTGGCCCACTGGTGACACCAAGGGGGTGCAGAAGTTTGGGGAGTTCAATGTCTCTGTCCTCCAAGCCACTCAGCAGGACGGCTTCATACAGCGCATGCTCAGTGTCACCAACCCCAAGGTAAGGGATGGGCAGATTTGTCTGCAGCTGCACTATTAATCACTCGTGGCTTTGAGTATCATTGGAAGTCACGTGTATCACTTTGAATTTTGAGATTTGGGGTTGTGCACTATACGTATCTACCAGACTCTATGCATAGTATTGTAAGCAGGGGCGTAGGAGCCAGTACGGCTAGTACGGCCATGGCCGTACTACATTTTTCAGTGTCTTACTTTTTTGTTTGGAAAACTCTCTGCAGACGCTAGCCTCGAACCCAGGCGCGGAGGAGGGGCTAGCGTCCCCCTCCTCCGCACCTGGGTTCGAGGCTACGCAGACGCCTGAGCTGTGCTACTCGCTAGCACGCGTGCCATTCGACTAGCCTCGTTCCCAGCCCGTCAGGCGTAGTCTCGTCCCTGGGTACGAGACTAGCCATGCACATGACTGAAGATGGCGAGAAAAATCAGCACAGTCGGTGGACAGCTGGTAGATATTGGCGACGAGGCTCATCAACCACGCAAGTTATCTTTTCCGAAACACAAGTTTGGTGTCAAGAATCCCGTGGAGCGTTGTTTCCAAAAGCAGCCAAGGGAGAGGAGTACGATGAAGAGTACAAATTTGTTTCCTTCTATGATGGAGACTTGAACCCTACTCAACTTCGAAGTCAGCTTGAGATGCTTCGTACTCATTTTACGGCTCAGGCTTCCACTTTGTTGTTTGGTGATGTCCTTCGCTTTCTACAAGATCTCTCAGCTGCCCAGAAAGAGTTTTTTTCAGAGGTGATTATTCTTGCTAAACTGATTCTCGTAATGCCAGCTACTAATGCAAGCAGCGAGAGAGCTTTCTGAAAACCTACTTGAGAAACACGATGACTCAACAACGCTTAAATCATGTACTGCTACTACATGTTCACAAGGACAAAACCGACCAACTTAATTTAGCCGATGTGGGTAACGATTTTGTAGCTGGCAGTGAGCATCGTCTAAGCTTGTTTGGAAATTTTTGAGGTTTGTGTGTGTCGTGTGTATATTGTCTCAAGTTTTCTTTTTTATCCCTGGCAAACCAGAATATTACCATGCAAGGTAGACTTTTGGGTGTGTGTGTGTGTGTGTGTGTGTGTGAGGGGGGGGGGGGGGGGGGGGGGGGGACTCCATCCAGCTAGTATACCCTGGCCTTACTAGATCAAAATTGGTTGCTACTCCCCTGGTAAGTGATCTGTGCAGGCAGGAACGAGGGTCTATAGCATAAGACAGGGGCGTCGGAAGCAAATTAGTGTTGGTGCGGTGATGGTTTGCGCGCGGAGCGCGTGCGAAATTTGTTGCAGCACGCTGAGCCCAGCCACTCACGCAAAATTACACTAAATTGACTTGTGCAACCACAATCCAACCCATTGCATGGTAATTGGATTCACAAGGGTTCGGTTTGTGGTTCTGCGATCGCACGACTACTGTACACTATGGATTTTAAATAAGCACTTGGTCAAGCATTGGTCCGGTGGCCGCGGGACCTGCGGGACCGGCTCCAGCGCCCCTGTTCTTACCAAGAATAGCTGCAGTGCACTTACACTCCAGAGCGTAGGCCCTGCTCACTTACCTCCCTCCCGCCTTCTTGCAGTCTGGCCAGGTGCACAAGGTGACCCAGTTCCAGATGTCGTGCTGGACCCCTGAGGGTCTGTGCACCTCCTCCCGTGCCATCATTGACATCATTGAGCAGGTGTTGGTGATACAGAGGAGGACCGGAAACAGACCCATTGTGGTCCACGGCAGGTGAGCCTACCTGCTAGCCAGGATTGTGCTTCCTCCTTTCTATTAGATTTCAGGGTCGCTCTTGCATTGCCCCAAACTAGCAGTTACGCTGTCATCATAATGAACTGTTATGAGAACAGAGAAGTTAATAATTATCACTGTACCACAGCTGCTCAGTTTTGTATGTGCAGAAGCATGGCATATTGTCAGAAATCTGATTTTCTATCCAAACATGTACACTTCTACCACATGCAGTGATACCGTGAGTCGGTGTGGGGTGTTCTGTTCTCTGATCAATGCCACTGAATGCTGCAAGACGGAGGGCATTGTGGATGTGTTCCAGGTGGTGAAGGCACTCCGCATCCAGAAACCAGGCAGCGTGCTCACTGTGGTAAGCTTAGCTGTAGATTTGCAGACTAATTTATCTGCTTTGATATGCTACAGAAGCCCACAAGAATCAACTAATTCAACTTCATCGAACTTCGTGTTCATTTTCATTCCAGTCTCTTTCATTGTAGCTTTCAGCAACAGGCTCAGAACTTTTCAAGTAGCTTGCCATGTTCAGCAAGAAGAGCTTCTGCCTGTCCTGCTTGCACCAAGTTGAACTATAGCTCAAGGTTCAAGGTTCAAGGTTAATTTGTGCTGAGCCCAACAGAGGATGCAGCATACCACAGCCAACGTTGTCAATAGTGGCCACCGTATCTAATGATCACTTGCATGCTGATACTAGTGGAAGTGGTGTATTGATGAAGTGAAGAAGTTGACCTCATGGCTTGAGATGACCATACAAGGCACTCCCTTCTTAACTTGAGATTATTAGGTTAGATCGTCTGACTGGGTTGTTTTTCATGGTAACTATTGATGATACATTTCCTGGTCTCTGTCTTTCCCTGCAGGAGCAATATCGCTACATATTTGATCTGATGCTGTTGTTTCTTGATTCATTCAGCATTTACTCCAATTTTAAGTAACATATCAGGAACTGCTAATGTAAACCTGTGATTCAGCTGCACTGTGCATCACCCATCAATTCAATGTAGCTATTCACGTGAAGTATGGACTGATCATGACAGATGGGCAGAAACGATTGCTATGTGCATGTGTGCGCGACGTAACAATGGGGCTCACATAATAATCACCAGGGTTCACCTCATTACGTGTGTGCATGCATGAATGTAAGTGATACGACTGAGTTTTGATGGTTGCCATGGTTGCCGTAGTGCTTGCCAAAAAGAACTGCCATAGCTTCAGGCTGGGGAGAAAATTGGAGGACATTTCCACTGATGTGAACTCGGATCTGATTCCAGCTAGCACCAAATGAAAAGGGGTTGGGGCTGATAAAGGGTGTCTTGCTTTGAAGGTCAGTGTGATACAGTACATATGGGACCAGGTCACTATGGAGGCCATGTAGGTCCATCAGTGGTGGAAGGATCTGTCAAGTAATTAAGGTAGTGTGTTCTCAACTGTTATTGTAACTAGCGTATGCCGCAACTTGTGATCATGAAAAGGTGGAGCCAAATGATAGGAAATAGCTGGGGAACAAAACAGGCTGAAACAAAATGGTCATGACATTTGTGAACTATGGGATAAGATATTTTCTATATCAGTTGTCTCGAAACATGAAGTTTCCAAGCAGTACGTTTCCTGCTTTAATTTGAAAGGACTGCATGTGATCATGAAGAGGTGGAGCCAATATGTTATGATAACATTACCTGCAGTTACCTCTAGTTACCTCCAGGTACCTCCAGTTACCTCTAGTTACCTCCAGTTACCTGCCGTTACCTCTAGTTACCTCCAGTTACCTGCAGTTACCTCCAGTTACCTGCAGTTACCTCCAGTTACCTCAAGTTACCTGCAGTTACCTCCAGCTACCTGCAGTTACCAGTACCTGCACAGTTACCTGCAGTTACCTGCAGCTACCTGCAGTTACCTCTAGTTACCTCCAGTTACCTCTAGTTACCTCACGTTGCCTCCACTTACCTCAAGTTACCTCCAGTTACCTCAAAGTTTCCTGTAGTTACCTCCAGCTACCTGCAGTTACCTCCAGTTACCTCTAGTTACCTCCAGTTACCTCTAGTTACCTCCAGTTACCTCCAACTACCTCTAGTTACCTCCAGTTACCTCTAGTTGGCTACCTCTAGTTACCTGCAGTTACCTCTAGTTACCTGCTGTTACCTCCAGTTACCGCTAGTTGGCTACCTCTAGTCACCTGCAGTTACTTCCAGTTACCTCCAATTACCTCTAGTTACCTGCAGTTATCTCCAGTTACCACCAGTTACCTCTAGTTACCTGCAGTTACCTCCAGTTACCTCCAGTTACCTCTAGTTGGCTACCTCTACTTACCTGCAGTTACCTCCATTACCTCTAGTTACCTCTAGTTACCTGCAGTTACCTCCAGTTACCTCTAGTTACCTCTAGTTACCTGCAGTTACCTCCAGTTACCTCCAGTTACCTCTAGTTACCTCTAGTTACCTGCCGTTACCTCCAGTTACCTCTAGTTGGCTACCTCTAGTTACCTGCAGTTACCTCCAGTTACCTCCAGTTACCTCTAGTTACCTGCAGTTACCTCCAGTTACCTCTAGTTACCTGCAGTTACCTCTAGTTACCTCTAGTTACATGCAGTTACCTCCAGTTACCTGCAGTTACCTCTAGTTACCTCTAGTTACCTGCAGTTACCTCCAGTTACCTCTAGTTACATGCAGTTACCTCCAGTTACCTCCAGTTACCTCTAGTTACCTCTAGTTGGCTACCTCTAGCTACCTGCAGTTACCTCTAGTTACCTGCCGTTACCTCCAGTTACCGCTAGTTGGCTACCTCTAGTCACCTGCAGTTACTTCCAGTTACCTCCAATTACCTCTAGTTACCTGCAGTTACCTCCAGTTACCACCAGTTACCTCTAGTTACCTGCAGTTACCTCCAGTTACCTCCAGTTACCTCCAGTTACCTGCAGTTACCTCTAGTTACCTCTAGTTACCAGTTACCTCCAGTTACCTCTAGTTACCTCTAGTTACCAGTTACCTGCAGTTACCTCCAATTACCTGCGGTTACCTCTAGTTACCTGCGGTTACCTCTAGTTACCTCTAGTTACCTCCAGTTACGTCCAGTTACCTCTAGTTACCTGCAGTTACCTCTAGTTACCTCCAGTTACCTGCAGTTACCTCTAGTTACCTCCAGTTACCTCCAGTTACCTGCAGTTACCTCTAGTTACCTGCAGTTACCTCTAGTTACCTCTAGTTACCTCTAGTTACCTCTAGTTACCTCCAATTACCTCTAATTACCTCTAGTTACCTCCAGTTACCTCCAGTTACCTGCAGTTACCTCTAGTTACCTGCAGTTACCTCTAGTTACCTCTAGTTACCTCTAGTTACCTCTAGTTACCTCCAGTTACCTCTAGTTACCTCTAGTTACCTCCAGTTACCTCCAGTTACCTGCAGTTACCTCTAGTTACCTGCAGTTACCTCCAGTTACCTGCAGTTACCTCTATAGTTACCTCTAGTTACCTCTAGTTACCTCTAGTTACCTCTAGTTACCTCTAGTTACCTCTAGTTACCTCTAGTTACCTCCAGTTACCTCTAGTTACCTCTAGTTACCTCTAGTTACCTCCAGTTACCTCCAGTTACCTGCAGTTACCTCTAGTTACCTCTAGTTACCTGCAGTTACCTCCAGTTACCTCCAGTTACCTGCAGTTACCTCTAGTTACCTCCAGTTACCTCCAGTTACCTGCAGTTACCTCCAGTTACCTGCAGTTATGATTACCTCTAGTAACCGCTACTGAGTTCCCAGCCCTAATAATAGTCCAAAATTGTGCTAGATCACCGGCCAACTTCACTCGTGCAGAATCCAATTTAGGGTAGCAAAACTGGGAGTTGAGAAAGAAGTGTATGGTTCATGTATTCTTGGATAGAACTACAAGAAAACACTCTGAGCAATCCTTCAAGTTAGTAGAACCAGCAGCTAGTTAGCTATATTTAGCTGGATGAAATAGAAAATAACGAATTCGCTGTTACTGAGTTCCGGCCCCGTAGGTACACACCCTCTTCTGAGATTAATTAGCTGAATGACTCGATCTCCGATGACAGGGTGAAATGTAGATGTCGTGGCTCGCTCTGACCATGGATAATTAAGACTACGTAAACGTAGTCTTAATTATCCATGCTCTGACCGTCTTGTTGGTGCTGAGCAGCTGCAGCTGCTGGATGCTAGCTGGAGGACAGACATGCTCCCTCTCAGGTACTAGCTAAGAATATTTTAAAGCCAATATCAGATTTTATGCATGGTGGCGATCACATATCGGCCATGAATGTGCAATGTAGCTGCTGATTACTTCAGAACGCGCGTTTTAGCTGCTGACAAATGCGTTAAAAATCTGATACATCATTTCATCATCATCCATGCAGCTATCAGCTTGTGATTTATACTGCAACCATATTCACCATCATCCATGCAGCTGCTGACTATTCACTGCATACTCCTACTGTGAGTGCTGAGAGAGTGTATGGCTCAACTCCTGGTGTTAGAGTGACCTGGAGCACAACAGCACCACCTGAGTGTGTGGCATCTGTCACAGTGGAGCTCAGAACTAGTAGAAGTGGGAGTGTAGTGATCATGAGATCCTACACAACTACCAATACATCAGGGACTGAGGTCATTCAGACTGGTCTCAGGTGTCAAAAAACCTACTACATCAGAGTGGTGGTTACTGGAGTATCCTCACATGGTACACTGAGCAGCAACACAGTAGAAGTAATTGCTGGAGGTAAAATCACTGCCTGTACGTATACGTAGCTACAGTTGTTTTGTGTATACAATTGATTGTTACAGCAACTTTTACTGGATTGTATTATGACATTTCACAGATATACCAACACCAACCGGAATGACAGCTAAAACCACTGCACAGATATACCAGCTCCAAGAGCTGAAGTGACTGCAGACAACACAAGTATCAGAGTGTTGTGGGTGTGGTCACGTCAGGGTCTGCTCATGTGTCTTGACAGTGTTAGAGTTGACTACCAACCTGAGGGAGGTTCTCTGATGATGTACACAGTGGACAATGCAACAGCAACCAGTACCACCTTGTCCAACCTCCCGTGCAACACACAGTACACCATCAGTGCATTTGTTGTTGTGGGTGGTAGGACTCTTACAAGGAGTAACACCAGAGTGGTTTCTCTACCAGCAAGAGGTATTGTAGTACTTCAACTATTTTAGCCGCCATATTACACTTTGTATTATTGTATTATGTTATCCCCTCCAGCCCCTCCCACTCCCACTGAGGTCACTGTTCAGGTCATGAATGCCTCAAGTGTCAGGGTAGCATGGCAGTGGACTATAGTTCAGGACCAGCTCCCAGCTGCTTCAACACCACACGTGTGACCTACCATCCTGAGGGAGGTGGTGAGTCCTCCCTGCAGCTCAGGGACCCAGCAGCAAATGACACCATCCTCACGGGCCTCCAGTGCAACACACGCTACACCATCACTGTGGTGGCCACTGCTGGAGAGTACAGGAGAGAGAGTGCTGCAATGACAGTGTTCCTTCCACTACTAGGTATGACCAGCACGTGTACCAGTACGCTCACTATGGAAATAATTGTGGTCTCTATTATGCACTGCAGGTCCACAGAATCTCTCAGCAGCTGTGCTGTCCCCTACCTCAGTGTATTTGACATGGGTGGCTCCCTGTGACACACAGCAATACCGTATATACTACAGGGGGACATGTGGGACCTATGTTGATGAGGGCAGTCAGGACACCAGTCGTACTGAATACACATTTGATGAACTCCAAAAAGGCATCAACTACACTTTCACTGTCAACCAGACTGGGTTTGGAGGAGGTAGAGTGCTCGCTACTGGTCCAGTGTATGCAATGACCTTCACAGCAGGTATGACAGTGAATATTCAAATGTACTGTAGCTAAATCAACACTGCCTTTCACCTTCAGTCCCCTCAAGAGCTCCACAGTCGTTGGAGATCTCATTTGTACAATCCACTGAAGTATCCCTCAACTGGAGAGAGGTGCCTTGTGATCAACAAAACGGACCAATCACTGGCTATGTTGTGCGGTACTATGCAACCTGTAGTCCTGACAGAGATGTGCAGCAGACCAAGTCAGTAGTGACAACAGGAAGCATCATTGATGGTCTTACTCCAAACACTGATCGAGTATGCTTTCCAAGTGGCAGCAGTCAACACCAATGGAACTGGACCATTCAGTGAAGCCATCACACTGGGAGGTAAGTGATATGATGTTAGCTGCAAATTTCAACTCCAGATGATGCCCCTATTGTATGTGCAGGAGCTCCACAGTCGGTTGTGGTCAGTCCAGTGAACTCCACCTCCGTGACTGTCTCCTGGAGTGAGGTTCAGTGCTTCAATGGAAATGGAGCAATCACCCACTACCTTGTGCAGTATCATTCCATGTTTGGTGGTGCTGCGCAGAATGTAACAACTGATGATACAGTTCAAACTGTTTCAGGCCTGACTCCAAACATTGCTGTGTACACATTCCGAGTGGCAGCTGTTGGGGCTAATGGGGTGACTGGACCATTCAGCAATCCTGTCAATACATCTGCAGCTGGTAAATACTAGAAATTGTAAAAACAGTATCTTTCACTGCAGGGATGTCAACAATGCCTATTTCTCAGGTCACAATTGACTCAGGACCTCAGCACTATTATGTAACTCAGGAAGACACTACTAAAGGAAATTTTTTCTGTATATCTGCAGATGCACCCAGTTCATCGAGTGACCTTGGACCGCTGGCAGGAGTTGCTGTGATCATCATTGTGCTGGTGCTTGTAGCTGTCTGTATTGTGGTAGTACTCCTTATTCTGTGGAGGTAAGACTGTGTCTGTACCTTTGTCAACATGAGGTGGTTTCCATGATGCACTTGTACTTGTTTCCTTATAAGTGCATTTCATCTGCTCAGTTTGTGGTAGCTACACCCATGTATGGCTTTCCTCTAGCAGAAGAAAAGGAAAGGGCATGAAAGTCACTGCAGTGGAATTGGCTGACATAACAGATACTGACAGCAAAGAGGAACAAGATGCAGCTACAGCTGTTGACAACATCTGCTATGAAAGAGTTCCTAGTAAGTTAAACATATTGCATCAGGTATTGTATGTTTTTGTAAAGAAGGAAGAGTCATACCCAGGCCCCTGCCTTGCAAGTGCTTGGTGGGATCTGACTAGGAATGTATACCGTAGTCGCGCGTTATTAGGCGCAGCTCACTTATAGGCGCATATTCACTGTTAGGCGCAGGTTCAACTCTCGTCCCAGGTACTCGCTGTTAATATGTGCATGGAGGATCAATGAATCTCATTAAAAATCGGCAAACCATCCCAAACTGGCACACAGTGCAAGTCTAGGCCGTTTTGAGGGCCCATTCTCACCAACTATGAATCTCATTAATATGTGCATGGAGGATCAATGAATCTCATTAAAAATCGGCAAACCATCCCAAACTGGCACACAGTGCAAGTCTAGGCCGTTTTGAGGGCCCATTCTCACCAACTATGAATCTCATTAACCCCCATTGACGTCTGTAGGCGTCATTTTGACCCTATGCACTCATAGGGCTTCTCGTCAGTCCAAAAAGAGACCAAAAAGTCTTCAGAGGGCCTAGGGACAATTTTGAGGGACGAACCCAAAAATTTGGTCAGATTTCGGCGCGCCCTCCCCACTAAATGAAAGGCAGGGGGGTTTCGAAAGGGGGGGCAGGCCCCCCCCCCCCCTTCGACTGTTGTGGGCGTTTTTTGATTTTAATGAGATTCATTGGCCCGAGGATTTTTTGATTCTAATGATATTCATAGACCCCACCCAGGGCCTCAAGAAAACATGCAAATTGGTGGTGTAAGGTGTGCCATCAGTCAGATCTGGCCCAAGTTTAGGGAAATGCTGGGCGAAAATCCGGCTGACATCCACATTTGACCTCCGATTGCTGGCCTTGTGGGGGGTCATGAATATCATTAACGGTATTGCCAGAGGGGTCTCTCCATGTGTGCGGGCCCCACCAAGTTTGGCCGCTGAGGAGCGTATGCTGTGGGAGAGGAGTACCTACGAAGGTGGTGTGCGCTGAATGCATGAAAATGTGTTGTCTTGGTGGGAAGAATTCGGTGGTTAAAGGGTTAAGCGCTGCAGTCTTCTTCCAGAAATTCTGCCATTTTCGATCCTACGGAGCGGAAAAAAGCTATAATGAGAATGGCAAAATCACAGTTTATTGCAAAGTGTCGACTTCAGTGGCAGAGATTGAAGATCTTCTAAAGTTCAACCATATATTCACAGTCACACATCAAGACAAATAAATTTCAACTGGGCCTATGCAGTTCATGTCCAAAGCCCTATAGAAGAGAGTTATTTACCCCGTGTGCGCATGCGCAGCAAGTGGTAGAGTGATTGCTTTGTCTGTCAGCATGTTCGTTTGTTTGTGGACACAGCAGTTTGGGTGAAATAGGAACACTAGCAGCCTACTGTTGCTGTGTATAAATTACTTACTCACAAACGAGTTGTACGAAGAGCTCTGTCCACAATAACCACACCTCGATTTCAATATTATTTACAGTAATGTCGACATGTCCTCTATTAGATATTCCTAAAGCACAGCCCACACATCGAACGTTGATGCAAACAGTGCATGAAGGCCGGAAACATACTCCCCAAACGTTTCCTTAGCTATGCACTGTTTGCATCAACGTTCGATGTGTGGGCTGTGCTTTAGGAATATCTAATAGACCATTGTGGAGTACCAGCAGAAGGTGCTGTCTTTGGAGGGGGAGCAGGTCCCCTGACAGTGAAGGTTGCTGGCAGCCCCACCCCCACTATCACATGGCTCTTCAATGGGAAGAAGGTGAAGGATGACTACTCCACTGAGGTGGGGAAGGATGGATCACTGACACTCACGTGTGTGGAGCTGAAGCATGCTGGCACCTACACCTTCAGTGTCAGCAACAGTGTGGGCAGTGTGGAGGGGTGCACCAAACTTGTGGGCGTTTTTGATTTTAATGAGATTCATTGGCCCGAGGATTTTTGATTCTAATGATATTCATAGACCCCACCCAGGGCCTCAAGAAAACATGCAAATTGGTGGTGTAAGGTGTGCCAGTGTCAGCAACAGTGTGGGCAGTGTGGAGGGGTGCACCAAACTGGTCGTCCACACTGAGGATGAGGACTGTACCAGTGCACCCAAAGTCGAGAGCCACCCAGTAGCTAAGGAAACGTTTGGGGAGTATGTTTCCGGCCTTCATGCACACAACAACGCTGCTTTCTTTTCACAATACCAGGTAATAAACTTAAGCACCTCCACGCTGTAGACCAGTTGCATAAAGGCATGGCGAGTACCAATTGCTCATGTTGCTATGGTGATTTTGATACTGATATCCTGACCCATATATGGTTAATTGTGTCAATCTTTTGGTTCATAAATATAAATTCTACAAGTAGCTTCGCTCGATCAGCTACTTCCCCCTCGTTCGCCTACGTGAGTAATCCGGTACGGATAGCTCTCTGTGCAGAGCTGCTGCTCCCCGATTGCGTCCGCTTCAGCTGCTGCTCACTGCGTGATTGCGTTTCAACTGCTGCTGAGCTCCTGGCTTGCATCCACTTCAGCTGCTGCTCGCCACTTGCATCCGCTTCGACTCTGCTCCCCGATGGCGTCCGCTTCGTCTGCTGCTCCCCGATTGCGTCCGCTTCAACTGCTGCTCCCCGATTGTGTCCGCTCCCCGTCAGCTGTTCTGGAAGATTCCAGCCATGTCCACTATTCATTTTTCCGTTAGCAACAGTACGTTAGCATCCGTATGCTATACACTTTATATGGGTTAGGGTGGGGTTAGGATCTGTATAAATACTGTATAGCATACGGATGCTAACGTACTGTTGCTAAAGTTACGTCACTATTCTCGAACATTCTACAAGTACGAAGGTCGCGCGTCACTATAGTCTAGTCCCGCCCCACGAACATCCCACTTCCGTTACACACAGACACACACACACACAAAATCTTAATGTATTGATTGATGGTTTGTACGTAAGTACCATAGAACTTAATACTTAAGTACGAGGCAAATTTCTAAGGGCTAAAAGTCACATTCAGTTTATTAATTTTGGCTATCAAAATTGCCATAATGAATTGGCTTCACCATACCTCACCGACGCCTTAATGCAACTGATGTACATGTATGTATGGCACATTACACCAGTGAATTGTCTTCTTTAGACCTTGCCCTCTGGGGAGGAAGGCCATCAGGTGACTGTAGGCAAAGTCTCAGCAAACAGGCTCCTGAATCGATTCAGAAACATCACAGCTTGTGAGTTGAGTCTGATGTATTAAGAAACGATTGTGGTTTCTTGTTATCCGTGACAAAATTAATGATGATTTCGTTCTCCCTTTAGAGGATGATCATCGTGTTGTTCTGGAGCCCATCTCTGGAAGAGTGAATTGTGAACACGAATACATCAACGCCTCCTACATAGATGTAAGACCCTCCACACAATATACAATACGTATAATATATTATATCACTGGTTTATTACTACATCTGACACACAGGGCTATTCTCAACGCAGGAAGTACATTGCCACTCAGGGTGAGCTAGTAATACTCTCAGTAGTATGCATTGAAGTATTGACACAAACCTTTGCAGGTCCCCTCCCAAACACTGTCACTGACTTCTGGTGGCTGGTGTGGCAGGAGAAGATCCATGTAGTTGCCATGGTAACCAGTGTTAAGGAAGGGGGGCAGCAGAAGTGCGAGCAGTACTGGCCCAGCCAGGGGACCAAGGAGTACGGTCCATTCAAAGTCACCCTCACAGAGCAGCAGGTGTTTGCAGACTACACCATCCGACAGCTGCTTGTTGCTGTGAGTGTTGTGGCAGTCCTCATATTTATCTGTATTTATATCTAAGGCAGTTTGACTGCAAGATTACCGTGGCACTAGTCTTGTCAGCTGCAGCCCACTTGGGTAAGTTGCGTACTAGCCATGCCTGCATTGTCTACTCCCACAGTGTGACAAGGGTGGGAGGACTCCACTGAAGGTGACCCAGTTCCACTTTACTTCCTGGCCAGACCACGGTGTTCCAGAGTATGCTGGGCCAACCCTCAACTACCTCCGTCGGATGAAGGCCCAGGTGAAACCCTCCAGAGGATCCATACTGGTTCACTGCAGGTCAGATAGAAATCGTTTATGGTGAGTAAATTTATGTTGGGCGAGTCCAAGAGGTAAATGATGTCATCGTCTTTCTCCCTGCAGTGCTGGTGTTGGGAGGACTGGCACACTGATTGCCATAGACACAGCTCTGGAGCAGTCTACCCAGGAGGGTGTGGTGGACATCCCTGCCACTGTCACCAAGATGAGGAAGCAGCGCATGAAGATGGTCCAATCCCCAGTGAGAGAGAACTAATGCATAATATATGTAGCTATGACTGTGCAGTTCACTTGGAATACTGTATGTAGTAGTTATGATACTAAGATAGTATCGGCAACGGTTTGCACAATTCTCATGTGCATACTATAAGCGCGTGTTACTGTATGAGAGCTCTTCTGTGCATGAGTAATAATTATTCTCTCCCTCTGTGATCCAGGAGCAGTATGTGTTCATCCATGATGCTGTTCTGGAGTCCCTCACCTGTGGGGACACCCAGATCCCAGCCTCGGGACTGGTTGGTGCCATTGAGAAGATGAAGCAGAGGGACAGTGAAACTGGGAGGACAGGATTTGAGACCCAGTTCCATGTATGTGATATACTCACTTCAAAGGATGTGTTTACCTCAACATGTGGAGACACACATCTGTGTGTAGCTGTCCCCAAAGAAGGATATTGCCTTCAGTCATACTTAATGACCATGTATACTTTCACATTGGTTCAGAGTGTTTAGATAACCTCTATTTAAACACAAATTGGGAACACAGGTAGCTACAATGAGATACTCTAACATTTTCAGGACGGCTACAGTACACTGGTTTTGAGTGCACATGCACAAACATCTGTTGTTTGTGCCGAATGCTTGTACACAGGATGCATCATTGCACACAGGAGATGCTTGTATACTTTTGTACTCACGCAAAGAGGTGGCTTGGTCAGTAGGGAGTCTCCCAGCAAGCCACAATATGGTTTGTAGCTGACCTGGACTTGTGACTATGTAAATGATTTCTCAATCTGCAACTGTATACTGTGTGCAGTGAACAAACAGTAGCTACCCTGGCTTGGTCAGTAGGGAGACACCCAGCAAGCCACAATGGGTGCTTCCTACCTCACCAGAACTGTAACTGACCAATTGCGTTACTGTGTATTATGGGTGTTCCAGTATCCACACAAGGGTTAAAATGACTGCAGTGTTGGTAATACTGATACCAAGTATTAAGTGTGTGCAAGGAGTCCATGCATGCCCCCATGTCATGTCCCTTAGAAGGATGGTGATTGTATGTATGGCATAATGTACATGTAGCAGATGTATTGCTACATGCGGTGGTCCAAGTGAGCAATGGCAGCCAACAGTGAGACAAATATCCAAACAGCTCCACCATCAAGGTGAAGTTCTGCACAAAACAGGAAGATAAACAGTGATCCTGATGGTGTAATCAGAATGGTTGTGTGACTTCCGAGAGTCTACCATCCACACAGCTAGCTGTCACGCCACAGCTGCTGGCAAGCTGCAAACCCCACCATATACCCTCCCCTTGATGGTTGTCTCCTCTTTCTCCGTCTGACCAGACGAGATAGAGTTGGGCCGTGTCTGGGAGCTGTGGCCCCAGGTCTTGTATGGTGGATGGGATATACTATAGCTAGAAAATGGACATCAACTGCCACGTGGCATTTTGTTTGTGGTTGTTGTGGCCTGAAAGGTCTGAGAGCTGGGCTCTCCCAAGCTCTATATATAAAGTAGCCAATTTACTTCTGATGGTATGGAGTGTACTTTGTAAGTTATCTTTTCTGGGCAGTGGTGTTGTTTTGATAAGTACATTCCTGGTCCCTAATAATGAGCTTCCACTTAAATTGGATTGGTGGAATTCCAGGAATAGGATCTACCATTGTATTATAATACTCCTACATTACACTACATGACTATAATATTTGTCTGTGTGTACCAACAGGTTCTCAGTCTGGTGACTCCTAAACCTACTGAGGTCATCAGAACCTCTGCCTTCCGTTTCCCTGATGCAAACAGGAGCACGGACTTCCTGCCACGTGAGACAAAATGTGATGACAGAATCTGTAGACTCTTTGAGAATCTCCTCTTTGTTTGTTTTTGAACATGTAGCAGACATCTGGAGGGTTGTACTGAAGGGAGAGATTAAAGACTACATCCACGCCAGCTTTGCACATGTGAGAGCTGATCTGCATGACTGCTGTTATTGAATGGCTGTGAACAGTATAAATATGTATGTATATATCATTCAAGAGCTGGCAGTTACATGATACACAATCATAGAACATGTCAGTTAATACTTAGGCAGTCTGATCCATGTTTCTACCCTTGTTTATACATGCACTTACACAGGGCTACAAGCAGTACAAGGGGTTTATCATCGCTCAGGCTCCAATGAAGATCACATGCCGAGACTTCTGGAAGATGATCTATGAGAGGGAGTGTGGGGTGGTCGTGATGCTGTCAGACCTGGTGGAGAATGGAACGGTACGGTACAGCCCTGCTGACTAAACTACAACGATTATTCCACATGAATATCCAACAAACTATTTCTATGCAATCTCGGGTGCAAATGTTATGACAGTATAAGCTGAAGGAGTTAGGACTATACCTCTGCCACTGTACCTGGGGAATCCTTGTCAGCTATTGCTGTGATATTGGTGCTGTACAATTTGAGGCCATCTCCCCTGCAGGAGGTGTGTCATCAGTACTGGCCCACTGGTGACACCAAGGGGGGGAAGAAGTTTGGGGAGTTCAGTGTCTCTGTCCTCCAAGCCACTCAGCAGGATGGCTTCATACAGCGCATGCTCAGTGTCACCAACCCCAAGGTAAGGGGTGGGCAGATTTGTCTGCAGCTGCACTACTAATCACTCGTGCACGGCTTTTCATGAGTATCATTGGAAGTCAAGCTGGTTAATTCACATGACATATAACTTTGAATTTTGGAAGGGTTAGATTAGGGATTGTGCACTATGAGTATCTACTAGATTTTGCCCACATGCAAAATATACTGTAAGTGATCTGTGCGGGCAAGAACGAGGGTCTAAGACTGAGAATAGCTGCAGCGCACTTACACTCCAGAGCGTAGGCTCTGCTCAGATCACTTACTTACCTCCCTCCCGCCTTCTTGCAGTCTGGCCAGGTGCACAAGGTGACCCAGTTCCAGATGTCCTGCTGGACCCCTGAGGGTCTGTGCACCTCCCCCCGTGCCATCATTGACATCATTGAGCAGGTGTTGGTGATACAGAGGAGGACCGGAAACAGACCCATTGTGGTCCACGGCAGGTGAGTTAACTGGCCAAAGTTATATGCTTTTTCTTTTCTCTCCATTTTGTGTCTGTGGATGCATAGATAAGATTCAGCTGTTTTTGTATGTGTACAAGCAGGCATGTGCTAATTGTATACTACAAGCTTTGTTTGCTCAGCTCGCAGCTCCCTAATTTGCCTATAGCTACATAATACATGAGCACTAGCTGGCACCAGGTTCAGCAGCGCTGCAGAGGTCTGACACCACGATAGAAACTGACGTCTACTTAGAGCACATGCCGAATTAATCAGCTACGCCAAGAAGCTTGTTAACCTTTGTGCCGTTTCTCTCCCAAAGCCTCCATACAGCAGAACCTGAGAACACAGTCGTCTGCTTCTGTGAATTAAAGCCACCACAGCTAATCTCTGTTCATGGGTGTGGCCCTTTCACTAAATATCAGGGTCGAATGACTTCCGTTGACATCCCATTTCACACACACACACACACACACATAATCTTATATAATGATACACACATACACACACACACACACACACACACACACATACTTCATAATGCACACACCATCTCATGCAGTGACACGGTGAGTCGGTGTGGGGTGTTCTGTTCTCTGATCAATGCCACTGAATGCTGCAAGACGGAGGGCATTGTAGATGTGTTCCAGGTGGTGAAGGCACTCCGCATCCAGAAACCAGGCTGTGTGCTCACTGTGGTAAGCTTGAGCATTGAGATTTGCAGACCAACTGGAATGTGACCCTGGTCTGTCTCTTCCCTGCAGGAGCAATATCGTTTCATATTTGACCTCATGCTATTGTTTCTTGATTCATTCAGCATCTACTCCAATTTTAAGTGACGTAGTAGCAACCATTGTTCATTGTCTTTGTAAACCGGTCATTTGACTGCATAGCGTAAAACCACTTCATAACATGTTAAGACCCCATTATGAATGCCAGGGTTCACCTCACATTGTGTATGAATGAGTAACAAATTCAAATATCGAATTGAAGTGAAGTTCCTATGCGAGGCGTAGCCTTCCTGATTTAGGCTTAGCTACGGGACTGCAAAAAAAGAAGAAAGGCAACCAGACAAAAGGGCAGGCAGACAAAATTAATGAACAAGGCAATGTAATTTTAGCTGTGTAGTGCAAAGTCGGAAGTACGTTGTATGCTGACTGGACGTTTACACACAGAAGGTGAGCTGGTGCCTCTGGGTTATATATACCCTTGTGTCACTTAGCTTGGCAGCCCTACATGGGAGACTGACCATTGATGAGTAGTACTGCACGAGGTTGGCAGAGTTGATTCAATGTGCTTCAGCCATGCACACTCCAGCAGCACACATGTGCCTGCAGAGCTGACACAATACTCCACAGGCTGACCATACTAGATGTGGAGCAATCTTCAACCCCAGGAGGTGTATTCCATGCCAATTCATGCCTTCTCATTACACCCTCTAGTGACAGGTAGATGAATGTAGAGAATGGCATTACTGTGAGCATTATGTACACACACACACACACACACACACACTATGTGAGCATTTAGCAGCAATGTTGGTTATACGTGTTTAAGCAGATATATATAAGAAATTAGCAATTATCTCCTAGGTGGCCCATGTCTTCACCATCCACAACATGCCCTCCTACTTCAACTCCACCTTCTGATTCAAAAGATAATAATTCCATGGCATGGCCCCTCATATGGGACACCGTTAGTCTCAAAATTGGTGCATACATAAAACAACAACATGGATTTACTTCTAGCAGAAATTCATATGCAAACCACAAACAGTGTCCGACACCCTTCAATCCATATTAATGACCACACTCTACTAATAGCTTTGAGAGTGCATGCAGTTGGTGGATGCAACGTTGCTGCCAGTAATCCACATGTTGTAGTAGCTGAGGACTGTGATCAACTGAAGTGCTCCAGAACATCCTGCAAAGTCCTAGTATAGTGCAGAGTGCAGTAAACAATGCAGTCACTGTGCATACAGTGTTGTACACCACTGGGCCTCACTGCCATGGTACTCTGCAGCTACTGGATGGTACTAGCTGGAGGACAGACTTGCTCTCTCTCAGGTAATTTCCTGTGTTTCCTGTAATGGCAACCACCTCTGTGTCAGCACAACTGTTTTAATACCTACAGTTGTGGGTCATAGCTATTTATTTCAAGTAGATGTTCAGTTCCATATTTCCATGTATGATTCACATTTCTGGAACTATATATCAGCACAACCTCAAAATGTGCATACTGTTGTGGGTCATATTAAATTTTGTTCCATGCAGCTGTTCAATTTCATATTTCCATGCTTCACTTCTGGACCTCACTCTACTTGCATTTCTCATATGAGCACAAAAGTGTTTCCACAATTCAATTTTTATGCATTTACCAACAGCTATAGTGTCCTTATTTTAGAGTGGTGGGAGAGGTATGGCTTAACTCTTTGTGCACACATGGCATCATTGTGGACCCAATAGCTATCAGATTCTGATTTTATACTGCAACCACATTCACCATCATCCATGCAGCTGCTGACTATTCACTGCGTACTGTTACTGTGAGTGCTGAGAGAGAGGATGGCCCAACTCCTGGTGCTAGAGTGACCTGGAGCACAACAGTACCACCTGAGTGTGTGGCATCTATCACAGTGGACTTCAGAACTAGTAGCAGTGGGAGTGTAGTGAGATCCTACACAATTAACAGTACATCAGGGACTGAGGTCATTCAGACTGGTCTCCAGTGTGGTACAACCTACTACATCAGAGTGGTGGTTACTGGAGTAGCCTCACTTAGTACACTGAACAGCAGCCAAGTGCAAGTGCAAGTGCCAGGTAAAATAGCAAGTTAATATATAAGAATTATGTGCATGAATAATAATCTTCATGGCTGCTATGTCATTTCACAGATATACCACATGCTGTCAATGTAAACACTGAAGCCACTGCAGACAACACAAGTATCCAAGTGTTCTGGGAGTGGCCACGTCAGAGTGTACTGTTGTGTTTTGACAGTGTTAGAGTTGACTACCAACTTGAGGGAGGCTCTCTGATGATGTACACAGTGGACAGTGCAACAGCAACCAGTGCCACCTTGTCCAACCTCCCGTGCAACACACAGTACACCATCAGTGTTTATGCCAGTGGTGGTACGACTGGTGTAAGGAGTGTCACGACAGTGGTGTCTCTACCAGCAAGAGGTATTGTGGTACTTCAATTCTTTTTTGTCACAATATTAGTAATCCATATTAGCTACACTTTTATCCCCTCCAGCCCCTCCCACTCCCACTGAGGTGACTGTTCAGGTCATGAATGCCTCAAGTGTCATAGTAGCATGGCAGTGGACTAGTTCAGGTCCAGCTCCCAGCTGCTTCAACACCACCCGTGTGACCTACCACACTGAGGGAGGTGGTGAGTTCTCCCTGAAGCTCAGGGACCCAGCAGCAACTGAGACCATCCTCACTGGCCTCCAGTCCAACACATGCTACACCATCACTGTGGTGGCCACTGCTGGAGAGTACAGGAGAGAGAGTGCAGCAATGACAGTGCTACTTCCACTAGTGCTACAAGGTATAATCAGCATGTGTAGCACACTACCTACAGAATTGAAGTAGTCACATCAACACATGGTTCAAATAAATGGTCGTTGCGATTTACCACAAAAATATCGCCATAGTAGATTCCTCACCCACACATAATGTAGGGTATTTACAAGAAAAATCAATCCTGGTCATGGTTGCATTGACTGCAGGTACAACACCGATGTGTGCAGATGACTCAGGTAATATTCTTTTTGCTTATGTAACAATTCTATAATTATGCTGCTCAGGGAAGAACTTCTTAGCTACATTAGCTACATCCCAAGTAGATTATAACCTTATGCCTCCTGTGATCTGGCTGGAAGCTTTCTACACAAGGAGCACGTCATAAAACTAGGATGGAATCTACATCCAAGCAATTAGCTAAATGGCGAACTTGGAGAGCAGATTTCAAGTGTGGGCTCCCTTATCACTATCTTGGTTAATAACAGGAAACCAAGAGCAGGCACTTCCTGCTCAGGGTGGTTCACAGCTGAGCTCAGACATTAATCATGGGAGGTGCTCAGATAATTCTTGTGCTGAAGCATGGTAAGTGCGTGGAGGCTACTTTGGTATAGAAAAAAAACAACAGACAAAATCTTTTATAATTATGTGTGCAGATGACCACAGGCCGCCTGGAACCACTGGTCCATCCACTGACCTTGGAGCCAGTTCATCCACTGATCCTGGAACCAGTTCATCCACTAACCCTGGAATCAGTTCATCCACTGACCCTGGAACCAGTTCATCCACTAACCCTGGAGCTAGTTCATCCACTGATCCTGGAACCAGTTCATCCACTGACCCTGGAACCAGTTCATCCACTGGCCCTGGAACCAGTTCATCCACTAACCCTGGAGCCAGTTCATCCACTGACCCTGGAACCAGTTCATCGACTGGCCCTGGAACCAGTTCATCCACTAACCCTGGAGCCAGTTCATCCACTAACCCTGGAGCCAGTTCATCCACTGCCAGTTCATCGACTGACCCTGGAGCTACCAGTTCATCCACTGACCCTGGTCTGCTGGCAGTAGTTGCTGTGATTGTGATTGTGCTGGTGCTTGTAGCTGTCTGTATTGTGGTAGTACTCCTTATTCTGTGGAGGTAAGACCCTACTCTGTACCTTTGTCAACATGAGGTGGTTTCCATGCAAATACACTTGTACTTGTTTCCTTATAAGTACATGTTCTACATTTCAGAAGGTAGTCCAGACCTGTTTGTGGTACTCCCATATATGGCTTTCCTCTAGCAGAAGAAAAGGAAAGGGAATGAAGGTCACAGCAGTGGAATTGACTGACTTAGCAGATAGTGACAGCAAAGAGGAACAGGATACAGCTATAGCTGTTGACAACATCTGCTATGAAAAAGTTCCTAGTAAGTTCATATTGCATCAGCCTACAATCAGGTATCACATGTCTTTGTAAAAAAGGCTATGAAGGAAGAGATTTGCGTCATTCCCAGCCCCCCGCCCTGCAAGTTCTTGGTGGGGTGAACATAATATATGATGCAAAATGGCAAAATCACAGCCTATTGCAAAGTGTCGACTCCAGTGGCAGAGATTGAAGGCCTTTCTGAAGTTCAGCCATATTTACAGTAGCACATAGACTAATAATTTCACCTGCAATGAGTGGCCTTTGCAGTTCATGCCCAAAGCCCATGCAGTCACTAGAGTTGCATGTACGTGTGCATGTGCAGCAAGGGGTAGAGTGATTGCTCTCTCTGTCAGTATGTCTGTTTGTTTGTTTGTTTGTTTGTTTGTTGTTTGTTTGTTTGTGGACAGAGGAGTTTGGGTAAAATAGGAACGCTTGCACAGCCTTTTATTGGTTACAAATGAATTCAAAGAGTTGTTTGTAGCTACCTAGTCACATGAAGAACTATGAAAAGCGAGTTGTTCACTCTGTCCACATTATCGAACAAAACCGCACCTTGATTTCAACATTGTTTACTGTGACGTTGGCTATATGATATTCATAAAACACACAAACGTTTGATGCAGACAGTGCACGGGGTAAGTGCTCTACTGGGCACTGCATGCTGTTAAGATAGCCAGTGCAATGTGCATCAATACTGCACCCCATGCAATCATGGTCTCACTGAGCACGGGAAGTGTAAGTTGACAGCTGCATCCCGTGTGTGTACCAGTGCAGCTGCATCCAGTGTGTGTACCAGTGTACCCTAAGTGCTTTATAGCTCAGGACTACAGACCAACAAACAAACAGGTCTTTGCAGTCCATTGCTTTGTTTACACTGGGACTGTAATTACAACCACTTTACAATGAATTGTGTTGTGTACCAGTCAACCCTAAGTGCTTTATAGCCCAAATAATGGTTGCTCACTTTATGAGCCGTGTTGCAATAACTACATCACCAACACACCCACCCACACAGCCTCCCCACCGACCATTGTCGATTACCAGCAGAAGGTGCTGTCTTTGGAGGGGGAGCAGGTCACCCTGACAGTGAAGGTTGCTGGCAGCCCCACCCCCACTATCACATGGCTCTTCAATGGGAAGAAGGTGAAGGATGACTACTCCACTGAGGTGGGGAAGGATGGATCACTGACACTCTCGTGTGTGGAGCTGAAGCATGCTGGCACCTACACCTTCAGTGTCAGCAACAGTGTGGGCAGTGTGGAGGGGTGCACCAAACTGGTCGTCCACACTGAGGATGAGGACTGTACCAGTGCACCCAAAGTCGAGAGCAACCCAGTTGCCAAGGAAACGTTTGGGGAGTATGTTTCCGGCCTTCATGCACACAACAACACTGCTTTCTTTTCACAATACCAGGTAATAAACTTAATCACCTCCACACACACACACAACAGTGAATTGTCTTCCGCTATAGACCTTGCCCTCTGGGGAGGAAGGCCATCAGGTGACCATTGGCAAAATCTCAGCAAACAAGCTCCTAAATCGATTCAGAAACATCACAGCTTGTGAGTCGATTAATATCTGATTTATTGTTTCTCTTTCATGATAAACATTAAGATTTCATTTTCTTTAGATGACAATCGTCGTGTTGTTCTGGAGCCCATCTCTGGAAGAGTGAACTGTGAACACAAATACATCAATGCCTCCTACATAGATGTAAGATCCTCCACACAATAAATATGTATATCACTGGTTTATTACTACATCTGTCGACACAGGGCTATTCTCAACGCAGGAAGTACATTGCCACCCAGGGTGAGCTAGTAATAATCTCAGTAGTATGCATTGAAGTATTGACACAAACCTTTGCAGGTCCCCTCCCAAACACTGTCACTGACTTCTGGTGGCTGGTGTGGCAGGAGAAGATCCACGTAGTTGCCATGGTAACTAGTGTTGTGGAGGGGGGACAGCAGAAGTGTGAGCAGTACTGGCCCAGTCAGGAGACCCAGGAGTACGGCCCATTCAAAGTCACCCTCACAGAGCAGCAGGTGTTTGCAGACTACACCATCCGACAGCTGCTTGTTACTGTGAGTGTTGTGGCAACTTGACATATACCAGTGTGGTTACTTCTTGTCAGCAGCCCACTTGTGTAAGTTGCATACTAGCCATGCCTGCATTGTCTGCTCCCACAGTGTGACCAGGGTGGGAGGACTCCCCTGAAGGTGACCCAGTTCCACTTCACTTCCTGGCCAGACCACGGTGTTCCAGAGTATGCTGGGCCAACCCTCAACTACCTCCGTCGGATGAAGGCCCAGGTGAAGCCCTCCAATGGATCCAAACTGGTTCACTGCAGGTCAGCAAAAATGTCGATTAAAGGTAGGCTGGATAGGTATTGTGTATGTTGGGGGAGAATCAAAGAGATGAATGATGTCATCATCTTGCAATTGGTGGTGTCTGATACCTGCAGTGCTGGTGTCGGGAGGACTGGCACACTGATTGCCATTGACACAGCTCTGGAGCAGGCTGCCCAGGAGGATGTGGTGGACATCCCAGCCACTGTCACCAAGATGAGAAGGCAGCGCATGAAGATGGTCCAATCACCAGTGAGCAGCTACGAAAGAATTGATGGAGTGATAAATAGCTTTGAGTTCACGTCACTTGGTAACTTTTGTCTCATCCAATAGCAGGGTGAAACATGCTGTAGAGTTTTCACATGCTCATTACAGAAGTGTGCACGTGCAGGTTTAGCCTCGTTCCCAGGCAGCGTGGCCTGGGAACAAGGCTAATGCAGGTTGTGCCAATATCCCTCTCTGTGACCCAACCAGGAGCAGTATGCGTTCATCCATGATGCTGTTCTGGAGTCCCTCACCTGTGGGGACACCCAGATCCCAGCCTCGGGACTGGTTGGTGCCATTGAGAAGCTGAAGCAGAGAGACAGTGAAACTGGGAGGACAGGATTTGAGACCCAGTTCCATGTACGTTGCAGTGGCAAAGCTAGCTACATGACAAGGGCCCATATGTGTGTCTAAGTTGTATCAAGTGGGTGATTTACTCAAGATTACAATATACCCACCAAGTCCAGTATACTGGAAGCTACTGACCTCTCCAGAGTGATACCATAAACAGTAATGCATGAGAGCTTTGTAACAGTGTAAACGTTTTGTCAATCAGCAAGGTCAGTTTGCACTGCAAAAGATGATTGTATACTTTTGTACTCATGTAAGAGGTGGCTTGGTCAGTAGGAGACTCCCAGCAAGCCACACCGGGTGGTGCTTCGGGTGCTTCGCACCTGACCTGGACTTGTGACTGTGTAAATGATTGCTCAATCTGCAACTGTATACTGTGTGCGGTGAACAAACAGTAGCTACCCTGGCTTGCAGTAGGGAGACACCCAGCAAGCCACAATGGGTGCTTCCTACTTCACCACAACTTGTGACTGTCCAATTGTGTCACTGTGTACGTATTATGTCAACCTGTGCTCCAGTATCCACACAAGGATTAAAATGACTGCAGTGTTGCCACGGTGATGCTGATACCACATACTATAAGTGCCCCTTGTGGCATGTCCAGGAAGGATGGTGGTTATGCGTTTCCCCTGCAACCCCCTAACTTACGTCTATTGTACAGCAGTTTTGGATTTGTTCCGATCATCATTTTTAGTCTCCAGCACTAGACAAGTCACCTTGAACTTCAAAACTCAGGTTAGACGCGTGCACGTGTCATGAATGTATTCACGTGATTGGTAGTGGGTGTGGCAACACAATTTTTCGGCCGCACTTTGCGTGCCAGTCGCTGAACCCCCTTCTCTAAATTTATAAATCCACCACTGGGATGGGATCCTTATTTGGGTTGCAGCGGCATATGTGGTTGCCACTTAGTTAGAAAATGGACATCAACTGCCACGCAACATTTTGTTTGAGATTATTGTGGCCTGAAAGGTCTGAGAGCTGGGCTCTCCCAAGCTCTATATATGGCATTGAAAGTAGCCAATTTACTTCTGATGGTATGGTGACTAATAGTGTACTTTGTAATACTTCTGATGGTGGCAGGACTAGTAGTGTACTTTGTAATACTTCGGGCAGTTGTGTTGTTTTGACTACATTCCTAGTCACTAATAATTAAATTGGATGGGTGGAAATCTCAGGAATAGAGTTTCTTGGATCTACCATTGTATTAATACTCCTGCATTACACTACATGACTAGTATTTATTCCCAAACATTTGTCTCCATGTACCAACAGGTTCTCAGTCTGGTGACTCCTAAACCTACTGAGGTCATCAGAACCTCCGCCTTCCGCTTCCCTGATGTAAACAGGAGCACAGACTTCCTGCCACGTGAGAAAAAATGTGGCAACAAGATCTGTAGACGTTTTGAAAATCACCTTGTTTGTTTTTGAACATGTAGCTGACGTCTGGAGGGTTGTACTGAAGGGAGAGACTAAAGACTACATCCACGCCAGCTTTGCACATGTGAGAGCTGATCTGCATGACTGCTTCTATTGAATGGCTGTGAACAGTATACATATGTATATATCATTCAAGAGCTGGCAGTTACAGATACACAATCATAGAACATGTCAGTTAATACTTAGGCAGTCTGATCCATGTTTCTACCCTTGTTTATACATGCACTTACACAGGGCTACAAGCAGTGCAAGGGGTTTATCATCGCTCAGGCTCCAATGAAGTTTACGTGCCGGGACTTCTGGAAGATGGTCTATGAGAGGGAGTGTGGGGTGGTCGTGATGCTCTCAGACCTGGTGGAGAATGGAAGGGTACGGTACAGCCCTGCTGACTAAACTATAATGGTTATTCCACATGAATATCCAACAAACTATTTCTATGCAATCTCGGGTGCAAATCTTATGACAGTATAAGCTGAAGGAGTTAGGACTATATCTCTGCCACTGTACCTGGGGAACCCTTGTCAGCGTGCTCCACAAGAGAGCTCATGCCTTATTAGTTGCTATTGCTATGATATTGGTGCTGTACAATTTGAGGCCATCTTCCCTACAGGAGGTGTGTCACCAGTACTGGCCCACTGGTGACACTAAGGGGGGAAAGAAGTATGGGGAGTTTAATGTCTCTGTCCTCCAAGTCATGCAGCAGGATGGCTTCATACAGCGCATGCTCAGTGTCACCAACCCCAAGGTAAGGGATGAGCAGATTTGTCTGCGACAAAACTCAGCACATATTCCTCCTGCCTTTGATCTTGCAGTCTGGCCAGGTGCACAAGGTGACCCAGTTCCAGATGTCATGCTGGACACCTGAGGGTCTGTGCACCTCCCCCCGTGCCATCATTGACATCATTGAACAGGTGTTGGTGATACAGAGGAGGACCGGAAACAGACCCATTGTAGTCCACGGCAGGTGAGGCCTGCCTGCTAGCCAGGATTGTGTTTCCACCTTTTGTATTGCAGTTCATGGTTGCTCTTGCATTGCCCCAAACTAGCAGTTACGCTGTCATCATAATGAACTACCGGTATTCTGAGAACAGAGAAGTTCAAATAACGCTGTACCACAGCTGCTCAGTGTTTGTATTGAAGCATGCCACATGTTATGCTGGCTTATACTCAGAAATCTGATTTATTATCCACTCTATCCCAACACACACACACACACACGTTTGTACCACATGCAGTGACACGGTGAGTCGGTGTGGGGTGTTCTGTTCTCTAATCAATGCCACTGAATGCTGCAAGACGGAGAGCATTGTGGATGTGTTCCAGGTAGTGAAGGCACTCCGCATCCAGAAACCAGGCAGTGTGCTCACTGTGGTAAGCTTAGCTGTAGATTTGCAGACTAATTTATCTGCTTTTATATGCTACAGAAGCCCACAACAGTCAACTATTTCAACTTCATCGAAATCGAAAGTTCGTGTTCATTTTCATTCCAGTCTCTTTCATTGTTGCTTTCAGCAACAGGCTCAGAACTTTACAAGCAGCTTGCCATGTTCGGCAAGAAGAGCTTCTGCCTGTCCTGCTTACACCAACTATAGCTCAAGGTTCAAGGTTCAAGGTTGATTTGTGCCGAGCCCCAACAGAGGATGCAGCATACCACAGCCAACATTGTTAATAGTGGGCACCGTATCTAATGATCACTTGCATGCTGATACTAGTGGAAGTGGTGTATTGATGAAGTGAAGAAGTTGACCCTTGCGGGCTTCCATAATTAACCATGGCTTTGAGATGATCATACAAGGCACTCCCTTCTTAACTTGAGATTATTAGGTTAGATCGTCTGACTGTGTTGTTTCGTATTAACTATTGATGATACATTTCCTGGTCTCTGTCTTTCCCTGCAGGAGCAATATCGCTACATATTTGATCTGATGCTGTTGTTTCTTGATTCATTCAGCATTTACTCCAATTTTAAGTAACATATCAGGAACTGCTAATGTAAACCTGTGATTCAGCTGCACTGTGCATCACCCATCAATACAATGTAGCTATTCACGTGAAGTATGGACTGATCATGACAGATGGGCAGAAACGATTGCTATGTGCATGTGTGCGCGACGTAACAATGGGGCTCACATAATAATCACCAGGGTTCACCTCATTACGTGTGTGCATGCATGAATGTAAGTGATACGACTGAGCTTTGATGGTTGCCATGGTTGCCGTAGTGCTTGCCACAAAGAACTGCCATGGCTTCAGGCTGGGGATAAAATTGGAGGACATTTCCACTGATGTGAACTCGGATCTGATTCCAGCTAGCACCAAATGAAAAGGGGTTGGGGCTGATAAAGGGTGTCTTGCTTTGAAAGTCAGTGTGATACAGTACCAGGTCACTATGGAGGCCATGTAGGTCCATCAGTGGTGGAAGGATCTGTCAAGTAATCAAGGTGGTGTGTTCTCAACCTTTATTGTAACTAGCATATACCGCAACTTGTGATCATGAAAAGGTGGGGCCAAATGGTAGGAAATAGCTGGGGAACTAAACAGGCTGAAACAAAATAGTCATGACATTTGTGAACTATGGGATAAGATATTTTCTATAATTATCAGTTGTCTCGAAACATGAAGTTTCCAAACGCAGTACGTTTCCTGCTTTTGAAATTTAAAGACTGCATGTGATCATGAAGAGGTGAAGCCAATATGTTATGCTATAACATTACCTCCAGTTACCTCCAGTTACCTGCAGTTACCTCCACTTACCTCTATAGTTACCTCTAGTTACCTGCAGTTACCTCCACTTACCTCTATAGTTACCTCTAGTTACCTGCAGTTACCTCCACTTACCTCTATAGTTACCTCCAGTTGCCTGCAGTTACCTCCAGTTACCTGCAGTTACCTGCAGTTACCTCTAGTTACCTGCAGTTACCTCTAGTTACCTGCAGTTACCTCTAGTTACCTGCAGTTACCTCCAGTTACCTGCAGTTACCTCCAGTTACCTCTAGTTACCTGCAGTTACCTCTAGTTACCTCCAGTTACCTCCAGTTACCTCCAGTTACCTCTAGTTACCTGCAGTTACCTCTAGTTACCTCCAGTTACCTCCAGTTACCTGCAGTTACCTCCAGTTACCTCTAGTTACCTGCAGTTACCTCCAGTTACCTGCAGTTACCTCCAGTTACCTCTAGTTACCTGCAGTTACCTCTAGTTACCTCCAGTTACCTCCAGTTACCTGCAGTTACCTCCAGTTACCTCTAGTTACCTGCAGTTACCTCTAGTTACCTGCAGTTACCTCCAGTTACCTGCAGTTACCTCTAGTTACCTCTAGTTACCTCTAGTTACCTCTAGTTACCTGCAGTTACCTCCAGTTACCTCCAGTTACCTCTAGTTACCTCTGGTTACCTCTAGTTACCTCTAGTTACCTCTAGTTACCTCTAGTTACCTCTAGTTACCTGCAGTTACCTCTAGTTACCTCTAGTTACCTCTAGTTACCTCTAGTTACCTGCAGTTACCTCTAGTTACCTCTAGTTACCTCTAGTTACCTGCAGTTACCTCTAGTTACCTGCAGTTACCTCCAGTTACCTGCAGTTACCTCCAGTTACCTCTAGTTACCTGCAGTTACCTCTAGTTACCTCCAGTTACCTCCAGTTACCTGCAGTTACCTCTAGTTACCTCTAGTTACCTCTAGTTACCTGCAGTTACCTCTAGTTACCTGCAGTTACCTCCAGTTACCTCCAGTTACCTGCAGTTACCTGGTTACCTCTAGTTACCTCTAGTTACCTCTAGTTACCTCTAGTTACCTGCAGTTACCTCTAGTTACCTCTAGTTACCTCTAGTTACCTCTAGTTACCTCTAGTTACCTGCAGTTACCTCTAGTTACCTCTAGTTACCTCTAGTTACCTGCAGTTACCTCTAGTTACCTGCAGTTACCTCCAGTAACCTGCAGTTACCTCCAGTTACCTCCAGTTACCTGCAGTTACCTCTAGTTACCTGCAGTTACCTCTAGTTACCTGCAGTTACCTCTAGTTACCTGCAGTTACCTCCAGTTACCTCCAGTTACCTGAAGTTACCTCTAGTTACCTCTAGTTACCTCTAGTTACCTGCAGTTACCTCCAGTTACCTCCAGTTACCTCTAGTTACCTCTAGTTACCTCTAGTTACCTCTAGTTACCTCTAGTTACCTCTAGTTACCTGCAGTTACCTCTAGTTACCTCTAGTTACCTCTAGTTACCTCTAGTTACCTGCAGTTACCTCTAGTTACCTCTAGTTACCTCTAGTTACCTCTAGTTACCTCTAGTTACCTGCAGTTACCTCTAGTTACCTCTAGTTACCTCTAGTTACCTCTAGTTACCTCTAGTTACCTGCACTTACCTCTAGTTACCTCCAGTTACCTGCAGTTACCTCTAGTTACCTCTAGTTACCTCTAGTTACCTGCAGTTACCTCTAGTTACCTGCAGTTACCTCCAGTTACCTCTAGTTATCTGCAGTTACCTCTAGTTACCTGCAGTTACCTCTAGTTACCTGCAGTTACCTCTAGTTACCTGCAGTTACCTCTAGTTACCTGCAGTTACCTCTAGTTACCTGCAGTTACCTCTAGTTACCTCTAGTTACCTCTAGTTACCTCTAGTTACCTGCAGTTACCTCTAGTTACCTGCAGTTACCTCTAGTTACCTCTAGTTACCTCTAGTTACCTGCAGTTACCTCTAGTTACCTCTAGTTACCTCTAGTTACCTCTAGTTACCTGCAGTTACCTCTAGTTACCTCTAGTTACCTCTAGTTACCTGCAGTTACCTCTAGTTACCTGCAGTTACCTCCAGTAACCTGCAGTTACCTCCAGTTACCTCCAGTTACCTGCAGTTACCTCTAGTTACCTGCAGTTACCTCTAGTTACCTGCAGTTACCTCTAGTTACCTGCAGTTACCTCCAGTTACCTCCAGTTACCTGCAGTTACCTCTAGTTACCTCTAGTTACCTCTAGTTACCTGCAGTTACCTCCAGTTACCTCCAGTTACCTCTAGTTACCTCTAGTTACCTCTAGTTACCTCTAGTTACCTCTAGTTACCTCTAGTTACCTGCAGTTACCTCTAGTTACCTCTAGTTACCTCTAGTTACCTCTAGTTACCTGCAGTTACCTCTAGTTACCTCTAGTTACCTCTAGTTACCTCTAGTTACCTCTAGTTACCTGCAGTTACCTCTAGTTACCTCTAGTTACCTCTAGTTACCTCTAGTTACCTCTAGTTACCTCTAGTTACCTGCACTTACCTCTAGTTACCTCCAGTTACCTGCAGTTACCTCTAGTTACCTCTAGTTACCTCTAGTTACCTGCAGTTACCTCTAGTTACCTGCAGTTACCTCCAGTTACCTCTAGTTATCTGCAGTTACCTCTAGTTACCTGCAGTTACCTCTAGTTACCTGCAGTTACCTCTAGTTACCTGCAGTTACCTCTAGTTACCTGCAGTTACCTCTAGTTACCTGCAGTTACCTCTAGTTACCTCTAGTTACCTCTAGTTACCTGCAGTTACCTCTAGTTACCTCTAGTTACCTCTAGTTACCTGCAGTTACCTCTAGTTACCTGCAGTTACCTCCAGTTACCTGCAGTTACCTCCAGTTACCTCCAGTTACCTGCAGTTACCTCTAGTTACCTGCAGTTACCTCTAGTTACCTGCAGTTACCTCTAGTTACCTGCAGTTACCTCCAGTTACCTCCAGTTACCTGCAGTTACCTCTAGTTACCTCTAGTTACCTCTAGTTACCTCTAGTTACCTGCAGTTACCTCCAGTTACCTCCAGTTACCTCTAGTTACCTCTAGTTACCTCTAGTTACCTCTAGTTACCTCTAGTTACCTGCAGTTACCTCTAGTTACCTCTAGTTACCTCTAGTTACCTCTAGTTACCTGCAGTTACCTCTAGTTACCTCTAGTTACCTCTAGTTACCTCTAGTTACCTGCAGTTACCTCTAGTTACCTCTAGTTACCTCTAGTTACCTCTAGTTACCTCTAGTTACCTCTAGTTACCTGCACTTACCTCTAGTTACCTCCAGTTACCTGCAGTTACCTCTAGTTACCTCTAGTTACCTCTAGTTACCTGCAGTTACCTCTAGTTACCTGCAGTTACCTCCAGTTACCTCTAGTTACCTCTAGTTACCTCTAGTTACCTGCAGTTACCTCTAGTTACCTGCAGTTACCTCTAGTTACCTGCAGTTACCTCTAGTTACCTCCAGTTACCTCTAGTTACCTGCAGTTACCTCTAGTTACCTCTAGTTACCTGCAGTTACCTCTAGTTACCTGCAGTTACCTCTAGTTACCTGCAGTTACCTCTAGTTACCTCCAGTTACCTCTAGTTACCTGCAGTTACCTCCAGTTACCTCTAGTTATCTGCAGTTACCTCTAGTTACCTGCAGTTACCTCTAGTTACCTGCAGTTACCTCTAGTTACCTGCAGTTACCTCTAGTTACCTGCAGTTACCTCTAGTTACCTGCAGTTACCTCCGGTTGCCTGCAGTTATAATTACCTCTAGTAACCGCTACTAAAGTTCCCAGCCCTAATAATATACTCGTGCAGAATACAAATTACGGTAGCAAAACTGGGAGTTGAGAAAGAGGCGCATGGTTCCTGTATTCTTGGATAGAACTACAAGAAAACACTCTGAGCAATCCTTCAAGTTAGTAGAACCATGCAGCAGCTAGTTTAGCTGAATGAGATAGAAAATAGCGAATTCGTTGTTACTGAGTTCCGGCCCCGTAGGTACACACCCTCTTCCGAGATTAATTAGCTGAATGACTCGATCTCCGAGGACAGAGTGGAATGTCGATGTCGTGGCTCGCTCTGACCGTCTTGTTGGTGCTGAGCAGCTGCAGCTGCTGGATGCTAGCTGGAGGACAGACATGCTCCCTCTCAGGTACTATCTAAGAATAAGCTGAAAGTCAATTGTGATTAATTCTATTTCAGATTTTAGTATTATATGCGGCGATCACATTCATAACCCCATGACTGCAGCTACATGGTGGGAGAGGGTATGGCTTAACTCTTTGTGCACACATGAAATCACTGCAGACCCAATAGCTGCAGATTGCAATTTTCTACTGCAACCACATTCACCACCATGCATGTAGCTGTAACGTTTGCAGACCCTGATACTTTCATGATCACTGTGAGTGCTGAGAGAGTGGATGGTTCAACTCCTGGTGCTAGAGTGACCTGGAGCACAACAGTACCACCTGAGTGTGTGGCATCTGTCACAGTGGAGTTCAGAATTAGTAGCATCAGCGGTGGGAGTGAAATGATATACACAACTACCAATACATCAGAGACTGAGGTCATTCAGACTGGTCTCCAGTGCAATACAACCTACTACATCAGAGTGGTGGTTACTGGAGTAGCCTCACTTGGTACAGTGAAGAGCAACCAAGTGCAAGTGCTAGTGCTACCGCTTGTTGGAGGTACAGTTAAAGTCATCTGACTCATGGTACTGTTCAATTGTTCTGTGTATGTGTTACAGCAACTTTTACTGGAACATGTTGTGACATTTCACAGGTATACCAGCCCCAGTCAGAGTGAGAGCTGAAGCTACTGCAGACAACACAAGTATCCGAGTGTTGTGGGAGTGGTCACGTCAGGGTCTGCTCATGTGTCTCAGTATTAGAGTTGACTACCAACCTGAGGGAGGCTCTCTGATGATGTACACAGTGGACAATGCAACAGCAACCATCAGTGCCACCTTGTCCAACCTCCCGTGCAACACACAGTACACCATCACTGTTGTTGCTGTGGTTGGTAGGACTCTTACAAGGAGTCTCACTACAGTGGTGTCTCTACCAGCAAGAGGTATTGTAGTACTTCAATCATTTTAGCCACAATATTAGTCATAGCTATATACACTTTGTATTTTATCCCCTCCAGCCCCTCCCACTCCCACTGAGGTCACTGTTCAGGTCATGAATGCCTCAAGTGTCAGGGTAACATGGCAGTGGACTAGTTCAGGTCCAGCTCCCAGGTGCTTCAATACCACCCGTGTAACCTACCATCCTGAGGGAGGTGGTGAGTCCTCCCTGCAGCTCAGGGACCCAGCAGCAACTGAGACCATCCTCACTGGCCTCCAGTCCAACACATGCTACACCATCACTGTGGTGGCCACTGCTGGAGAGCACAGGAGAGAGAGTGTTACAATTGTACTACTACTTCCACTAGTGCTACAAGGTATGGCCATCATTAATACACAGATTCTGATATCCTGCTATTGTGGTGTTGATAATAGTGTACAAGGTAAGGCCATTCCAAATTGAAGCCTTGTTGCAAGGGAGTGGGTCGGTAGGCTTGAAACTGAAAATGAAACATCACATGACTATAATTAACCTTTGTTCCTCTCCTACTCAACAGCTATCTGACACTGTCAGAGTACAAACATGTGCAAAACTGAAGATAGCGTTTTAAAAATGAATTGCTATCTTAGTGAAATTACCTCACAGCCTCGTTTTACAGTCACACGTACTTAGCCAAACTCAAATACCATTTTTTTCTGAGATATCGACACGTGTAGGATATCACTCATTTTTAAACTCCAAGTTTGCAAATTTGAGTCGGTCGGTCCGCTGCAACAAGGCTTCAATTTGGAATGGCCTAAGGTGGGACCAGAATTAATGTGTATGCACACTGTTGAATCGTAGAATCCTGCTAATTGTGTTAATAAAAGTTGCATGGTCTCTATAACTGCAGGTCCACAGGATCTCTCAGCAGCTGTGCTGTCTCCTACCTCAGTGTATTTGACATGGGTGGCTCCCTGTGACACACAGCAATACCATATACACAACAGGGGGACATGTGGGACCTATGTTGATGAGGGCAGTTCGGATACCAATCGTACGGAATACACATTTGATGAACTCCAAGAAGGCATCAACTACACTTTCACTGTCAACCAGACTGGGTTTGGAGTGCTCTCAACTGGTCCAGTGTATGCAAGGACCTTCACAACAGGTATGTACATAGAATGATTGCAGTGTTGGCTGATAACTTGTGGTTGCACACTTAGTCCCCTCAGGAGCTCCACAGTCACTGGAGGCCACATTTTTACAACCGTCAGAAGTATCCCTAAACTGGAGAGAAGTGCCTTGTATTCAACAAAATGGACCAATCACTGGCTATGTTGTGCGGTACTATGCAACCTGTGGTCCTGACAGAGATGTGCAGCAGACCAAGTCAGTAGTGACAACAGGAAGCAACATTGATGGTCTTACTCCAAACACTGAGTATGCTTTCCAAGTTGCGGCAGTGAACACCAATGGAACTGGCCCTTTCAGTGAAGCCAGCACACTGGGAGGTAGCTACACACTACCAATAGTTAAACTCCTCTTCAGCTATGTAGGAGCTCCACAATTGGTAATCCAAATGATCAATGCTTCTCTTTTGTATAAACAGGAATTCCACATTCAGTGATAGTCAGTCCAGTGAACTCCACCAGTGTGACAGTCTCTTGGAGTGAGGTTCAGTGCTTCAATGGAAGTGGAGCAGTCACCCACTACCTTGTGCAGTATCATTCCATGTTTGGTGGTGCCATGCAGAATGTAACAACTGATGGCATAGCTCAAACTATTTCAGGCCTCACTCCAAACATTGCTGTGTACACATTCCGAGTGACAGCTGTTGGTACTAATGGGGTGACTGGACCATTCAGCAATCCTGCCAATACATCTGCAGCTGGTAAATACTATAGAATGTAATTGAAGATCATATAAACATGAATGATATGTTTGACTGCGGGAACAACGCCCATTTCTCCAGAAGGCTCAGGTAATAGTTCTATTGGCTCTTGACCACAACACTATATATAAACTCAGGAAGACACTTCTAAAGGAAACCTCTTTCTGTGCATGTGCAGATGAACCCACTGACCCTGGAACCAGTTCATCCACTGACCCTGGAGCCAGTTCATCCACTGACCCTGGAACCAGTTCATCCACTGACCCTGGAACCAGTTCATCCACTGACCCTGGAGCCAGTTCATCCACTGACCCTGGAACCAGTTCATCCACTGACCCTGGAACCAGTTCATCCACTGACCCTGGAGCCAGTTCATCCACTGACCCTGGAACCAGTTCATCCACTGACCCTGGAACCAGTTCATCCACTGACCCTGGAGCCAGTTCATCCACTGACCCTGGTCTGCTGGCAGGAGTTGCTGTGCTTGTGATTGTGCTGGTGATTGTAGCTGTCTGTATTGTGGTAGTACTCCTTATCCTGTGGAGGTAAGACCTTGATCTGTACCTTTGTCAACATGAGGTTGTTTCCATGCAACTAATACACTTGTACTTGTTTCCTTATAAGTACATGTTCTATACATTTCAGAAAGTACAATGTACTCTGTTTGTGGTATTCCCATGTATGGCTTTCCTCTAGCAGAAGAAAAGGAAAGGGCATGAAGGTCACTGCAGTGGTGTTGACTGACTTGGCAGATACTGACAGCAAAGAGGAACAGGATACAGCTACAGCTGTTGACAACATCTGCTATGAAAAACTTCCTAGTAAGTTAAACGTATTGCATCAGCCTGCAATCAGGTATCGCATCTCTTTGTAAAAAGGGCTATGAAGGAAGAGAATTGCCTTATTCAAAATCACTGCCTAATGCAAAGTGTCGACTCCAGTGGCAGAGATTGAATGAAGTTCAGCCATATTTACAGTAGCACATGAAGACTAATACATTTCGCCTGCAATGAGTGGCCTTTACAGTTCATGCCCAAAGCCCATGCAGTCACTAGAAGAGAGTTTGCATGTATGCGCGCATGTGCAGCAAGGGGTAGAGTGATTGCTCTGTCTGTCAGCAGGCCCGTAGGCTGGGGGGGTTCGGGGGGTTCGGACGAACCGCCCGCACGGTCATTTAGGTCCGGTCCCGCTGCAAACAAGCGTACTTACAGTCTTACTTACTGCAGTCACTGTCTTGTGCCGGTGCCTTCCTGGAGTGCTCACACACGATTGGTATAGCTACCGAGTAGATCGTAGTGTCATGTACGATGCTAGTCATCAGTATGTCTGTATGTTTGTTTGTGGACACAGGAGTTTGGGTAAAATAGGAATGCTTGCACAGCCTTTTACTGCAATGTATAAGTTACAAAATGAATTCAGTACCTAGTCACATGAAGAGCTATGAAAAGTGAGTTGTTCACTCTGTCCACATTATCGAACAAAACCACACCTTGATTTCAGCATTGTTTACTGTGACGTTGGCTATATGATATTCATAAAGCACACGAACGTTGATGCAAACAGTGCACGGGGTAAGTGCTCTACTGGGCACTGCATGCTGTTAAGACAAACAACCAACAAACAACAGGTCTTTGCAGTCCATTACTTTGTTTACACTGACAACGTTGTCTGTGTGGTTACCAGTGCACCCTAAGTGCTTTATAGCCAGACACTGATGGGAGTTTGTGAGTGCATGTCTAGCCATCAATGCTTGCCTTATACAACAAAAAAATGGTTACTCAATTTATGAGCAGTGTTGCAACACGCCCACACAGTCTCTCCACCGACCATTGTGGATTACCAGCAGAAGGTGCTGTCTTTGGAGGGGGAGCAGGTCACCCTGACAGTGAAGGTTGCTGGCAGCCCCACCCCCACTATCACATGGCTCTTCAATGGGAAGAAGGTGAAGGATGACTACTCCACTGAGGTGGGGAAGGATGGATCACTGACTCTCACGTGTGTGGAGCTGAAGCATGCTGGCACCTACACCTTCAGTGTCAGCAACAGTGTGGGCAGTGTGGAGGGGTGCACCAAACTGGTCGTCCACACTGAGGATGAGGACTGTACCAGTGCACCCAAAGTCGAGAGCAACCCAGTTGGCAAGGAAACATTTGGGGAGTATGTTTCCGGCCTTCATGCACACAACAATGCCGGCTTCATTGCACAGTATCAGGTAATAAAGCACTTCCACGCTGTAGACCATTTGCATAAAGGCATGGCTAAGAATGGGTACCAATAATTGTAACCCAAATCTGATATCCCGAGCCATAATATTAATGGTTGATTTTCTAAAATCTGTCAAAGTTTGGTTCGTAAGTACAGAATTCTATGGTTTGTAGGTAAAAGTTGTCTAATACCATAGAACTCAATACTTAAGTATGAGTTAAAGGGCTAAAAATTCAATTTAGATTATTGATTTTGGCTATCAAAATTGCCATAATGAATTTGCTTCACCATATCAGTATTAACAATGTTAACTAGGTTCTCACCCAGCCCTAATGCAACTGTATGCACGACACATTACAACAGTGAATTGTCCTCTTTAGACCTTGCCCTCTGGGGAGGAAGCCCACCAAGTGACTGTAGGCAAACTCTCAGCGAACAGACTACTGAATCGATTCAGAAACATCACTGCTTGTGAGTTGAGTTGTAGTCTGATGTATTAAGAGATGTGGTGTCTCTTTCGCCGGAATAGATGATTATTTCATTTTCCCTTTAGATGACAATCATCGTGTTCTTCTGGAGCCCATCTCTGGAAGAGTGAATTGTGAACACGAATACATCAATGCCTGCTACATAGATGTAAGATCCTCCACACAACATACAATACAATGTCATATGAATCCACTGGTTTATTACTACATCCGACACACAGGGCTATTCTCAATGCAGGAAGTACATTGCCACCCAGGGTGAGTATAATAATCCCTTCTTGGTGGTATGTATTGAAGTATTGACACGAACCTTTGCAGGTCCCCTCCCAAACACTGTCACTGACTTCTGGTGGCTGGTGTGGCAGGAGAGGATCCATGTAGTTGCCATGGTAACCAATGTTGTGGAAGTGGGGCAGCAGAAGTGTGAGCAGTACTGGCCCAGCCAGGGGACCCAGGAGTACGGTCCATTCAAAGTCACTCTCACAGACCAGCAGGTGTTTGCAGATTACACGATCCGACAGCTGCTTGTTGCTGTGAGTTATATTGTTGTGGCAACTTATTATTGAGTGGCTGTCCTCATACTTCTATAGGCAATAGGACTCTTCTTGTCAGCAGTGCACTTGTGCAACTGGCATACTAGCCATGCATATGCCTGCATTGTATTCTACTCCCACAGTGTGACCAGGGTGGGAGGACTCCACTGAAGGTGACCCAGTTCCACTTTACTTCCTGGCCAGACCACGGTGTTCCAGAGTATGCTGGGCCAACCCTCAACTACCTCCGTCGGATGAAGGCCCAGGTGAAACCCTCCAGAGGATCCATACTAGTTCACTGCAGGTCAGCAAGAAATTATTCATGGTGGGCTGGATGTGAGTAACTTTGTATGTTTTGGGGTAGTCCAAGAGGTGAATGTTGTCTTCTTCCTGATCCCCGCAGCGCTGGTGTTGGGAGGACTGGCACACTGATTGCCATTGACACAGCTCTGGAGCAGGCTACCCAGGAGGTTGTGGTGGACATCCCAGCCACTGTCACCAAGATGAGGAGGCAGCGCATGAAGATGGTCCAATCACCAGTGAGAGAGAATTGCAGTTGGAACTAATTATGTATGACTTTGCAGTTCACTTGGAATACAGTAGTAGCTAGCTATAATATAGTAATATTATCTACTAAGATAATATGGGCAGAGGTTTACACAACCCTCATATGCATACTGTGAACTTGTGTATGAAGACTCTTCTCGGCATTATTATTCTCTCCTTCTGTGATCCAGGAGCAGTATGCATTCATCCATGATGCTGTTCTGGAGTCCCTCACCTGTGGGGACACCCAGATCCCAGCCTCGGGACTGGTCGGTGCCATTGAGAAGCTGAAGCAGAGGGACAGTGAAACTGAGAGGACAGGATTCGAGACCCAGTTCCATGTACGTATGTGATATACTCACTTCAAAGTTACCTCAACATGTGGAGACACACGTCTTTCACTGTGTGTAGCTCCAATGAAGGATATTGCCTTGAGTCATACTTTCATGATGATGTATACTTTCAAGGTTGGTTCAATGTGTTTAGATAACCTCTATTACTTTAACACTTTCATGGCTAGCTCTGTACACTGGTTTTGAGTGCACATGCACAAACATCTGTTGCTTGTGCCGAAAGCTTGTACACAGGATGCAGCACTACAAAAGTTGTTTTAAGGTAGTAAACATGGGTACAGCGATCTCCGAAACCAAGTTGATGGATAAATGGGCAGCATCAAAGCGTACACAAGTTTCAGCAATACTTTGCATCAAACTGCTCCCTCTGCTTGAAAATGCCCTAAAACTCAATTTTAAGGTAGGAAGCACGGCATCGGCGAAATCGCGCAATTTTGCTCATGAATAATTAATGAGATGACGTCACTTGCATACGGTTATTTAGAGTTATTCATCTGTTTACGTTTTCCCATGGCGGCAACCGGAATAAACAAGGGGGGCTTCTCTCTTTGATGCGGCTAGCGGCCCTTTCTAGTTTCAAATCGGTACTCTGATGTGGCCGTGCGGTACTTTGAAGATTTGTTTGAACACTCTTTTTTTCTTTTTTTTCTTTTTTTAAGTAAAGAACTATTCTGGCTTATTGAATGTAGCGATGGGCTATCTGAGTGTGAATAGCTAGGTGGAGTGAGCAGGAATGTTTGTGGGTCTGCTGAAGTGGCCGAAGAACAGCCTGGAAAGTGAACAGCCTCCGACAGCTCCCTGGCCAAGGTACTCTAGAGAGTTGACCTTTCGGCATTACAGGCCCCGCCCATTTTCGTGTTAGGGCGAATTTGGCTGGTTTGGTAGCTGGACTGGGCTGGTGAGAAGGAGTAGATGTGTGGCCAAAACTCTGTAACCGAGAGGTGAACGTGGAAAAGCATCCCTAGTTTTGCAGGGGGTAGGTTGACCTTTTGGAAACTGGCCTTGGCTTGAGTCGGTTTTAGTCGGTGTGCGTGGAATTTTTTTTGAAAGCCTAGGGTAGCCAAACCTCTGTTTTTGAGGGTGGCAGTGAGTTTTGGGCTGTAGCCTGCAAGTGAGGAGAGCAGGTGGTAAATCCATCCGTAGTTTTTGGGCCTGTTTTGTGTGTGTATTGATGATGGGGTCAGAGTGTGGGTGGGGCCTTGGAGAGGGTCCAAATTTTCAGTTTCGTAGAGGGCCTTAAAATTGAGTTTTAGGGCATTTTCAAGCAGAGGGAGCAGTTTGATGCAAAGTATTGCTGAAACTTGTGTACGCTTTGATGCTGCCCATTTATCCATCAACTTGGTTTCGGAGATCGCGGTACCCATGTTTACTACCTTAAGGCCCTCTACTAAACTGAAAATTTGGACCGTGGAATTTTTTTTGAAAGCCTAGGGTAGCCAAACCTCTGTTTTTGAGGGCGGTAGTGAGTTTTAGGCTGTAGCCTGCAAGTGAGGAGAGCAGGTGGTAAATCCATGCTTAGTTTTTGGGCCTGCTTTGTCACGGTGTATTGATGATGGGGTCAGAGTGTGGGTGTGGCCTTGGAGAGGCACACCAACTAAAACCGACTCAAGCCGAGGGCACTCTTCAAAAGGTCAACCTACCCCCTGCAAAACTAGGGATGCTTTCCACGTTCACCTCTCAGTTACAGAGTTTTGGCCACACATCTACTCCCTCTCACCAGCCTAGTCCAGCTACCAAACCAGCCATAACACGAAAATGGACGGGGCCTGTAATGCCGAAAGGTCAACTCTCTAGAGTACCTTGGCCAGGGAGCTGTCGGATGCTGTTCACTTTCCAGGCTGTTCTTCGGCCACTTCAGCAGCCCCACAAACATTCTGCTCACTCCACCTAGCTATTCACACTCAGATAGCCCATCGCTACATTCAATAAGCTAGAATAGGTCCTTACTTTAAAAAAAAAATAAAAAAAAGAGTGTTGTAGCAAATCTTCAAAGTACCGCATGGCCACATCAGAGTACCGATTTGAAACTTGAAAGGGCCGCTAGCCGCATCAAAGAGAGAAGCCCCCCTTGTTTATTCCGGTTGCCGCCATGCAGTCCAATCGCCAACGTACAAACTTCCGGGAATTTAATTACAGCGCACGGCCACTTCCTGTCCGAAAATGGCGTTTTCTACATCGTGCAGTTCAAGCGATGTTATTTCTCTCCTCGAAGATGGCGAAGGGTCGGGCTACACTGTTTCGAGGTAAGTAGGAGTATGGTTGTAGTAATAGCTACCTAATCTTGGTCAAAGACGGCGAGCATAAAGGGAATTAGCGATTTAGTGTGCTCATGTTGACCTTTTTGTAAGGTCAAAAGTGGTGTTTAAGGGTATATCTTCTTCCTGGGGGCTGGAACACGGCTGTTAAGGCTAATAGCAGTTAGCTATGGGTATACTGAACTAGCAGAGTAAGTTTTAAGTTGGTGAATGAAGATTACTAGAAATGGCACCAGCTTTTATAACCCTGATCCTGATCATCTCTCAATACGGTATGATTAAGCATGCACATGTGGATACACATAATAACACTAGGAATACGCATGCGCAGTGTCTGTGCCTTGCGCGCGCACGCTCACAATCTGTAATAGTATAGTAGGCGTGGTTTCCTGTGGAAGAAAAACGAAGGTGCGAAAGTCAGTTCAGCGTGCGAAGTTTAGTTGTTCGAAGTTGTGCGAAGTTGCTGATTGAGGTTGAAGATGGCTAAGCGTTGCCAGGAAGAATACGAAGACGTTAGCGAGGTTCTACACCCTTCGACACTGTCAACACTCTATATGTACGTACCATGGCCTAGCCTACTAAACGTTTGTCTTACTTGTCTCCGCTAAACTCTCCTTGTATACATCGCTTCTTCGTCAATCTGTCAGACTCTCTCTCCTTTGTCTTACTCTCTTCTGAGGTAGTGTCTCTTTTCCCTGTATAGATCGCTTCTTTGCATTTCGCACGCGCAGTACGTGCACGAGCACATGGCTATCGGGACCACAGAAACTGCAGCGATGCAACCGCCCCCTGCCCCTCGCAATTAAAGTGTGACGGATATATATACAGACGCGATGTGACTACGCTGCACGATTAGTTGCCTCGCGCTAAGGCGCTCGGCAATAAAGCTGCTATATTTGTAATTCATAGTCACTATTATCACCAGATTCATGCTCTATGACCTCCTCTAGCTCTTCACCATCTCTCATCCAGTGTTAATATCAGCGTCTTCTGCTGGTCCGGTGCTCCTGCTGTTATATATTGTCTACTTCGAGATCTGTCACTCTCACATGGAAGGTGAGCCCCAACGGTACAGATAATGCTTTTGCATCCAGGTGCTCAGTGTCTGTTTATAACCATCTGTCACTCTCACATGGAACGGTACGAATAATGCTGTGGCATCCAGGTGCTCAGTGTCTGTTTATAGCCACAACTAATGGCTGCACATCCTGTCTTGCACCTGCAACCATTTAGCCACATGTAGCCACTTAGAACCAATTGTGCCTATCAGGCTATGCTTTCTACATGTATGTTCACTGGTACCTCCCATACCACTGACAATCAGCCGCCTTCTCAACCATCCATATATACTGTGGATTCATGTGACAACAAACCCTCTCTATGGTGTCAAAACACAGCGTTTTGTAATGATCAGTATACACAACCCGATTGGGAATGATATGCCCTATAGTATCCCTGGCTCTGCTATAACCCTCTTATTGAGCATCTCCTAGAGCCTGTGTGCTACGGTTTTACTGTACACTGGATGGTCGCGCAACTCTTAATATTGCATTTGGTGCTAGCCTTGATTGGCTTTGGTATGGGTTCGATAACATTTCTCCCAAGCTGTTTTGCACATAGTGTCCTACCGTAGAGACTGGTTAATAGGCGCATGCGCTTATCACATGCAGCAGCAAGAAAGTATGCGCTTATTATGAGTATACGCTTATTAGCACTATAGCGGTAACAGGTCCCGATCATGGCAAACTGACGAAGATGCTGTGAGCGATGTCATCACACATGTATCTACAAGGGAGTATGGTCCCGTACTTCATGTCGGTGGTGAGATTCTTCAACTTACACACGAGGACAGAAACGATGACTGCGCCGTCCATTTTGCCACAGTGTGTGGCTTGGGCAGGGAACGGAGAGCGATGGTAGTAGGCTACGTCCCTTGAGAGTTGTCATGTAAGTGTTTGCTATCCAGCGTAGCTTGAGAGTGTGCTTCTGCACAATCTGTCGTAGTGTCTCGCTAACTCGCACAAAATCGACATGTCAGCATTTTTTTTGGCGTATGCGCTAATTAATTGATACGTAAGGACAAGAAGGAAGTATGCGCTTATTTAAAATTATGTGCTTAATAGCTGCATGCGCCTATTAACCCGTCTCTACGGTAATGCATTCAGTGTTGGTCAGTGTGTACCCTTTCCTCTGTTATTCTTCCACTGCTATAGGATGAGTGTACCTTGGATTACTCTTCTTGCAGAGCAGTGAGCAGGAGCTACACTGGCAGGTTGAACTTTGGACGCTGTTAGCTGAACCAGAATAGTATTCGAACTGCAAAGTCTGCATATTTTCACAAACTTAACCCATCCAATCCCAGACAGTTTTGGAAGGCAGTCAAGCATCTTAACAAGAGCTCTTCATCTATCCCTGTTCTGACCCACAATGATGTAACGCACGATTCTGATGAGGCAAAGGCAAATGTCCTGAACTCATTTTTCTCAAGTTGTTTCAACAACTCGGTCCCAGCATTGCATCCACTGGACTGTAATCTCTCTGCATTGCACCACACCCCCGACATCCTTTGCAGTGAGGAATGGGTCTTGGATATGTTGCAGTCTCTCAAGACTGCCAAGGCCAGTGGCAAAGATGGTATCTCTGCTCACATGTTGAAATATACTGCTGATGCGATAGCTCCCTCCATCACCAAGCTTTTCAATCTCTCTATTCAACTGGGTCAGCCACCTACTGCATGGAAATGCTCTAATGTCGTACCCATCCCGAAGAAACAGGGTGCTAAAGGCCCAAATGACTTCAGGCCAATATCCTTGCTACCAATCCTCAGTAAGATTCTTGAAAAGCATTTCCATTGTTTAATCTCGGACCATCTTAGAGAGCACTGTCCACTGTCTAACTGCCAATGGGGATTCCAAGCTGCCAAATCCTCTGTCTCTGCATTGTTGTCCACCACACACGATTGGTTCCAGCAGATCGAGGATGGAAAGGAAATAGGAGCAGTATTTTTTGACTTTTGCAAAGCCTTTGACACTGTCCCTCATCAGCCATTACTTACTAAGCTTTGTCAACGTGGAATTAACCCTCACATTGTCCAGTGGATACATAATTACCTGGCAGACCGCAAGCAGTGTGTAGTGGTGAACGGTGCATCCTCCCTGCCCACGAGTGTTGTGTCAGGTGTACCCCAAGGTTCCATCCTTGGTCCTCTGTTGTTCCTCATATATATTGATGATATAGCAGATGTCAGCCTATCTGATGGCTCAAAGATTGTTCTCTATGCAGACGACATTCTTCTATACCGCCCCATCTCACTACCTGTGGACCTTGAACTCCTTCAGAGAGATGTCGACACCCTAGAAAATTATGCCTCAGCTAACTACTTGACGTTTAACGTCGCCAAATGTAAATTTATGCTAGTGTCAAGGAAAAAGCGACATATAAACCCGAACCCCTCCATTTCTCTATATGGATCCCCACTGGAAGTAACACCCACTTTTAAATATCTTGGTTTGCTAATAACATCTGATCTCTCCTGGACCACTCACATTAACAATATATGCTCCAAGGCGAGACGGATTCTGGGTCTTGTGTATAGGTGTTTTTACGGGCACTCAGATGTGGCAACTTTACGTCAGTTATATGTATCCCTGGTACGGCCACATCTGGAATATGCTGCTCCAGTGTGGTCTCCTCACTTGCAGAAAGACATAGCCATGCTTGAGAAAACCCAGCAATTTGCGAGTAGAATTTGCACTAAAAACTGGGATGCTGGCTACCATGAGCTTTTGGACATGCTTGATCTACCTTCGCTTGCACAGCGTAGACTGCACACAAGGCTGTGCTATGTGTATAAGATAGTCCACGGGCTGTTGTACTTTCCCCCTGATGTTGTTGTACCTAGCAGCGCTTTATCCCACAATCCTCGTTCACATTTATTATATCAACCATTTGCACATACTAATTCATATTTGCATTCCTTTATACCTAACTCTGTTTCAAATTGGAATATGTTACCAGATTATGTTGTTTCCTCCCCTTCATTTACCTCCTTTAAATATAATCTTTCATTGTTTACCTTGTAGTAGGGTACACTACTCATTAGCGCAGCTATTTGTGTATCCTTGTTGTATTATTCAACAGAAGTTTCATAGAAAGAAAAAAAAAAAAAAAAAAAAAAAAAAAAAAAATCTGCCGGTGACTCTGTTTGCTATCACTTTATACTTTCATCTCGAAGTGTGAAGTGCTCTGTACCATCTGCTGACTCAGGAACAGACTTCAGAGCCTCTATGTAGAGTTCTGTCATATGTTAATGCCGGTGACTATACATTTTCTCATTCCCGCATGCATTATTTTATGTGGACTGTTTATACAATTTGCATTGCTGGAACACGGAAACTGATGTAAACCCTAACTATAGCATTCATACTTCTTGAACAAAATACCTGCAATAGCTGTCCAGGAGTTGGTTACTGCAAACGGCACCAATTTTTGTGAAGATGGTGCTCATTTTTACCCAATTCCAGTTGTCAGGTCATATCTCTCGTTCTGAGTAAGCTACAAACTTTGTACATGAATTGTTGTGTAGAGCTACTGTAGCTGAGCTTGCATACCAAAAAGTATTATAATCACTACACTACATCCGAAGATATAACCTTTCTTGTGTGATCACTTCATTACTTCAGATTTAGTCATACCGTATACTTCCGGAAATGTTCCGCGTTATGCATACGTGCCGTTGTAAATAAATTTGTACAGGCGTGAATGGATTTCCGGTACGTTGGCGATTGGACTGCATGGGAAAACGTAAACACATTAATAATTCTATATAACCGTATGCGAGTGACATCATCTCATTAATTATTCATGAGCAAAATTGTGCGATTTCGCCGATGTCATGCTTCCTACCTTAACTTCAGCACGTACATTGCAGTGGCATAGCTTCATGATGAGGGCCCGTATGTGTGTCTAAGTTATATCGAGGGGCAACCGCACTCCTGGTAGCCGTTGCAACGCCGGCTGCGACTCGCCCTAGCTAAAGCTAAGTATCGCAGTTAGTTCCAATTAACGCACATGCCACGTGGCAACCACGCTCAGTCGATCGCTAGCAATGGCGGCCAAAGGGAAGACACGAAGTTACTACAGCACTTTCAACTTTGCCAGCACGGTGAGTTTTGGCATGTAAGCGTCGGTGAACGACAGCGATCACGGCCATGTGGTCAGAATCTTCGTGTGCCTTTGCTAGGAACGGTACTGCCACCGGAAGTCGGAGAGAGCGCTCGAGCAATGGCGGCCACGGCGAGACATAAGCGCTTGTATCTCCACCACCAAGGTGAGTTTCAGCACAATTATTATGCATTTGTCTAACTGCATGATAGGGATCACGACGGTGTAGTCAGAATCTCTGTAGACCTTTCCTGCGTGCTGTGAGGTTTGATTAGGTTATTTATTTATTTATTTACGCGGCACAATTTTTCCTATACCAGGAGTGTAACAAGAGGGTGATTTACTCAACCAAGTCCAGTATACTGCTGACCTCTCAAGCTACTGATCACGACCTCTCAAGAGTGATACCATAACAGGAGTTTTGTGTAACAGTGTAAACGTTTTGTCAATCAGCAACGTCAGTTTGCACTGCAAAAGATGATTGTATACTTTTGTACTCATGTAAGAGGTGGCTTGGTCAGTAGGGAGACTCCCAGCAAGCCACACCGGTGCTTCGTACCTGACCTGGACTTGTGACTATGTAAATGATTGCTCAATCTGCAACTGTATAGCTGTACAGTTTGCAGTGAACAAACAGTACTAGTAGCTGCCCTGGCTTGGTCAGTAGGGAGACACCCAGCAAGCCACAATGGGTGCTTCCTACTTCAGCAGAACTTGTAGCTAACTGTCCAATTGTGTCACTGTGTATTATGTCAACCTGTGCTCCAGTATCCACACAAGGGTTATAATGACTGCAGTGTTGTCATGGTAATGCTGATACCACATAGATCTACTATAAGTGCATGTCCGGGAAGGATGGTGCATGGTTATGCGTGTCCACCAGCTTGTACGTATGGCATAATGTAACGTACTGCCACAGCTGCTGGCAAGCTGCGAACCCCACCATATACCCTCCCCTTGATGTTGGTTTCCTCTTTCTCTGTCTGACCAGACGTCATAGAGTTGGGCCGATGGGGGGGGGGGGGGGGGGGGGGGGGGGGGGGGGGGGGGGGGGGGGGGGTGCAAATGCACCCCCCTTTGGCGACTAACTTAGACAAGTCACCTTGAACTTCAAAACTCAGGTCAGACGCGTGCGCGTGTCACGAATGCATTCACGTGACTGGTAGTGGGTATGGCAACACAAAATTGTTTGGCCACACTTCACACAACAGTCGCTGAACCCCCCTTTCTAAATTTATAAATCCGCCACTGGGATGGGATCCTTATTTGGGTTGCAGCGGCATATGTCGTTTCCACATTATGTTTGAGATTGTTGTGGTCTGAGAGCTGGGCTCTCCCAAGCTCTAGATGGCATTGAAAGCATCCTATTTACTTCTGATGGTATGGTGACTAATAGTGTACTTTGTTATACTTCTGATGGTGATAGGACTAATAGTGTAGTTTGTAAGTTATCTTTCTGGGCATTGGTGGTGTTTTGATAGCTACATTCCTAGTCACTAAAAATAATAATAATGAGTTAAATTGGATTGGTGGAATTCCAGGAATAGAGTTTCTTGGATCTACCATTGTATTAATACTCCGACATTACACTACATGACTATTTATAGTTGAATTTTTGTCTGCATGTACCAACAGGTCCTCAGTCTGGTGACTCCTAAACCTACTGAGGTCATCAGAACCTCCGCCTTCCGCTTCCCTGATGTAAACAGGAGCACGGACTTCCTGCCACGTGAGACAAAATGTGACAACAAAATCTGTAGACGTTTTGAAAATCACCTTTGTTTGTTTTTGAACATGTAGCGGACATCTGGAGGGTTGTACTGAAGGGTGAGACTAAAGACTACATCCACGCCAGCTTTGCAAATGTGAGAGCATGATCCATGACTGCTTCTATTGAATGGCTGTGAACAGTATGTTACTGAGCTGACAGTTACATGGTACACAAATGTCAGTTAATACTTAGGCAGTCTGATCCATGTTTCTACCCTTGTTTATACATGCACTTACACAGGGCTACAAGCAGTACAAGGGGTTTATCATCGCTCAGGCTCCAATGAAGTTTACATGCCGAGACTTCTGGAAGATGATCTATGAGAGGGAGTGTGGGGTGGTCGTGATGCTGTCAGACCTGGTGGAGAATGGAAGGGTACGGTACAGCCCTACTGACTAAACTATAATGGTTATTGCACATGAATATCCAACAAACTATTTCCATGCAATCTCGGGTGCAAATCATATGACAGTATAAGCTGAAGGAGTTAGGACTATATCTCTGCCACTGTACCTGGGGAACCCTTGTCAGCGTGCTCCACAAGAGAGCTCATGCCTTATTAGTTGCTATTGCTATGATATAGGTGCTGTACAATTTTGAGGCCATCTCCCCTACAGGAGGTGTGTCACCAGTACTGGCCCACTGGTGACACCAAGGGGGGGAAGAAGTTTGGGGAGTTCAGTGTCTCTGTCCTCCAAGCCACTCAGCAGGACGGCTTCATACAGCGCATGCTCAGTGTCACCAACCCCAAGGTAAGGGATGAGCAGATTTGTCTGTAGTTTTCTTCCGTACTCTGTGTCAAAACTCAGCACATATTCCTCCTTCCTTTGGTCTTGCAGTCTGGTCAGGTGCACAAGGTGACCCAGTTCCAGATGTCGTGCTGGACCCCTGAGGGTCTGTGCACCTCCCCCCGAGCCATCATTGACATCATTGAGCAGGTGTTGGTGATACAGAGGAGGACCGGAAACAGACCCATTGTGGTCCATGGCAGGTGAGTTAAGGTTACGGGTACAATGTACCCGTTGACCGGAAGTAAAATCTAATTAGCGTGTATACAGGCAGCTGCACGTTAATGCTGAGGCCGTTGTGCGCGAAGTTAACATATCCACGCATGCGACAAAGTTTGTCTCCAAAAAGGTAATTCAGGTGGAAATAGGCATTTAAGGTAGTAAACATGGGTACCGCGATCTCCGAAACCAAGTTGATGGATAAATGGGCAGCATCAAAGCGTACACAAGTTTCAGCAATACTTTGCATCAAACTGCTCCCTCTGCTTGAAAATGCCCTAAAACTCAATTTTAAGGCCCTCTACGAAACTGAAAAATTGGACCCTCTCCAAGGCCCCACCCACACTCTGACCCCATCATCAATACACACACAAAACAGGCCCAAAAACTACGGATGGATTTACCACCTGCTCTCCTCACTTGCAGGCTACAGCCCAAAACTCACTGCCACCCTCAAAAACAGAGGTTTGGCTACCCTAGGCTTTCAAAAAAAATTCCACGCACACCGACTAAAACCGACTGAAGCCAAGGGCACTCTTCAAAAGGTCAACCTACCCCCTGCAAAACTAGGGATGCTTTTCCACGTTCACCTCTCGCTTACAGAGTTTTGGCCACACATCTACTTCGCCCTAACACGAAAATGGGCGGGGCCTGTAATGCCGAAAGGTCAACTCTCTAGAGTACACCTTGGCCAGGGAGCTGTCGGATGCTGTTCACTTTCCAGGCTGTTCTTCGGCCACTTCAGCAGACCCACAAACATTCCTGCTCACTCCACCTAGCTATTCACACTCAGATAGCCCATAGCTACATTCAATCAGCTAGAATAGCTTCTTATTACACTCCTGGTATAGGAAAAATTGTGCCGCGTAATGTAAATTACACTCCTGGTATAGGAAAAATTGTGCCGCGTAATATAATGTAATCATTGAAACGTTTGACTATTTCGGAATGGCTTACAAAGATTCTGACTACACCGTCGTGATCGCTATGATGCAGTGACACAAAATCAAAATAATTGTGCTGAAACTCACCTTGGTGGTAGAGATATGAACGCTTTTGTCTCGCCGTTGGCCACCATTGCTCGAGCGCTCTCTTCGACTTCCGGTGGCAGTACAGCCCTCGGGAAAGGCACACGAAGATTCTGACCACACGGCCGTGATCGCTGTCGTTCACTGACGCTTACATACCAAAACTCACCGTGCTGGCAAGGTTGTAAGTACTGTTATAATTTCGTGTCTTCCGCCATTGCTAGCGTTCGACTGAGCGTGATTGCCACGTGGCATGTGCGTTATTTGGAACTAACTGCGATACTTAGCTTGCGCTACGGAGAGTCACAGCCGGCGTTGCAACGGCTACCAGGAGTGCGGTTGCCCCTCGTTACACTCCTGGTATAGGAAAAATTGTGCCGCGTAATGTAATTAATCTAATTAACCTAATCTAAATAATCTAAATAATTAATAAACGTTTGACTATTTTCGAATGGCCTACAAAGATTCTGACTACACCGTCGTGATCGCTATGATGCAGTGACACAAAATCAAAATAATTGTGCTGAAACTCACCTTGGTGGTAGAGATATGAACGCTTTTGTCTCGCCGTTGGCCACCATTGCTCGAGCGCTCTCTTCGACTTCCGGTGGCAGTACCGTTCTTAGGAAAGGCACACGAAGATTCTGACCACACGGCCGTGATCGCTGTCGTTCACTGACGCTTACATGCCAAAACTCACCGTGCTAGCGAAGTTGTGAGCGCTGTAACAATTTCTTGTCTTCTCCTCGGGCCGCCATTGCTGACTCAGCTCAATCGATCGGCGTTGACCTCATGTGGCATGTGCGTTGATTGGAATGAGTTGCAATACCTAGCTTGCGCTACCGTCGAGTCGCAACCGGTTGCAACGTGGCTACCAGGAGTGCGGTTGCCCCTCGCTAATAATGCAAATATAAACAAATAAAAAACCTCCCAGCACGCAGGAAGGACCTACAAAATTCTGACTAAATCTTCATGATCACTATCGTGCAGTGACCCAACCGTACAATTTTGTTGCTGAAATTCATCTTGGTCGTGGAGTTGTGAGTGCTTTTGTCTTCCCTTCAGCCGCCATTGCTCAAGCGCTCTCTTCAACTTTCAAAGTTTCATTGCCACAAAAACTATAACTATGACCACCCAGCGAGTTGCAACCGGTTGCATCGCGGCTACCAGGAGTGCGGTTGCCCCTCGCTTAAAAAAAAAAGAAAACAAAAAAAGAGTGTTCAAACAAATCTTCAAAGTACCGCACGGCCACATCAGAGTACCGATTTGAAACTCGAAAGGGCCGCTAGCCGCATCAAAGAGAGAAGCCCCCCTTGTTTATTCCGGCTGCCGCCATGGGAAAACGTAAACAGATGAATAACTCTAAACAACCGTATGCGAGTGACGTCATCTCATTAATTATTCATGAGCAAAATTGCGCGATTTCGCCGATGCCGTGCTTCCTACCTTAAATCGCTGCTAATAACATATATCTAGTGACAGAGCTAGTTTTGGGAGATAGAGTAGACTGTTTCTTGCTGCTAGAGAGGCAAGTCGCCGCCTCACCCGTTGTTGAACGCCATTTTCCCAGTGTACTTTGGTCTCTAGCTGGAGATGCTCAGCGAATTACTTGTCCATTTATAGCTCTGTCACTAGACATTCATGTCTTCTAACTGCGTCCTGAAGCTGAAGGTGCAGTTCTGCACACAACGAGAATGGTTTGTCGCATGCGTTCAGAATTTATACAAGTAGGTGGGAGGGGCCAAAGTGTCCAGGTAGCCACGCCTCTGCAGGAAGTTAATCTTTCAAGCAGTAGGCGGGTCTGAATAGGTTCAAGTCCAGCACCGATTTTGTTCCTTGGCGGCGTAAGAATTGGCATGGTTGCATGAATGTAGTTGCTCTTATTGCACGGTATACGTGGGTACCCGTAACCTTAACTTGCCAAAATTTTATGCTTTTTCTTTTCTCTCCATTTGTGTCTGTGGATGCATAGATAAGATTCAGCTGTTTTTGTATGTGTACGAGCAGGCATGTGCTAATTGTATACTACAAGAAGCTTTGTTTGCTCTGCTCCCAGATCCCTAATTCACCTATAGCTACATACTACATGAGCACTAGCCAGCACTGGGCACAGCAGCACTGCAGAGGTCTGACATCATGATAGAAGCTGACTTCTGCTTAGGGCACGTGCCGAATTAATCAGCTACGCCAAGAAGCATGTTAACCTTTGTGCCATTAATCTCTCCCAAGGCCTCCATACAGCGAACACAGCAACACAGCCGTCTGCTTCTGTGAATTAATTAAAGCTACCACAGCCAATCTCTGTTTATGGTTGTGGCCCTTTCACTAAAATATCGGGGCCGAATGACTTAATTCCGTTGACCTCCCGTTACACACAGACGCATGCACACACACACATAATAATTTGGTATAATGATACCAGTAGACACATGTGCACACACACATGCACACACACACACACACACAGTGATACGGTGAGTCGGTGTGGGGTGTTTTGTTCTCTGATCAATGCCACTGAATGCTGCAAGACGGAGGGCATTGTGGATGTGTTCCAAGTGGTGAAGGCACTCCGCATCCAGAAACCAGGCAGCGTGCTCACTGTGGTAAGCTCAAGCAAAGACCGATCGGTATGTATGTGCAGTAACACTGACCCTGGTCTCTGTCTCTTTCCTTGCAGGAGCAATATCGTCTCATATTTGACCTCATGCTATTGTTTCTTGATTCATTCAGCATTTACTCCAATTTTAAGTAACTTGTTAGCAACCATTGTTCATACTTTTGTAAACCGGTCATTTGACTGCATAGCGTAAAACCAGTCTTCATAACATGTTAAGACCCCATTATGATTGCCAGGGTTCACCTCACATGGTATATGAATGAGTGACAAATTCAAATATCAAATTGAAGTAATAAAGTTTTTTAAAGTTCCTATGCGAGGCGTAGGCTTCCTGATTTAGGCTCAGCTACAGGACTGCAGAAAAGAAATACAAAAGAAATGCAATCAGACACATACTAAAAATAGATATAGTAAATGGACAAGACCATGTGCTGTGTAGTTCGAAGTTGTATGCTGACTGGACGTTTACACAGAAGGTGAGCTGGTGGTGGGTATAGCTACTATCCTTGTGTCACTTAACTTGGCAGCACTACACGGGAGACTGAAACCATTCCATGAGTAGTACTGCACAAGGTTGGCAGAGTTGATTCAATGTGCTTCAGCCACACTCCAGCAGCACACATGCACCTGACTTACACCAACCCACCCACAGGCTGACCATACTAGAGGTAGCTAACACGTACGTATTGATCAAAGTAGAGCAATCTTTCAGACCCAGGAGGTATGTATTTCCATACCAATATATATGCCTCCCTCTAGTGCCAGGTAGATTATATGCACTCAATGTAGGGATCAGGCATTACTGTGAGCATTATGTACACACACATGCACACACACTAATTTGACCATTTAGCAGCAATATTTCGTACATGTTTAAGCAGGTATAAATATTAAGTCAGGAAATGTCTGTCCCGTTCTTACTACACTGTTATAATAATTCTAGCTGCAGAAGTGCTGCTGGGAAGCTTCTGCTGTGCATGTGCTCATAGTGACAAACTCTGCTCCACACCCCATCTCATGCCACACCATGGCCCAGTTTCCAAGCCTACAAGAAATTTGCAATTGTCTCCCTGGGTGGCCCATGTCTTCACCCTCCACTACATGCTCTCCTACTCACGGTGCTTCAACTCCACCTTCTGATTCAGCATTCAAACGATAATAATTCCATGGCATGGCCCCTCATATGATACGGGACACCGTTTGTCTCAAAATTGGTGCATACAACAACATGGAATTACTTTTAGCAGAAAAACTCATTATCATAGTGTACATATGTGACAAAATAAACCAATCTTGAGAGAAACAGTGTCCAATACTCTTCAACTCTATCTAACCATACCACACTCTACTAATAGCTTTGAGAGTGCATAATAACCGTGCAGTTGGTGGATGCAGCGTTGCCGCCAGTTATCCACATGTTGTAGTAGCTGGGGATTGTGATCGACCGAAGTGATCCAGTGCAAAAGTTGTGTAGAGTGCAGTAAGCAATGCAGCCTTCACGCATACAGTGTTGTACACCACTGGGCCTCACTGCCGTGGTACTCTGCAGCTACTGGATGGTACTAGCTGGAGGACAGACTTGCCCTCTCTCAGGTAACGTCATGTGTTTCCTGTAATGGCAACCACCTTTATATATCAGCACAACCTCAAAACATGCGTACTGTTGTGGGTCATATTTATTCCATACAGCTGTTCAATTTCATATTTCCATGCTTCACTTTCTGGACCTAACTCTAACTGCTTTTTCATACGAGCATGAAAATGTTCCACGATTCAATTTTCATGACAACTACATATAGCTACATGCAGTCACCATCATGTGTGTGTATAGTGTCTTAATTTCCAACTCTTTGTGCGCACATGATATCATTGCGGACCCTTTTATACTGCAACCACATTCACCATCATCCATGCAGTTGCTGACTATTCACTGCGTACTGTTACTGTGAGTGCTGTGAGGGAGGATGGCTCAACTCCTGGTGCTAGAGTGACCTGGAGCACAACAGTACCACCTGAGTGTGTGGCATCTGTCACAGTGGAGTTCAGAACTAGTAGCAGTGGGAGTGTAGTGAGATCCCCTAACAGTACATCAGAGACTGAGGTCATTCAGACTGGTCTCCAGTGTGGTACAACCTACTACATCAGAGTGGTGGTTACTGGAGTAGACTCACATGGTAACCTGACCAGCGACCAAGTACAAGTCTATTTTGAAGGTAAAGTTCATGTATGAATGACTTGCATGAATAATAGCACTTAACGTGATGGGTGTTATGCCATTCAGATATACCAGCCCCAGTCAGAGTGAGAGCTGAAGCTACTGCAGACAGCACAAGTATCCAAGTGTTGTGGGAGTGGTCACGTCAGAGTGTACTGTTGTGTTTTGACAGTGTTAGAGTTGACTACCAACCTGAGGGAGGCTCTCAGATGATGTACACAGTGGACAGTGCAACAGTAACCAGTGCCACTTTGTCCAACCTCCAGTGCAACACACAGTACACCATCTGTGTTGTTGTTGTGGGTGGTAGGACTGGTACAAGGAGTCTCACCACAGTGGTGTCTCTACCAGCAAGAGGTATTGTAGTACTTCAGCCACAATATTAGTCATACCATATTAGCTACACTTTATCCCCTCCAGCCCCTCCCACTCCCACTGAGGTCACTGTTCAGCTCATGAATGCCTCAACTGTCAGGGTAGCATGGCAGTGGACTAGTTCAGGTCCAGCTCCCAGCTGCTTCAACACCACCCGTGTGACCTACCATCCTGAGGGAGGTGGTGAGTCCTCCCTGCAGCTCAGGGACCCAGCAGCAACTGAGACTATCCTCACTGGCCTCCAGTCCAACACATGCTACACCATCACTGTGGTGGCCACTGCTGGAGAGCACAGGAGGGAGAGTGCAGCAATTGCAGTGTTCCTTCCACTAGTGCTACAAGGTATATATGCATGGTCTGCATGTGAAGCACACTAACCCTAAAGCCTGCTCGAAATGCTATTATTGCAGGTCCACATAATCATTCAGCAGCTGAGCTATTTACATGTCCATTCACTGGTCCCGGACCAACACCATCCACTGACCCTGGAACCAGGGCACGGACATCTGTTGACCCTGGACCCAGGCCATCCCCTGACCCTGGTCTGCTGGCAGGAGTTGCTGTATTTGTGATTGTGCTGGTGCTTGCAGCAGCCTGCATCTTGGTAGTACTCCTTGTCGTGTGGAGGTAAGACCTTAACCTGTACCTTTGTGAACATGAAGTTGCTGCTGTGTAATGCACTTGCCTTTCAGAAGAGATAGTCCATCTATTTGGTGTACTGCCATGTATGGCTTTCCTATAGGCAAGGTAGGAAGGGCATGAAGGTCACTGCAGTGGAATTGCCTGAAATACCAGATACTGACAGCAAAGAGGAACAAGATGCAGCTACAGCTGTTGACAACACCAGCAACGAGAGAGTTCCTAGTAAGTTGAATGTACTGGGTATATGGCATCAATTATGGTCAGTTAGCTACATTCATGAGCACAAGAGGCTAAACATACCCCAGTGTGAAAGACACATAGATCTATTTAGAGGATGAGCTATGGCTGCAATGTGTGCACATTATAGGCAGAGATACACCACACACACGTGCAAACCATGCACGCAAAGTCAGAACTTCAGTGGCAGAGAATGGAGGCCTTTTCTGCCACATTTGACTTCACATGCAGGCACCATCTCAGGACTAACAAATTCTCCTCCTGGGTTTTACGTACTTGCACCCCAAGTGCAAAACTCTGCAAATATCACTCATTAAATTGCTACTCACATTTGTCATACACGTCAATGCTGCCCTACATATAATGGTTATGTTTATGAGCAGTGTTGCAGTAACTAAACTAACAACACCCTCACCCACAGCCTCCCAACCGACCATTGTGGATTACCAGCAGAAGGTGCTGTCTTTGGAGGGGGAGCAGGTCACCCTGACAGTGAAGGTTGCTGGCAGCCCCACCCCCACTATCACATGGCTCTTCAATGGGAAGAAGGTGAAGGATGACTACTCCACTGAGGTGGGGAAGGATGGATCACTGACACTCACGTGTGTGGAGCTGAAGCATGCTGGCACCTACACCTTCAGTGTCAGCAACAGTATGGGCAGTGTGGAGGGGTGCACCAAACTGGTCGTCCACACTGAGGATGAGGACTGTACCAGTGCACCCAAAGTTGAGAGCAACCCAGTTGTCAAGGAAACGTTTGGGGAGTATGTTTCCAGCCTTCATGCACACAACAATGGTGGCTTCATTGTGCAATACCAGGTAATAAGTTAAGTAGCTCCACATTACGTGTATACACAACACAATACAGTGGACTATCCTCCATTATAGACCTTGCCCTCTGGGGAAGAAGGCCATCAGGTGACCATAGGCAAAACCTCAGCAAACAGACTCTTGAATCGATTTAGGAACATCACCACTTGTGAGTAATAGTAATAGTGCAGATACCTTCAGTAGCTGTCAGCAATTATAGTCATATATACCCGAGACATCCTGGTAACACAGACACTATACTGTCCAGGTGCATAGTATTAATGACTATATATAATTCTGTAGTTATGTAATGAGGTGTAACACAAGTTCCTTCATGAAATTTTCTGGTTACCCTTTTAGATGATGATCATCGTATCGTTCTGGAGCCCATCACTGGAAGAGTGAATTGTGAACACGAATATATCAACGCCTCCTACATAGATGTAAGACCCTCCACACAATATACAATATGTATATCACTGGTATAGTGCTACATCTGACACACAGGGCTATTCTCAACACAGGAAGTACATTGCCGCCCAGGGTGAGCTAGTAATCAACCATTGTAGTGGTAGCTATGCATTGACACAAACCTTTGCAGGTCCCCTCCCAAACACTGTCACTGACTTCTGGTGGCTAGTGTGGCAGGAGAGGATCCATGTAGTTGCCATGGTAACTAGTGTTGTGGAGGGGGGACAGCAGAAGTGTGAGCAGTACTGGCCCAGCCAAGGGACCCAGGAGTACGGTCCATTCAAAGTCACCCTCACAGAGCAGCAGGTGTTTGCAGACTACACCATCCGACAGCTGTATGTTACTGTGAGTGTTGTGGTAACTTTATTGTTGAGTGGCTGTCCTCATTCTTACTTATGTCTAAAGCACTGTGACTGAAGATTATGCTACTTGAATTGTTGTAGCAGTGCACTTGTGTAATTGGCGTACTAGCCATGCATATGCCTGCATTGTCTACTCCCACAGTGTGACCAGGGTGGGAGGACTCCACTGAAGGTGACCCAGTTCCACTTTACTTCCTGGCCAGACCACGGTGTTCCAGAGTATGCTGGGCCAACCCTCAACTACCTCCGTCGGATGAAGGCCCAGGTGAAGCCCTCAGAGGGATCCATACTGGTGCACTGCAGGTCAGCACAAAATTGAGAATATGTGTTGTATGTCTTTGTGAATGGTGTGTGCAGGTTGGGTCCAAGACATGAATGGCTCGTCTTGGTGGTGTCTGTCTCCCTGCAGTGCTGGTGTCGGGAGGACTGGCACACTGATTGCCATTGACACAGCTCTGGAGCAGGCTGCCCAGGAGGGTGTGGTGGACATCCCAGCTACTGTCACCAAGATGAGGAGGCAGCGCATGAAGATGGTCCAATCACCAGTGAGAGAAAATGACAGCTGCAAGTGTGTGTTGATAATATGTTTAAGTTCACATCGCTTGGTAACTAAAGAACTTTTGTCTCAGCCTGTTAGCTAGCAGGGTGAAACATGCTGTGGACTTTTAATTTACAGAAGTGTGCACATGCAAGTCATGCCTTGAAATCTCAAAACTCTCTCCCCTTGTGACCGAACCAGGAACAGTATGTGTTCATCCATGATGCTGTCCTGGAGTCCCTCACTTGTGGGGACACACAGATCCCAGCCTCGGGACTGGTTGGTGCCATTGAGAAGCTGAAGCTGAGGGACAGCAGTACTGGGAGGACAGGATTTGAGACCCAGTTCAATGTATGTCAAAGTGGCATAGCTAGCTACATATGAACTTGGGCCAGTATTACCTCTTAGTGGAATTCCAATTTTCCAGAGGGCAACCACAGTTTCAGAGTGCATATAAACATTTGCTGTTTATCCAGAAAAAAACAACAACAAATGGCTATTAGCTATTGCCACATTATCAAGGCCACACCACACTGTTTTTGAGTATACATTTGCGCATGCTGTTTATGCATGGAGGACAAACAGGATGGCTATTAGCTATTAGCTACCATTAACATTATATCAGGCCCACCACATGGCCCAAGCACTTGATGTTTATGAGGACAAACAGGATGGCTATTAGCTCGACCATTTGCCTGTATCAACAGGTCCTCAGTCTGGTGACTCCTAAACCTACTGAGGTCATCAGAACCTCCGCCTTCCGCTTCCCTGATGTAAACAGGAGCACAGACTTCCTGCCACGTGAGACAAAATATTTGTATTTTGTTTTTGCATAGCTTCAGTTATGGGAGATATCATATTTTAGGGAAGCAAACGTTTTTGAACATGCAGCTGACGTCTGGAGGGTTCCACTGAAGGGTGAGAGTAACGACTACATCCATGCCAGCTTTGCACATGTGAGAGCAGCATGACCCGTGTCACTATTTCTACTGAATGCTGAAGATCGTTGTGAGTAGATGTGCAGCACTTCAGAGCTGACACATACACTGACAGTGATCGTGGCAGTTTGATCCTGTCAGTATACTACAACTTGGCAGTGATATCTTAACTCCATTGTTAATTGTTCAATAGTAAACTCCTGTTCAATGCAATATTTAAACAAAATGTCTTTCCTCTTACGTACGTGCACCATCACCATCTAGTCCCTTTTCTCCATTGCACACACATGCAGGGCTACAAGCAGTACAAAGGGTTTATCATCGCTCAGGCTCCGATGAAGTTCACGTGCCGGGACTTCTGGAAGATGATCTATGAGAGGGAGTGTGGGGTGGTCGTGATGCTGTCAGACCTGGTGGAGAATGGAAGGGTAGGACTGACATTGTACCATGAACGTGTAATCTCAGTTACAAATCTCTGATGGTGAACTGAAGAGGCTATACTTCTCACAGCTAGCCTTCATTTTTGCATGCATGCTGCAAGCGATCAAAATCTTGAGGTGTAAAAGGACTGGGAACGAGGCTAATGGTTAGCTGTACCTAAACAAGCTGTGTCACAACACCATATGAGATCTCATGTATAGATAAACTTTCTTACGTCATGCGTTTCTTCCCTGCAGGAGGTGTGTCACCAGTACTGGCCCACTGGTGACACCAAGGGGGTGCAGAAGTATGGGGAGTTTAATGTATTTGTCCTCCAAGCCACGCAGAAGTATGGCTTTGTACAGCGCATGCTCAGTATCACCAACCCCAAGGTAAGGGGTGGGCAGATTTGTCTCCAGCTATGTTATAGTGGGTATAACTACCCTGGCTCTGGATCAAAACTCAGCACGTATTCCTCCTGCCTTTGATCTTGCAGTCTGGCCAGGTGCACAAGGTGACCCAGTTCCAGATTTCATGCTGGACCCCTGAGGGTCTGTGCACCTCCCCCCGTGCCATCATTGACATCATTGAGCAGGTGTTGATGATACAGAGGAGGACCGGAAACAGGCCCATTGTGGTCCACGGCAGGTGAGCCTGCTTGGTTGGGTCCTTCTCCCGTTTTACACATGTATATATAGATACAGTTGTATATAATTATACAGTAGTGTTCGCAGGTTTGTATCCTGCTGCAATTTCTGTGTTTGCATGCGTCTCTGTTTCCCTTCCACACACACACACACCACACACTTGCACTGTATGCAGTGACACGGTGAGTCGGTGTGGGGTGTTCTGTTCCCTGATCAATGCCACTGAATGCTGCAAGACGGAGGGCATTGTGGATGTGTTCCAGGTGGTGAAGGCACTCCGCATCCAGAAACCAGGCAGTGTGCTCACTGAGGTAAGCTTGAGCATTGAGATGTGCAGACCGACTGGAATGTGACCCTGGTCTCTGTCTTTCCTTGCAGGAGCAATATCATTTCATATTTGACCTCATGCTATTGTTTCTTGATTCATTCAGCATCTACTCCAATTTTAAGTAACTTATTAGCAACCATTGTTCATTGTCTTTTGTAAATTTGACTGCATAGCGTAAAACCACTTCATAAGATGTTAAGGCCCCATTATGATTGCCAGGGTTCACCTCACATGGTGTATGAATGAGTGACAAATTCAAATATCGAATTGAAGTTTAAAATGTAAGTTCCTATGCGAGGCGTAGCCTTCCTGAGTTAAGCTTAGCTAAGTTGGAAGTTTACGCAGACTCATTTACACAGAAGGTGAGCTGGTGGGTAGCTACTGTATACCCTTGTGTCACTTGGCAGTACTGCACGGGAGACTGCATGAAACCACTCCATGAGTTGTACTGCACAAGGGTACATGTATTTCCATACTAATCCATGCCTTCTTATTACACCCTCTAGTGCCAGGCATATTATGCACTCAATCTAGGGATCATGCAATATGAATGGCATTACTGTGAGCATGTACAAGCAAACACACACACTAATTTGAGCACTTAGCAGCAACGTTTCGTACGTGTTATGAATTATTGTCCTTAGTAATTAAGTCAGGAAATGTGTGTCTGTTGCATTGTATGCATGTATAGTGCTGAGTGCAGCAAGCAATGCAGTCACTGTGCATACGGGTCTGTTGCATTGTATGCATGGCTCTTACTGCACAGTTATAATTCTAGCTGAAGTAGTGGATGCTGGAAGCTTCTGCTGTGTGCTTGTAGTGATAAACTCTGTTACATCTCCTGACACCCCATCTCACTCCACACCATGGCCCAATTTCCAAGTCTATAAGAAATTTGTCTCCCTGGGTGGCCCTTCACCCTCCACAACATGCCCTCCTACTCACGGTGCTTCAACTCCACCTTCTGATTCAGCATTCTAAAGATAAATCCATGGCATGGGCTCCTCATAGGGGATGCTGTTTGTTTCAAAATTGGAACATGGATTTACTTTCAGCAGAAACTCGTTACCATAATGTGTACATATGCGACAAAATAAACCACAAACAGTGTCCGATACTCTTCAACCCTATCTAACCATACCACACTCTACTAATAGCTTGAGAGTGCATAATAACCATGCAGTTGGTGGATGCAGCGTTGCCGCCAGTGATCCACATGTTGTAGTAGCTGAGGATTGTGATCGACCAAAGGGCTCCAGAACATCCTGCAAGTCCTAGTATAGTGCTGAGTGCAGTAAACAATGCAGTCACTATGCATACAGTGCTGTACACCACTGGGCCTCACTGCCATGGTACTCTGCAGCTACTGGATGGTACTAGCTGGAGGACAGAATTGCTCTCTCTCAGGTAACTTCATGTGTTTCCTGTAATGGCAACCACCTCTGTGTCAGCACAACTGTGTTTTAATACCAGTATTGGTGTGGGTCATTCCAAGTAGCTAGATGTTCACTTCCATATTTCCATGATTTCTGCAACTCTTCGTACTTGCTTTTCATATGAGCATGAAAATATTCCATGGTTCATTTGTTTTATGACAACTAGCCACATGCAGTCACCATCATGGGTGTATATAGTGACTTAATTTTCGTGGCGGGAGAGGGTATGGCTTAAACTCTTTGTGCACACATGATATCACTGCGGACCCAATAGCTATCAGATTCTGATTTTACACTGCAACCATATTCGCCATCATCCGTGCAGCTGCTGACTATTCTGTTACTGTGAGAGATGATGGCCCAACTCCTGGTGCTAGAGTGACTTGGAGCACAACAGTACCACCTGAGTGTGTGGCATCTGTCACAGTGGAGTTCAGAAATAGTAGCAGTGGGAGTGTAGTGAGATCCTACACAACTACCAGTACATCAGAGACTGAGGTCATTCAGACTGGTCTCCAGTGTGCTACAACCTACTACATCAGAGTGGTGGTTACTGGAGTAGCCTCACTTGGTACAGTGAGCAGCGACCAAGTACAAGTCTATTTTGAAGGTAAACACTCTGTACTGTACAATTGTGTTGTGTGCATGCAATTAATTGTTACAGCAACTTTTACTGAATGGTGTTATGACAGATATACCAGCCCCAGTCACAGTGAGAGCTGAAGCCACTGCAGACAACACAAGTATCAGAGTGTTGTGGGTGTGGTCACGTCAGGGTCTGCTCACGTGTCTTGACAGTGTTAGAGTTGACTTCCAACCTGAGGGAGGCTCTCTGATGATGTACACAGTGGACAATGCAACAGCAACCAGTGCCACCTTGTCCAACCTCCCGTGCAACACACAGTACACCATCAGTGTTTACGCCAGTGGTGGTACGACTAGTACAAGGAGTCTCATCACAGTGGTTTCTCTACCAGCAAGAGGTACTGTTACTGTATACGGCAGCTGATAGACACTTAATTTAGCTACATAGTATACACTTTGCTATATTCCCCTCCAGCCCCTCCCACTCCCACTAAGGTCACTGCTCAGCTCATGAATGCCTCAAGTGCCAGGTTAACATGGCAGTGGACTAGTTCAGGTCCAACTCCCAGCTGCTTCAACACCACCCATCCTGAGGGAGGTGGTGAGTCCTCCCTGCAGCTCAGGGACCCAGCAGCAAATGAGACCATCCTCACTGGCCTCCAGTCCAACACTTGCTACACCATCACTGTGGTGGCCACTGCTGGAGAGCACAGGAGGGAGAGTGTAGCAATGACAGTGTTCTGTCCACTAGTGCAACAAGGTATATATGGTCTGCATGTGAACATAATTGATCCCTAAACCTGCTCAAAACCCTATCACTGCAGGTCCACATAATCTTTCAGCAGCTGTGCTATTTCCTACCTCAGTGTATTTGACATCTGGTCCTGGACCAATGCCATCCCCCGACCCTGGAACCAGGCCATGGCCATCTGCTGACCCTGGGGATAGGATATCCCCTGACCCTGGTCTGCTGGCAGGAGTTGCTGTGATTGTGATTGTGCTGGTGCTTGCAGCAGCCTGCATCGTGGTAGTACTCCTTGTCATGCGGAGGTAAGACCTTAACATCATTGTGAACATGAAGTTGCTGCCGTACAATGCACATGTCCCTGTTTCCTTAAGTGTAGGTTTTGCCTTTCAGAAGAGGTAGTCCATCTATTTGGTGTACTGCCATGCATGTATGGCTTTCCTATAGGCAAGGTAGGAAGGGAATGAAGGTCACTGCAGTGGAATTGGCCGACATGACAAATACTGACAGCAAAGAGCAACAGGATACAGCTGCAGCTGTTGACAACACCAGCAGTGAGAGAGTTCCTAGTAAGTTAAAATGTATATGGCATGTTACATTCATGAGCACAAGAGGCTAAACATACCCCAAGTGAAGATCTATTCATTGGAAGAGTTATGGCTCCAATGTATGCACATTATAGGCAGAGATACAACATACACTTGCGCAAACCATGCAAAGTCAGAACTCTGGTGGCAGAGAATGGAGACCTTTTCTACCACATTTAGCTTCATGGCACCATCCGAGGACCCACAAACTCTCCTGGGTTGATCTGGGCTTTATGTGCATGGATACACAAGTTATTAGTAATTGCACCCCAAGCGTAATCTCATCACTCATTAAATTGCTACTCTCATTTGTTATGTTTCATACGCATCAATGCTGCCCAACGTACAATTGTGGTATTGTTTCATACGCAGCAATGCTGCCCAACATACAATGGTGTTGTTTCATACGCAGCAATGCTGCCCTACGTACAATGGTATTGTTTCATATGCAGCAATGCTGCCCTACATACAATGGTATTGTTTCATACGCAGTAATGCTGCCTTACATACAATGGTATTGTTTGTAATGTTCATCAGCAGTGTCACAATAACTAAATGACCAACACAATAACTAAATGACCAGAGCCTCCCCACCAACCATGAGCCATGTTGCCATTACCAACACACCCACGCATGCAGCCTCCCCACCGACCATTGTGGAGTACCAGCAGAAGGTGCTGTCTTTGGAGGGAGAGCAGGTCACCCTGACAGTGAAGGTTGCTGGCAGCCCCACCCCCACTATCACATGGTTCTTCAATGGGAAGAAGGTGAAGGATGACTACTCCACTGAGGTGGGGAAGGATGGATCACTGACACTCACGTGTGTGGAGCTGAAGCATGCTGGCACCTACACCTTCAGTGTGAGCAACAGTGTGGGCAGTGTGGAGGGGTGCACCAAACTGGTCGTCCACACTGAGGATGAGGACTGTACCAGTGCACCCAAAGTCGAGAGCAACCCAGTTGCTAAGGAAACGTTTGGGGAGTATGTTTCCAGCCTTCATGCGCACAACAACGCTGCTTTCTTTTCACAATACCAGGTAATAAACTTAAGCACCTCCACACACACACACAACAGTGAATTGTCCTCCGCTATAGACCTTGCCCTCTGGGGAGGAAGGCCATCAGGTGACCATAGGCAAAATCTCAGCAAACAGGCTCCTAAATCGATTCAGAAACATCACAGCTTGTGAGTCGATTAATATCTGATTTATTGTTTCTCTTTCATGATAAACATAACGATTTCATTTTCTTTAGATGACAATCGTCGTGTTGTTCTGGAGCCCATCTCTGGAAGAGTGAACTGTGAACACAAATACATCAACGCCTCCTACATAGATGTAAGATCCTCCACACAATATACAATATGTATATCACTGGTTTATTACTACATCTGACACACAGGGCTATTCTGAACGCAGGAAGTACATTGCCACCCAGGGTGAGCTAGTAATACTCTCAGTAGTATGCATTGAAGACTATTGACACAAACCTTTGCAGGTCCCCTCCCAAACACTGTCACTGACTTCTGGTGGCTGGTGTGGCAGGAGAGGATTCATGTACTTGCCATGGTAACTAGTGTTGTGGAAGGGGGACAGCAGAAGTGTGAGCAGTACTGGCCCAGTGAGGAGACCCAGCAGTACGGTCCATTCAAAGTCACCCTCACAGACCAGCAGGTGTTTGCAGACTACATGATCCGACAGCTGCTTGTTACTGTGAGTGTTGTGGCAACTTTATTATTGAGACATATATAGGCAGTGTGGTTACTTCTTGTCAGCAGTCCACTTGTGTAAGTTGCATACTAGCCATGCCTCAATTGTCTTCTATACTCCCACAGTGTGACCAGGGTGGGAGGACTTCTCTGAAGGTGACCCAGTTCCACTTTACTTCCTGGCCAGACCACGGTGTCCCAGAGTATGCTGGGCCAACCCTCAACTACCTCCGTCGGATGAAGGCCCAGGTGAAGCCCTCCAATGGATCCAAACTGGTTCACTGCAGGTCAGCAAAAAATGTCGATTAAAGGTGGGCTGGATAGGTATTGTGTATGTTGGGGGAGAATCAAAGAGATGAACATCTTGCAATTGGTGGTGTCTGATACCTACAGTGCTGGTGTTGGGAGGACTGGCACACTGATTGCCATTGACACAGCTCTGGAGCAGGCTGCTCAGGAGGATGTGGTGGACATCCCAGCCACTGTCACCAAGATGAGGAGGCAGCGCATGAAGATGGTCCAATCACCAGTGAGAGTTGGAACTAATGCATAATATTATACGTATGACTTTACAGTTCACTTGGAATACAGCTATACTGCAGTCATCATTTATTATGATTATTATCTACTGAGTAGAGGTTTACACACTAGTGACCCTCATGCATACCATTAACTTGTATACGAGAACTCTTCTGAGCATTATTCTCTCTCTGTGTGATCCAGGAGCAGTATGCGTTCATTCATGATGCTGTTCTGGAGTCCCTCACCTGTGGGGACACTCAGATCCCAGCCTCGGGACTGGTCGGTGCCATTGAGAAGCTGAAGCAGATGGACAGTGAAACTGGGAGGACAGGATTTGAGACCCAGTTCCATGTACGTTGCAGTGGCAAAGTTACATGACGAGAGCCAATATGTGTGTCTAAGTTGTATCAAGTGGGTGATTTACCCAAGATTACAATATACCTACCAAGTCCAGTATACTGGAAGCTACTGACCTCTCAAGAGTGATAGCTACCATAAACGGTAATGCATGAGAGCTTTGTAACAGTGTAAACGTTTTGTCAATCAGCAACGTCAGTTTGCACTGCAAAAGATGATTGTATACTTTTGTACTCATGTAAGAGGTGGCTTGGTCAGTAGGAGACTCCTAACAAGCCACACCGGGTGGTGCTTCGGGTGGTGCTTCGGGTGCTTTGTACCTGACCTGGACTTATGACTGTGTAAATGATTTCTCAATCTGCAACTGTACAGCAAGCCACAATGGGTGCTTCCTACTTCACCAGAACTTGTAACTGTCCAATTGTGTTACTGTGTATTATGTCAACCTGTGCTCCAGTATCCACACAAGGATTAAAATGACTGCAGTGTTGCCATGGTGATGCTGATACCACATACTATAAGTGCCCCTTGTGGCATGTCCAGGAAGGATGGTGGTTATGCATTTCCACCAGCTTGTACATATGGCATAATGTAACATACTGCCACAGCTGCTGGCAAGCTGCATCCCCCACCATATACCCTCCCCTTGATGGATGGTTGTCTCCTCTTTCTCCGTCTGACCAGAGATAGAGTTGGCCCGATTTGGGGGGGTAATGCAACCCCCTAACTTACGTCTATTGTACAGCAGTTTTGGATTTGTTCCGATCATCATTTTTAGTCTCCAGCACTAGACAAGTCACCTTGAACTTCAAAACTCAGGTTAGACGCGTGCACGTGTCATGAATGTATTCACGTGATTGGTAGTGGGTGTGGCAACACAATTTTTCGGCCGCACTTCGCACGCCAGTCGCTGAACCCCCCTTTCTAAATTTATAAATCCGCCACTGGGAAGGGATCCTTATTTGGGTTGCAGCGTCATATGTGGTTTCCACTTAGTTAGAAAATGGACATCAACTGCCACACCGCATTTTGTTTGAGATTATTGTGGCTTGAAAGGTCTGAGAGCTGGGCTCTCCCAAGCTCTATATATGGCATTGAAAGTAGCCAATTTACTTGTGATGGTATGGTGACTAATAGTGTACTTTGTAATACTTCTGATGGTGACAGGACTAGTAGTGTACTTTGTAATACTTCGGGCAGTTGTGTTGTTTTGACTACATTCCTATTTGATAAGTACATTCCTAGTCACTAATAATGAGCTTCCACTTAAATTGGATTGGTGGAAATCTCAGGAATAGAGTTTCTTGGATCTACCATTGTATTAATACTCCTGCATTACACTACATGACTATTTATTCACAAACATTTGTCTGCATGTACCAACAGGTCCTCAGTCTGGTGACTCCTAAACCTACTGAGGTCATCAGAACCTCCGCCTTCCACTTCCCAGATGTAAACAGGAGCACAGACTTCCTGCCACGTGAGAAAAAATGTGACAACAAAATCTGTAGACGTTTTGAAAATCACCTTTGTTTGTTTTTGAACATGTAGCTGACGTCTGGAGGGTTGTACTGAAGGGAGAGACTAAAGACTACATCCACGCCAGCTTTGCACATGTGAGAGCTGATCTGCATTGAATGGCTGTGAACAGTATACATGTATATCATTCAAGAGCTGACAGTTACATGATACACAATCATAGACAATGTCAGTTAATACTAGGCAGTCTGATCCATGTTTCTACCCTTGTTTATACATGCACTTACACAGGGCTACAAACAGTGCAAGGGGTTTATCATCACTCAGGCTCCAATGAAGTTCACATGCCAAGACTTCTGGAAGATGATCCATGAGAGAGAGTGTGGGGTGGTCGTGATGCTGTCAGACCTTGTGGAGAATGGAAGGGTAGGATACAGCCCTACTGACTAAACTATAATGGTTATTCCACTTGAATATCCAACAAACTATTTCTATGCAATCTCGGGTGCAAATCTTATGACAGTATAAGCTGAAGGAGTTAGGACTATACCTCTGCCACTACCTGTGGAACCCTTGTCAGCGTGCTCCACAAGAGAGCTCATGACTTATTAGTTGCTACTGCTATGATATTGGTGCTGTACAATTTGAGGCCATCTTCCCTACAGGAGGTGTGTCACCAGTACTGGCCCACTGGCGACACCAAGGGGGTGCAGAAGTTAAGGGGGGGAGTTCAGTGTCTCTGTCCTCCAAGCCACTCAGCAGGACGGCTTCATACAGCGCATGCTCAGTGTCACCAACCCCAAGGTAAGGGATGGGCAGATTTGTCTGCAGCTGCACTACTAATCACTCGTGGCTTTGAGTATAGTCATTGTCTCACTGGAAGTCAAGTTGGTTAATTCACATGACATAATAATATTGGAAGGGTTATATTTGGGATTGTGTAGTGTAATGTGCACTATGCGTATCTACTAGACTTTGCCCACATGCAAACTATACTGTAAGTGATCTGTGCGGGCAAGAACAAGCCAAGTCTAAGACTGTGAATAGCTGCAGCGCACTTACACTCCAGAACGTAGGCTCTGCTCACTTACTAAACTTACCTCCCTCCCACCTTCTTGCAGTCTGGTCAGGTGCACAAGGTGACCCAGTTCCAGATGTCGTGCTGGACCCCTGAGGGTCTGTGCACCTCCCCCCGTGCCATCATTGACATCATTGAGCAGGTGTTGGTGATACAGAGGAGGACCGGAAACAGACCCATTGTGGTCCACGGCAGGTGAGTTAACTTGCCAAATTTTTCTTTTCTCTCCATTTGTGTCTGTGGATGTATAGATAAGATTCAGCTGCTTTTGTATGTGTACAAGCAAGCATGTGCTAATTGTATACTACAAAAAGCTTTGTTTGCTCAGCTCGCAGCTCCCTAATGCCTATAGCTACATACTACGTGAGCACTAGCCGGCACTGGGCACAGCAGCGCTGCAGAGGTCTGACATCATGATAGAAGCTGACTTCTGCTTAGGGCATGTGCCGAATTAATCAGCTACGCCAAGAAGCATGTTAACCTTTGTGCCATTAATCTCTCCCAAGGCCTCCATACAGCGAACACAGCAACACAGCCGTCTGCTTCTGTGAATTAATTAAAGCTACCACAGCCAATCTCTGTTTATGGTTGTGGCCCTTTCACTAAAATATCGGGGCCGAATGACTTAATTCCATTGACCTCCCGTTACACACAGACGCATACACACACACACATAATAATTTGGTATAATGATACCAGTAGACACATGTGCACACACACATGCACACACACATGCACACACACACACACACACACACAGTGACACGGTGAGTCGGTGTGGGGTGTTTTGTTCTCTGATCAATGCCACTGAATGCTGCAAGACGGAGGGCATTGTGGATGTGTTCCAAGTGGTGAAGGCACTCCGCATCCAGAAACCAGGCAGTGTGCTCTCTGTGGTGAGCTTGAGCATTGAGATGTGCAGACCAACTGGAATGTGACCCTGGTCTCTGTCTTTCCCTGCAGGAGCAATATCGTTTCATATTTGATCTCATGCTATTGTTTCTTGATTCATCCAGCATTTACTCCAATTTTAAGTAACTTGTTAGCAACCGTTGTTCATACCTTTGTAAACCGGTCATTTGACTGCATAGCGAAAAACCAGTCTTCATAACATGTTAAGACCCCATTATGATTGCCAGAGTTCACCTCACATGGTGTATGAATGAGTGACAAATTCAAATATCGAATTGAAGTAAAGTTCCTATGTGAGGCGTAGGCTTCCTGATTTAGGCTCAGCTACAGGACTGCAGAAAAGAAATACAAAAGAAAGGCAATCAGACAAAAGGGCAGACAAATGTGATGTGTAGTTCGAAGTTGGAAGTTGTATGCTGACTGGACGTTTACACAGAAGGTGAGCTGGTGGGTAGCTACTACCTTGTGTCACTTAACTTGGCAGCACTACACGGGAGACTGAAACCATTCCATGAGTTGTACTGCACAAGGCTGGCAGAGTTGATTCAATGCACTTCAGCCATAGCTACTCCAGCAGCACACATGCACCTGCAGAGCTGACACCATACTTATACCAACCCACTCCAAACCAACCCACTCCACAGGCTGACCATACTAGAGGTAGCTAAAACTACGTACTGATCAAAGTAGAGCGATCTTCAGCCCCATGCAGGAGTTACGTATTTCCATCTATGCGTTCTTATTACACCTTCTATTGCCAGGTAGATTATATATGCACTCAATGTAGAGATCAATGTGAATGGCATTACTGTAGCTACAAGCACACACACACACACACACTAATTTGAGCATATAGCAGCAATGTTACTTACATGTTTAAGCAGGTATAAATTAGTCAGGAATGTCTGTTGCATGGCTCTTACTGAACAGTTATAATTCTAGCTGCAGAAGTGATGCTGGAAGCTTCTGCTGTGTGCTCGTAGGGATAAACTCTGTTACATCTCCACACCCCATCTCATGCCCAATCTCCAAGTCTATAAGAAATTTGCAATTGTCTCCGTAGGCCTAGGTGGCCCATGTCTTCACCCTCCACTACATGCTCTCCTACTCACGGTGCTTCAACTCCACCTTCTCATTCAGCATTCAAAGGATAATAATTCCATGGCATGGGCTCCTCATAGGGGATGCTGCTTGTTTCAAAATTGGCACATGTATATATTAAAACAACAACATGGATTTACTTTTAGCAGAAACTCATTATCATAGTGTACATATGCGACAAAATAAACCAATCTTGAAATAAACAGTGTCCAATACTCTTCAACCCTATCTAACCATACCACACTCTACTAATAGCTTTGAGAGTGCATAATAACCGTGCAGTTGGTGGATGCAACGTTGCTGCCAGTAATCCACATGTTGTAGTAGCTGAGGATTGTGATCGACTGAAGTGCTCCAGAACACAAAAGTCCTAGTACAGTGCAGAGTGCAGTAAACAATGCAGTCACTGCACGTACAGTGCTGTACACCACTGGGCCTCACTGCCATAGTACTCTGCAGCTACTGGATGGTACTAGCTGGAGGACAGACTTGCTCTCTCTCAGGTAACGTCATGTGTTTCCTGTAATGGCAACCACCTCTATATATCAGCACAACCTCAAAACATGCATACTGTTGTGGGTCATATTTATTCCATGCAGCTGTTCAATTTCATATTTTCATGATTCACGTTTCTGGACCTCACTCTCCTTGCTTTTTCATACGAGCACGAAAGTGTTTCCACTATTCAATTTTTATGACAACTAGCTTCATGCATTCACCATCATGGGTGTGTATAGTGTCTTAATTTGCACTTCATACTATTAGCTACTGTGAGTGTACATGGCCAGAAATTCGCGGACACGGAGTCGGGTTTTCCGTACACGGTTCCGTATACTCAACTCCGCACACTGACGGTGAATGTATGGACGGCTATGGGAAGACGGAACTTGCAGCTCATCTGCGACTGCTAGCAGCGTTGTTTCACCGATGTAACCCCCCAGAAAGATGGCCAAGAGCGTCTACTCTCTACCAATGTAAATACTCTGCTGTGACCTTCGCGTCAGAATTTGCAAAATGCTGTTTCTATTGCAACACTTACATGTAATACTTAACAATACTAACGAAAATATTTTTGACACATTTTGTAAATTTAGAGACTTCCTGCTCGCGTATTTTGTAATATTTTTGAGTTGTAACCCCCTAGAACGAAAATTTGTGTTCTAAAGTGTATATTTTTGTGTCCTGTCCACAGTTGCTAGCGGTACAGAATTTGCAAAATCATAGCAAAGTACCTACATCTTTGTAACATTTTAACGGCTAAGTTCTAAATTACATTCCGTCTACATTCTGAGAAGCCACGTGCGGTTTGGCTGTTTACACGGATGCAGGATGTAATCTTTGAGCCCGGGTACGTGTAACTATATACCAAGTCTAAGCCCTGTAAGCTAGCTAGTCCATTCCTGCCACTGCATGGTCTTGCATCTCATCATGCCAAATGTACTGTGGCTAGCCAGAGTCGGTATTTCCTCCACTATCATTAATTTTGAGAATGAGAATCATGCATGAATCCAATGTTCACTGCTGAAAGTACTAAGTGTGTATCTGTGTGTGGAATTATGCAATCCAAAACATGCACTGCATTTCAAGACCAAGTACATCATCGTCGCTTTTAGGCGGGCATTCCATGTTCTGGAGATCTGATGAAGATGAGGAACCTTCACTTCTTGTATTCATTTGCTCTGAGTTCGACATTTCAGTTTACGCCTTGCTTTCTGCTTCTTCCTTTTGATGAAGGACTGTGTTTTCCCATGACTATATAATGGAAGATTGGAAACAAAAGTGTCATATACACTTTCTACCCAGCTGAAATTAGATACCAGGAGTGAAAGCATCTTTGACACACAATCGCATTGTGTGACATCACATACTGTCGAAGCATGAGTGGTGGCCAACGGAAGCCAATAAATTGTCCAGTTAAAGGCCAAGGATATTATAGGAATGGGAAGGGACTATAAATGTACATGTACACACCACACCTGCAAGACTCGCACAGCAAGTCGCCGGCCGGATGGGTGACATGGTACAACACACACCACACCTGCAAGACTCGCACAGCAAGTCGCCGGATAGGTGACATGGTACAACACACACCACACCTGCAAGACTCGCACAGCAAGTCGGCGGATAGGTGACATGGCACAACACACACCACACCTGCAAGACTCGCACAGCAAGTCGGCGGATAGGTGACATGGCACAACACACACCACACCTGCAAGACTCGCACAGCAAGTCGGCGGATAGGTAACATGGCACAACACACACCACACCTGCAAGACTCGCACAGCAAGTCGCCGGATAGGTGACATGGCACAACACACACCACACCTGCAAGACTCGCACAGCAAGTCGCCGGATAGGTGACATGGCACAACACACACCACACCTGCAAGACTCGCACAGCAAGTCGCCGGATAGGTGACATGGCACAACACACACCACACCTGCAAGACTCGCACAGCAAGTCGCCGGATAGGTGACATGGCACAACACACACCACACCTGCAAGACTCGCACAGCAAGTCGCCGGATAGGTGACATGGCACAACACACACCACACCTGCAAGACTCGCACAGCAAGTCGCCGGATAGGTGACATGGCACATCCACAGGTCAGACTGACAGCATGCACACCACAAAGCCCGACACAGATCAGACTGACAGCGTGCACACCACAAAGCCCGACACAGATCAGACTGACAGTGTGCACACCACAAAGCCCGACACAGATCAGACTGACAGTGTGCACACCACAAAGCCCGACACAGATCAGACTGACAGTGTGCACACCACAAAGCCCGACACAGATCAGACTGACAGTGTGCACACCACAAAGCCCGACACAGATCAGACTGACAGTGTGCACACCACAAAGCCCGACACAGATCAGACTGACAGTGTGCACACCACAAAGCCCGACACAGATCAGACTGACAGTGTGCACACCACAAAGCCCGACACAGATCAGACTGACAGTGTGCACACCACAAAGACCGACACAGATCAGACTATTATAATACAGTGTACACAGCCCAACACAAAATATAAGACTAACAAATTATAATCAAACACACAGCTACTCACCGTAACTCAGCCCGTATGCATCCCTGTCATTGCTGGCAGTGCTTGCTTCTTGATCTCTGTAATAGCCTTCGCGCTCAAATGCATCCACGTGCAGTTACCTTTCTTTTGATGCGGTACCTCTGTTGATACAATATGCACCAGGTGGCTTTCCTAAGGAATGTGATTAGTTCACGGTTTACATAGTGACCGATGTGGTTTCCGTGTATGGTTTGGATACTCTTCATAACCGGATGTCCTCAGCTGCTATACTGATTTCTGGCCATGAAGGATGAGGACGTTGCAGACCCAACAGCTATCAGATTCTGATTTTATACTGCAACCATATTCACCATCATCCTTGCAGCTGCTGACTATTCACTGCGTACCGTTACTGTGAATGCTGAGAGGGAGGATGGCCCAACTCCTGGTGCTACAGTGACCTGGAACACAACAGTACCACATGAGTGTGTGGCATCTGTCACAGTGGAGTTCAGAACTAGTAGCAGTGGGAGTGTAGTGATATCCTACACAACTACCAGTACATCAGAGACTGAGGTCATTCAGACTGGTCTCCAGTGTGGTACAACCTACTACATCAGAGTGGAGGTTACTGGAGTAGCCTCACTTGGTGCACTGAGCAGCAACCAAGTACAAGTACTTATTGTTGGAGGTAAAGTCATGTACTGTACAATTGTGTATGTTACAGCAACTTTATTGGATTGTGTTGTGACATTTCGATATACCAGCCCCAGTCATAGTGAGAGCTGAAGCCACTGCAGACAACGCAAGTATCAGAGTGTTGTGGGAGTGGTCAGGTCAGGGTCTGCTCATGTGTCTTGACAGTGTTAGAGTTGACTACCAACCTGAGGGAGGCTCTCTGATGATGTACACAGTGGACAGTGCAACAGCAACCAGTGCCACCTTGTCCAACCTCCAGTGCAACACACAGTACACCATCAGTGTTTATGCCAGTGGTGGTAAGACTGGTATAAGGAGTCTCACCCCAGTGGTGTCTCTACCAGCAAGAGGTATTGTAGCAGCTGATAGACACTTACTTTTGCCACATAGTATGCACATTACTCTGTATCCCTCCAGCCCCTCCCACTCCCACTGAGGTCACAGCTGAGACCACAAATGCCTCAAGTGTCAGGGTAGCATGGCAGTGGACTAGTTCAGGTCCAGCTCCCAGCTGCTTCAACACCACCCGTGTGACCTACCATCCTGAGGGAGGTGGTGAGTCCTCCCTGCAGCTCAGGGACCCAGCAGCAAATGAGACCATCCTCACTGGTCTCCAGTGCGACACACGCTACACCATCACTGTGGTGGCCACTGCTGGAGAGCACAGGAGAGAGAGTGCAGCAATGACAGTGCTACTTCCACTCGTGCAACAAGGTATATATATGGTCTGCGTGTGTGAACACACAGCATTATTGATCCCTATACCTGCTCAAAACCCTATCACTGCAGGTCCACATAATCTTTCAGCAACTGTGCTATTTCCTACTTCAATGTATTCATTCACTGGTCCTGGACCAACACTACCCCCAGACCCTGGAACCAGGCCATGGCCATCTGCTGACCCTGGTCTGCTGGCAGGAGTTGCTGTGTTAGTGGTGCTTGCAGCAGCCTGCGTCTTGATAGTACTCCTTGTCGTGCGGAGGTAAGACCTTAATCTGCACCTTTGGGAACATGAAGTTGCTGCCGTGCAATGCACATGTCCCTGTTTCCTTAAGTGTAGGTTTTGCCTTTCAGAGGAAGTAGTCCATCTATTTGGTGTACTGCCATGTACGGCTTTCCTATAGGCAAGGTAGAAAGGGCATGAAGGTCACTGCAGTGGAATTGGCTGACATAACAGATACTGACAGCAAAGAGGAACAGGATACAGCTACGGCTGTTGACAACACCAGCAATGAGAGAGTTCCTGGTAAGTTGAATGTATATTATGGCATTAATTGAGTATGGTGAGTTACATTCATGAGCATGAGAGGCTAAACATACCCCAAGTGAAGTGGAAGAGCTATGGCTCCAATGTATGCACATTATAGGCAGAGATACACCATACACTTGCGCAAACCATGCAAAGTCAGAACTCCAGTGGCAAGGAATGGAGACCTTTTCTGACACATTTAGCTCCATGGCACCATCCGAGGACTCACAAACTCTCCTGGGTTGATCTGGGCTTTAGGTGCATGGATACACAAGTTAAGAAATTGTACCCCAAGCGTAATCTCATCACTCATTAAATTGCTATTCTCATTTGTTATGTTTCATACGCAGCAATGCTGCCCTACAGACAATGGTATTGTTTGTAATGTTCATGAGCAGTGTTGAGATAGCTAAATGACCAACACCAAGATCCTACCCACCAACCATGAGCTGGGTTGAGATAACTACATTACCAACACACCCACACAGCCTCCCCACCGACCATCGTGGATTACCAGCAGAAGGTGCTGTCTTTGGAGGGGGAGCAGGTCACCCTGACAGTGAAGGTTGCTGGCAGCCCCACCCCCACTATCACATGGCTCTTCAATGGGAAGAAGGTGAAGGATGACTACTCCACTGAGGTGGGGAAGGATGGATCACTGACACTCACGTGTGTGGAGCTGAAGCACGCTGGCACCTACACCTTCAGTGTCAGCAACAGTGTGGGCAGTGTGGAGGGGTGCACCAAACTGGTCGTCCACACTGAGGATGAGGACTGTACCAGTGCACCCAAAGTCGAGAGCAACCCAGTTGCTAAGGAAACGTTTGGAGAGTATGTTTCCAGCCTTCATGCACACAACAACGGCAGCTTTATTGTGCAATACCAGGTAGCTAATAAGTTAAGTAGCTCCACATTATGTGTATTTAACACAATACAGTGGACTATCCTCCACTATAGACCTTGCCCTCTGGGGAAGAAGGCCATCAGGTGACCATAGGCAAAACCTCAGCAAACAGACTCTTGAATCGGTTTAGGAACATCACCACTTGTGAGTAATAGTAATAGTGCAGATACCCTCAGTAGCTGTCAGCAATTATAGTCATATATACCCGAGACATCCTGGCACTATACTGTCCAGGTGCATAGTATTAATGACTTTTAATTCTGTAGTTATGTAATGAGGTGTAACACAAGTTCCTTCATGAAATTTTCTGGTTACCCTTTTAGATGATGATCATCGTATCGTTCTGGAGCCCATCACTGGAAGAGTGTCCCCCCCCAATTGTGAACATGAATACATCAACGCCTCCTACATAGATGTAAGACCCTCCACACAATATACAATATGTATATCACTGGTATAGTACTACATCTGACACACAGGGCTATTCTCAACACAGGAAGTACATTGCCGCCCAGGGTGAGCTAGTAATCAACCATTGTAGTGGTAGCTATGCATTGACACAAACCTTTGCAGGTCCCCTCCCAAACACTGTCACTGATTTCTGATGGCTGGTGTGGCAGGAGAGGATCCATGTAGTTGCCATGGTAACTAGTGTTGTGGAGGGGGGACAGCAGAAGTGTGAGCAGTACTGGCCCAGCCAAGGGACCCAGGAGTACGGTCCATTCAAAGTCACCCTCACAGACCAGCAGGTGTTTGCAGACTACGCCATCCGACAGCTGCTTGTTGCTGTGAGTGTTGTGGTAACTTTATTGTTGAGTGGCTGTCCTCATTCTTACTTATGTCTAAAGCAGTGTGACTGCAGATTATGCTACTTGAATTGTTGTCAACAGTGCACTTGTGTAACTGGCGTACTAGCCATGCCTGCACTGTCTACTCCCACAGTGTGACGAGGGTGGGAGGACTCCACTGAAGGTGACCCAGTTCCACTTTACTTCCTGGCCAGACCACGGTGTTCCAGAGTATGCTGGGCCAACCCTCAACTACCTCCGTCGGATGAAGGCCCAGGTGAAGCCCTCCAATGGATCCAAACTGGTTCACTGCAGGTCAGCAAAAAATGTTGATTAAAGGTGGGCTGGATAGGTATTGTGTATGTTGGAGGAGAATCAAAGAGATGAATGTGTCATCATCTTGCAATTGGTGGTGTCTGATACCTGCAGTGCTGGTGTTGGGAGGACTGGCACACTTATTGCCATTGACACAGCTCTGGAGCAGGCTGCCCAGGAGGGTGTGGTGGACATCCCTGGCACTGTCACCAAGATGAGGAGGCAGCGCATGAAGATGGTCCAATCACCAGTGAGAGTTGGAACTAATGCATATACGTATGACTTTACAGTTCACTTGGAATACAGCTATAGTACAGTTATAATTTATTATGATTATTATCTACTGGGTAGAGGTTTACACACTAGTGACCCTCATGCATACCATTAACTTGTATACGAGAACTCTTCTGAGCATTATTCTCTCTCTGTGTGATCCAGGAGCAGTATGCGTTCATCCATGATGCTGTTCTGGAGTCCCTCACCTGTGGGGACACTCAGATCCCAGCCTCGGGACTGGTGGGTGCCATTGAGAAGCTGAAGCAGAGAGACAGTGAAACTGGGAGGACAGGATTCGAGACCCAGTTCCATGTACGTTGCAGTGGCAAAGCTAGCTACACGACAAGGGCCCATATGTGTGTCTAAGTTGTATCAAGTGGGTGATTTACTCAAGATTACAATATACCTACCAAGTCCAGTATACTGGAAGCTACTGACCTCTCCAGAGTGATACCATAAACAGTAATGCATGAGAGTTTTGTAACAGTGTAAACGTTTTGTCAATCAGTTTGCACTACAAAAGATGATTGTATACTTTTGTACTCATGTAAGAGGTGGCTTGGTCAGTAGGGAGACACCAGGCAGGCCACAATAGTGCGCTGACCTGGACTTGTGACTGTGTAAATGATTTCTCAATCTGCAACTGTATAGCTGTACAGTTTGCAGTGAACAAACAGTATATAGCTACCTTGGCTTGGTCATTAGGGAGACACCAGCAAGCCACAATGGGTGCTTCCTACTTCACCAGAACTTGTAGCTAACTGTCCAATTGTGTCACTGTGTATTATGTCAACCTGTGTTCCAGTGTCCACACAAAGGTTAAAATGACTGCAGTGTTGCCATGGTAATGCTGATACCAACTACTAAGTGTGTGCATGGACTCCATGGTGATTATATGTATCCACCAGCTTGGACCACCGCATGTACATTATGTATGGAATAATGTACATGCGGTGGTCCAAGTGAGCAATGGCAGCCAACAGTGAGACAAATATCCAACAGCTCCGCCGACCATAGGGTTTCTTAGATCTACCATTGTGCTAGTACTCAAACATTTTACATGATTGCACTACATGACTACTAATAATTTATGCTGCTTTATTAATACTCAAACATTTACACTACATTACACTACATGACTAATTTTATTAATACTCAAACATTTACACTACATGACCAAACATTTGTCTGCGTGTATCAACAGGTCCTCAGTCTGGTGACTCCAAAACCTACTGACGTCATCAGAACCTCTGCCTTCCGCTCCCTTGCTGTTAACAGGAGCACAGACTTCCTGCCACGTGAGACAAAATGTGATATCAAAATCTGTAGACATTTTGAAAATCACCTTTGTTTGCTTTTGAACATGTAGCGGACATCTGGAGGGTTGTACTGAAGGGAGAGATTAAAGACTACATCCACGCCAGCTTTGCAAATGTGAGAGCATGGTCTGCTATTGAATGACTGTGAATAGTGTGTTACTAAGCTGGCAGTCACATGATACACAATCGTAGCAAATGTCAGGCAGTCAAATCTCTTTTTGTCATTGTGTAAAAGGGTGCTCTGGCTAATCAGGGTAATAGCTCCCAAAAAGGAGGGGAAAAAACCCTTTCCTACATCCAACTGTAGCTTAGATTATTGTGATGACCTAGATGGTGGATTCGAATTGTACTTTATTCCTCTTGTGTCATCTGGATCCATGTCTCTGCCCTTGTACACTTACACAGGGCTACAAGCAGTACAAGGGGTTTATCATCGCCCAGGCTCCGATGAAGTTTACATGCCGAGACTTCTGGAAGATGATCTATGAGAGGGAGTGTGGGGTGGTCGTGATGCTCTCAGACCTGGTGGAGAATGGAAGGGTACGATACAGCTACTGACATTGCACCATGAGCATGTAATCTCAGTTAAAACTACAATTATTATCCAACAAATGATTTTTTCCATGCAATCTTGGGAGCAAATCCTATTACAGCAAGCTGAGAGGTCAGGACGACCTCTGCCACTACCTTGTCTGTGTGCTCCATAAGAGAGCTCATGCATTATTAGTTGGTGTGATATTGGTGCTGTACAGTTTGAGGCCATCTTCCCTGCAGGAGGTGTGTCACCAGTACTGGCCCACTGGTGACACCAAGGGGGTGCAGAAGTTTGGGGAGTTCAGTGTCTCTGTCCTCCAAGCCACGCAGCAGGACGGCTTCATACAGCGCATGCTCAGTGTCACCAACCCCAAGGTAAGGGATGAGCAGAGTGGTCTCCGGCTATGTTATATATAACTGATCTACTCTGGCTCTGTATCAAAACTTATAGCCCCTTTCACTTACTCACCTCCTGCCTTTGATCTTGCAGTCTGGTCAGGTGCACAAGGTCACCCAGTTCCAGATGTCGTGCTGGACCTCTGAGGGTCTGTGCACCTCCCCCCGTGCCATCATTGACATCATTGAGCAGGTGTTGGTGATACAGAGGAGGACCGGAAACAGACCCATTGTGGTCCACGGCAGGTGAGCCTTCCTGCTAGCCAGGATTGTGTTTCTACCTTTGTATTATAGTTCATGGTTGCTCTTGCATTGCCCCAAACTATAGCAGTTACACTGTCATCATAATGAACTATTCTGAGAACAGATAAGTTAATGATTATATCACTGTACCATAGCTGCTCAGTTTTGTATGTGCATGCGCAGAAGCACACACACACACACACACACACACACACACACACACACACACACACACACACACACACACACACACACACACACACACACACACACACACCACACTGACACACACACACACACACACACCACACACTTGCACTGTATGCAGTGACACGGTGAGCCGGTGTGGAGTGTTCTGTTCTCTGATCAATGCCACTGAATGCTGCAAGACAGAGGGCATTGTGGATGTGTTCCAGGTGGTGAAGGCACTCCGCATCCAGAAACCAGGCAGTGTGCTCACTGTGGTAAGCTTGAGCATTGAGATTTGCAGACCAACTGGAATGTGACCCTGGTCTCTGTCTTTCCCTGCAGGAGCAATATCGTTTCATATTTGACCTCATGTTATTGTTCCTTGATTCATTCAGCATCTACTCCAATTTTAAGTGACGTAGTAGCAACCATTGTTCATTGTCTTTGTAAACCGGTCATTTGACTGCATAGCGTAAAACCACTTCATAACATGTTAAGACCTCATTATGATTGCCAGGGTTCACCTCACATGGTGTATGAATGAGTGACAAATTCAATTATCGAATTGAAGTTTAAAATTTAAGTTCCTATGCGAGGCGTAGCCTTCCTGAGTTAGGCTTAGCTACAGGACTGCAAGAAAGAAATACAAACGAAAGGTAACCAGACAAAAGGGCAGACAAATGAACAAGGCAATGTAATTTTAGCTGTGTAGTTCAAAGTCGGAAGTTTACACTGACTCATTTAGCTACACAGAAGGTGAGCTGGTGGGTAGCTACTGTATACCCTTGTGTCACTTGGCAGCACTGCACGGGAGACTGAAACCACTCCATGAGTTGTACTGCACAAGGGTACATGTATTTCCATACTAAGTCCATGCCTTCTTATTGCACCCTCTAGTGTCAGGCATATTATGCACTCAATCTAGGGATCATGCAATATGAATGGCATTACTGTGAGCATTATGTACAAGCACACACACACACACACACTAATTTGAGCACTTAGCAGCAACGTTTTGTACGTGTTATGAATTATTGTCCTTAGTAATTAAGTCAGGAAATGCGTGTCTGTTGCATTGTATGCACGGCTCTTACTGCACAGTTATAATTCTAGCTGAAGTAGTGATGAGAAGCTTCTGCTGTGTGCTTGTAGTGATAAACTCTCTTACATCTCCTCGACACCCCATCTCACTCCACACCATGGCCCATTTTCCAAGTCTATAAGAAATTTGTCTCCCTAGCTGGCCCATGTCTTCTCCCTCCACTACATGCCCTCCTACTCACGGTGCTTCAACTCCACCTTCTCATTCAGCATTATTATTGGGCTTCTCATATGGGATGCTGTTTGTCTCAAAATTGGTGAAATAACAACATGGATTTACTTTCAGCAGAAACTCGTTACCATAATGTGTACATAATTATGCGACAAAATAGTGTCCGATACTCTTCAACTCTATCTAATGACCACACTCTACTAATAGCTTTGAGAGTGCATAATAACCGTGCAGTTGGTGGATGCAACGTTGCCGCCAGTGATCCATATGTTGTAGTAGCTGAGGATTGTGATCGACCGAAGTGCTCCAGAACATCCTGCAAAAGCCCTAGTATAGTGCAGAGTGCAGTAACCAATGCAGTCTCCACGGATACAGTGTTGTACACCACTGGGCCTCACTGCCATGGTACTCTGCAGCTACTGGATGGTACTAGCTGGAGGCCAGACGTGCTCTCTCTCAGGTACGTCATGTGTTTCCTGTGATGGCAACCACCTCTGCATGTGTCAGCACAACTGTGTTTTAATACCAGTATTGGTGTGGGTCATTCCAAGTAGCTAGATGTTCAATTTTACATGATTTCTGCAACTCTTCGTACTTGCTTTTCATATGAGCATGAAAATATTTCCATGCATGGTTCATTTGTTTTATGACAACTTGCCACATGCAGTGACTTAATTTTCGTGGTGGGAGAGGGTATGGCTTAAACTCTTTGTACACGCATGATTATAGTGCGGACCCAATAGCTAACAGATTCTGATTTTATACTGCAACCACATTCACCATCATCCATGCAGCTGCTGACCTTACACTGCGTACTGTTACTGTGAGTGCTGTGAGGGAGGATGGCCCAACTCCTGGTGCTAGAGTGACCTGGAGCACAACAGTACCACCTGAGTGTGTGGCATCTGTCACAGTGGAGTTCAGCAGTGGGAGTGTAGTGAGATCCTACACAACTACCAATACATCAGAGACTGAGGTCATTCAGACTGGTCTCCAGTGTGGTACAACCTACAACATCACAGTGGTGGTTACTGGAGTAGCCTCACTTAATGGTACAGTGACCAGCAACACAGTGCAAGTTGGAGGTAAACACTCTGTACTGTACAATTGTGTTGTGTGCATGCAATTAATTGTTACAGCAACTTTTACTGGATGGTGTTATCACAGATATACCAGCCCCAGTCAGAGTGAGAGCTGAAGTCACTGCAGACAACACAAGTATCAGAGTGTTGTGGGAGTGGTCAGGTCAGGGTCTGCTCATGTGTCTTGACAGTGTTAGAGTTGACTACCGACCTGAGGGAGACTCTCCGATGATGTACACAGTGGACAGTGCAACAGCAACCAGTGCCACCTTGTCCAACCTCCCGTGCAACACACAGTACACCATCAGTGTTTATGCCAGTGGTGGTAAGACTGGTATAAGGAGTCTCATGACAGTGGTTTCTCTACCAGTAAGAGGTACTGTTACTGTATACGCCAGCTGATAGACACTTAATTTAGCTACATAGTATACACTTCGCTATATATCCCTCCAGCCCCTCCCACTCCCACTAAGGTCACTGTTCAGCTCATGAACGCCTCAAGTGCCAGGGTAACATGGCAGTGGACTAGTTCAGGTCCAACTCCCAGCTGCTTCAACACCACCCGTGTGACCTACCATCCTGAGGGAGGTGGTGAGTCCTCCCTGCAGCTCAGGGACCCAGCAGCAACTGAGACCATCCTCACTGGCCTCCAGTGCAACACACATTACACCATCACTGTGGTGGCCACTGCTGGAGAGCACGGGAGAGAGAGTGCAGCAATGACAGTGTTCTGTCCACTAGTGCAACAAGGTATATATGGTCTGCATGTGAACACACAGCATAATTGATCCCTAAACCTGCACAAAACCCTATCACTGCAGGTCCACATAATCTTTCAGCAGCTGAGCCATTTCCTACCTCAGTGTATTTGACATGTTCATTCACTGGTCCTGGACCAACGCCATCCCCCGACCCTGGAACCAGGCCATGGCCATCTGCTGACCCTGGGGATAGGATATCCCCTGACCCTGGTCTGCTGGCAGGAGTTGCTGTGATTGTGATTGTGCTGGTGCTTGCAGCAGCCTGCATCGTGGTAGTACTCCTTGTCCTGCGGAGGTAAGACCGTGAACATGAAGTTGCTGCCGTGCAATGAACATGTCCCTGTTTGTAGGTTTTGCCTTTCAGAAGAGGTAGTCCATCTATTTGGTGTACTGCCATGCATGTACGGCTTTAATTCCTATAGGCAAGGTAGAAAGGTCATGAAGGTCACTGCAGTAGAATTGGCTGAAATACCAGATACTGACAGCAAAGAGGAACAAGATACAGATACAGCTGTTGACAGCACTAGTAAGTTAAATGTATATGGCATCAATTAAGTATGAGTTACATTCATGAGCATGAGAGGCTAAACATACCCCAAGTGAAGATCTATTCATTGGAAGAGTTATGGCTCCAATGTATGCACATTATAGGCAGAGATACACCATACACTTGCGCAAACCATGCAAAGTCAGAACTCCAGTGGCAGAGAATGGAGACCTTTTCTGCCACATTTAGCTTCATGGTACCATCCGAGGACTCACAAACTCTCCTGGGTTGATCTGGGCTTTAGGTGTATGGATACACAAGTTATTAGTAATTGCACCCCAAGCGTAATCTCATCACTCATTAAATTGCTACTCTCATTTGTTATGTTTCATACGCATCAATGCTGCCCAACGTACAATGGTATTGTTTCATACGCAGCAATGCTGCCCAACATACAATGGTGTTGTTTCATACGCAGCAATGCTGCCCTACGTACAATGGTTACTGGTTGTTTCATATGCAGCAATGCTGCCCAACATACAATGGTGTTGTTTCATACGCAGCAATGCTGCCCTACGTACAATGGTTACTGATTGTTTCATATGCAGCAATGCTGCCCAACATACAATGGTGTTGTTTCATATGCAGCAATGCTGCCCTACGTACAATGGTTACTGATTGTTTCTGTAACGGACCCGAGCGGTATTAACTTGCAACAGAAGAGTAATAACGAACTTCACAATCTCAGAATCTAACAAATCTAACCACATACAAAACCAAGCACTACTTATATACTGAACAACAACAAAAGACCATACAGACCAGCAACAAAAGTAAGGACAAGACTACAATACACAAAAGAATTCGCCCTGCGCACCAAGGGGCTCCCTCCAAAGTTGGGCCAACACTATTTAACATTAATTAACAGTTCCAGTCCTCCACAGTTTCATACGCAGCAATGCTGCCCTACGTACAATGGTATTGTTTCATATGCAGCAATGCTGCCCTACATACAATAGTATTGTTTCATACGCACCAATGCTGCCCAACATACAATGGTATTGTTTCATACGCATCAATGCTGCCCTACATACAACGGTATTGTTTCATACGCAGTAATGCTGCCGTACATACAATGGTATTGTTTGTAATGTTCATCAGCAGTGTCACAATAACTAAATGACCAACACAATAACTAAATGACCAGAGCCTCCCCACCAGCCATGAGCCGTGTTGCCATTACCAACACACCCACGCATGCAGCCTCCCCACCGACCATTGTGGAGTACCAGCAGAAGGTGCTGTCTTTGGAGGGAGAGCAGGTCACCCTGACAGTGAAGGTTGCTGGCAGCCCCACCCCCACTATCACATGGCTCTTCAATGGGAAGAAGGTGAAGGATGACTACTCCACTGAGGTGGGGAAGGATGGATCACTGACACTCACGTGTGTGGAGCTGAAGCATGCTGGCACCTACACCTTCAGTGTCAGCAACAGTGTGGGCAGTGTGGAGGGGTGCACCAAACTGGTCGTCCACACTGAGGATGAGGACTGTACCAGTGCACCCAAAGTCGAGAGCAACCCAGTTGTCAAGGAAACATTTGGGGAGTATGTTTCCAGCCTTCATGCACACAACAATGGTGGCTTTATTGTGCAATACCAGGTAATAAGTTAAGTAACTCCACATTATGTGTACAATACAGTGAATTGATTGTCCTCCACTATAGACCTTGCCCTCTGGGGAAGAAGGCCATCAGGTGACCATAGGCAAAATTTCCGCAAACAGGCTTCTGAATCGATTCCGAAACATCACAGCTTGTGAGTCATTTTATTGTATGTATCTTAAGAGATGTGGCTTCTCTTTCATGATCTTGATATTTTGTTGTTCCTTTAGATGATGATCATCGTATTGTTTTGGAGCCCATCTCTGGAAGGGTGAATTGTGAACACGAATACATCAACGCCTCCTACATAGATGTAAGATCCTCTACACAATATACAATACAATGTCATGTGTGTCACTGGTTCTGTTACTAGCCATACATCTGACACACAGGGCTATTCTCAACACAGGAAGTACATTGCTGCCCAAGGTCAGCTAAGTAATCAATCATTGGATCCCTTCTTAGTGGTATGCATTGACACAAACCTTTGCAGGTCCCCTCCCAAACACTGTCATTGACTTCTGGTGGCTGGTGTGGCAGGAGAGGATCCATGTAGTTGCCATGGTAACTAGTGTTGTGGAGGGTGGACAGCAGAAGTGTGAGCAATACTGGCCCAGCCAGGAGACCCAGCAGTACGGTCCCTTCCAAGTCACGATCACTGAGCAGCAGGCATTTGCAGACCACACCATCCGACAGCTGCTTGTTGCTGTGAGTATTGTGGTAATTTTATATTGAGTTGCTGTCGTTGTACTTAGCTATATAGGCAGTGTGACTGCAGATTACTTGAGTTCTTGTCGGCAGTCCATGGCCACTTGTGTAACTGGCGTACTTAGGCCATGCCTGCACTTTCCTCTACTCCCACAGTGTGACCAGGGTGGGAGGACTCCACTGAAGGTGACCCAGTTCCACTTTACTTCCTGGCCAGACCACGGTGTTCCAGAGTATGCTGGGCCAACCCTCAACTACCTCCGTCGGATGAAGGCCCAGGTGAAGCCCTCCAGAGGATCCATACTGGTTCACTGCAGGTCAGCAAGAAATTGAGATTTATTGATAGGAGTAAATATGTGTTGTATGTACGTCCAGGCTCATCAAGGCGGTGTCTGTCTCCCTGCAGTGCTGGTGTTGGGAGGACTGGCACACTGATTGCCATTGACACAGCTCTGGAGCAGGCTGCCCAGGAGGGTGTGGTGAACATCCCTGCCACTGTCACCAAGATGAGGAGGCAGCGCATGAAGATGGTCCAATCACCAGTGAGAGAGAATTGCAACTGCAAGTGTGTGTTGATAATATGTAGTCTATAAAGTTCACATCACTTGGTAAGTAAAATTGGCTCAGCCAGTAGCAGGGTGAAACATGCTGTGAAGTTTCACATGCTCATTACAGAAGTGTGCACGTGCAGGTTTAGCCTCGTTCCCAGGCAGCGTGGCCTGGGAACAAGGCTAATGCAGGTTGTGCCAATATCCCTCTCTGTGACCCAACCAGGAGCAGTATGCATTCATCCATGATGCTATTCTGGAGTCCCTCACCTGTGGGGACACCCAGATCCCAGCCTCGGGACTGGTTGGTGCCATTGAGAAGCTGAAGCAGACGGACAGTGAAACTGGGAGGACAGGATTCGAGACCCAGTTCCATGTACGTCAAAGTGGCATAGCTAGCTTCATATGAACTTAGGCTCTGTTAATTATAGTGTGTCAGTATTACCTCTTAGTGGAATTTTCCAGAGAGCAACCACAGTGCACAAAAACATCTGCTGTTCAGCTATCCAGGACAAACAAACAGATGGCTATTAGCTATTGCCATTATAATAACATTATCAGGCCACCACTCTCTTTATGAGTACATATGTAATACATTTGCTGTTTATCCAGGACAAACAAACAGATGGCTATTACCTATACTGCCATTAACATTAATTATCAAGCCCATCACACTGTTTTTGAGTATACATGTGTACATTTGCTGTTTATGCAGACAAACAGGATGACTATTAGCTCGACCATTTGTCTGTATCAACAGGTCCTCAGTCTGGTGACTCCTAAACCTACTGAGGTCATCAGAAACTCCGCCTTCCGCTTCCCTGATGTAAACAGGAGCACGGACTTCCTGCCACGTGAGACAAAATATCTGTATTATGTTTTTGTATAGCTTCAGATATCATATTTTGTGGATTGTGTTTTGAAGCTAACTTTTGTTATTTTTGAATATGCAGCCGATGTCTGGAGGGTTCCACTGAAGGGTGAGAGTAACGACTACATCCACGCCAGCTTTGCACATGTGAGAGCAGCATGACCTGTGTCCACTGAATGCTAATGATCATTGTGAGCATGCATGCAGACATGTGCAGCACTTCACATACATTGTACACTGACAGTGATCGTGGCAGTTTGATCCTGTTGATATACCACAGCAGTGATATCATAACTTCATTTGTTAGTTGGTCAAAATAGTAAAACTCCTATTCAATGCAATATTTAGCCATAGCTAGACAAAATTTATTTCTTCTTGGGAAGGTGGAAGTGCATTACCCCCACAGTACTCCTTATGAAGTGGAAGGATCATACAATAGGTATAGCTTCATTCCCAGGCCATTCACACCGCAAGTATTTTGATTGATTGCTGTATGCAAATGCAGCATACTGCAAGCGATCAAACACTGGCAGTGGGAATGGCCTGGAAATGGGAATATATGTTTGGATTCTGTTAAGTGCTTTATGGGGAAAGAATTCCTCTTACGTATGAGTGCCATCACCATCTTGTCCCTTTTCTCCAACATGCAGGGCTACAAGCAGTACAAGGGGTTCATCATTGCCCAGGCTCCAATGAAGTTCACGTGCCGAGATTTCTGGAAGATGATCTATGAGAGGGAGTGTGGGGTGGTCGTGATGCTGTCAGACCTGGTGGAGAATGGAAGGGTAGGATGCAGCTAGCTACTGACAGTGTACCATGAGCATGTAATCTCAGTTGAAAGTTGATGAGCTGAAGAGGCTATAGCTGTGCATAGCTAGCCTCTGTTTTTTTTGCATGCATGTAAGCGATCAAAATCTGGAATCGTAAAATGCTTGGGAATGAGGCTACTGTATAGCTGTACCTAAACAAGCTGTGTCACAACTCTGTAAGGAGCTGATCTCATGAATAGATAAACTTTCTTACTTGCTTTTCTTCCTGCAGGAGGTGTGTCACCAGTACTGGCCCACTGGTGACACCAAGGGGGTGCAGAAGTATGGGGAGTTTAATGTCTTTGTCCTCCAAGCCATGCAGCTGGACGGTTTCATACAGCGCATGCTCAGTGTCACCAACCCCAAGGTAAGGGATGAGCAGATTTGTCTGCAGCTATGTTGTAGTTGTTATCAACTGATCTACTCTGGCTCTGTATCAAAACTCAGCACATATTCCTCCTGCCTTTGATCCTGCAGTCTGGCCAGGTGCACAAGGTGACCCAGTTCCAGATCTCCTGCTGGACCCTTGAGGGTCTGTGCACCTCCCCCCGTGCCATCATCGACATCATTGAGCAGGTGTTGGTGATACAGAGGAGGACCGGAAACAGACCCATTGTTGTCCACGGCAGGTGAGCAAGCTGCATGGGTTGGGTCCTCCCATCTTGTACATGTGTAAGTACAGAGTTGTGAATGCAGGTTCGTATCCTGCGATTTCTGTGTTTGCATGCACACACACACACACACACACACACACACACACACACACACACACACACACACTTGTGCCACATGCAGTGACACGGTGAGTCGGTGTGGGGTGTTCTGTTCTCTGATCAATGCCTCTGAATGCTGCAAGACGGAGGGCATTGTGGATGTGTTCCAGGTGGTGAAGACACTCCGCATCCAGAAACCAGGCAGTGTGCTCACTGTGGTAAGCTTGAGCATTGAGATTTGCAGACCAACTGGAATGTGACCCTGGTCTCTGTCTCATCCCTGCAGGAGCAATATCGTTTCATATTTGACCTCATGATATTGTTTCTTGATTCATTCAGCATCTACTCCAATTTTAAGTGATGTGTTAGCAACCATTGTTCATTCAATTGTTGTCTTTGTAAACAGGTCATTTGACTGCATAGCGTGAAACCGCTTCATAACATGTTAAGTCCCCATTATGATTGCCACCTCACATGGTGTATGAATGAGTGAAAAATTCATATATCAAATTAACTAAGTTCCTATGCGAGGCGTAGCCAGCCTGATTTATAGGCTTAGCTAGCTATACAGGACTGCAATATACTGCATAAGAATTCATATCATTAAAGTTGGCCATCATGTGTAAAGAACATGTGCATTTGACCCCGGCCCCACTTGTGGTCATGGAGGGCATCCTGCATGCATAGCGTTGTTCCCAGGCCTTCTACATCTCCAGTTTTTGATTGTTTGTTTACATACAGTATGCAAAACTACTTGTAGGCAATCAAAACAGGTGGTGTAGAAGGCCTGGGAACGAGGCTATGCATGCAGTTATAGACGACTTAGTATATAGTAGCTATGCTAGATATCTTGGGCTAGGAATGAGATATGAAGCTGGGATTTGCACCATTGTGATCAGCATGAATAGAGCATTCTGATGATGTCTGTTTTACTGTAGGTTGAATTTTGACCCAAAATCAAAGGACATCATTTGAAAGCTCTTTTCATGCTGATCACAATGGCACAATTCCAGCTTCATATCTCATTCACATACCCACAGCTACCTAGTGCAAAGTTCTCATTCAAGTCCATTCCCAATACTAATTTTGGTTCATTGGTCCATTTTGGGCAGAATAGTGCATCAGTCACCCTATAGAACAGGAGTGCTGCTTCTAAAATTGGCATCTCAAAATGTGCCATAATTGATAGAATGTATCAGTCGAATTCTATTAGTCTGGGTCCTCAGTCCACACTTGTCACTGACATCATACTCTATCAACCCACTCCTCCGGCTGATCATACTAGCTGATCCAAGTGAGCAAACGTCAGCCCCAGGAGGTATGTACACACAAACACCAGTCCATCCCTTCTTTAATAGCAATAGCTAATAAAGAAGGAATTAATTATGCCAACCATTGATTCTCGTTGAAATTTTGCTCTCTACATTGAGTGCATAAAGTCTTAGAAGCAATTAATGTGTCTTACATGATTATTTAAGCCGGCATATTACTTGTTTAATTTTTTCTCTCATTATTATTAGGAAACATTGTTTAGCCTAATGGCTCAGGGACTTCACAGGGACAGTATATAACTATGCGTTTCATTTGACCCACAAGGACTGACTTCATTACTTCATTGGTAGTGTTACTCTCTCTAGAGTGAGTGCTGCATACTGTAGAGGGGTTCTGAGACTTGGGTCATAATTATAAGATGTAGATGCAGGTGCATGCATTGTATGTGTGGTTCTTACTGTACGTAGTTATAATTCTAGTTACAGAAGTGATGCTGGGAAGCTTCTGCTGTGTACTCACAGGGACAAACTGTTACACCTCCTCCACACCCCATCTCATGCCACCATGGTACAATTTCCAAGTCTATATGGCACTTTTTCACTCCTGTTGGCCCGTGTCTTTACCTTTATAGCTACATGCCCTCCTACACACATACACTCACGGTACTTCAACTCTATCAGGGACACTGTTTGTCTCAAAATTGATGCATTCTTATACTTTTAGCAGAAACTCATATATCATGGTTTACATATTTGACAAAATAAACACAAACAGTGTCTGATACCATGATCTATCTTTAAGTAATGAACACATTCTACTAATAGGTTTGAGAGTGCATAATAACCCGTAAGGTCTCTGCTTATATTCAGTTGGTGGATGCAAGTGCTCCAGAACATCCCAGTAATTTTGCTACCAGGAATTCACTTGTTGTAGCTAGTAGCTAGTGACATCGATATCATAGCTCAGAGGACTGGAATGCTCCAGAACATCCAATTTCTCTGTAGTCTGTACAGTATAGTGCTAGCAAGACTTAAAGTGCTTGTAGGAGTGCTAGCAACAGAAGCTAAGTCCTAGTATAGTGCAGAGTGCAGTAAACAATGCAGTCTCCACGGATACAGTGCTGTACACCACTGGGCCTCACTGCCATGGTACTCTGCAGCTACTGGATGGTACTAGCTGGAGGACAGACTTGCTCTCTCTCAGGTAACTCCATGTGTTCCCTTCATGTTTGTGGGTCATAGCTATTTATTCCAAGCAGATGTTCAGTTCCATATTTCCATGATTCACCTTTCTGGAACTCACTCTACGTACTTGCTTAATTTTCATATCAGCATGAAACTGTTCCTTGGTTCATTATTTATGACAACTAGCTACATGCATTCACCATCATGCGTGTGTGTATAGTTACTATTTATCTTCATACTATTACTGTGAGTGGTGGGAGAGTGGATGGCTCAACTCCCCATGTACATATGCATGTGGACCCAATAGCTATCAGATTCTGATTTTATACTGCAACCACATTCACCACCATGCATTCAGCTACAACGTTTGCAAACCATACTATTACTGTGAGTGCTGAGAGGGAGGATGGCTCAACTCCTGGTGCTAGAGTGACCTGGAGCACAACAGTACCACCTGAGTGTGTGGCATCTGTCACAGTGGAGTTCAGGACTAGTCGCAGTGGGAGTGTAGTGAGATCCTACACAACTACCAGTACATCAGAGACTGAGGTCATTCAGACTGGTCTCCAGTGTGGTACAACCTACTACATCAGAGTGGTGGTTACTGGAGTAGCCTTACTTGGTACACTGAGCAGCAGCCAAGTACTAGTAGTTGTTGGAGGTAAATTCAAACTCACTCTGTACTGTACAATTGTGTATGCAATTAATTGTTACAGCAACTTCACTGAATGGTGTTATGACATTTCACAGATATACCAGCCCCAGTCAGAGTGAGAGCTGAAGCCATTGCAGACAACACAAGTATCAGAGTGTTGTGGGAGTGGTCAGGTCAGGGTGTGCTCATGTGTCTTGACAGTGTTAGAGTTGACTACCAACCTGAGGGAGGCTCTCTGATGATGTATACAGTGGACAGTGCAACAGCAACCAGTGCCACCTTGTCCAACCTCCCGTGCAACACACAGTACACCATCAGTGTTGTTGCTGAGGGTGGTAGGACTGGTACAAGGAGTGTCACCACAGTGGTGTCTCTACCAGCAAGAGGTATTGCAGCAGTTATCAGACACTTTAACCACATAGTACAATACTTCAATCTGTATCCCTCCAGCCCCTCCCACTCCCACTGAGGTCACTGTTCAGGTCATGAATGCCTCAACTGTCAGGGTAGCATGGCAGTGGACTAGTTCAGGTCCAGCTCCCAGCTGCTTCAACACCACCCGTGTGACCTACCATCCTGAGGGAGGTGGTGAGTCCTCCCTGCAGTTCAGGGACCCAGCAGCAAATGAGACCATCCTCACTGGTCTCCAGTGCAACACACACTACACCATCACTGTGGTGGCCACTGCTGGAGACCACAGTGTAGCAATGATGGTATTCCTTCCTCTACAAGGTATACTAGAATTCTGGAAGTTTGCGTTGATAATGATCACATGCATGGTATCCATCACTGCAGGTCCACAGACTCTCTCAGCAGCTGTGCTGTCTCCTACCTCAGTGTATTTGACTTGGGTGGCTCCCTGTGACACACAGCAGTACCATATATACTACAGGGGGACATGTGGGACCTATGTTGATGAGGACAGTTTGGATACCAGTCGTACTGAATACACACTTGATGAACTCCAAGAAGGCATCAACTACACTTTCACTGTCAACCAGAATGGGTTTGGAGGAGGTAGAGTGCTCTCTGCTGGTCCAGTGTATGCAAGGACTTTAACAGCAGGTAACTATAATGATACTAGGAATACGCATGCGCAGTGTCTGTGCCTCGCGCGCGCACGCTCACAATCTGTAATAGTATAGTAGGCGTGGTTTCCTGTGGAAGAAAACGAAGGTGCGAAAGTCAGTTCAGCGTGCGAAGTTTAGTTGTTCGAAGTTGTGCGAAGTTGCTGATTGAGGTTGAGGTTGAAGATGGCTAAGCGTTGCCAGGAAGAATACGAAGACGTTAGCGAGGTTATACACCCTTCGACACTGTCAACACTCTATATGTACGTACCATGGCCTAGACTAAACGTTTGTCTTACTTGTCTCCGCTAAACTCTCCTTGTATACATCGCTTCTTCGTCAATCTGTCAGACTCTCTCTCCTTTGCCTTACTCTCTTCTGAGGCAGTGTCTCTTTTCCCTGTATAGATCGCTTCTTTGCATTTCGCACGCGCAGTACGTGCACGAGCACGGGACCACAGAAACCGCAGCGATGCAACCGCCCCCTGCCCCTCGCAATTAAAGTGTGACGGATATATATATATACATATATATATATATACATATATATATATATATATACAGACGCGATGTGACTACGCTGCACGATTAGTTGCCTCGCGCTAAGGCGCTCGGCAATGAAGATGATTGAGCTAAATTTCTTAGCAATTAGCTAGACTTGGACGTCAACGGTAGCTACTTGCAATTGGTTTATCTGCAACATTTCTATCAGAATCTTCAGGCATACTGTGCAATGCCCAAGATCTAGCTAATTGCTAACAATGATTTTTGCTGAGCATGGTGACCTCAAACTCAACATTGTCTTCAGTCCCCTCAGGAGCCCCACAGTCGCTGGAGGCCACATTTGTACAATTCACTGAAGTATTTCTAAACTGGAGAGAGGTACCTTATGTTCAACAAAATGGACCAATCACTGGCTATGTTGTGCAGTACTATGCAACCTGTAGTCACGGTAGAGATGTGCAGCAGACCAAGTCAGTAGTGACAACAGGAAGCATCGTTGATAGTCTTACTCCAAACACTGAGTATGCTTTCCAAGTGGCAGCAGTGAACACCAACGGAACTGGCCCGTTCAGTGAAGCCATGGGAGGTTAGTGATATATGTTACATAGCTGCACATTGCCACCCCAGATGATGCTACCCTTTTACATAAATTACAGGTGCTCCACATGTGCAGTTGGTTGTGGTCAGTCCAGTGAACTCCACCAGTGTGACTGTCTCCTGGAGTGAGGTTCAGTGCTTCAATGGAAGTGGAGCAGTCACCCACTACCTTGTGCAGTATCATTCCATGTGTGGTGGTGCTGTGCAGAATGCAACAACTGATGGCACAGTTCAAACTATTTCAGGCCTCACTCCAAACATTGCTGTGTACACGTTCCGAGTGGCTGCAGTTGGTACTAATCAGATGATTGGGCCATTCAGTGATCCTGCCAATACATCTGTATCTGGTAAGTGCTCTAAGACACAATCAATACGCATGAAAATATCAGTGATGTCACTCACTGACTGCAGGTACAATACCCATGTGTCCAGAAGAAGGCTCAGGTAATGATATAGCTAATGTAGCTCAGTAGAAAAGCACTGTGGAGAAAAATCAATTCCATATAATTATGATTGTGCAGATGGAATCGGTTCATCCACTGATCCTAGAACCAGTTCATCCACTGATCCTGGACCCAGATCGTCCTCTGATCCTGGTCTGCTGGCAGGAGTTGTTATGTCGGTGATTGTGCTGGTGGTTTCAGCTGCTAGCATTGTAGTCCTCATTATCCTGTGGAGGTTAGATCCTACTGTTCACCTTTGTTGACATGATATTAACCGTTCCTAAGTACATGTTTTACACTGCATGGGGTAGCTATATGTAGTCCAGACTCTATTTATGGTATCCCCACATATGACTTTCCTTTAGACGTAGGCAAGGTAGAAAGGGCATGAAGGTCACTGCAGTGGGATTGGCTGAGATGACAGATGGTGACAGCAAAGAGGAACAGGATACAGCTACAGCTGTTGACAACATCTGCTATGTTCCTAGTACGTTCAACATATAGTGTTATGGCCTATAGATATAGCATGGTAGTCAGTGCTGTATGCAGGGATTGTATAAGTCATATGACATGCGATTGCCTGTATTATAGCTAATATATGTGAGGTGCATACACATTGCTAGGTAACAACATTCACATCTTGTTGGTGTGCGTCTTATTGCTTCAAACTCCACTGGTGCATTTACATGTCCCCATGGCAGTGATCAAGAGAGCATGATGACATCATCATCACCACAATGACGATGATGTCATAATGCGCTCTTGCAGCGCAATGCCTAGCAGGTACAGCAAATTCTATTGACATACAAAGTCCACACTTCCATAAAATACAAGACAAAGCTAATAAACCATCACATTACGGGAAGAGCTATAGCACATAAACAATCTGGACTCCAGTGGCTGCACTGTAAAAAATGAAGTGTGCACTGCACGCCAATTTGTCCCAATACACACACCAAAAGCCATTTTGGTGTGTGTATTGGGACAAAATGGCGTGCAGTGCACACTTCATTTTTTACAGTGTGGGATTGAAGCTCTTACAGCGGCATGCCCTCTCAGGACTACAGATCGGCAAATTATGGGTCTTTGCACTCCATTACTTTGTATACACTTGGAGTGTAAGTACAGTGTTGTGATGAATTGTGTTGTGTACCAGTGCATGCACCCTAAGTTAAGTGATGTAGCAAGCAAGGTATGAGCAGTGTTGCAATAACTACATTACCAACACACGCACACAGTCTCCCCACCGACCATCATGGATTACAAGCAGAAGGTGCTGTCTTTGGAAGGAGAGCAGGTCACCCTGACAGTGAAAGTTGCTGGCAGCCCCACCCCCACTATCACATGGCTCTTCAATGGGAAGAAGGTGAAGGATGACTACTCCACTGAGGTGGGGAAGGATGGATCACTGACACTCACGTGTGTGGAGCTGAAGCATGCTGGCACCTACACCTTCAGTGTCAGCAACAGTGTGGGCAGTGTGGAGGGGTGCACCAAACTGGTCGTCCACACTGAGGATGAGGACTGTACCAGTGCACCCAAAGTCGAGAGCAACCCAGTTGCTAAGGAAACGTTCGGAGAGTATGTTTCCGGCCTTCATACACACAACAACACTGCCTTCTTTTCACAATACCAGGTAATAAACTTAGCACCTCCACACATAGCTACACACAACAGTGAATTGTCCTCCGCTATAGACCTTGCCCTCAGGGGAGGAAGGCCATCAGGTGACCATAGGCATTGCCTCATCAAACAGGCTCCTGAATCGATTCAGAAACATCACAGCTTGTGAGCCAAGTTATTTGTATTTAATGCTAATTTATTAAGAAATGTGGTTTCTCTTTTGTGATAGATGACGATCATCGTGTTGTTCTGGAGCCCATCTCTGGAAGAGTGAATTGTGAGCACGAATACATCAACGCCTCCTACATAGATGTAAGACCCTCTACACAATATACAATATGCATATAACTGGTTTATTACTACATCCAACACACAGGGCTATTCTCAACGCAGGAAGTACATTGCCACCCAGGGTGAGCTAGTAATGCTCTCAGTAGTATGCATTGAAGACTATTGACACAAACCTTTGCAGGTCCCCTCCCAAACACTGTCACTGACTTCTGGTGGCTGGTGTGGCAGGAGAGGATCCATGTAGTTGCCATGGTAACTAGTGTTGTGGAGGGGGGACAGCAGAAGTGTGAGCAGTACTGGCCCTGTCAGGAGACCCAGGAGTACGGTCCATTCAAAGTCACCCTCACAGACCAGCAGGTGTTTGCAGACTACACCATCCGACAGCTGCTTGTTGCTGTGAGTGTTCAAGTCCTCACATTTATATCTGTATTTATATCTAAGGCAGTTTGACTGCAAGATTACACTAGTCTTGTCAGCTGCAGCCCACTTGAGTGGTAGGCTCCATGCCTGCACTGTCTACTCCCACAGTGTGACCAGGGTGGGAGGACTCCACTGAAGGTGACCCAGTTCCACTTTACTTCCTGGCCAGACCACGGTGTTCCAGAGTATGCTGGGCCAACCCTCAACTACCTCCGTCGGATGAAGGCCCAGGTGAAACCCTCCAGAGGATCCATACTGGTGCACTGCAGGTCAGCAAGAAATTTATTGTGGGCTGGATAGGAGTAGAAATGTGTAGTATGTCCAGTCTTTGTGAATGGTGTGTGTGGGTTGGGTCCAAGACATGAATGGTGGTGCGGGTTGGGTCCAAGACATGAATGGTGTGTGCGGGTTGGGTCCAAGACATGAATGGTGTGTGCGGGTTGGGTCCAAGGCATGAATGGTGGTGTGGGTTGGGTCCAAGACATGAATGGTGGTGTGGGTTGGGTCCAAGACATGAATGGTGGTGCGGGTTGGGTCCAAGACATGAATGGTGTGTGCGGGTTGGGTCCAAGACATGAATGGTGTGTGCAGGTTGGGTCCAAGGCATGAATGGTGGTGTGGGTTGGGTCCAAGACATGAATGGTGGTGCGGGTTGGGTCCAAGACATGAATGGCTCGTCTTGGTGGTGTCTGTCTCCCTGCAGCGCTGGTGTCGGGAGGACTGGCACACTGGTTGCCATTGACACAGCTCTGGAGCAGGCTGCCCAGGAGGGTGTGGTGGACATCCCTGCCACTGTCACCAAGATGAGGAGGCAGCGCATGAAGATGGTCCAATCACCAGTGAGCAGTTACAATTGATGGGGTGATAAATAGTTTTGAGTTCACATCACTTGGTAACTAAAGAACTTTTGTCTCAGGGTGAGACATGCTGTATAGTTTTGACATGCTCATTACAGAAGTGGCACGTGAAGGATGTGCCAATATCCCTCTCTGTGACCCAACCAGGAGCAGTATGCGTTCATCCATGATGCTGTTCTGGAGTCCCTCACCTGTGGGGACACCCAGATCCCAGCCTCAGGACTGGTCGGTGCCATTGAGAAGCTTAAGCAGATGGACAGTGAAACTGGGAGGACAGGATTTGAGACCCAGTTCCATGTACGTCATAACAAGTGGACCTACACATGCTTAGGCTCTGTTGATTAGTGTGTCAGTACCGCTCACTGAAATTCAATTTCAGGGGGACCCGAATCAGGCCTGCTCCACAGTTTCAGAGTGCACAAAAACATTTGCCAGGAGAAACAAACAGATGGCTATTAGCTATTACCATTATAATAAAATTATCAGGCCCACCACATGCACTGTTTTTGAGTACACATGCACTTTAGCTGTTTATGCATGCAGCACAAACAGGATGGCTATTAGCTATTGCCATCGACCATTTGTCTGTACCAACAGGTCCTCAGTCTGGTGACTCCAAAACCTACTGAGGTCATCAGAACCTCTGCCTTCCGCTTCCCTGATGTTAACAGGAGCACAGACTTCCTGCCACGTGAGACAAAGAAATTGATAATGATAAAATTGGAGCTATAACATTTGTTTTGAACACACATGCAGCTGACACCTGGAGAGTTGTACTGAAGGGTGAGAGTAATGACTACATTCACGCCAGCTTTGCACATGTGAGAGCAGCATGACCTGTGTCACTGCTTGTACTGAATGCTAAAGATCGTTGTGAGTAGATGTGGAACACTTAAGAGATGGCATAATAAATGGTACACTGAAATCTTTGCCATGATCGCTGACAGCGATCATGGCAAAGATTTCAGTTTGATCCCTCATTATTATCAATGAACAATTTGGTAGCTAGTGGTATCTTATATATAGCTTAGCAATAGTAAAATACCCCAAACTCCTATTCTGTGTGCTCTTCATGCATGCCGCCACCTCTTGATATAGAATACCATTAATACAAAGTTACTGTGCTGGTAATACACTTCAACCCAGCCTTCCCCAAGAGTGGTTTATTGACCTGAATCACAAGGACTGAGATGTATAGCTACATATCAACTTGGTTTCGGAGATCGCTCTACCCATGTTTCCTACATTAAGTTTGGGAACTATTTCGGATACAGTATCAATTCAGAACATATTCAGTAGCTACCAGCATTTCAGAAGGTAGTCAGATACTGACGAGTGTTAAAAATCACTTAGATGGTTTTCAGATGTAGTCTCCGATATACAGAGCATTTTCAGAAGATGTTATTCAGACAATTTTCAGAAACAGTCTTATGATGTAATAGGTTTGGATTCTGTTTATTGGGAAACAATTGCTCGCTTCATCATCGTCCAGATCATCCAGATCTGTTTCTCCATTTTTGCAACTGTGCACACATGCAGGGCTACAAGCAGTGCAAAGGATTCATCATTGCCCAGGCTCCAATGAAGATCACATGCCGAGATTTCTGGAAGATGATCTATGAGAGGGAGTGTGGGGTGGTCGTGATGCTCTCAGACCTGGTGGGGAATGGAAGGGTACGGTACAGCCCTGCTGACATTGTAGCTGCATGAGTGTGTAGCTATACATATCAGTCGCATGGTGAGCTGAAAAGGTCAGGCTACCTCTGCATATAGTGTTACGTACCTTAACAAGTTGTGTCACAATACCATGTGAGATCTCATGAACAGATAAAGTTCTTTGATAATTCTCTCTTCCCTGCAGGAGGTGTGTCACCAGTACTGGCCCACTGGTGACACCAAGGGGGTGCAGAAGTTTGGGGAGTTCAATGTCTCTGTCCTCCAAGCCACACAGCAGGACGGCTTCATACAGCGCATGCTCAGTGTCACCAACCCCAAGGTAAGGGGCGGGCATGTGTGATTGTCTGAGTTATTCATAGTTGTTATACCAATATGTTGGCTTTGAGTAATATTATGTGCTTGTGCACACTTCCACATTCTGTAGCTATCTGAACTTAGTCCCTGCTCACTCAGTACCTCCTGCCTTTGATCTTGCAGTCTGGCCAGGTGCATGAGGTGACCCAGTTCCAGCCCTACTGGAATGTGACCCTGGTCTGTCTCTTCCCTGCAGGAGCAATATCGTTTCATATTTGACCTCATGCTAGTGTTTCTTGATTCATTCAGCATCTACTCCAATTTTAAGTGACGTATTACCTTCATTGTCTTTGTAAACCGGTCATTTGACTGCATATGCATACTTCATAACACATGCATGCACTTAAGGCTCCATTATAATTTCCAGGGTTCACCTCACATGGTGTGGATGTAAGTGACAAATTCAAACTCTAATTGAAGTTTCATTGTTTACGTTCCTATGGAATCTGTTGTCTGCCTGATTTACAATGTAGGCTCATGGGGACTATACAAAAATAATAAACGGCAACCATACAAGGATGGCAGAGTTGATTCAATGCTACTCCATCAGCACACACCTGCAGAGCTGACTTACCCACTCCACAGGCTGACCATACTAGAGGTAGCTAAACTTCTGATCAAAGTGGAGCAATCTTTAGCCCCAGATTAGCGGCATAGATTGGTATTGAGTTTTGTGTATCTATGCCGCTCTAGTGACAGACATACTATGCACTCAATGTACTGTGAGAATTATGTACACACCCACCCACTATGTGAACATTTAGCAGCAATGATGCTTATATACATATATAAGCAGGTAGCTAATAGCAGGTAGCTAATAGCAGGTAGCTAATATACCTAGTAAGTGAAATTTTCAGGAAACATCTGTTGTTTATACTCCACAATCATAGTTCTAGCTGCAGGAGTTAAGCTTTTACTGTGTGCTCATAGTGCGCTGTTACATCTCCATCTGCCACGGCTCAATTTCCAAGTCTGTAAGAAATTTCTCTCCCTAGCTGGTCCATGTCTTCACCCTCCACTACATGATGTATCCACTACATGCCCTCCTAGCTACTCACAGTGCTTCAACTCTATCTTTTGATTCAGCATTATTATTGGGCTTCTCATATGGGATGCTGTTTGTCTCAAAATCGTTGCGTACATAAAACAACAATATAGATCTATGAAACCTAGTGTACATATGCAACAAAGTAAACCAAGATTGAGACAAACAGTGTCCGATCCCCTGACACCTCAACTCTATCTAATCATAGTAATGACCACATTCTACTAATAGGTTTGAGAGTGCATAATAACCAGTAAGGTCTCTGCTTATATTCAGTTGGTGGATGCAAGTGCTCCAGAACATCCCACAAACGTTCTATGATAGTGCAGAGTATAGCGTTGAGTATATAGTGCGTGCAGAGTATAGTGCAGAGTGCAGTAAGCAATGCAGTCTCCACGGATACAGTGCTGTACACCACTGGGCCTCACTGCCATGGTACTCTGCAGCTACTGGATGGTACTAGCTGGAGGCCAGACTTGCCTTCTCTCAGGTAATTTCCTGTGACCGTAACCACCTCTATATATCAGCACAACTTCGATTCTAGCATTTCAATACTGTTACGGGCCTTCAATTTCATATTTCATGATCCACTTTTCCATAACTCGATCACTCTCCCATATGAGCATAGCAAATTCCATGCCATTATGTGTGTGTGTAGTTAATCTTCATACTATTAGCTACCGTGAGTGCAGGGAGAGTGGATGGTTCAACTCTTTGTACACACATGATATATTGCGGACCCAATAGCTATCAGATTCTGATTTATACTCAACCACATTCTCCATCATCCATGCAGCTGCTGACTATTCACTGCGTACCGTTACTGTGAGTGCTGTGAGGGAGGATGGCCCAACTCCTGGTGCTAGAGTGACCTGGAGCACAACAGTACCACCTGAGTGTGTGGCATCTGTCACAGTGGAGTTCAGAACTAGTAGTGTAGTGAGTTCGTACACAACTACCAGTACATCAGAGACTGAGGTCATTCAGACTGGTCTCCAGTGTGGTACAACCTACTACATCAGAGTGGTGGTTACTGGAGTAGCCCCACGTGGTAACCTGAGCAGCAACCAAGTACCAGTCTATTTTGAAGGTAAAATACAATAGTTCATGTATGAATGACTTGCGTGAATAATAGCACTTAACTTGATGAGTGTTATGCCATTTCAGATATACCAGCCCCAGTCAGAGTGACAGCTGAAGCCACTGCAGACAACACAAGTATCCAAGTGTTCTGGGAGTGGCCACGTCAGAGTGTACTGTTGTGTTTTGACAGTGTCAGAGTTGACTACCAACCTGAGGGAGGCTCTCAGATGATGTACACAGTGGACAATGCAACAGCAACCGGTGCCACCTTGTCCAACCTCCCGTGCAACACACAGTACGTACACCATTGGTGTTGTTGCTGAGGGTGGTAGGACTGGTACAAGGAGCCTCATGACAGTAGTTTCACTACCAGCAAGAGGTATTGTAGCACTTGTTATAGCTATTTACATACGTACTTCTTTTAACCCATCATGTTTTACCCCTCCAGCCCCTCCTACTCCCACTGTGGTCACTGGTCTGGTCACCTTAACAGGTATTAGGGTAGGATGGCAGTGGACTAGTTCAGGTCCAGCTCCCAGCTGCTTCAACACCACCAGTGTGACCTACCATCCTGAGGGAGGTGGTGAGTCCTCCCTGCAGCTCAGGGACCCAGCAACAACTGAGACCATCCTCACTGGCCTCCAGTGCAACACACGCTACACCATCACTGTGGTGGCCACTGCTGGAGAGCACAGGAGAGAGAGTGCAGCAATAGCAGTTTTTCTTCCTCTACGAGGTATACTAGAATCCTGAAAGTTTGAGTTGATATGATCACATGCATGGTCTCTATCACTGCAGGTCCACAGACTCTCTCAGCAGCTGTGCTGTCTCCTACCTCAGTGTATTTGACATGGGTGGCTCCCTGTGACACACAGCAGTACCACATATACTACAGGGGGACATGTGGGACCTATGTTGATGAGGGCAGTTTAAATACCAGTCAAAATCAATACACTCTGGTTGGGCTCCAAGAAGGCATAGACTACACCTTCACTGTCAGCCAGACTGGATTTGGAGGAGGTAGAGTGTTCTCTACTGGTCCAGTGTATGCAAGAACCTTCACAGCAGGTACGTATGATGAACTTGGGGTTGGGTGAAATTACCGTACTATTTTGCACACTTAGTCCCCGTAGGAGCTCCACGGCTACTTGAGGTCACATTTGTACAACACTCAGAAGTAGATCTCATCTGGAAAGAGGTGCTTTGTGTTCAACAAAACGGACCAATCACAGGCTATGTTGTGCGATACTATGCAACCTGTGGTCCTGACAGAGATGTGCAGCAGACCAAGTCAGTAGTTACAACGGGAAGCATCATTGATGGTCTTACTCCAAACACTGAGTATGCTTTCCAACTGGCAGCAGTGAACACCAATGGAACTGGCCCGTTCAGTGAAGCCAGCAGACTGGGAGGTAACAACCAACGTACATGGTGTATCAGTCTTGCGTATCCCTCTAGCTACTTGTGATGCCAGTTGAATGTTTGACATTCCTTAGTCCCATGTTCTGCATGTATCTCGACTGACTAATTTTACGTATATGATTGTGCTCAGGAGCACCACGGCTGGTTGTGGTCAGTCTAGTGAACCCCATCACTGTGATTATCTCCTGGAGTGAGGTTCAGTGCTTCGATGGAAGTGGAGCCGTCACCCACTACCTTGTGCAGTATCAGTGTGATGGCACTGTCCAGAATGTGACAATGGATGGCATAGTTCAAACTGTCTCAGGTCTGACTCCAAATGCTGCTATGTACACATTCCGAGTGGCTGCAGTCGGGATTAATGAGATGATTGGGCCATTCAGTGATCTCGTCAATGCATCTGCGCTTGGTAAGCACACTTGATGAGTGCACCTTTTATGCAGTGTATACGTAAATCAAGCATAAATGTTTCCACACAGGTGAAACACGCATGCCTCTAGATCTAGAAGAGGAAGTCTCAGCTGCCACAGTAACAGGTAATACAGTGACAGGTATATACAGTAACTACAGCTTCAGAGTTGCATAATTATTTATACGCCTTCATTAGGGGACACTTCATTGGGGGCTTGGACAGTGGCAGGAGTTGCCATTGCAGCAGTGCTGGTCCTCCTGGCAGTGGTCCTTGTAGAGTCTACCGTCATCTGGTACCAGCAGAGGTAAGATGGAACCCTATAATCATAGCAACAGCCTAGGGATTGGATGTGGCTTAAATTTGTCTGCACATGCAGAGGTCCATATTTAGAGTGAAATTTTGTTTACCATGTTAATTAGCGTAGCTAATTGCCCTGCAGGGCCACACCTAAGACCACTGAGATCCCTATGAAGGAGTGTTCAGCCTATGGAAAGATTGAAGGTGGTGATGGGAGGGAGGAGAACTACATTTACGAACTCCCTCGTGTACAATGATGTTATCATTAAAGTTGGCCATCATGTGTAAAGAACATGTGCATTTGACCTCCCACTTGTGGAGGGCATCCTGCATACATCTATGCAAAACTACTTGTAGGCAATAAAAACAGGTGGTGTAGAAGAAGGCCTGGGAACGAGGCTATGCATGCAGTTATAGAAGACTAGCATGCTAGGTATCTTGGGCTAGGAAGGAGATACGAAGCTGAGATTTGCACCATTGTGATCAGCATGAATAGAGCATTCCGATGATGTCTGTTTTACTGTAGGTTGAATTTAGACCCAAAATCAAAGGACATCATTTGAAAGCTCTTTTCATGCTGATCACAATGGCACAATTCCAGCTTCATATCTCATTCACATACCCACAGCTACCTAGTGCAAAGTTCTCATTCAAGTCCATTCCCAATACTAATTTTGGTTCATTGGTCCATTTTGGGCAGAATAGTGCATCAGTCACCCTATATAGAATAGGAGTGCTGCATGCTTCTAAAATTGGCATGTCAAAATGTGCCATAATTGTTAGAATGTACTTTGCCAAGTTGCGACAACCACAGAGTATACATATACAGTGCAGAGCAGCTAGTGGGGAGCCAGAGCACATGTTTGTACACAGTTGTGTGTCCTGTACAAACATGCTGAGTGGTATAGTAGAGAATGGCCAGGTTCAACTGCAAGGGTAACTCTAGGTCAGACTATGGCCGGAGTGGTTAATGGGAAATACCACAAGAGACGATGAGGCATGCACTGCCCAACTGTAAGGATAATATTATAACTGTAAATTCTGATACATTGATATCCCTGCTTGCTACATTGGGGTGTAACACCAGAGTGCATGTATGATTCCAGATCGCAGTCTTACGAGCATTGCATGAGTGTACCACCAGAGTGCATGATCTCATTCTTACGAGCAACAATAATTGATCCTGACCACTCCAACTGCAAGAGAACCCAGCTGTACCGACACAACTGATTCAATGCTTCAGCCATGCACACTCCATCATCACACACTTGTCACTGACATCATACTCTATCAACCCACTCCTCCTGCTGACCATACTCTATCAACCCACTCCTCCGGCTGACCATACTATATAGCTGATCCAAGTGGAGCAAACGCTAGCCCTAGGAGGTATGTACACACAAACACCAGTCCATGCCTTCTTTATTAGCAATAGCTCCTCCCAATTAATTATGCCAACCATTCTCATTGAAATTTTGCTCCCTACATTGAGTGCATAATATACCTGTTTCTATTATGTATGGACAGTCATGGAAGTTCTGAACTACGTGAACTCTTAGAAGCAATTAATGTTTCTTACATATTTAAGCCAGCATATTACTTGTTTAATTTTATTTCATTTTTATCAGGAAACATTTGTTCAGCCTAATGGCTCAGGGTCTTCATAGGGAGGGTATAACTATGCATTTAATTTGACCCACAAGGACTGACTTGATGACTTCATTGGTAGTGTTAGCTACTCTCTCTAGAGTGAGTGCTGCATACTGAGACCTGGTATATGCGCTATATAAATATATGATCTAGAATCAGGTGCATACATTGTATGCGTGGTTCTTACTGCAGTTACAATTCTAGTTGCAGAAGTGATGCTGGGAAGCTTCTGCTGTGTACTCATAGTGACAAACTCTGCTCCACACCCCATCTCACACCACCATGGTCCAATTTCCAAGCACTTTGTCACTCCAGTTGGCCCATGTCTTCACTTCATACATGCCATCCTACACACATACACTCACAGACTTCAACTCTACCTTTTGATACAGAGACGCTGTTTGCCTCGAAATTGATGCATTCATAAAACAACAATATGAATTTATATTTTTAGCAGGAACTTATCATAGTTTACATATGCGACAAAATAAACACAAACAGTGTCCGATACCATGAACCTCAACTCTATCTAATCATAGTAATGACCACACTCTACTAATAGGTTTGAGAGTGCATAGTTCCATAATGGTCTCTGCTTATATTCAGTTGGTGGATGCAAGTGCTCCAGAACATCCCAGTAATTTTGCTACCAGTAATTCACGTGTTGTAGCTAGTAGCAATTTGAAATTACATTGATATCATAGCTCGGAGGACTGGAGTGCTCCAGAACAGCCAAAGTTGGCATTTCTCTCTGTAGTCCGTACAGTATAGTGCTAGCAAGTGCTAGTAGGAGTGCCAGCAACAGAAGCTAAGTCCTAGTATAGCTACAGCGCTAGAGTGCAGCAAGCAATGCAGTCACTGTGCATACAGTGCTGTACACCACTGGGCCTCACTGCCATGGTACTCTGCAGCTACTGGATGGTACTAGCTGGAGGACAGACTTGTTCTCTCTCAGGTAACTTCATGTGTTCCCTGTAATGGCAAATAGCTGTTCCTCTGTGTTAGCACAACTGTGTTTTAATACTGATGGGGGTCATAGCTATTTAGTCCAAGCAGATGTTCAGTTCCATATTTCCATATGCATGATTCACTTTTCTGGAACTCACTCTACGTAGCTACTTGCTTTTCATGAAAATGTTCCTTGGTTCATCATTTATGACAACTAGCTAGCTACGTGCATTCACTGTCATGTGTGTGAATTTATCTTCATACTATTGCTGTGAGTGGTGGGAGAGTGGATGGCCATGTACATAGCTATGTGGACCCAATAGCTATCAGATTATGATTTTATACTGCAACCACATTCTCCATCATCCATGCAGCTGCTGACTATTCACTGCGTACTGTTACTGGGAGTGCTGTGAGGGAGGATGGCCCAACTCCTGGTGCTAGAGTGACCTGGAGCACAACACTACCACCTGAGTGTGTGGCATCTGTCACAGTAGAGTTCAGGACTAGTAGCAGTGGGAGTGTAGTGAGATCCTACACAACTACGAGTACATCAGAGACTGAGATCATTCAGACTGGTCTCCAGTGTGAAACAACCTACTACATCAAAGTGGTGGTTACTGGAGTAGCCTCACTTGGTAACCTGAGCAGTGACCAAGTACAAGTGCGAGTGGATTTTCAAGGTAAAATGGCAAGTTAATTATATGTGCATGAATAATAGCAAATTAAACTTCATGGGTTTGCCATTTCCCAAACCCAGTCAGAGTGAGAGCTGAAGCCACAGCAGACAACACAAGTATCAGAGTGTTGTGGGTGTGGTCAGGTCAGGGTGTGCTCATGTGTCTTGACAGTGTTAGAGTTGACTACCGACCTGAGGGAGGCTCTCTGATGATGTACACAGTGGACAATGCAACAGCAACCAGTGCCACCTTGTCCAACCTCACGTGCAAACAGTACTCCATCAATGTTTATGCTGGGGTTGGTACGACTGGTATAAGGAGTTTAACCAGAGTGGTTTCTCTACCAGCAAGAGGTATTGTAGTACTTCAGCCGCAATATTAGTCATACCATATTAGCTACACTTTGTATTTTATCCCCTCCAGCCCCTCCCACTCCCACTGAGGTCACTGTTTGGGTCATGAATGCCTCAAGTGTCAGGGCAGCATGGCAGTGGACTAGTTCAGGTCCAGCTCCCAGCTGCTTCAACACCACCCGTGTGACCTACCATCCTGAGGGAGGTGGTGAGTCCTCCCTGCAGCTCAGGGACCCATCAGCAAATGAGACCATCCTCACTGGCCTCCAGTGCAACACAAACTACACCATCACTGTGGTGGCCACTGCTGGAGAGCACAGGAGAGAAAGTGCAGCAATTGCAGTGTTCCTTCCACTACAAGGTTTACTAGAATCCTGGAAGTTTGTGTTGATAATGATCACATGCATGGTCTCTATCACTGCAGGACTACAGTTTCTCTCAGCAGCTGTGCGGTCTCCTACCTCAGTGTATTTGACATGGGTGGCTCCCTGTGACACACAGCAATACCATATATACTACAGGGGGACATGTGGGACCTATGTTGATGAGGGCAGTTTGGACACCAATCATACTCAACACACTCTGGTTGGACTCCAAGAAGGCATCAACTACACTTTCACTGTCAACCAGACTGGGTTTGGAGGAGGTAGAGTGCTCTCTACTGGTCCAGTGTATGCAATGACCTTCACAGCAGGTATGTACATAGGATGATGGCTGTGTTGGCTAACTGGTTGGCTAGGTAAGCAGATATTTAGCTGTACATTGCCACTCCTGATGATGCTGTCTGAATCTTTAATACTTTTCATGTAAACACAGGAGCTCCACAATTAGTGATGGTCAGTCCCGTGAACTCCACCACCGTGATTGTCTCCTGGAGTGAGGTTCAGTGCTTCAATGGAAGTGGAGCAGTCACCTACCTTGTGCAGTATCACTCCATGTTTGGTGCCGGTACTGTGCAGAATGTAACAACTGATGGCATAGCTCAAACTATTTCAGACCTCACTCCAAACATTGCTGTGTACACATTCCGAGTGGCAGCTGTTGGTACTAATGGGGTGGCTGGACCATTCAGTAATCCTGTCAATACATCTGCAGCTGGTAAACACTAGAACTAAATTGAAGATCATACAAACAGTTATGAATGATATGTTTGACTGCAGGAACAACACCTATTTCTCCAGAAAGCCCAGGTAATAATTGACTCTGAACCACAACACTATAAACTCAGGCAGACACTCTTTCTGTGCATTTGCAGATGAACCCAGTTCATCAAGTGGTCCTGGAACCAGTTCATCCACTGACCCTGGAACCAGTTCATCCACTAACCCTGGAACCAGTTCATCCACTGACCCTGGAGCCAGTTCATCCACTGACCCTGGAGCCAGTTCATCCACTGACCCTGGAACCAGTTCATCCACTGACCCTGGAACCAGTTCATCAACTGACCCTGGAGCCAGTTCATCCACTGACCCTGGACTGCTGGCAGGAGTTGCTGTGATTGTGATTGTGCTGGTGCTTGTAGCTGTCTGTATTGTGGTAGTACTCCTTATTCTGTGGAGGTAAGACCTCGATCTGTACCTTTGTCAACGTGAGGATGTTTTCCATGCAACTATTATTAATACACTTGTAGCGTAAACCACCAATTATCGTCACCTGAATTTGCATGATTTGCAGTATCGTCTAGAAACGGTTCCAGGACACCAAACTTGCACCGACGTATAGACCGTCACGCCCTCTATAAGCCCTACCACCTTTAAAGCTGTTACGTATTTCCGGCTTTTAGTGGTGCACTAGCGAATGCAACCTCACGCAAATCAATTATTGGCACCCTGAACGTATTATCGTCACTGCCTAGTACTCCCATAGATAATCCTGGGTCAATTATCGGCACATGCTGATGGTATCGACTCACCACCATCCCCCTTTTTTTTTCTTTAGGAGCATTTTTCCCAAATAGCAGGAAGCAACTGACGGCTTGCTTTAGAGCCTCTCCTGGGAAGGGAAACCAGAGAACCTTACCCTTCCTAGGTGCAACTGGTGGGACTCGAACCTGTGGCCTCTCACACCACAGTCGAGTGCTTTAACCACTAGGCCACACCCACAAAAATCCACCACAAATCCCCCAGGTTCATGACCATTCTATCTACCACCCAGTGAAAAAAAACCCACTAAAGCATGCAACCCCTTCAATATATGAATTTTTGAATAAAATTCGTTCATCACACTACGCAGTAAAAGCAAAACAATTCTCTTTCTTCCACATCCAGTACTTGGCACATTCGTGGAGCCATCTCTTGCACACGCACTCCACCCATTCTGATCCAGCACAGTCATGCTAGTCGTCCTCAAAAGTCTGAACCAGTCGCAGGAGAGGATTCAAGGTCGTGGTCTCCCCCTACCCGTCTTTTGATTAGACATGAACAGCCCTACAACTTAAAATGGCTAAAAGGACAGTAAATAACACCCAGTTATAACGTTTTAAACAAAGACAAACCTTCTGCAAAGCTCTTGTAAACAGCTTGTGCGACGATGACGTAGGGCGAACGGAATCCGTATTTTCGCCGTGTACTCTCCGTTTACTAAGCACCGATAGTCGGGTGCCGATAATAAAGTCATGCCGATAATTGGTAGTTTACGCTACTTGTTTCTTTAAGGTAGCATTATACCTTTACCGTTAGGGTACCTTTAACCATCGGGGCCCCGACGGTTAAAGGTACCCTAATGGTAAAGGTATAATGCTACCTTAAGTGCATGTTCTACATTTCAGAAGGTAGTCCTGACTCTATTTGTGGTACTCCCATATATGGCTTTCCTCTAGCAGAAGAAAAGGAAAGGGCATGAAGGTCACTGCAGTGGAATTGACTGACTTAGCAGATACTGACAGCAAAGAGGAACAGGATGCAGCTACAGCTGTTGACAACATCTGCTATGAAAGAGTTCCTAGTAAGTTAAACATATTGCATCAGCCTGCAATCAGGTATCGCATGTCTTTGTAAAGAAGCTGGGATATATATGAAGGAAGAGATTTGCGTCATTCTCAGGCCCCCGCCCTGCAAGTGCTTGGTGGGGTGGACATAATATATGATGCAAAAATGGCAAAATCACAGCCTATTGCAAAGTGTCGACTCCAGTGGCAGAGATTGAAGCCTTTTCTGAAGTTCAGCCATATTTACGGTAGCACTTGACGACTAATAATTTCACCTGCAATGAGTGGCCTTTGCAGTTCATGCCCAAAGCCCATGCAGTCACTAGAATTGCATGTACGTGTGCATGTGCAGCAAGGGATAGAGTGATTGCTCTCTCTGTCAGTATGTCTGTTTGTTTGTTTGTTTGTTTGTTTGTTTGTTTGTTTGCTTGTTTGTGGACAGGGGAGTTTGGGTAATTTAAAAATAGGAACGCTTGCACAGCCTTTTATTGCAATGTATAAGTTACAAATGAATTCAAAGTTGTTTGTACCTAGTCACATGAAGAGCTATGAAAAGCAAGTTGTTCACTGTTGAACAAAATCACACCTTGATTTCAACATCGTTTACTGTGACGTTAGCATGTGATATTCATAAAGCAAAGTCCACACATCGAACGTTTATGCAGACAGTGCACGGGGTAAGTGCTCTACTGGGCACTGCTGTTAAGATAGCCATTGCAATGTGCATCAATATTGCACCCCTTGTGATTACTGTCTCACTGAGCATGGGAAGTGTAAGTTGACAGCTGCATCCCGTGTGTGTACCAGTGCAGCTGCATCCCGTGTGTGTACCAGTGCAGCTGCATCCAGTGTGTGTACCAGTGTACCCTAAGTGCTTTATAGCTCAGGACTACAGACCAACAAACAAACAGGTCTTTGCAGTCCATTGCTTTGTTTACACTGGGAGTGTAATTACAACCGCTTTACAATGAATTGTGTGTACCAGTCCACCCTAAGTGCTTTATAGCCCAAATAATGGTTACTCACTTTATTGCAATAACTACATTACCAACACACCCACCCACACAGCCTCCCCACCGACCATTGTGGATTACCAGCAGAAGGTGCTGTCTTTGGAGGGGGAGCAGGTCACCCTGACAGTGAAGGTTGCTGGCAGCCCCACCCCCACTATCACATGGCTCTTCAATGGGAAGAAGGTGAAGGATGACTACTCCACTGAGGTGGGGAAGGATGGATCACTGACACTCACGTGTGTGGAGCTGAAGCATGCTGGCACCTACACCTTCAGTGTCAGCAACAGTGTGGGCAGTGTGGAGGGGTGCACCAAACTGGTCGTCCACACTGAGGATGAGGACTGTACCAGTGCACCCAAAGTCGAGAGCCACCCAGTTGCTAAGGAAACGTTTGGAGAGTATGTTTCCAGCCTTCATGCACACAACAATGCCGGCTTCATTGGACAGTATCAGGTAATAAACCTTATAGCACTTCCACGCATTTGCACAATGGCCCCATTGTTTATGTTTGCTGTGGTGATTTTGATAGTTCAAATAACCCAAATCTGATATCCTGAGCCATTTTGTGGTTCATAAGTACAGAATTCTATGGTTTGTAGGTAAAAGTTGTCAAATACCTCAATACTTCAGTATGAGGCAAATTTTTTTAAAGGGCTAAAATTCACATTTATATTGTCTATCAAACTTACCATAATGAATTGGCTTCACTGTACCAATATTAATGTTAACTAAAGGTCCTTAATGCAGCAGATGTACATTACGACTTCTTACACCAGTGAATTGTCTTCTTTAGACCTTGCCCTCTGGGGAAGAAGGCCATCAAGTGACTGTAGGCAAAGTCTCAGCGAACAAGCTCTTGAATCGATTCAGAAACATCACAGCTTGTGAGTCATTTAATTGTAGGTATCTGATGTATTAAGAGATGTGGTTTCTCTTTCGCCGGAATAGATAATGATCTTGAGATTTCATTTTCCCTTTAGATGACAATCATCGTGTTGTTCTGGAGCCCATCTCTGGAAGAGTGAATTGTGAACACGAATACATCAACGCCTCCTACATAGATGTAAGATCCTCCACACAATATACAATATGTATATCACTGGTATAGTACTACATCTGTCGACACAGGGCTATTCTCAACGCAGGAAGTACATTGCCACCCAGGGTGAGCTAGTAATAATCTCAGTAGTATGCATTGAAGTATTGACACAAACATTTGCAGGTCCCCTCCCAAACACTGTCACTGACTTCTGGTGGCTGGTGTGGCAGGAGAGGATCCATGTAGTTGCCATGGTAACCAATGTTGTGGAAGGGGGACAGCAGAAGTGTGAGCAGTACTGGCCCAGCCAGGGGACCCAGGAGTACGGTCCATTCAAAGTCACCCTCACAGACCAGCAAGTGTTTGCGGACTACACGATCCGACAGCTGCTTGTTGCTGTGAGTGTTGTGGCAACGTATTATTGAGTGGCTGTCTGTATACTTCTATAGGCAGTGTGACTCTCTTCCCATGCCTATATTGTCTTCTACTCCCACAGTGTGACCAGGGTGGGAGGACTCCACTGAAGGTGACCCAGTTCCACTTCACTTCCTGGCCAGACCACGGCGTTCCAGAGTATGCTGGGCCAACCCTCAACTACCTCCGTCGGATGAAGGCCCAGGTGAAACCCTCCAGAGGATCCATACTGGTGCACTGCAGGTAAGCAAGAAATCGTTCAAGGTTGGCTGGATGTGAGGAAATTTATATTGGAGAGTCCAAGACGTGAATGATGTCATCATCTGTCTCCCTGCAGTGCTGGTGTTGGGAGGACTGGCACACTGATTGCCATTGACACAGCTCTGGAGCAGGCTGCCCAGGAGGATGTGGTAGACATCCCAGCCACTGTCACCAAGATGAGGAGGCAGCGCATGAAGATGGTCCAATCACCAGTGAGAGAGAGTAACATGTTGTAAAAGGCATGCTGCACACCTGCATACAGATGAGGGTGGGGTGATAATAGTTGATGTTTTGAGTTCACAACGGCTAATGTGGTCAAAACAACTTCTGAGGTGCATGGCCTCTGCCTGTAGCAGAATGGAATATGCTAATTAACACATTACAGAAGTATGCTCATGCATGCTGTGCCAGTACATCTCTCCCTGCATGTGATCCAGGAGCAGTATATGTTCATCCATGATGCTGTTCTGGAGTCCCTCACCTGTCGGGACACCCAGATCCCAGCCTCGGGACTGGTCGGTGCCATTGAGAAGCTGAAGCAGAGGGACAGTGAAACTGGGAGGACAGGATTTGAGACCCAGTTCCATGTATGTGATATACACACTTCAAAGGATGTGTTTACCTCAACATGTGGAGACACACATCTGTACAGTTCTCCCCAAAAGGATATTGCCTTGAGTCATACTTTCATGACGATGTATACTTTCAACATTGTGTTTAGATAACCTCTGTTGAAACACAAATTGGGAACACAGCTGCTAGAATAACATTGTCAGGGCTAGCAGCTGTACACTGATTTTGAGTGCACATGCACAAACATGTCAGTGTTGTTTGTGCCGAATGCTTGTACACAGGATGCATCACTGCAAAAGTTTTGACTTCAGCACGTACGTTGCAGTGGCATAGCTTCATGACGAGGGCCTGTATGTGTGTTCAAGAGGGTGATTTACTCAACCAAGTCCAGTATACTGGAAGCTACTGACCTCTCAAAGTGATACCATAAACAGTAATGCATGAGAGCTTTGTAGGTTAACTGGACTTGTAGCAGTGTAAACGTTTTGTCAATCGATCAGCAACGTCAGTTTGCACTGCAAAAGATGCTTGTATACTCTGTACTCATGCAAGAGGTGACTTGGTCAGTAGGAGACACCCAGCAGGCTAGGCCACAATATGGTTTGTACATTGTGCCTGACCTGGTCTTGTGACTGTGTAAATGTTTTCTCAATCTGCAACTGTATCCAGCTTGACTTGGTCAGTAGGGAGACACCCAGCAAAGGGTGCTTCATACCTGACCTGGACTTGTGACTGTGTAAATTGCATGACTGTGTATTATATCAACCTGTTGATTGGTAATATTGATACCAACAATTAAGTGTGTGGATTCCATGCATGCATGTCTTTTTTGGTTTGGGGGGGGGGGGGGGGGAAGAGTGATTCTGCACAAAACAGGAAAGAGTCCGTGGATATATAACAGTGATCCTGATGGCATAGTCGGAATGGTTGTGTGCCTTCTGAGAGTACCATCCATGCTGCAAGGTGCCATGCCACAGCTGCTGGCAAGCTGCAAACCCTCCATATACCCTCCCCTTGATGGTTGTCTCCCCTTTCTCCGTCTGACCAGACAAGATAGAGTTGGGCCGTGTCTGGGAGCTGTGGCCCCACGTCTCGTATGGTGGATGGGATCCTTATGCGGCATGTGGTTTCCACTTAGTTAGAAAATGGACATCAACTGCCACGCGGCATTTTGAGAAATTGTTGGTGATTAATTGTTGTAGCTTGAAAGGTCTGAGGGCTAGCTCTAGATGGCATTGAAAGCAGCCTGTTTACTTCTGATGGTATGGTGACTAATAGTGTACTTTGTACGTTCTCTTTTCTGGGCATTGGTGTTGTTTTGATAACTACATTCCTGGTTGCTAATATTGAGCTTCGATCCATTTAAATTGGATTGGTGGAATTCCAAGAATAGGATCTACCATTGCGTTAGTACTCCAACATTTACTACATGACTATTTATTCCCAAACATTTGTCTGCATGTACCAACAGGTTCTCAGTCTTGTGACTCCTAAACCTACTGAGGTCATCAGAACCTCTGCCTTCCGTTTCCCAGATGTAAACAGGAGCACGGACTTCCTGCCACGTGAGACAAAATGTGATGACAGAATCTGTAGACTCTTTGAGAATCTCCTCTTTGTTTGTTTTTGAACATGTAGCGGACATCTGGAGGGTTGTACTGAAGGGAGAGATTAAAGACTACATCCACGCCAGCTTTGCACATGTGAGAGCATGATCTGCATTGAATGGCTGTGAACAGTATACGTATGCACGTATATCATTCAAGAGCTGACAGTTACATGATACACAATAATTTCAAGGCAGTCAAATCTCTTTCATCATTGTGTAAACAATGCTCTAAGGTAATCAGGGAATTACAGCAGGGTTCTATCTAGGATTTTAAGATTGGGGGAGAAGATCTTGAGAATGACGGTGGACGGGGGAATGTGGCCGTAGGCTGCAATTTGTAGGGGGGTCTGGGGGCATGCCCCCCCCCCCAGAAATTTTTGGAATTTTGAGCCTTCTCAGAGTGGTTCTGAGGCACTCTGAGACAAAATTGAGGTCATAGTATGGAAATGTCCAGTGTGTATGCATGTGACAGTCATGCTAGACTTCCTCCGGGCAGACCTTTGGCAACTTACAAAGACGCAATTGTAGGGGGGTCTGGGGGCATGCCCCCCCAGAAAATTTTGGAATTTTGAGCCTTCTGAGAGTGGTTCTGAGGCACTCTGAGACAATTTTGAGGTCATAGTATGGAAATGCTATGCAGTGTAACATGAGATGGTACAAAGCACACAGGTGTAGCTACATGCTGCAGTTCCTGACACTACTTTTACTGAATTAATTGTCAGAAATTTTGGGGGGGAAGCTGGAGTGTTTGTGGGGGAACCTTCCCCCCCGCCCCCCTCCCCCCCCCCCCCCCCCCCAGTAGATAGAACCCTGTACAGTGTTTATAATAATTATGCTGCACCCTTCCCCAAGAAGGAGGAAAGATAGCCTTTCCCATTTCTAGCTGTAGTTATTTGTGATGATCTAAGTGCTGGAGTAATGGGTTTGAATGTCACCTGCATGGATCCATGTCTCCACTCTTGTACACTTACACAGGGCTACAAGCAGTACAAGGGGTTCATCATCACTCAGGCTCCGATGAAGATCACATGCCGAGACTTCTGGAAGATGATCCATGAGAGGGAGTGTGGGGTGGTCGTGATGCTGTCAGACCTGGTGGAGAATGGAAGGGTAGGGTACAGCCCTGCTGATTAAACTATAATGGTTATTCCACATGAATATCCAACAAACTATTTCCATGCAATCTCGGGTGCAAATCTTATAACAGTATAAGCTGAAGTAGTTAGGACTATATCTCTGCCACTGTACCTGGGGAACCCTTGTCAGCGTGCTCCATGAGAGAGCTCATGCATTAATAGTAGCTATTGCTATGATATTGGTGCTGTACAATTTTGAGGCCATCTTCCCTGCAGGAGGTGTGTCACCAGTACTGGCCCACTGGTGACACCAAGGGGGTACAGAAGTATGGGGAGTTCAATGTCTCTGTCCTCCAAGCCACTCAGCAGGACGGCTTCATACAGCGCATGCTCAGTGTCACCAACCCCAAGGTAAGGGATGGGCAGACTTGTCTGCAGCTGCACTATTAATCACTTGTGGCTTTGAGTTATTGTCTCACTGGAAGTCAAGTTGGTTAATTCACATGATGATATTGAGGATTGTGCACTATGCATATTCTACTAGACTTTGCCCACATGCAAAATATACTGTAAGTTATCTGTGCAAGCAAGAACGAAGGTCTAACACCATGAATAGCTGCAATGCACTTACACTCCGGAGCGTAGGCCCTGCTCACTTACCTCCCTCCCACATTCTTGCAGTCCGGTCAGGTGCACAAGGTGACCCAGTTCCAGATGTCCTGCTGGACCCCTGAGGGTCTGTGCACCTCCTCCCGTGCCATCATTGACATCATTGAGCAGGTGTTGGTGATACAGAGGAGGACCGGAAACAGACCCATTGTTGTCCATGGCAGGTGAGCCTGCCTGCTAGCCAGGATTGTGTTTCCACCTTTTGTATTACATTTCATGGTTGGTCTTGCATTGCCCCAAACTAGCAGTTACGCTGTCATCATAATGAACTATTCTGAGAACAGAGAAGTTAATAATTATCACTGTACCACAGCTGCTCAGTTTTGTATGTGCAGAAGCATGGCATATACCATGGGTAGTCAGAAATCTGATCTATCATCACCTCTATCCAAACACATGCACTTCTACCACATGCAGTGACACGGTGAGTCGGTGTGGAGTGTTCTGTTCTCTGATCAATGCCACTGAATGCTGCAAGACGGAGGGCATTGTGGATGTGTTCCAGGTGGTGAAGGCACTCCGCATCCAGAAACCAGGCTGTGTGCTCTCTGTGGTAAGCTTAGCTGTAGATTTGCAGACTAATTTATCTGCTTTGATATACTACAGAAGCCCACAAGAATCAACTAATTCAACTTCATCGAAAGTTCGTGTTCATTTTCATTCCAGTCTCTTTCATTGTAGCTTTCAGCAACAGGCTCAGAACTTTTCAAGTAGCTTGCCATGTTCAGCAAGAAGAGCTTCTGCCTGTCCTGCTTACACCAACTATAGCTCAAGGTTCAAGGTTCAAGGTTAATTTGTGCCGAGCCCAACAGAGGATGCAGCATACCACAGCCAACATTGTTAATAGTGTGGCCACCGTATCTAATGATCACTTGCATGCTGATACTAGTGGAAGTGATGTATTGATGAAGTGAAGAAGTTGACCTCATGGCTTGAGATGATCATACAAGGCACTCCCTTCTTAACTTGAGATTATTAGGTTAGATCGTCTGACTGGGTTGTTTTTCATGGTAACTATTGATGATACATTTCCTGGTCTCTGTCTTTCCCTGCAGGAGCAATATCGCTACATATTTGATCTGATGCTGTTGTTTCTTGATTCATTCAGCATTTACTCCAATTTTAAGTAACATATCAGGAACTGCTAATGTAAACCTGTGATTCAGCTGCACTGTGCATCACCCATCAATTCAATGTAGCTATTCACGTGAAGTATGGACTGATCATGACAGATGGGCAGAAACGATTGCTATGTGCATGTGTGCGCGACGTAACAATGGGGCTCACATAATAATCACCAGGGTTCACCTCATTACGTGTGTGCATGCATGAATGTAAGTGATACGACTGAGTTTTGATGGTTGCCATGGTTGCCGTAGTGCTTGCCAAAAAGAACTGCCATAGCTTCAGGCTGGGGAGAAAATTGGAGGACATTTCCACTGATGTGAACTCGGATCTGATTCCAGCTAGCACCAAATGAAAAGGGGTTGGGGCTGATAAAGGGTGTCTTGCTTTGAAGGTCAGTGTGATACAGTACATATGGGACCAGGTCACTATGGAGGCCATGTAGGTCCATCAGTGGTGGAAGGATCTGTCAAGTAATTAAGGTAGTGTGTTCTCAACCGTTATTGTAACTAGCGTATGCCGCAACTTGTGATCATGAAAAGGTGGAGCCAAATGATAGGAAATAGCTGGGGAACAAAACAGGCTGAAACAAAATAGTCATGACATTTGTGAACTATGGGATAAGATATTTTCTATATCAGTTGTCTCGAAACATGAAGTTTCCAAGCAGTACGTTTCCTGCTTTAATTTGAAAGGACTGCATGTGATCATGAAGAGGTGGAGCCAATATGTTATGATAACATTACCTGCAGTTACCTCCAGGTACCTCCAGTTACCTCTAGTTACCTCCAGTTACCTGCCGTTACCTCTAGTTACCTCCAGTTACCTGCAGTTACCTCCAGTTACCTGCAGTTACCTCCAGTTACCTCAAGTTACCTGCAGTTACCTCCAGCTACCTGCAGTTACCAGTACCTGCACAGTTACCTGCAGCTACCTGCAGCTACCTGCAGTTACCTCTAGTTACCACCAGTTACCTCTAGTTACCTCACGTTGCCTCCACTTACCTCAAGTTACCTCCAGTTACCTCAAAGTTTCCTGTAGTTACCTCCAGCTACCTGCAGTTACCTCCAGTTACCTCTAGTTACCTCCAGTTACCTCTAGTTACCTCCAGTTACCTCCAACTACCTCTAGTTACCTCCAGTTACCTCTAGTTGGCTACCTCTAGTTACCTGCAGTTACCTCTAGTTACCTGCTGTTACCTCCAGTTACCGCTAGTTGGCTACCTCTAGTCACCTGCAGTTACTTCCAGTTACCTCCAATTACCTCTAGTTACCTGCAGTTATCTCCAGTTACCACCAGTTACCTCTAGTTACCTGCAGTTACCTCCAGTTACCTCCAGTTACCTCTAGTTGGCTACCTCTACTTACCTGCAGTTACCTCCATTACCTCTAGTTACCTCTAGTTACCTGCAGTTACCTCCAGTTACCTCTAGTTACCTCTAGTTACCTGCAGTTACCTCCAGTTACCTCCAGTTACCTCTAGTTACCTCTAGTTACCTGCCGTTACCTCCAGTTACCTCTAGTTGGCTACATCTAGTTACCTGCAGTTACCTCCAGTTACCTCCAGTTACCTCTAGTTACCTGCAGTTACCTCCAGTTACCTCTAGTTACCTGCAGTTACCTCCAGTTACCTCCAGTTACCTCTAGTTACATGCAGTTACCTCCAGTTACCTCCAGTTACCTCTAGTTACCTCTAGTTGGCTACCTCTAGCTACCTGCAGTTACCTCTAGTTACCTGCCGTTACCTCCAGTTACCGCTAGTTGGCTACCTCTAGTCACCTGCAGTTACTTCCAGTTACCTCCAATTACCTCTAGTTACCTGCAGTTACCTCCAGTTACCACCAGTTACCTCTAGTTACCTGCAGTTACCTCCAGTTACCTCCAGTTACCTCTAGTTACCTGCAGTTACCTCTAGTTACCTCTAGTTACCAGTTACCTCCAGTTACCTCCAATTACCTGTGGTTACCTCTAGTTACCTGCAGTTACCTCTAGTTACCTCTAGTTACCTCCAGTTACGTCCAGTTACCTCTAGTTACCTGCAGTTACCTCTAGTTACCTCCAATTACCTGCAGTTACCTCTAGTTACCTCCAGTTACCTCCAGTTACCACCAGTTACCTCTAGTTACCTGCAGTTACCTCCAGTTACCTCCAGTTACCTCTAGTTACCTGCAGTTACCTCTAGTTACCTCTAGTTACCAGTTACCTCCAGTTACCTCCAATTACCTGCGGTTACCTCTAGTTACCTGCAGTTACCTCTAGTTACCTCTAGTTACCTCCAGTTACGTCCAGTTACCTCTAGTTACCTGCAGTTACCTCTAGTTACCTCCAGTTACCTGCAGTTACCTCTAGTTACCTCCAGTTACCTCCAGTTACCTGCAGTTACCTCTAGTTACCTGCAGTTACCTCTAGTTACCTCTAGTTACCTCTAGTTACCTCTAGTTACCTCCAGTTACCTCTAGTTACCTCTAGTTACCTCCAGTTACCTCCAGTTACCTGCAGTTACCTCTAGTTACCTGCAGTTACCTCCAGTTACCTGCAGTTACCTCTATAGTTACCTGCAGTTACCTCCATTACCTCTAGTTACCTCTAGTTACCTGCAGTTACCTCCAGTTACCTCTAGTTACCTCTAGTTACCTGCAGTTACCTCCAGTTACCTCTAGTTACCTGCAGTTACCTCCAGTTACCTCCAGTTACCTCTAGTTACCTCTAGTTACCTGCCGTTACCTCCAGTTACCTCTAGTTGGCTACCTCTAGTTACCTCTAGTTACCTCCAGTTACCTCCAGTTACCTCTAGTTACCTGCAGTTACCTCCAGTTACCTCCAGTTACCTCTAGTTACCTGCAGTTACCTCCAGTTACCTCCAGTTACCTGCAGTTACCTGCAGTAACCTCCAGTTACCTCTAGTTACCTGCAGTTACCTCCAGTTACCTCTAGTTACCTCTAGTTACCTGCCGTTACCTCCAGTTACCTCTAGTTGGCTACCTCTAGTTACCTGCAGTTACCTCCAGTTACCTCCAGTTACCTCTAGTTACCTGCAGTTACCTCCAGTTACCTCCAGTTACCTCTAGTTACCTGCAGTTACCTCCAGTTACCTCCAGTTACCTGCAGTTACCTGCAGTAACCTCCAGTTACCTCTAGTTACCTGCAGTTACCTCCAGTTACCTCTAGTTACCTCTAGTAACCTACAGTTACCTCCAGTTACCTCTAGTTACATGCAGTTACCTCCAGTTACCTCCAGTTACCTCTAGTTACCTGCAGTTACCTCTAGTTACCTCTAGTCACCAGTTACCTCCAGTTACCTCCAATTACCTGCGGTTACCTCTAGTTACCTGCAGTTACCTCTAGTTACCTCTAGTTACCTCCAGTTACGTCCAGTTACCTCTAGTTACCTGCAGTTACCTCTAGTTACCTCCAGTTACCTGCAGTTACCTCTAGTTACCTCCAGTTACCTCCAGTTACCTGCAGTTACCTCTAGTTACCTGCAGTTACCTCTAGTTACCTCTAGTTACCTCTAGTTACCTCCAGTTACCTCTAGTTACCTCTAGTTACCTCCAGTTACCTCCAGTTACCTGCAGTTACCTCTAGTTACCTGCAGTTACCTCCAGTTACCTGCAGTTACCTCTATAGTTACCTCTAGTTACCTCTAGTTACCTCTAGTTACCTCTAGTTACCTGCAGTTACCTCTAGTTACCTCTAGTTACCTCTAGTTACCTCCAGTTACCTCTAGTTACCTCTAGTTACCTCTAGTTACCTCCAGTTACCTCCAGTTACCTGCAGTTACCTCTAGTTACCTCTAGTTACCTGCAGTTACCTCCAGTTACCTCCAGTTACCTGCAGTTACCTCTAGTACCTCCAGTTACCTCCAGTTACCTGCAGTTACCTCCAGTTACCTGCAGTTATGATTACCTCTAGTAACCGCTACTGAGTTCCCAGCCCTAATAATAGTCCAAAATTGTGCTAGATCACCGGCCAACTTCACTCGTGCAGAATCCAATTTAGGGTAGCAAAACTGGGAGTTGAGAAAGAAGTGTATGGTTCATGTATTCTTGGATAGAACTACAAGAAAACACTCTGAGCAATCCTTCAAGTTAGTAGAACCAGCAGCTAGTTAGCTATATTTAGCTGGATGAAATAGAAAATAACGAATTCGCTGTTACTGAGTTCCGGCCCCGTAGGTACACACCCTCTTCTGAGATCAAGGATACTTGATTACTTTACGTGGATTGGAAACCCTCGTACATTTCCGTGTCGCAATCCGCGTTGCGCGCGCAACGATAATAATGAGCCCTGCCCCCACCAGCTGCTCTTTCGGATTACTAGTCGCGAAAAGACGTTGCTAAGGCCGTACAGCTTTGCAGGGGAGCACATCATCCACTCGCATGGACTAAAGACGCTTTGTTGCAGTTTTGACGTTATTTCCTGCAATTAGCAGGCCAAGGAGGTAAGAATAATGTACCTACATTGCTTCTGGGAAGTTTGTGTTAGGTAATCTTTGGCTGGAAACTACTTACTTTTCTGCAGTTGGCTTCTACTTAAGGCGGATAATGTCAATTTTTTGTTATTTTACAGAATTGTGAAAACCTGCCCTAATATCAGTGTAATTGGACAACTCAAGTGTACTGGGTGCATAAATTTTGCGTTAAGTTGCAGCTAATATGAATGACTTTGGTTGAGTAATGCACACTTCCTTAGGTACTCCATTGCTTGCTGTACTTGGAGTTTATGAAGGTTAATAATTTTGGTGCATATTGAAGTCATATCCGTAGGCCAAAGTATACCATGCACTCCCACCCCACTATATAGTATACCCCTATGCTAATACTACCTCACTATATCTTATGTAGAGAATGCCAAAGTACAAAAGGAGAGGTCGACGACAGCATTTCTTCAAGGTGAAGAATGACGAACGCAAACACCAAAAGAATGAGACGTTCCATGACATGCAACCCAGTAGGTCATTTGAGAACCTGAAATGTGGAATTTCAGTGCTTGCCCTACCCCTTGGCTGGCAGGTTAACATCGATTTGGATTCAATCCAGCTTTCGAAACTCAAATTTGACCCACCTCAGCCTCCAGTTGTCACCAAGTGCTTGTCGATTTTTGCAGACCAGACACGGACCATTACCGTTTATGGAAAGAATCTTCCAGACTCCTGTACTGTGCATCACATGTTACCAGCTGGACCAGTCACCATTCCAGAACTGAAGGAGATACTGGAAGTGCTAGACAACGCTACCATCTGTGTTGGCAATCCTAATGAAGACTATGTAGCAGTTGTTGAGCAAAGGGGAGGAGCAATCAGAAATGTGAGTGGCTTGACAACTGCTTACATTGATAGAAATGAGAAGCAACCAAGAGTACGACATCAAAACTGCCATCTACTCACCACTGCTGAAACATGCTCTGTCTGCCATCAATACCAGAACACTCTCCGGGCTCTCAAGTCAAAGGACAAGTCATCACACGAGAAGGAACAACGAACTAAACACTGTAGCCATGCAAACTATCGATATCTCACCAGGGAAGAATCAAGCGAACGCTTGGAGAACCTGCAGAAAGCGAAGAGAGCCCTTACCAGGAGAAACCAGCGACTGAAGGAGAAGCTGCATAAGATCATTGACAAGGATGGGGTGCAGCTACACGATGACGATGCTGCCATCTTTGGCCAGGTATTTAAGGATGCTGATACTGCAGTGGAGAGTAGTGCAATTGGACAGTTTCAGCGAATATTCTGGGAACAACAGCGCCGCTACAACAGCCTTAAAGATGCAAGGGGAATGCGATGGCACCCATTGATGATCAGGTTTGCCCTGAACCTCAAGTATCTTTCTAGCTCAGCCTACAAGGCCGTTGGCCAATTCCTGACATTACCATCAGAGCGTACATTGAGAGACTACACACATGTACTGAAATTTGGCGTAGGCACCAGCCCAACCATCATACAGCGGTTAAAGGAGGACATGGAGTATGGGAAATGCACCCCAACTCAGAAGAAAATATGCCTTCTTATCGACGAGATGAAACTGAAAAGTAAGCTGGTCTACAGCAAGGCATCAGGGCGACTTGTGGGCTTTGTTGACTTAGGGAGTGTCAATGAGGAGATCGAACAACTGGCTTCCTCCCTAGAAGATGACAAGACATTGCCTGTTTGCGAACTTGCAAAGCAGATGCTGGTGATGATGGTTCGGACCATCTCCAAGCCATCATTTTCATTCCCAGTCTCCCAGTACCCTACAAATGGACTCAAGGGTGAGAAGCTGTTCCCAATTATTTGGGAAAGTATCGAAGCTTTGGAGCTGAATGGACTACATGTACTGTCAGTAACTAGTGACAGAGCAAGCGCCAATCGGAAATTCTACCGCCTTTGTGCAGACCGAGAAGCAAGTGTACCATACAAGATTCGAAATCCATACCGCAGCTCCGAATGGATCTATCTGTTCTGCGATGTGCCTCATTTGGTGAAGACATCAAGAAATTTTTTCAGCAATTCTTTCTCTCACTCTAGGAGTCGAAGATTGATGGTATGTCTAGGTGATTATGTATTTATTCTCCCTTCAAACATGATATTCTCTACTTCCTTGTAGAAGAATGGCAAGGAAATAAGCTGGAAGCATATTGAGAGCCTGTACCTCAAGGAGACTAGCTCCACCCACCTAGGAATCAGGCTATGCCCAAAACTGACAAGGGATCACATCTGGTTGAATCCATACTCTCGAATGAGGGTCTACCTTGCAGCCCAAGTAAGTACATTTCTCTGTCCGTCATCAACATTGTACATTGTCATAATGTATTATTTCTTCCAGGTCCTAAGTTCAACTGTTGCCGATGCTCTAACATTCGAGGATCGTGATGAAACTGTGGAGACGCGGCAATTCATTCGTCACATGGATATGTTTTTTGATTGCCTCAATGTTCGGAATCCTATTGAAGGCAAGCTCAGGAGGAAAGAGTTTCGTGAACCGTACAGAAGCCCACATGATGAGCGATTCAATGTATGTAACTTGCGTCCCTAAGTACTATGATTAGAAACCAAGCTAGCACATTTCTTGCAACTTCTCCTTGCAGTGGTTGCGAAATACCTTTTTGGGATACTTGGATGGCTGGAAGAAGGAGATTGATGCTCTCCCTGGTCTTGAGCCCAAAGAAAAAGCCAGAATGCTGCTCAGTAGGGAGACTCAGGAAGGATTACGGATTACTAGTAAGTGCACAACTATGACTCCTGAAGAACACTACTAGGCATTTGTTACTTTTCTTCACATATACAGTCATGTCTTTTACTGAACTGGCACCAAAGTTGCTCAATGATGGGTTGCAGTATCTCCTGAGTGAGGTTTTCTCCCAGGACCCTCTGGAAGCTTATTTCTCTCGCCAAAGGCACCGAGGTGGGAGCTGCGACAACCCCACTGTCCTAGACTTCTACCAGAACACTGCTTCTCTAGTGCAGCAGAGGGAGGTGTACAGGGATTTGAAGACTATGAATGTAGAGACAAGCAGCACACCCCTAACAGCCAATGAGTGTCACACACCCTTGCCAAAACGACACAGAAAAAAGTGAACGTAATGACAATGGCAATGTGTATGACGTAATGACAATGGCAATTGTGTATGATTTGTATGGCTATGTAATATCATTAAAATTTGTTTCCTTTGTCAGTTCCTTTATTTTTCAGTGTCTTCCTTGTACCCTTCTTTGAAACTTTGCCAAACTTGTCTGTCCACCCCTGTGCAAATGCATGTGAACGAATTGTGATCCAGAGTTTACATATATCTTGCAGCAGTTCAGCTCTCCACTCGAGATCATCAAAGTCTGCTACACTACTCCATTTGTTCAGCACCCTCGCATTTTGCAGAGCATCTTGTACAATTGCAGCACTGATATCTCCAGAGGGTTTTGTGCGAGTGTCCAGGTACTTCCTTGTAACCATCTCTATCTCCTCCATCAGCAGCTGAACCTGAAGTGGATACGAGACTGTATAAGTTGCTAGCATGGATGCATGTGATCTATTACCTATTACCTCTTTCCTGACCAAGCACAGACCACCTCGATTCACCTGTTCCACCCATGCTCTGGTGCTGTCCTCCTGTGCCAATACATCCACCTGATCTGTTGCCTTCATACATTGCAGAATTTTCACAAATGCTCTTTGTTTTTCATCTGTGCATGTCTTGGTAACATTATGAAGCACCTTCATCACAACGTAACCTGCCATGTACCGGATACAATTCCTCTCTCTTTCTGTCAGCACTGCAACTGGGTGAGTTGCTGCACTTGGCATGGCTGACGTCACCTCACTGATGAGCAGCTTCATACTGCGGTCAATGATTAACTGCAGTGCCAATTCACTAGCACCTACCAACTCAGAACTCATTGGAACATCCATGATAAGGGAGTCCCATACAGCCCTGATGTTTTTAGAGAAGCGAGCTTTGTGGTAGGAGCTCCACAGTTTCCCCACTACAATTGACGTTCGTCCCCCAATTAGCTTACTACTGTCCTTGAAGCAGGTTTCAAGTTCCTTGACAAGGGATGCAGAGAGGTCGGTGATGTTTTTGCCATTCTGAGGCAGCATGCTCAATAAGCTCACTACCAGCTTGCCTCTGCAGGACGTTTTCACCATTTCATCCTCCTTCACATTCTGAGTGGCTTTCAGGACCAACTTGAGGGGGTTCAAAGTTGAGAGTCTCCCAGTCTCAATGCCCAAGGTTTCTGGCTCTTCTTCCTGGTCACTTTCGCTATCGGAAGGCTCCAAGCTCCACGCATCCGCTGCAGTAGCCATCGTCGCGCAGCTCCACCTGCCGTCTCAGCTCCATTATACCCGCGCGCATACTGACGTCATTTCCGGCGCAACGCGGATTGTGACATAATTTAGTGTGGCGTTTCCAATCCACGTAAGTAATCAAGTATCCTTGCTGAGATTAATTAGCTGAATGACTCGATCTCCGATGACAGGGTGAAATGTAGATGTCGTGGCTCGCTCTGACCGTCTTGTTGGTGCTGAGCAGCTGCAGCTGCTGGATGCTAGCTGGAGGACAGACATGCTCCCTCTCAGGTACTAGCTAAGAATATTTTAAGGTAGTAAACATGGGTACCGCGATCTCCGAAACCAAGTTGATGGATAAATGGGCAGCATCAAAGCGTACACAAGTTTCAGCAATACTTTGCATCAAACTGCTCCCTCTGCTTGAAAATGCCCTAAAACTCAATTTTAAGGCCCTCTACGAAACTGAAAATTTGGACCCTCTCCAAGGCCCCACCCACACTCTGACCCCATCATCAATACACACACAAAACAGGCCCCAAAACTACGGATGGATTTACCACCTGCTCTCCTCACTTGCAGGCTACAGCCCAAAACTCACTGCCACCCTCAAAAGCAGAGGTTTGGCTACCCTAGGCTTTCAAAAAAAATTCCACGCACACCAACTAAAACCGACTCAAGCCAAGGCCAGTTTCCAAAAGGTCAACCTACCCCCTGCAAAAATAGGGATGCTTTTCCACGTTCACCTCTCGGTTACCGAGTTTTGGCCACACATCTACTCCCTCTCACCAGCCCAGTCCAGCTACCAAACCAGCCAAATTCGCCCTAACACGAAAATGGGCGGGGCCTGTAATGCCGAAAGGTCAACTCTCTAGAGTACCTTGGCCAGGGAGCTGTCGGAGGCTGTTCACTTTCCAGGCTGTTCTTCGGCCACTTCAGCAGACCCACAAACATTCCTGCTCACTCCACCTAGCTATTCACACACAGACAGCCCATCGCCACATTCAATCAGCTAGAATAGCTTCTTACTTAAAAAAAAAAAAAAAAAAAAAAAAAAGAGTGTTCAAACAAATCTTCAAAGTACCGCACGGCCACATCAGAGTACCGATTTGAAACTCGAAAGGGCCGCTAGCCGCATCAAAGAAAGAAGCCCCCCTTGTTTATTCCGGTTGCCGCCATGGGAAAACGTAAACAGATGAATAACTCTAAATAACCGTATGCAAGTGACGGCATCTCATTAATTATTCATGAGCAAAATTGCGCGATTTCACCGATGCCGTGCTTCCTACCTTAAAGCCAATATCAGATTTTATGCATGGTGGCGATCACATATCGGCCATGAATGTGCAATGTAGCTGCTGATTACTTCAGAACGCGCGTTTTAGCTGCTGACAAATGCGTTAAAAATCTGATACATCATTTCATCATCATCCATGCAGCTATCAGCTTGTGATTTATACTGCAACCATATTCACCATCATCCATGCAGCTGCTGACTATTCACTGCATACTCCTACTGTGAGTGCTGAGAGAGTGTATGGCTCAACTCCTGGTGTTAGAGTGACCTGGAGCACAACAGCACCACCTGAGTGTGTGGCATCTGTCACAGTGGAGCTCAGAACTAGTAGAAGTGGGAGTGTAGTGATCATGAGATCCTACACAACTACCAATACATCAGGGACTGAGGTCATTCAGACTGGTCTCAGGTGTCAAAAAACCTACTACATCAGAGTGGTGGTTACTGGAGTATCCTCACATGGTACACTGAGCAGCAACACAGTAGAAGTAATTGCTGGAGGTAAAATCACTGCCTGTACGTATACGTAGCTACAGTTGTTTTGTGTATACAATTGATTGTTACAGCAACTTTTACTGGATTGTATTATGACATTTCACAGATATACCAACACCAACCGGAATGACAGCTAAAACCACTGCACAGATATACCAGCTCCAAGAGCTGAAGTGACTGCAGACAACACAAGTATCAGAGTGTTGTGGGTGTGGTCACGTCAGGGTCTGCTCATGTGTCTTGACAGTGTTAGAGTTGACTACCAACCTGAGGGAGGTTCTCTGATGATGTACACAGTGGACAATGCAACAGCAACCAGTACCACCTTGTCCAACCTCCCGTGCAACACACAGTACACCATCAGTGCATTTGTTGTTGTGGGTGGTAGGACTCTTACAAGGAGTAACACCAGAGTGGTTTCTCTACCAGCAAGAGGTATTGTAGTACTTCAACTATTTTAGCCGCCATATTACACTTTGTATTATTGTATTATGTTATCCCCTCCAGCCCCTCCCACTCCCACTGAGGTCACTGTTCAGGTCATGAATGCCTCAAGTGTCAGGGTAGCATGGCAGTGGACTATAGTTCAGGACCAGCTCCCAGCTGCTTCAACACCACACGTGTGACCTACCATCCTGAGGGAGGTGGTGAGTCCTCCCTGCAGCTCAGGGACCCAGCAGCAAATGACACCATCCTCACGGGCCTCCAGTGCAACACACGCTACACCATCACTGTGGTGGCCACTGCTGGAGAGTACAGGAGAGAGAGTGCTGCAATGACAGTGTTCCTTCCACTACTAGGTATGACCAGCACGTGTACCAGTACGCTCACTATGGAAATAATTGTGGTCTCTATTATGCACTGCAGGTCCACAGAATCTCTCAGCAGCTGTGCTGTCCCCTACCTCAGTGTATTTGACATGGGTGGCTCCCTGTGACACACAGCAATACCGTATATACTACAGGGGGACATGTGGGACCTATGTTGATGAGGGCAGTCAGGACACCAGTCGTACTGAATACACATTTGATGAACTCCAAAAAGGCATCAACTACACTTTCACTGTCAACCAGACTGGGTTTGGAGGAGGTAGAGTGCTCGCTACTGGTCCAGTGTATGCAATGACCTTCACAGCAGGTATGACAGTGAATATTCAAATGTACTGTAGCTAAATCAACACTGCCTTTCACCTTCAGTCCCCTCAAGAGCTCCACAGTCGTTGGAGATCTCATTTGTACAATCCACTGAAGTATCCCTCAACTGGAGAGAGGTGCCTTGTGATCAACAAAACGGACCAATCACTGGCTATGTTGTGCGGTACTATGCAACCTGTAGTCCTGACAGAGATGTGCAGCAGACCAAGTCAGTAGTGACAACAGGAAGCATCATTGATGGTCTTACTCCAAACACTGAGTATGCTTTCCAAGTGGCAGCAGTCAACACCAATGGAACTGGACCATTCAGTGAAGCCATCACACTGGGAGGTAAGTGATATGATGTTAGCTGCAAATTTCAACTCCAGATGATGCCCCTATTGTATGTGCAGGAGCTCCACAGTCGGTTGTGGTCAGTCCAGTGAACTCCACCTCCGTGACTGTCTCCTGGAGTGAGGTTCAGTGCTTCAATGGAAGTGGAGCAGTCACCCACTACCTTGTGCAGTATCATTCCATGTTTGGTGGTGCTGTGCAGAATGTAACAACTGATGGTACAGTTCAAAATATTTCAGGCCTGGCTCCAAACATTGCTGTGTACACATTCCGAGTGGCAGCTGTTGGTACTAATGGGGTGACTGGACCATTCAGCAATCCTGCCAATACATCTGCAGCTGGTAAATACTATAGAATGTAATTGAAGATCATATAAACATGAATGATATGTTTGACTGCGGGAACAACGCCGATTTCTCCAGAAGGCTCAGGTAATAGTTCTATTGACTCTTGACCACAACACTATATATAAACTCAGGAAGACACTTCTAAAGGAAACCTCTTTCTGTGCATGTGCAGATGAACCCACTTCATCGAGTGGTCCTGGAGCCACTTCGTCCACTGACCCTGGAACCAGTTCATCCACTGACCCTGGAGCCAGTTCATCCACTGACCCTGGAACCAGTTCATCCACTGACCCTGGGACCAGTTCATCCACTGCCAGTTCATCCACTGACCCTGGAACCAGTTCATCCACTGACCCTGGAGCCAGTTCATCCACTGACTCTGGTCTGCTGGCAGGAGTTGCTGTGCTTGTGATTGTGCTGGTGCTTGCAGCTGTCTGTATTGTGGTAGTACTCCTTATCCTGTGGAGGTAAGACCTTCATCTGTACCTTTGTCAACATGAGGTGGTTTCCATGCCACTACACTTGTACTTGTTTCCTTATAAGTGCATGTTCTATTGAACGTTATCATTTCAGAAGACACTGTTTGTGGTATTCCCATATATGGCTTTCCTCCAGCAGAAGAAAAGGAAAGGGCATGAAGGTCACTGCAGTGGTGTTGACTGACTTAGCAGATAGTGACAGCAAAGAGGAACAGGATACAGCTACAGCTGTTGACAACATCTGCTATGAGCGAATTCCCAGTGAGTTAAACGTATTGCATCAGCCTGCAATCAGGTATCGCATCTCTTTGTAAAGACGGGCTATGAAGGAAGAGAATTGCCTTATTCAAAATCACAGCCTAATGCAAAGTGTCGACTCCAGTGGCAGAGATTGAATGAAGTTCAGCCATATTTACAGTAGCACATGAAGACTAATACATTTCGCCTGCAATGAGTGGCCTTTACAGTTCATGCCCAAAACCCATGCAGTCACTAGAAGAGAGTTTGCATGTATGCGCACATGTGCAGCAAGGGGTAGAGTGATTGCTCTGTCTGTCAGTATGTCTGTATGTTTGTTTGTGGACACAGGAGTTTGGGTAAAATAGGAATGCTTGCACAGCCTTTTACTGCAATGTATAAGTTACAAAATGAATTCAGTACCTAGTCACATGAAGAGCTATGAAAAGTGAGTTGTTCACTCTGTCCACATTATCGAACAAAACCACACATTGATTTCAACATTGTTTACTGTGACGTTGGCTATTTGATATTCATAAAGCACACGAACGTTTCTGTAAACAGTGCACAGGGTAAGTGCTCTACTGGGCACTACATGCTGTTAAGATAGCCATTGCAATGTGCATCAATATTGCACCCCATGCAATTACTAGTTGTCTCACTGAGCACGAAAAGTGTAAGTTGACAGCTGCATTCCTTCTCAGGACTAGAGACCAACAAACAACAGGTCTTTGCAGTCATTACTTTGTTTACACTGGGACAACGTTGTCTGTGTGTGTACCAGTGCACCCTAAGTGCTTTATAGCCAGACACTGATGGGAGTTTGTGAGTGCATGTCTAGCCATCAATGCTTGCCTTATACAACAAAATAATGGTTACTCAATTTATGAGCAGTGTTGCAACACGCCCACACAGTCTCTCCACCGACCATTGTGGATTACCAGCAGAAGGTGCTGTCTTTGGAGGGGGAGCAGGTCACCCTGACAGTGAAGGTTGCTGGCAGCCCCACCCCCACTATCACATGGCTCTTCAATGGGAAGAAGGTGAAGGATGACTACTCCACTGAGGTGGGGAAGGATGGATCACTGACACTCACGTGTGTGGAGCTGAAGCATGCTGGCACCTACACCTTCAGTGTCAGCAACAGTGTGGGCAGTGTGGAGGGGTGCACCAAACTGGTCGTCCACACTGAGGATGAGGACTGTACCAGTGCACCCAAAGTCGAGAGCAACCCAGTTGTCAAGGAAACGTTTGGGGAGTATGTTTCTGGCCTTCATGCACACAACAATGCCGGCTTCGTTGCACAGTATCAGGTAATAAAGCACTTCCACGCTGTAGACCATTTGCATAAAGGCATGGCTAAGAATGAGTACCAATTGTAACCCAAATCTGATATCCCGAGCCATAATATTAATGGTAAAATCTGTCAAAGAACTCAATACTTAAGTACGAGTTAAAGGGCTAAAAATTCAATTTAGATTATTGATTTTGGCTACCAAAATGAATTTGCTTCACCATACCAGTATTAACAATGTTAACTAGGTTCTCACCCAGCCCTAATGCAACTGTATGCATGACACATTACAACAGTGAATTGTCCTCTTTAGACGTTGCCCTCTGGGGAGGAAGCCCACCAAGTGACTGCAGGCAAACTCTCAGCGAACAGACTACTGAATCGATTCAGAAACATTACTGCTTGTGAGTTGAGTTGTAGTCTGATGTATTAACAGATGTGGTGTCTCTTTCGCCGGAATAGATGATTATCTTGAGATTTCATTTTCCCTTTAGATGACAATCATCGTGTTGTTCTGGAGCCCATCTCTGGAAGAGTGAATTGTGAACATGAATACATCAATGCCTCCTACATAGAAGTAAGACCCTCCACACAACAATGTCATATGAATCCACTGGTTTATTACTACATCCGACACACAGGGCTATTCTCAACGCAGGAAGTACATTGCCACCCAGGGTGAGAATAATAATCCCTTCTTAGTGGTATGTAATGAAGTATTGATACAAACCTTTGCAGGTCCCCTTCCGAACACTGTCACTGACTTCTGGTGGCTGGTGTGGCAGGAGAGGATCCATGTAGTTGCCATGGTAACCAATGTTGTGGAAGTGGGGCAGCAGAAGTGTGAGCGGTACTGGCCCAGCCAGGGGACCCAGGAGTACGGTCCATTCAAAGTCACCCTCACAGACCAGCAGGTGTTTGCAGACTATACCATCCGACAGCTGCTTGTTGCTGTGAGTTGTTGTGGCAACTTATTATTGAGTGGCTGTCCTCATACTTCTATAGGCAGTGTAACTCTTCTTGTCAGCAGTGCACTTGTGCAAATGCCTGCACTGTCTTCTGCTCCCACAGTGTGACCAGGGTGGGAGGACTCCACTGAAGGTGACCCAGTTCCACTTTACTTCCTGGCCAGACCACGGAGTCCCAGAGTATGCTGGGCCAACCCTCAACTACCTCCGTCGGATGAAGGCCCAGGTGAAGCCCTCCAGAGGATCCATACTGGTTCACTGCAGGTCAGCAAGAAATTATTCATGGTGGGCTGGTTGTGAGTAACTTTGTATGTTTTGGGGTAGTCCAAGAGGTGAATGCTGTCTTCATCCTGGTCCCTTCAGTGCTGGTGTTGGGAGGACTGGCACACTGATTGCCATTGACACAGCTCTGGAGCAGGCTACCCAGGAGGTTGTGGTGGACATCCCAGCCACTGTCACCAAGATGAGGAGGCAGCGCATGAAGATGGTCCAATCCCCAGTGAGAAAGAATTGCAGTTGGAACTAATTATGTATGACTTTGCAGTTCACTTGGAATACAGTAGTAGCTAGCTAAAATATAGTAATATTATCTACTAAGATAATATGGGCAGAGGTTTACACAACCCTCATATGCACTTGTGTATGTGAACTTGTGTATGAAGACTCTTCTCAGCATTATTATTCTCTCCCTCTGTGATCCAGGAGCAGTATGCATTCATCCATGATGCTGTTCTGGAGTCCCTCACCTGTGGGGACACCCAGATCCCAGCCTCGGGACTGGTCGGTGCCATTGAGAAGCTGAAGCAGAGGGACAGTGAAACTGGGAGGACAGGATTCGAGACCCAGTTCCATGTACGTATGTGATATACTCACTTCAAAGTTACCTCAACATGTGGAGACACACGTCTGTGTGTAGCTCCAATGAAGGATATTGCCTTGAGTCATACTTTCATGATGATGTATACTTGGTTCAGTGTGTTTAGATAACCTCTATTGAAACACAAATTGGGAACACAGCTGAGATACTTTAACATTTTCACGGCTTGCTACTGTACACTGGTTTTGAGTGCACATGCACAAACATCTGTTGCTTGTGCCGAAAGCTTGTACACAGGATGCATCATGGCAAAAGTTGTTTTAACTTCAGCACGTATGTTGCAGTGGCATAGCTTCATGACGAGGGCCCGTATGTGTGTCTGAGTTATATCAAGAGGGTGATTTACTCAACCAAGTCCAGTATACTGGAAGCTACTGACCTCTCAAGCTACTGACCTCTCAAGAGTGATACCATAACAGTAATGCATGAGAGTTTTGTGTAACAGTGTAAACGTTTTGTCAATCAGCAACGTCAGTTTGCACTGCAAAAAAAGATGATTGTATACTTTTGTACTCATGTAAGAGGTGGCTTGGTCAGTAGGGAGACTCCCAGCAAGCCACACTGGTGCTCCGTACCTGACCTGGTCTTGTGACTGTGTAAATGATTGCTCAATCTGCAACTGTATAGCTGTACAGTGTGCAGTGAACAAACAGTAGCTACCCTGGCTTGGTCATTAGGGAGACACCCAGCAAGCCACAATGGGTGCTTCCTACTTCACCAGAACTTGTAACTGTCCAATTGTGTCACTGTGTATTATGTCAACCTGTGCTCCAGTATCCACACAAGGGTTATAATGACTGCAGTGTTGCCATGGTAATGCTGATACCACATAGATCTACTATAAGTGCCCCTTGTGGCATGTCCGGGAAGGATGGTGCATGGTTATGCGTGTCCACCAGCTTGTACGTATGGCATAATGTAACATACTGCCACAGCTGCTGGCAAGCTGCAAACCCCACCATATACCCTCCCCTTGATGGTTGTCTCCTCTTTCTCCGTCTGACCAGACGTGATAGAGTTGGGCCGATTGGGTAAGGAGGGTGCAAATGCACCCCCCTTTGGCGACTAACTTAGACAAGTCACCTTGAACTTCAAAACTCAGGTCAGACGCGTGCGCGTGTCATGAATGCATTCACGTGGCTGATAGTGGGTGTGGCAACACAAACATTTCGGCCGCACTTCGCGCGCCAGTCGCTGAACCCCCCTTTCTAAATTTATAAATCCACAACTGGGATGGGATCCTTATTTGGGTTGCAGCGTCATATGTGGTTTCCACTTAGTTAGAAAATGGACATCAACTGCCACACGGCATTTTGTTGGTGGTTGTTGTGGCCTGAAAGGTCTGAGAGCTGGGCTCTCCCAAGCTCTATATATGGCATTGAAAGTAGCCAATTTACTTCTGATGGTATGGTGACTAATAGTGTTCTTTGTAATAATTCTTCTGATGGTGACAGGACTAATAGTGTTCTTTGTAATAATTCTTCTGATGGTGACAGGACTAATAGTGTACTTTGTAATTCTTCTGATGGTGACAGGACTAGTAGTGTTCTTTGTAATACTTCTGATGGTGACAGGACTAGTAGTGTTCTTTGTAATACTTCTGATGGTGACAGGACTGATAGTGTACTTTGTAATACTTCTGATGGTGACAGGACTAGTAGTGTTCTTTGTAATACTTCTGATGGTGACAGGACTAGTAGTGTACTTTGTAATACTTCTGATGGTGACAGGACTAGTAGTGTTCTTTGTAATACTTCTGATGGTGACAGGACTAGTAGTGTTCTTTGTAATACTTCTGATGGTGACAGGACTAATAGTGTTCTTTGTAATACTTCTGATGGTGACAGGACTAGTAGTGTTCTTTGTAATACTTCTGATGGTGACAGGACTAGTAGTGTTCTTTGTAATACTTCTGATGGTGACAGGACTAGTAGTGTTCTTTGTAATACTTCTGATGGTGACAGGACTAGTAGTGTACTTTGTAATACTTCTGATGGTGACAGGACTAGTAGTGTACTTTGTAATACTTCTGATGGTGACAGGACTAGTAGTGTTCTTTGTAATACTTCTGATGGTGACAGGACTAGTAGTGTTCTTTGTAATACTTCTGATGGTGACAGGACTAATAGTGTTCTTTGTAATACTTCTGATGGTGACAGGACTAGTAGTGTTCTTTGTAATACTTCTGATGGTGACAGGACTAGTAGTGTTCTTTGTAATACTTCTGATGGTGACAGGACTAGTAGTGTTCTTTGTAATACTTCTGATGGTGACAGGACTAGTAGTGTACTTTGTAATACTTCTGATGGTGACAGGACTAGTAGTGTTCTTTGTAATACTTCTGATGGTGACAGGACTAGTAGTGTTCTTTGTAATACTTCTGATGGTGACAGGACTAGTAGTGTTCTTTGTAATACTTCTGATGGTGACAGGACTAGTAGTGTTCTTTGTAATTCTTCTGATGGTGACAGGACTAGTAGTGTTCTTTGTAATACTTCTGATGGTGACAGGACTAGTAGTGTACTTTGTAATACTTCTGATGGTGACAGGACTAGTAGTGTACTTTGTAATACTTCTGATGGTGACAGGACTAGTAGTGTTCTTTGTAATACTTCTGATGGTGACAGGACTAGTAGTGTTCTTTGTAATACTTCTGATGGTGACAGGACTAGTAGTGTTCTTTGTAATACTTCTGATGGTGACAGGACTAGTAGTGTTCTTTGTAATACTTCTGATGGTGACAGGACTAGTAGTGTACTTTGTAATACTTCTGATGGTGACAGGACTAATAGTGTTCTTTGTAATACTTCTGATGGTGACAGGACTAATAGTGTTCTTTGTAATACTTCTGATGGTGACAGGACTAGTAGTGTACTTTGTAATACTTCTGATGGTGACAGGACTAATAGTGTTCTTTGTAATACTTCTGATGGTGACAGGACTAGTAGTGTTCTTTGTAATACTTCTGATGGTGACAGGACTAGTAGTGTTCTTTGTAATACTTCTGATGGTGACAGGACTAGTAGTGTACTTTGTAATACTTCTGATGGTGACAGGACTAATAGTGTTCTTTGTAATACTTCTGATGGTGACAGGACTAATAGTGTTCTTTGTAATACTTCTGATGGTGACAGGACTAATAGTGTTCTTTGTAATACTTCTGATGGTGACAGGACTAATAGTGTTCTTTGTAATACTTCTGATGGTGACAGGACTAATAGTGTTCTTTGTAATACTTCTGATGGTGACAGGATTAATAGTGTTCTTTGTAATACTTCTGATGGTGACAGGACTAATAGTGTTCTTTGTAATACTTCTGATGGTGACAGGACTAGTAGTGTACTTTGTAATACTTCTGATGGTGACAGGACTAGTAGTGTTCTTTGTAATACTTCTGATGGTGACAGGACTAGTAGTGTTCTTTGTAATACTTCTGATGGTGACAGGACTAATAGTGTTCTTTGTAATACTTCTGATGGTGACAGGACTAATAGTGTTCTTTGTAATACTTCTGATGGTGACAGGACTAATAGTGTTCTTTGTAATACTTCTGATGGTGACAGGATTAATAGTGTTCTTTGTAATACTTCTGATGGTGACAGGACTAGTAGTGTACTTTGTAATACTTCTGATGGTGACAGGACTAGTAGTGTTCTTTGTAATACTTCTGATGGTGACAGGACTAATAGTGTTCTTTGTAATACTTCTGATGGTGACAGGACTAATAGTGTTCTTTGTAATACTTCTGATGGTGACAGGACTAGTAGTGTTCTTTGTAATACTTCTGATGGTGACAGGACTAATAGTGTTCTTTGTAATACTTCTGATGGTGACAGGACTAATAGTGTTCTTTGTAATACTTCTGATGGTGACAGGACTAATAGTGTTCTTTGTAATACTTCTGATGGTGACAGGATTAATAGTGTTCTTTGTAATACTTCTGATGGTGACAGGACTAGTAGTGTACTTTGTAATACTTCTGATGGTGACAGGACTAGTAGTGTTCTTTGTAATACTTCTGATGGTGACAGGACTAATAGTGTACTTTGTAATACTTCTGATGGTGACAGGACTAGTAGTGTACTTTGTAATACTTCTGATGGTGACAGGACTAGTAGTGTTCTTTGTAATACTTCTGATGGTGACAGGACTAGTAGTGTTCTTTGTAATACTTCTGATGGTGACTGGATTAGTAGTGTACTTTGTAATACTTCTGATGGTGACAGGACTAGTAGTGTTCTTTGTAATACTTCTGATGGTGACAGGACTAGTAGTGTTCTTTGTAATTCTTCTGATGGTGACTGGATTAGTAGTGTTCTTTGTAATACTTCTGATGGTGACAGGACTAGTAGTGTTCTTTGTAATACTTCTGATGGTGACAGGACTAGTAGTGTTCTTTGTAATTCTTCTGATGGTGACTGGATTAGTAGTGTTCTTTGTAATACTTCTGATGGTGACAGGACTAGTAGTGTTCTTTGTAATTCTTCTGATGGTGACTGGATTAGTAGTGTACTTTGTAATACTTCTGATGGTGACAGGACTAGTAGTGTACTTTGTAATTCTTCTGATGGTGACAGGACTAATAGTGTACTTTGTAATTCTTCTGATGGTGACAGGACTAATAGTGTACTTTGTAATACTTCTGATGGTGACAGGACTAATAGTGTACTTTGTAATTCTTCTGATGGTGACAGGACTAGTAGTGTACTTTGTAATACTTCTGATGGTGACAGGACTAGTAGTGTTCTTTGTAATACTTCGGGCAGTTGTGTTGTTTTGATGACTACATTCCTGGTCACTAATAATGAGCTTCCACTTAAATTGGATTGGTGGAAATGTCAGGAATAGAGTTTCTTGGATCTACCATTGTATTAATACTCCTACATTACTTGACTATTTATTCCCAAACATTTGTCTGCATGTATCAACAGGTCCTCAGTCTGGTGACTCCTAATCCTACTGAGGTCATCAGAACCTCCGCCTTCCGCTTCCCTGATGTAAACAGGAGCACGGACTTCCTGCCACGTGAGACAAAATTAATGTGACAACAAAATCTGTACACGTTTTGAAAATCACCTTTGTTTGTTTTTGAACATGTAGCTGATGTCTGGAGGGTTGTACTGAAGGGAGAGACTAAAGACTACATCCACGCCAGCTTTGCACATGTGAGAGCTGATCTGCATGACTGCTGTTATTGAATGGCTGTGAACAGTATAAATATGTATGTATATATCATTCAAGAGCTGGCAGTTACATGATACACAATCATAGAACATGTCAGTTAATACTTAGGCAGTCTGATCCATGTTTCTACCCTTGTTTATACATGCACTTACACAGGGCTACAAGCAGTACAAGGGATTCATCATCACTCAGGCTCCAATGAAGATCACATGCCGAGACTTCTGGAAGATGATCTATGAGAGGGAGTGTGGGGTGGTTGTGATGCTGTCAGACCTGGTGGAGAATGGAAGGGTACGGTACAGCCCTGCTGACTAAACTACAACGATTATTCCACATGAAAACTATTTCTATGCAATCTCGGGTGCAAATGTTATGACAGTATAAGCTGAAGGAGTTAGGACTATACCTTGGCCACTACCTGTGGAACCCTTGTCAGCGTGCTCCACAAGAGAGCTCATGACTTATTAGTTGCTACTGCTATGATATTGGTGCTGTACAATTTGAGGCCATCTTCCCTACAGGAGGTGTGTCACCAGTACTGGCCCACTGGTGACACCAAAGGGGGGAAGAAGTTTGGGGAGTTCAGTGTCTCTGTCCTCCAAGCCACTCAGCAGGACGGCTTCATACAGCATATGCTCAGTGTCACCAACCCCAAGGTAAGGGATGAGCAGATTTGTCTGCAGCTGCACTATTAATCACTCGTGGCTTTGTGTATCGTCATTGTCTCACTGGAAGTCAAGTTGGTTAGTTCACATGACATAATAATATTGGAAGGGTTATATTTGGGATTGTGTAGTGTAATGTGCACTATGCGTATCTACTAGACTTTGCCCACATGCAAACTATACTGTAAGTGATCTGTGCAGGCAAGAACAAGCCGGGTCTAAGACTGAGAATAGCTGCAGCGCACTTACACTCCAGAACGTAGGCTCTGCTCACTTACTAAGCTTACCTCCCTCCCACCTTCTTGCAGTCTGGTCAGGTGCACAAGGTGACCCAGTTCCAGATGTCCTGCTGGACCCCTGAGGGTCTGTGCACCTCCCCCTGTGCCATCATTGACATCATTGAGCAGGTGTTGGTGATACAGAGGAGGACTGGAAACAGACCCATTGTGGTCCACGGCAGGTGAGTTAGCTGGCCAAAGTTATACGCTTTTTCTTTTCTCTCCATTTTGTATCCGTGGATGTATAGATAAGATTCAGCTGTTTTTGCATGTGTACAAGCAGGCATGTGCTAATTGTATACTACAAAAAGCTTTGTTTGCTCAGCTCGCAGCTCCCTAATTTGCCTATAGCTACATACTACGTGAGCACTAGCCGGCACTGGGCACAGCAGCGCTGCAGAGGTCTGACATCATGATAGAAGCTGACTTCTGCTTAGGGCACGTGCCAAATTAATCAGCTACGCCAAGAAGCTTGTTAACCTTTGTGCCATTAATCTCTCCCAAGGCCTCCATACAGCGAACACAGCAACACAACCGTCTGCTTCTGTGAATTAATTAAAGCTACCACAGCCAATCTCTGTTTATGGTTGTGGCCCTTTCACTAAAATATCGGGGCTGAATAACTTAATTCCGTTGACCTCCCGTTACACACAGACGCATGCACACACATAATAATTTGGTATAATGATACCAGTAGACACATGTGCACACACACATGCACACACACACACACACACAGTGATACAGTGGGTCGGTGTGGGGTGTTTTGTTCTCTGATCAATGCCACTGAATGCTGCAAGACGGAGGGCATTGTGGATGTGTTCCAGGTGGTGAAGGCACTCCGCATCCAGAAACCAGGCAGCGTGCTCACTGTGGTAAGCTCAAGCAAAGACCGATTGGTATGTATGTGCAGTAACATTGACCCTGGTCTCTGTCTCTTTCCTTGCAGGAGCAATATCGTTTCATATTTGATCTCATGCTATTGTTTCTTGATTCATTCAGCATTTACTCCAATTTTAAGTAACTTGTTAGCAACCATTGTTCATACCTTTGTAAACCGGTCATTTGACTGCATAGCATAAAACCAGTATTCATAACATGTTAATACCCCATTATGATTGCCAGAGTTCACCTCACATGGTGTATGAATGAGTGACAAATTCAAATATAAGTAAAGTTCCTATGTGAGGCGTAGGCTTCCTGATTTAGGCTCAGCTACAGGACTGCAGAAAAGAAATACAAAAGAAAGGCAATCAGACAAATGAACAAGACAATGTGTTGTGTAGTTCGAAGTTGGAAGTTGTATGCTGACTGGATGTTTACACAGAAGGTGAGCTGGTGGGTAGCTACTACCTTGTGTCACTTAACTTGGCAGCACTACACGGGAGACTAAAACCATTCCATGAGTTGTACTGCACAAGGTTGGCAGAGTTGATTCAATGTGCTTCAGCCACACTCCAGCAGCACACATGCACCTGCAGAGCTGACACTATTACTTATACCAACCCACTCCATACCAACCCACTCCACCGGCTGACCATAAAGTGGAGCGATCTTCAGCCCCATGCGGGAGTTACGTATTTCCATATGCATACCAATCTATGCGTTCTTATTACACCCTCTATTGCCAGGTAGATTATATATGCACTCAATGTAGAGATCAATGTGAATGGCATTACTGTAGCTACAAGCACACACATACACATGTACACACTAATTTGAGCATTTAACAGCAATGTTACTTACATGTTTAAGCAGGTATAAATTAGTCAGCAATGTCTGTTGCATGGCTCTTACTGCACTCTAGCAGCAGAAGTGATGCTGGAAGCTTCTGCTGTGTGCTCGTAGTTACATCTCCACACCCCATCTCATGCCCAATCTCCAAGTCTATAAGAAATTTGCAATTGTCTCCCTGGGTGGCCCATCCACTACATGCCCTCCTACTCACGGTGCTTCAACTCCACCTTCTCATTCAGCATTCAAAAGATAATAATTCCATGGCATGGGCTCCTCATATGGAATGCTGCTTGTTTCAAAATTGGCACATTAAAACAACAATAGCAGAAACTCATTATCATAGTGTACATATGTGACAAAACAAACTAATCTTGAGATAACCAATACTCTTCAACCCTATCTAACCATACCACACTCTACTAATAGCTTTGAGAGTGCATAACATCCTGTTGGTGGATGCAATGTTGCTGCCAGTGATCCACATGTTGTAGTAGCTGAGGATTGTGATCAACCAAAGTGCTCCAGAACATCATGCAAAGAAGTTCTAGCTATAAAGTATAGTGCAGAGTGCAGTAAAAATGCAGTCTCCACGGATACAGTGTTGTACACCACTGGGCCTCACTGCCATGGTACTCTGCAGCTACTGGATGGTACTAGCTGGAGGACAGACTTGCTCTCTCTCAGGTAACGTCATATGTTTCCTGTAATGGCAACCACCTCTACATAATTATCTTCACAACCTCAAAATGTGCATACTGTTGTGGGTCATATTATTCCATGCAGCTGTTCAATTTTCATATTTTCATGATTCACGTTTCTGGACCTCTCTCTCCTTGCTTTTTCATATGAGCACGAAAGTGTTTCCACAATTCAATTTTTATGACAACTAGCTTCATGCATTCACCATCATGGGTGTGTATAGTGTCTTAATTTTCACTTTATACTATTACTGTGATCATGAGTGCAGGGATGAGGATGTTGCAGACCCAATAGATTCTGATTTTATACTGCAACCACATTCTCCATCATGCATGCAGCTGCTGACTTTTCATTGCATACTGTTACTGTGAGTGCTGAGAGAGCTGATGGCCCAACTCCTGGTGCTAGAGTGACCTGGAGCACAACACTACCACCTGAGTGTGTGGCATCTGTCAGGGTGGAGTACAGGACTAGTAGCAATGGGAGTGTAGTGAGATCCTACACAACTACCAATACATCAGAGACTGAGGTCATTCAGACTGGTCTCCAGTGTGAAACAACCTACCTCATCAGAGCGGTGGTTACTGGAGTAGCCTCACTTGGTACAGTGAACAGCACCCAAGTGCAAGTACTTGTTGGAGGTACAATAATTATTGTTTTCTGTATACAATTGATTGTTACAGCAGCTTTTACTGGATTGTATTATGACATTTCACAGATTTACCAAAACCAGTCAGAGTGAGAGCTGAAGCCACTGCAGACAATACAAGTATCAGAGTGTTGTGGGAGTGGTCAGGTCAGGGTCTGCTCATGTGTCTTGATGGTGTTAGAGTTGACTACCTACCTGAGGGAGGCTCTCTGATGATGTACACAGTGGACAGTGCAACAGCAACCAGTGCCACCTTGTCCAACCTCCCGTGCAACACACAGTACACCATCAGCGTTGTTACTGTCACGGTGGGTGGTATGACTCTTTCAAGGAGTCTCACCACAGTGGTGTCCCTACCAGCAAGAGGTACTGTAGCAGCTGATAGACACTTACTTTTGCCACATAGTATACACATTACTCTGTATCCCCCCAGCCCCTCCCACTCCCACTGAGGTCACTGTTCAGGTCATGAATGCCTCAAGTGTCAGGGTAGCATGGCAGTGGACTAGTTCAGGTCCAGCTCCCAGCTGCTTCAACACCACCCATGTGACCTACCATCCTGAGGGAGGTGGTGAGTCCTCCCTGCAGCTCAGAGACCCAGCAGCAAATGAGACCATCCTCACTGGCCTCCAGTCCAACACACGCTACACCATCTATGTGGTGGCCACTGCTGGAGAGCACAGGAGAGAGAGTGTTACAATGGCTGTGATACTTCTACAAGTGCTACAAGGTATTATATGGTCTGCATGTGTGAACACACAGCTGCATGTGAACACACAGCATTATTGATCCCTAAACCTGCTCAAAACCCTATCACTGCAGGTCCACACAATCTTTCGGCAGCTGTGCTATTTCCTACCTCAATGTATTTGACATTTGGTCCTGGACCAACACCATCCACTGACCCTGGAACCAGGCCATGGCCATCTGCTGATCCTGGGGACAGGATATCTACTGACCCTGGTCTGCTGGCAGGAGTTGCTGTGTTAGTGATTGTGCTGGTGCTTGCAGCAGCCTGCATCTTGGTAGTACTCCTTCTCATGCGGAGGTAAGACCTTAACCTGTACCTTTGTGAACATGAAGTTGCTGCCGTGCAGTGCACATGTCCCTGTTTCCTTAAGTGTAGGTTTTGCCTTTCAGAGGAGGTAGTCCATCTATTTGGTGTACTGCCATGTACGACTTTCATATAGGCAAGGTAGGAAGGGAATGAAGGTCACTGCAGTGGAATTGGCTGACATGACAAATACTGACAGCAAAGAGGAACAAGATGCAGCTACAGCTGTTGACAACACCAGCAAAGAGAGAGTTCCTGGTAAGTTAAATGTATATGGCATCGATTAAGTATGAGTTACATTCATGAGCATGAGAGGCTAAACATACCCCAAGTGAAGATCTATTCGTTGGAAGAGTTATGGCTCCAATGTATGCACATTATAGGCAGAGATACACCATACACTTGCGCAAACCATGCAAAGTCAGAACTCCAGTGGCAGAGAATGGAGACTTTTTCTGCCACATTTAGCTTCATGGCACCATCCGAGGAATCACAAACTCTCCTGGGTTGATCTGGGCTTTAGGTGCATGGATACACAAGTTATTAGTAATTGCACCCCAAGTGTAATCTCATCACTCATTAAATTGCTACTCTCATTTGTAATGTTTCATATGCAGCAATGCTGCCCTACATACAATGGTATTGTTTCATATGCAGCAATGCTGCCCAACACACAATGGTATTGCTTCATACGCAGCAATGCTGCCCAACATACAATGGCATACGCAGCAATGCTGCCCAACATACAATGGTATTGTTTCATACACAGCAATGCTGCCCAGCATACAGTGGTATTGTTTCATACGCAGCAATGCTGCCCAGCATACAATGGTATTGTTTCATACGCAGCAATGCTGCCCATGCAACATACAATGGCATACGCAGCAATGCTGCCCAACGTACAATGGTATTGTTTCATACGCAGCAATGCTGCCCAGCATACAATGGTATTGTTTCATACGCAGCAATGCTGCCCATGCAACATACAATGGCATATGCAGCAATGCTGCCCAACGTACAATGGTATTGTTTCATACGCATCAATGCTGCCCTACATACAATGGTATTGTTTCATACGCAGCAATGCTGCCCTACATACAATGGTATTGTTTGTAATGTTAGCAGTGTTACAATAACTAAATGACCAACACCCAGAGCCTCCCCACCAACCATGAGCCGTGTTTCCATTACCAACACACCCACGCATGCAGCCTCCCCACCGACCATTGTGGATTACCAGCAGAAGGTGCTGTCTTTGGAGGAGGAGCAGGTCACCCTGACAGTGAAGGTTGCTGGCAGCCCCACCCCCACTATCACATGGCTCTTCAATGGGAAGAAGGTGAAGGATGATTACTCCACTGAGGTGGGGAAGGATGGATCACTGACACTCACGTGTGTGGAGCTGAAGCATGCTGGCACCTACACCTTCAGTGTCAGCAACAGTGTGGGCAGTGTGGAGGGGTGCACCAAACTGGTCGTCCACACTGAGGATGAGGACTATACCAGTGCACCCAAAGTCGAGAGCAACCCAGTTGTCAAGGAAACGTTTGGAGAGTATGTTTCCAGCCTTCATGCACACAACAATGGTGGCTTCATTGTGCAATACCAGGTAATAAGTTAAGTAGCTCCACATTATGTGCACAATACAGTGAATTGTCCTCCGCTATAGACCTTGCCCTCTGGGGAGGAAGGTCATCAGGTGACCATAGGCAAAACTTCCGCAAACAGGCTTCTGAATCGATTCCGAAACATCACACCTTGTGAGTCATTTTATAATTATGTATCTTAAGAGATGTGGCTTCTCTTTCATGATCTTGATATTTTGTTGTTCCTTTAGATGATGATCATCGTATTGTTCTGGAGCCCATCTCTGGACGAGTGAATTGTGAACACGAATACATCAACGCCTCCTACATAGATGTAAGATCCTCTACACAATATACAATACAATGACATGTGTGCCACTGGTTCTGTTACTAGCCATACATCTGACACACAGGGCTATTCTCAACACAGGAAGTACATTGCTGCCCAAGGTCAGCTAAGTAATCAATCATTGGATCACTTCTTACATTGACACAAACCTTTGCAGGTCCCCTCCCAAACACTGTCATTGACTTCTGGTGGCTGGTGTGGCAGGAGAGGATCCATGTAGTTGCCATGGTAACTAGTGTTGTGGAGGGTGGACAGCAGAAGTGTGAGCAATACTGGCCCAGCCAGGAGACCCAGCAGTACGGTCCCTTCCAAGTCACAATCACTGAGCAGCAGGCATTTGCAGACCACACCATCCGACAGCTACTTGTTGCTGTGAGTATTGTGGTAATTTTATATTGAGTTGCTGTTGTTGTACTTAGCTATATAGGCAGTGTGACTGCAGATTACTTGAGTTCTTGTCGGCAGTCCACTTGTGTAACTGGCGTACTTAGGCCATGCCTGCACTGTCTTCTACTCCCACAGTGTGACCAGGATGGGAGGACTCCACTGAAGGTGACCCAGTTCCACTTCACTTCCTGGCCAGACCACGGTGTTCCAGAGTATGCTGGGCCAACCCTCAACTACCTCCGTCGGATGAAGGCCCAGGTGAAACCCTCCAAGGGATCCACACTGGTTCACTGCAGGTCAGCAAGAAATTGAGATTTATTGATAGGAGTAAATATGTGTTGTATATACGTCCAGGCTCATCAGGGCGGTGTCTGTCTCTCTGCAGTGCTGGTGTTGGGAGGACTGGCACACTGATTGCCATTGACACAGCTCTGGAGCAGGCTGCCCAGGAGGATGTGGTGGACATCCCTGTCACTGTCACCAAGATGAGGAGGCAGCGTATGAAGATGGTCCAATCACCAGTGAGAGAGAATTGCAACTGCAAGTGTGTGTTGATAATATGTAGTCTGTTTAAAGTTCACATCACTTGGTAAGTAAAATTGACTCAGCCAGTAGCAGGGTGAAACATGCTGTGGAGTTTTCACATGCTCATTACAGAAGTGTGCACGTGCAGGTTTAGCCTTGTTCCCAGGCCGCGTGGCCTGGGAACGAGGCTAATGCAGGTTGTGCCAATATCCCTCTCTGTGACCCAACCAGGAGCAGTATGCATTCATCCATGATGCTGTTCTGGAGTCCCTCACCTGTGGGGACACCCAGATCCCAGCCTCGGGACTGGTCGGTGCCATTGAGAAGCTGAAGCAGACGGACAGTGAAACTGGGAGGACAGGATTCGAGACCCAGTTCCATGTACGTCAAAGTGGCATAGCTAGCTTCATATGAACTTAAGGCTCTGTTAATTGTAGTGTGTCAGTATTACCTCTTAGTGCATTTTCCAGAGAGCAACCACAGTGCACAAAAACATCTGCTGTTCAGCTATCCAGGACAAACAAACAGATGGCTATTAGCTATTGCCATTATAATGACATTATCAAGGCCACTACTCTCTTTATGAGTACATATGTAATACATTTGCTGTTTATCCAGGACAAACAAACAGATGGCTATTACCTATACTGCCATTAACATTAATTATCAGGCCCATCACACTGTTCTTGAGTATACATGTGTACATTTGCTGTTTATGCAGACAAACAGGATGACTATTATCTCAACCATTTGTCTGTATCAACAGGTCCTCAGTCTGGTGACTCCTAAACCTACTGAGGTCATCAGAAACTCCGCCTTCCGCTTCCTTGATGTAAACAGGAACACGGACTTCCTGCCACGTGAGACAAAATATCTGTATTATGTTTTTGTATAGCTTCAGTTATAGGAGATATCATATTTTGTGGATTGTGTTTTGAAGCTAACTTTTGTTATTTGAATATGCAGCCGACGTCTGGAGGGTTCCACTGAAAGGTGAGAGTAACGACTACATCCACGCCAGCTTTGTACATGTGAGAGCAGCATGACCTGTGTCCACTGAATGCTAATGATCATTGTGAGCATGCAGACATGTGCAGCACTTTAGAGCTGACACATACAACTGACAGTGATCGTGGCAGTTTGATCCTGTCAATATACCACAGCAGTGATATCTTAACTCCATTTGTTAAAAACTCCCATTCAATGCAATATTTAGCCATAGCTAGACAAAATTTATTTCTTCTTGGGAAAGGTGGAAGTGCATTACCCCCACAGTACTCCTTATGAAGTGGAAGGATCATACAATAGGTAGCTTCATTCCCAGGCCATTCACACCGCAAGTATTTTGATTGCTTGCAGTATGCAAATGCAGCATACTGCAAGCGATCAAACATTGCCTGGAAATGGGGGAATATATGTTTGGATTCTGTTAAGTGCTTTATTAGGAAAGAATTCCTCTTACGTACGTGCACCATCACCATCTATACCCTTTTCTCCACATGTACACATGCAGGGCTACAAGCAGTACAAGGGATTCATCATCGCCCAGGCTCCAATGAAGTTCACGTGCCGGGACTTCTGGAAGATGATCTATGAGAGGGAGTGTGGGGTGGTCGTGATGCTGTCAGACCTGGTGGAGAATGGAAGGGTAGGATACAGCTACTGACATTGCACCATGAGCATGTAATCTCAGTTGCAAATCTCTGATGGTGAGCTGAAGAGGCTCTGGCTGTGCATAGCTAGCCTCCATTTTTGCATCCATGCTGTAAGCGATCATGGGAACGAGGCTACTAGCTGTACAGCTGTACCTAAACAAGCTGTGTCACAACAACGAAGGAGATCTCATGAATAGATAAGCTTTCTTACTTGCTTTTCTTTTCTGCAGGAGGTGTGTCATCAGTACTGGCCCACTGACGACACCAAGGGGGTGCAGAAGTTCAATGTCTTTGTCCTCCAAGCCACGCAGCAGGATGGCTTCATACAGCGCATGCTCAGTGTCACCAACCCCAAGGTAAGGGATGAGCAGATTTGTCTGCACTGACTCTGCAGCTATGTTGTTGTTGTTATCAACTGATCTACTCTGGCTCTGTATCAACATATTCCTCCTGCCTTTGATCTTGCAGTCTGGCCAGGTGCACAAGGTGACTCAGTTCCAGATGTCATGCTGGACCCCTGAGGGTCTGTGCACCTCCCCCCGTGCCATCATTGACATCATTGAGCAGGTGTTGGTGATACAGAGGAGGACTGGAAACAGACCCATTGTGGTCCACGGCAGGTGAGCCTACTGGGTCCTTCTCCCATTTTGCACATGTATAGATACAGTGTATATATATACAGTAGTGTTCGCAGGTTTGTATCCTGCAATTTCTGCACGTGTTTGCATGCATCTCTTTTTCCTTTCCATACACACACACACACACACACACACACACACACACACACACACACACACACACATACACACACACACACACCACACACTTGCACTGTATATGCAGTGACACGGTGAGTCGGTGTGGAGTGTTCTGTTCTCTGATCAATGCCACTGAATGCTGCAAGACGGAGGGCATTGTGGATGTGTTCCAGGTGGTGAAGGCACTCCGCATCCAGAAACCAGGCAGTGTGCTCACTGTGGTAAGCTTGAGCATTGAGATTTGCAGCCCTACTGGAATGTGACCCTGGTCTGTCTCTTCCCTGCAGGAGCAATATCGTTTCATATTTGATCTCATGCTAGTGTTTCTTGATTCATTCAGCATCTACTCCAAATTTAAGTGACATATTACCTTCATTGTCTTTGTAAACCGGTCATTTGACTGCATATGCATACTTCATAACACATGCACTTAAGGCTCCATTATAATTTCCAGGGTTCACCTCACATGGTGTATGGATGTAAGTGACAAATTTAAACTATAATTGAAGTCTCATTGTTTACATTTCTATGGAATATGTTGCCTGCCTGATTTAGGCTTCCGGGGACTATAAGAAAATAATAAAAGGCAACCATGGTACTGCGCAAGGATGGCAGAGTTGATTCAATGCTTCTCCATCAGCACACACCTGCAGAGCTGACTTATACCAACCCACTCCACATGTAGGCTGACCATACTAGAGGTAGCTAAACTTCTGATCAAAGTGGAGCAATCTTTAGCCCCAGATTTTCTTATAGCCCGCACTGTGAGAATTATGTACATAAGCATCATTGCTGCTAAATGTTCACATGCTAATGTGAACATTTAGCAGCAATGATGCTTATATACAGGTAGCTAATAGCAGGTAGCTAATAGCAGGTAGCTAATATACCTAGTAAGTGAAATTTTCAGGAAACATCTGTTGTTCATACTCCACAATCATAGTTCTAGATGCAGGAGTGAAGCTTTTACTGTGTGCTCATAGTGCACTGTTACATCTCCATCTGCCACGGCCCAATTTCCAAGTCTATAAGAAATTTGCTAGCTGGCCCATGTCTTCACCCTCCACTACATGCCCTCCAACTCACGGTGCTTCAACTCCACCTTCTGATTCAGCATTCAAAGATAATAATTGGGTTTCTCATATGGGATACTGTTTGTCTCAAAATCGTTGCATACATAAAACAACAAGTGGATTAGTATTTTAGTAGAAACCCATAATCAGAGTGTATACATATGCAACAAAGTAAACCAAGATTGAGACAAACAGTGTCCGATCCCCTGACACCTCAACTCTATCTAATCATAGTAATGACCACATTCTACTAATAGGTTTGAGAGTGCATAATAACCCGTAAGGTCTCTGCTTATATTCAGTTGGTGGATGCAAGTGCTCCAGATCATCCCACAAACGTTCTATGATAGTGCAGAGTATAGCGTTGAGTATATAGTGCATGCAGAGTATAGTGCAGAGTGCAGTAAACACAATGCAGTCTCCACGGATACAGTGCTGTACACCACTGGGCCTCACTGCCATGCTACTCTGCAGCTACTGGATGGTACTAGCTGGAGGCCAGACTTGCCCTCTCTCAGGTAATTTCCTGTGACCGTAACCACCTCTATATATCAGCACAACTTCGTTTCTAGCATTTCAATACTGTTACGGGCCTTCAATTTCATATTTCATGATCCACTTTTCCATAACTCGATCGCTCTCCCATACGAGCATAAAAAATTCCATGCCATCATGCATGTGTGTAGTTAATCTTCGCTACCGTGAGTGCAGGGAGAGTGGATGGTTCAACTCTTTGTACACACATGATATATTGCAGACCCAATAGCTAACAGATTCTGATTTTATACTGCAACCATATTCACCATCATCCATGCAGCTGCTGACCTTTCACTGCGTACTGTTACTGTGAGTGCTGTGAGGGAGGATGGCCCAACTCCTGGTGCTAGAGTGACCTGGAGCACAACAGTACCACCTGAGTGTGTGGCATCTGTCACAGTGGAGTTCAGCAGCTGAGGTCATTCAGACTGGTCTCCAGTGTGGTACAACCTACTACATCAAAGTGGTGGTTACTGGAGTAGCCTCACTTAGTACACTGAGCAGCAACCCAGTACGAGTCTATTTTGAAGGTAAAATAGAATAGTTCATGTATGAATGACTTGCGTGAATAATAGCACTTAACTTGATGGGTGTTAGCTATGCCATTTCAGATATACCAGCCCCAGTCAGAGTGACAGGTGAAGCCACTGCAGACAACACAAGTATCCAAGTGTTCTGGGAGTGGCCACGTCAGAGTGTACTGTTGTGTTTTGACAGTGTTAGAGTTGACTACCAACCTGAGGGAGGCTCTCTGATGATGTACACAGGGGACAGTGCAACAGCAACCAGTGCCACCTTGTCCAACCTCCCGTGCAACACACAGTACACCATCAGTGTTGTTGCTGAGGGTGGTAGGACTGGTACAAGGAGACTCACGACAGTGGTTTCACTACCAGCAAGAGGTATTGTAGCACTTGTTATAGCTATGTACATACGTACTTCTTTTAATTATAACCTATCACTTTTACCCCTCCAGCTCCTCCTACTCCCACTGCGGTCACTGGCCTGGTCACCTTAACAGGTATTAGGGTAGCATGGCAGTGGACTAGTTCAGGTCCAGCTCCCAGCTGCTTCAACACCACCAGTGTGACCTACCATCCTGAGGGAGGTGGTGAGTCCTCCCTGCAGCTCAGGGACCCAGCAACAACTGAGACCATCCTCACTGGTCTCCAGTGCAACACACACTACACCATCACTGTGGTGGCCACTGCTGGAGAGCACAGGATAGAGAGTGCAGCAATAGCAGTTTTTCTTCCTCTACGAGGTATACTCGAATCCTGGAAGTTTGAGTTGATATGATCACATGCATGGTCTCTATCACTGCAGGTCCACAGACTCTCTCAGCAGCTGTGCTGTCTCCTACCTCAGTGTATTTGACATGGGTGGCTCCCTGTGACACACAGCAGTACCACATATACTACAGGGGGGACCTATGTTGATGAGGACAGTTTAAATACCAGTCAAAATCAATACACTCTGGTTGGGCTCCAAGAAGGCATAGACTACACCTTCACTGTCAACCAGACTGGGTTTGGAGGAGGTAGAGTGCTCTCTACTGGTCCAGTGTATGCAAGAACCTTCACAGCAGGTACGTATGATGAACTTGGGGTTGGGTGAAATTACCGTACTATTAAATTTTTGCACACTTAGTCCCCATAGGAGCTCCACGGCTACTTGAGGTCACATTTGTACGACACTCAGAAGTAGATCTCATCTGGAAAGAGGTACTTTGTGTTCGACAAAACGGACCAATCACAGGCTATGCTGTGCTGTACTATGCAACCTGTGGTCCTGACAGAGATGTGCAGCAGACCAAGTCAGTAGTGACAACAGGAAGCATCATTGATGGCCTTACTCCAAACACTGAGTATGCTTTCCAAGTGGCAGCAGTGAACACCAATGGAACTGGACCATTCAGTGAAGCCATCACACTGGGAGGTAACAATCAACGTACATTGTGTATCAGTCTTGAGTATCTCTCTAGCTACTTGTGATGCCAGTTGAATGTTTGACGTTCCTTAGTCCCATGTTCTGCATGTATCTGGACTGACTAATTTTATGTATAATTATGATTGTGCTCAGGAGCACCACGGTTGGTTGTGGTCAGTCTAGTGAACCCCATCACTGTGATTATCTCCTGGAGTGAGGTTCAGTGCTTCAATGGAAGTGGAGCAGTCACCCACTACCTTGTGCAGTATCAGTGTGATGGCACTGTCCAGAATGTGACAATGGATGGTATAGTTCAAACTGTCTCAGGCCTGACTCCAAATGCTGCTATGTACACATTCCAAGTGGCTGCAGTCGGGATTAATGAGATGATTGGGCCATTCAGCGATCCCGTCAATGCATCTGCGCTTGGTAAGCACGCGTGATGAGTGCACCTTTTATGCAGTGTATACATAAATCAAGCATAAATGTTTCCACACAGGTGAAATACGCATGCCTCTAGATCTAGAAGAGGAAGTCCCAGCTGCCCCAGTAACAGGTAGTAGACATACAGTAACTACAGCTTCAGAGTTGCATAATTTATGCGCCTTCATTAGGGGACACTTCATTGGGGGCTTGGACAGTGGCAGGAGTTGCCATTGCAGCGGTGCTGGTCCTCCTGGCAGTGGTCCTTGTAGAGTCTACCATCATCTGGTACCAGCAGAGGTAAGATGGAACCCTATAATCATAGAAACAGCCTCGGGACTGCACATGCAGAGGTCCACATTTAGAGAGAAAGTTAATTAGCGTAGCTAATTATCATGCCCTGCAGGGCCACACCTAAGACCACAGAGATCCCTATGAAGGAGTGTTCAGCCTATGGAAAGATTGAAGGTGGTGATGGGAGGGAGGAGAACTACATTTACGAACTCCCTCGTGTACAATGATGTTATCATTAAAGTTGGCCATCATGTGTAAAGAACATGTGCATTTGACCCCCCACTTGTGGAGGGCATCCTGCATGCATAGCCTTGTTCCCAGGCCTTCTACACCTCCAGTTTTTGCTCGTTTACGGTATGCAAAAATACTTGTAGGCAATCAAACAGGTGGTGTAGAAGAAGGTCTGGGAACGAGGCTATAGAAGACTAGCATGCTAGGTATCTTGGGCTAGTAATGTGACTATGAAGCTGGGATTTGCATCATTGTGATCAGCATGAATAGAGCATTCCGATGATGTCTGTTTTGCAGTAGGTTGAATTTTGACCCCAAATCATAATCAAAGGACATCATTTGAAAGCTCTTTTCATGCTCATTCACATACCCAGTGCAAAGTTCTCATTCAAGTCCATTCCCAATACTAATCTTGGTTCATTGGTCCATTTTGGGCAGAATGGTGCATCAGTCACCCTATAGAACAGGAGTGCTGCATGCTGAGTGGTATATAGAGAATGGCCAGGTTCAACTGCAAGGGTAACTCTAGGTCAGACTATGGCCTTGAGTGGTTTATGGGAAATACCACAAGAGACGATGAGGCATGCACTGCCCAACTGTAAGGATATATGCTGATACATCCCTGCATGCTGTGTTGGGGTGTACCGCCTGAGTGCATGCATGATTCCAGATCGCAGTCTTATGAGCATTGCATGGGTGTACCACCAGTGTGCATGATCACATTCTTACGAGTAACAATAATTGATCCTGACCACTCCAACTGCAAGAGAACTCAGCTATACTGACACAACTGATTCAATGCTTCAGCCATGCATACTCCATCATCACACACTTGTCACTGACATCATACTATACTAACCCACTCCTCCGGCTGACCATACTCTATCAACCCACTCCTCCGGCTGACCATACCAGATACTACTGAAGTGATCCAAGTGAAGCAAATGTTAGCCCCAGGAGGTATGTACACACAAACACCAGTCCATGCCTTCTTTATTAGCAATAGCTCCTCCCAATTAATTATGCCAACCATTGATTCTCATTGAAATTTTGCTCCCTACATTGAGTGCATAACATACATGTTTCTATAATGTATGGACACACAGTCATGGAAGTTCTGAACTACGTGAACTCTTAGAAGCAATTACATATTACTTTTCATTATTATCAGGAAACATTTGTTCAGCCTAATGGCTCAGGGTCTTCACAGGGACAGTATAACTATGCATTTAATTTGACCCACAAGGACTGACTTCATTACTTCATTGGTAGTGTTACGGTACTCTCTCTATAGTGTGAGTGCTGCATACTGTAGAAGGTATCTGAGACTTGGTACATAATTATAAGATCTAGATGCAGGTGCATGCATTGTATGCGTGGTTCTTACTGCAGTTATAATTCCAGTTGCAGAAGTGATGCTGGGAAGCTTCTTCTGTGTACTCATAGGGACAAACTGTTACATCTCCTCCACACCCCATCTGATGCCACCATGGTCCAATTTCCAAGTCTATATGCATGCACTTTGTCACTCCTGTTGGCCCGTGTCTTCACTCTCCACTACATGCCACTGTACACTCACGGTACTTCAACTCTATCTTTGATTCAGGGACGCTGTTTGTCTCAAAATCATAAAACAACAATATGGATTTATGCTTTTAGCAGACACTCATATCATGGTTTACATATGTGAGAAAATAAACACAAACAGTGTCTGATACCATGAACCTTAACTCTATCTAATCATAGTAATGACCACACTCTACTAATTATTGGTTTGAGAGTGTGCATAGTTAATAAATAGTCTCTTAGCTATAATATATACGTAAGTGGTGGATGCAACTTTGCTGCCAGTAATTCACTCACATGTTGTAGCTAGTGACATCGATATCATAGCTCGGTGGACTGGATTGCTCCAGAACATCCCATTTCTCTGTAGTCTGACAGTGTACAGTATAGTGCTAGCAAGTGCTTGTAAGAGTGCTATAGCAACAGAAGCTAAGTCCTAGTATAGTGCAGAGTGCAGCAAGCAATGCAGTCACTGCGCATACAGTGCTGTACACCACTGGGCCTCACTGCCATGGTACTCTGCAGCTACTGGATGGTACTAGCTGGAGGACAGACTTGCCCTCTCTCAGGTAACTTCATGTTTCCTGTGACCGTAACTACCTCTGTGTCAGCACAACATGGTTTTAATACCTACTCTTATTCCAAGTAGATGTTCAGTTCCATATTTCCATGCATGATTCACATTTCTGGAACTCTTCCGTATACGTACCTGCTTTTCATATGAGCATGAAATATTCCATGGTTCATTTGTTTTATGACAACTAGCCATATGCAGTCACCATCATGGTGTGTGTATAGTGACTTAATTTTCAGAGTGGTGGGAAAGGGTATGGCTCAACTCTTTGTGCACACATGATATCATTGCGGACCCAATAGCTATCAGATTCTGATTTTATACTGCAACCATATTCACCATTATACATGCAGCTGCTGACCTTTCATTGCGTGCTGTTACTGTGAGTGCTGTGAGAGCTGATGGCCCAACTCCTGGTGCTAGAGTGACCTGGAGCACAACAGTACCACCTGAGTGTGTGGCATCTGTCACAGTGGAGTTCAGAACTAGTAGCGATGGGAGTGTAGTGAGATCCTACACAACTACCAATACATCAGAGACTGAGGTCATTCAGACTGGTCTCCAGTGTGATACAACCTACTACATCAGAGTGGTGGTTACTGGAGTAGACTCAGTGACACTTGGTACACTGATCAGCAACCAAGTACAAGTGATTGTTGGAGGTAAAATCAAAGTCACTGCATGTGTTCGTTGATTTGTGGTCGGAATTCTTATGTTATGCCATTTCAGATATACCAGCCCCATACCTAGTGAGAACTGAAGCCACTGCAGACAACACAAGTATCAAAGTGTTGTGGGAGTGGTCAGGTCAGGGTGTGCTCATGTGTCTTGACAGTGTTAGAGTTGACTACCTACCTGAGGGAGGCTCTCTGATGATGTACACAGTGGACAATGCAACAGCAACCAGTGCCACCTTGTCCAACCTCCCGTGCAACACACAGTACACCATCAGTGTTGTTGCTGAGGGTGGTATAACTAGTATGAGGAGTCTCGCCACAGTGGTGTCTCTACCAGCAAGAGGTACTGTTACAGCTAACTAATATACACTTAATTTAGCTACAAGTAGTGTCTACAGAGTGGTTTCTCTGCCAGCAAGAGGTATTGTAGCAGTTATCAGACACTTTAACCACATAGTACAATACTTTGATCTGTATCCCTCCAGCCCCTCCCACTCCCACTGAGGTCACTGTTCAGGTCATGAATGCCTCAAGTGTCAGGGTAGCATGGCAGTGGACTAGTTCAGGCCCAGCTCCCAGCTGCTTCAACACCACCCATGTGACCTACCATCCTGAGGGAGGTGGTGAGTCCTCCCTGCAGCTCAGGGACCCAGCAGCAACTGAGACCATCCTCACTGACCTCCAGTGCAACACACACTACACCATCACTGTGGTGGCCACTGCTGGAGAGCACAGGAGAGAGAGTGCAGCAATGTTCCTTCCTCTACAAGGTATACTAGAATTCTGGAAGTTTGTGTTGATAATGATCACACACGTGGTATCATGCACTGCAGGTCCACAGAATCTCTCCGCAGCTGTGCTGTCTCCTACCTCAGTGTATTTGACATGGGTGGCTCCCTGTGACACACAGCAGTACCATATACACTACAGGGGGACATGTGGGACCTATGTTGATGAGGACAGTTTGGATACCAATCGTACTGACTACACAGTTAATCAACTCCAAGAAGGCATCAACTACACTTTCACTGTCAACCAGACTGGGTTTGGAAGAGGTAGAGTGCTGTCTGCTGGTCCAGTGTGTGCAAGGACTTTAACAGCAGGTAACTATAATGGTATGAAGATAATTGAGCTGAATTTCTTAGCAATTAGCTATAGACTTGGACATCAACGGTACTTGCAATTAGTTTATCTCAAATGATTGGGCCATTCAGCGATCCTGCAAATACATCTGTATCTGGTAGTGCTCTAAGACACAATCAATATGCATGAAAATATGATGTCACTCGCTGACTGCAGGTACAATACCCATGTGTCCAGAAGAAGGCTCAGGTAATGATACAGCTAAAGTAGCTCAGTAGAAAAGCACTGTGGAGAAAAATCAATTCCATATAATTATGATTGTGCAGATGGAACCAGTTCATCCACTGATCCTGGACCCAGGTCGTCCTCTGACCCTGGTCTGCTGGCAGGAGTTGTTATGTCGGTGATTGTGCTCGTGGTTTCAGCTGCTAGCATTGTGGTCCTCATTATCCTGTGGAGGTTAGACCCTACTGTTCACCTTTGTTGACATGATATTAACCATTCCTAAGTACATGTTTTACACTGCATGGGGTATGTAGTCCAGACTCTATTTATGGTATCCCCACATATGACTTTCCTTTAGACGTAGACAAGGTAGAAAGGGCATGAAGGCTGTTGTAGTGGGATTGGCTGAGATGACAGATGGTGACAGCAAAGAGGAACAGGATACAGCTACAGCTGTTGACAACATCTGCTATGTTCCTAGTACGTTCAACATATAGTGTTATGGCCTATAGATATAGCATGGTAGTCAGTGCTGTATGCAGGGACTGTATAAGTCATATGACATGCGATTGCCTGTATTATAGCTAACATATGTGAGGTGCATACACATTGCTAGGTAACAACATTCACATCTTGTTGGTGTGCGTCTTATTGCTTCAAACTCCACTGGTGCATTTACATGTCCCCATGGCAGTGATCAAGAGAGCATGATGACATCATCATCAACACAATGACGATGATGTCATTATGCGCTCTTGCAGTGCTATGCCTAGCAGGTACAGCAAATTCTATTGACATATGAAGTCTACAGCCATGCACACTTCCATAAAATACAAGACAAACCATCACATTACGGGAAGAGCTATAGCACATAAACAGTCTGGACTCCAGTGGCTGGGATTGAAGCTCTTACATAAGGTGTAAAACGACATGTATAGCGGCATGCCCTCTCAGGACTACAGATCGGCAAACAAATAGGTCTTTGCACTCTTTACACTTGGAGTGTAAGTACAGTGTTGCGATGAATTGTGTTGTGTACCAGTGCATGCACCCTAAGTTAAGTGATGTAGCAAGCAAGGTATGAGCAGTGTTGCAGTAACTACATTACCAACACACGCACACAGTCTCCCCACCAACCATTGTGGATTACCAGCAGAAGGTGCTGTCTTTGGAGGGGGAGCAGGTCACCCTGACAGTGAAGGTTGCTGGCAGCCCCACCCCCACTATCACATGGCTCTTCAATGGGAAGAAGGTGAAGGATGACTACTCCACTGAGGTGGGGAAGGATGGATCACTGACACTCACGTGTGTGGAGCTGAAGCATGCTGGCACCTACACCTTCAGTGTCAGCAACAGTATGGGCAGTGTGGAGGGGTGCACCAAACTGGTCGTCCACACTGAGGATGAGGACTGTACCAGTGCACCCAAAGTTGAGAGCAACCCAGTTGGCAAGGAAACGTTTGGAGAGTATGTTTCCGGCCTTCATGCCCACAACAACAGTGCTTTCTTTTCACAATACCAGGTAATAAAATTTAAGCACCTCCACACACACACACACACAACAGTGACTTGTCCTCCACTATAGACCTTGCCCTCTGGGGAGGAAGGCCATCAGGTGACCATAGGCATTGCCTCATCAAACAGGCTCCTGAATCGATTCAGAAACATCACAGCTTGTGAGCCAAGTTATTCTTGTTTAATGTAATTTATTAAGAGATGTGGTTACCCTTTTATGATAGATGATGATCATCGTGTTCTTCTGGAGCCCATCTCTGGAAGAGTGAATTGTGAGCACGAATACATCAACGCCTCCTACATAGATGTAAGACCCTCCACACAATATACAATACGTACATGTATATATCACTGGTATAGTACTACGTACATCTGACACACAGGGCTATTCTCAGCGCAGGAGGTACATTGCCACCCAGGGTGAGCTAGTAATACTCTCAGTAGTATGCATTGAAGTATTGACACAAACCTTTGCAGGTCCCCTCCCAAACACTGTCACTGACTTCTGGTGGCTGGTGTGGCAGGAGAGGATCCATGTAGTTGCCATGGTAACCAATGTTGTGGAAGGGGGACAGCAGAAGTGTGAGCAGTACTGGCCCAGCCAGGAGACCCAGGAGTACGGTCCATTCAAAGTCACCCTCACAGACCAGCAGGTGTTTGCAGACTACACGCTCCGACAGCTGCTTGTTGCTGTGAGTGTTGTGGTATTTTTATGTTGAGTTGCTGTCCTTGTACTTATATGTGCACTTGTGTAACTGGCGTACTAGCCATGCATATGCCTGCATTGTCTTCTACTCCCATAGTGTGACCAGGGTGGGAGGACTCCTCTGAAGGTGACCCAGTTCCACTTTACTTCCTGGCCAGACCACGGTGTTCCAGAGTATGCTGGGCCAACCCTCAACTACCTCCATCGGATGAAGGCCCAGGTGAAACCCTCCAGAGGATCCAAACTGGTTCACTGCAGGTCAGCAAGAAATGGATTTACTGCATGTGGGCTGGATAGGAGTAGAAGTGTGGTGTGCCCAGTCTTTGTGAATGGTGTGTGTGGGTTGGATCCAAGATCTAGACATGAATGGCTCATCAAGGCGGTGTCTGTCTCTCTGCAGTGCTGGTGTTGGGAGGACTGGCACACTGATTGCCATTGACACAGCTCTGGAGCAGGCTGCCCAGGAGGGTGTGGTGGACATCCCAGCCACTGTCACCAAGATGAGGAGGCAGCGCATGAAGATGGTCCAATCACCAGTGAGCATGCAGTTACAAGCATTTGATAAATATAGTTTTGAGTCCACATCACTTGGCAAACTAAAGAACTTCTGTCTCAGCCAGTAACAGCCTAACAGGGTGAAACATGCTGTAGAACACGTTTTCACATGCTCATTACAGAAGTGGTACATGCAGGTTGTGCCAATATCCCTCTCTGTGACCCAACCAGGAGCAGTATGCGTTCATCCATGATGCTGTTCTGGAGTCCCTCACCTGTGGGGACACCCAGATCCCAGCCTCAGGACTGGTCGGTGCCATTGAGAAGCTGAAGCAGACGGACAGTGAAACTGGGAGGACAGGATTTGAGACCCAGTTTCATGTACGTCATAACAAGTGGACCTACACAGTCCTGTTGATTTGTGTGTCAGTACCGCTCACTGAAATTCAATTTCAGGGGGACCCGAAATCAGGCCTACTCCACAGTTTCAGAGTGCACAAAAACATTTGCCAGGACAAACAAACAGATGGCTATTAGCTATTACCATTATAATAACATCATCAGGTCCACGACATGTACTGTCTTTGAGTACACATGCACTTTAGCTGTTTATGAATGCAGCACAAACAGGATCGCTATTAGCTATTGCCATCGACCATTTGTCTGTATCAACAGGTCCTCAGTCTGGTGACTCCTAAACCTACTGAGGTCATCAGAACCTCTGCCTTCCGCTTCCCTGATGTAAACAGGAGCACAGACTTCCTGCCACGTGAGACAAAGAATTTGATAATGATAAAATTGGAGCTATAACATTTGTTTTGAACACACATGCAGCTGACACCTGGAGAGTTGTACTGAAGGGCGAGAGTAATGACTACATTCACGCCAGCTTTGCACATGTGAGAGCAGCATGATCTGTGTCACTGCTTGTACTGAATGCTAAAGATCGTTGTGGTAGATGTGGAACACTTAAGAGATGGCATAATACATGGTACACTGAAATCTTTGCCATGATCACTGACAGCGATCATGGCAAAGGTTTCAGTTTGATCCTTCATTACTATCAATGAACAATTTGGTAGTGGTATCTAATATATAGCTTAGCAATAGTAAAATACCCCAAACTCCTATTCAGTGTGCTCTTCACCTCTTGATATAGAATATCATTAATAAAAGTTACTGTGCTGGCAATACACTTCAACCCAGCCTTCCCCAAGAGGAACTTTGTCTGGCTGTGGTTTATTGACCTGAATCACAAGGATGATGTAATAGGTTTGGATTCTGTTGACCGCTTTATTGGGAAACAATTCCTCGCTTCATCATTGTCCAGATCATCCAGATCTGTTTCCCCATTCTTATAACTGTGCACACATGCAGGGCTACAAGCAGTGCAAAGGATTCATCATCGCCCAGGCTCCGATGAAGATCACATGCCGAGACTTCTGGAAGATGATCTATGAGAGGGAGTGTGGGGTGGTCGTGATGCTGTCAGACCTGGTGGAGAATGGAAGGGTACGGTACAGCACTGCTGACATTGTAGCTGCATGAGTGTGTAGCTATACATCTCAGTTGCATGGTGAGCTGGAAAGGTCAGGCTACCTCTGCATATAGTGTTACGTACCTTAACAAGTTGTGTCACAATACCATGTGAGATGTCATGAACAGATGAAGTTCTTTGATACTTCTCTCTTCCCTGCAGGAGGTGTGTCACCAGTACTGGCCCACTGGCGACACCAAGGAGGTGCAGAAGTTTGGGGAGTTCAATGTCTCTGTCCTCCAAGCCACACAGCAGGATGGCTTCATACAGCGCATGCTCAGTGTCACCAACCCCAAGGTAAGGGGCGGGCATGTGTGATTGTCTGAGTTATTCATAGTTGTTATACCTAATTGTTGGCTTTGAGTATATGTGCTTGTGCACACTTCCACATTCTGTATCTGAACTTAGCCCCTGCTCACTCACGTACCTCCTGCCTTTGATCCTGCAGTCTGGCCAGGTGCACGAGGTGACCCAGTTCCAGATGTCGTGCTGGACCCCTGAGGGTCTGTGCACCTCCCCCCATGCCATCATTGACATCATTGAGCAGGTGTTGGTGATACAGAGGAGGACCGGAAACAGGCCCATTGTGGTCCATGGCAGGTGGGTTGGGTCCTTCTCCCATTTTGCACATATATAGATACATGTATATATACAGTAGTGTTCGCAGGTTTGTATCCTGCAATTTCTGTGTTTGCATGCATCTCTGTTTCACACACACACACACACACACACCACACCACACACTTGCACTGTATGCAGTGACACGGTGAGTCGGTGTGGAGTGTTCTGTTCTCTGATCAATGCCACTGAATGCTGCAAGACGGAGGGCATTGTGGATGTGTTCCAGGTGGTGAAGGCACTCCGCATCCAGAAACCAGGCAGTGTGCTCACTGTGGTAAGCTTGAGCATTGAGATGTGCAGACCAACTGGAATGTGACCCTGGTCTGTCTCTTCCCTGCAGGAGCAATATCGTTTCATATTTGACCTCATGCTTGTGTTTCTTGATTCATTCAGCATCTACTCCAATTTTAAGTGACGTAGTAGCAACCATTGTTCATTGTCTTTGTAAACTGGTCATTTGACTGCATATGCATACTTCATAATACATGCATGCACTTAAGGCTCCATTATAATTTCCAGGGTTCACCTCACATGGTGTGGAAGTAAGTGACAAATTCAAACTCTAATTGAAGTTTCATTGTTTACGTTCCTATGGAATCTGTTGTCTGCCTGACTTACAATGTAGGCTCACGGGGACTATACAAAAATAATAAACGGCAACCATGGTACTGCACACAAGGATGGCAGAGTTGATTCCATCAGCACACACCTGCAGAGCTGACTTATACCAACCCACTCCACATGTAGGCTGACCATACTAGAGGTAGCTAAACTTCTGATCAAAGTGGAGCAACCTTTAGCCCCAGATTAGCGGCATAGATTGGTATTGAGGTTTGTGTGTCTATGCCGCTCTAGTGACAGACATACTATGCACTCAATGTACTGTGAGAATTATGTACACACCCACCCACTATGTGAACATTTAGCAGCAATGATGCTTATATACAGGTAGCTAATAGCAGGTAGCTAATATACCTAGTAAGTGAAATTTTCAGGAAACATCTGTTGTTCTTACTCCACAATCATAGTTCTAGATGCAGGAGTGAAGCTTTTACTGTGTGCTCATAGTGCACTGTCACATCTCCATCTGCCACGGCCCAATTTCCAAGTCTATAAGAAATTTGTCTCCCTAGATGGCCCATGTCTTCACCCTTCACTAGTAGGCCTTGGAGGATTTTTCTCGGACTTTTACCTATATTTCTTTTCTTTTTTTCTTCTGTTATTATTCTATTTTTCTTTTTTACTCACCTATTTTTCTCAATTATGATTCTGAAAATTCTCATCAATACACACTTGTAAACACTTGAAAACTGACTATTTTTGGGAGACAATGTCACTGTGACAGTGCGTCAATAACAATAAACTATCAGGCTACGTGTTTTACTAGTATACTTCTGAGTAGTTCTATCTAATACGTATAGCTATAACCTACGTAGCTAGCTAATACGTAACCAGCCTAACGTATAGTAGTCTACATTGCTACTTCTAAACCCGTACCTGACGTTGATTACAAATTACAAACCCATCATTTTGTACCTATTTTTTGCATCAGAGTCAGAAAGTGTACCTATTTTTCCCAACATAATTCACTATGCTCAGAGGCACCTATATTCCCCAAAATTATGCTAGCAAAGTCCGCCAAGGCCAACATGTATCCACTACATGCCCTCCTACTCATGGTGCTTCAACTTTATCTTTTGATTCAGCATTATTATTGGGCTTCTCATATGGGATGCTGTTTGTCTCAAAATCGTTGCGTACATAAAACAACAATATAGATCTATGAAACCTAGTGTACATATGCAACAAAGTAAACCAAGATTGAGACAAACAGTGTCCGATCCCCTGACACCTCAACTCTATCTAATCACAGTAATGGCCACATTCTACTAATTGGTTTGAGAGTGCATAATAACCCGTAAGGTCTCTGCTTATATTCAGTTGGTGGATGCAAGTGCTCCAGAACATTCCACAAACGTTCTATGATAGTGCAGAGTATAGCGTTGAGTATATAGTGCGTGCAGAGTATAGTGCAGAGTGCAGTAAACACAATGCAGTCTCCACGGATACAGTGCTGTACACCACTGGGCCTCACTGCCATGGTACTCTGCAGCTACTGGATGGTACTAGCTGGAGGACAGACTTGCCCTCTCTCAGGTAATTTCCTGTGACCGTAACCACCTCTATATATCAGCACAACTTCGTTTCTAGCATTTCAATACTGTTACTGGCCTTCAATTTCATATTTCATGATCCACTTTTCCATAACTTGATCACTCTCCCATACGAGCATAAAAAATTCCATGCCATCATGTGTGTGTGTAGTTAATCTTCATATTAGCTACTGTGAGTGCAGGGAGAGTGGATGGTTCAACTCTTTGTACACACATGATATATTGCGGACCCAATAGCTATCAGATTCTGATTTTATACTGCAACCATATTCACCATCATCCATGCAGCTGCTGACTACTCACTGCGTACTGTTACTGTGAGTGCTGAGAGGGAGGATGGCCCAACTCCTGGTGCTAGAGTAACCTGGAGCACAACAGTACCACCTGAGTGTGTGGCATCTGTCACAGTAGAGTTCAGGACTAGTAGCAGTGGGAGTGTAGTGAGATCCTACACAACTACCAATACATCAGAGACTGAGGTCATTCAGACTGGTCTCCAGTGCAATACAACCTACTACATCAGAGTGGTGGTTTCTGGAGTAGCCTCACTTAGTACACTAAGCAGCAACCAAGTACAAGTCTATTTTGAAGGTAAAATAAGAATAGTTCATGTATGAATGACTTGCATGAATAATAGCACTTAAGGTAGTAAACATGGGTACCGCGATCTCCGAAACCAAGTTGATGGATAAATGGGCAGCATCAAAGCGTACACAAGTTTCAGCAATACTTTGCATCAAACTGCTCCCTCTGCTTGAAAATGCCCTAAAACTCAATTTTAAGGCCCTCTACGAAACTGAAAATTTGGACCCTCTCCAAGGCCCCACCCACACTCTGACCCCATCATCAATACACACACAAAACAGGCCCCAAAACTACGGATGGATTTACCACCTGCTCTCCTCACTTGCAGGCTACAGCCCAAAACTCACTGCCACCCTCAAAAACAGAGGTTTGGCTACCCTAGGCTTTCAAAAAAAATTCCACGCACACCAACTAAAACCGACTCAAGCCAAGGCCAGTTTCCAAAAGGTCAACCTACCCCCTGCAAAACTAGGGATGCTTTTCCACGTTCACCTCTCGGTTACCGAGTTTTGGCCACACATCTACTCCCTCTCACCAGCCCAGTCCAGCTACCAAACCAGCCAAATTCGCCCTAACACGAAAATGGGCGGGGCCTGTAATGCCGAAAGGTCAACTCTCTAGAGTACCTTGGCCAGGGAGCTGTCGGAGGCTGTTCACTTTCCAGGCTGTTCTTCGGCCACTTCAGCAGACCCACAAACATTCCTGCTCACTCCACCTAGCTATTCACACACAGATAGCCCATCGCCACATTCAATCAGCTAGAATAGCTTCTTACTTAAAAAAAAAGAAAAGAAAAAAAAAAAAAAAAAAAAGTGTTCAAACAAATCTTCAAAGTACCGCACGGCCACATCAGAGTACCGATTTGAAACTCGAAAGGGCCGCTAGCCGCATCAAAGAAAGAAGCCCCCCTTGTTTATTCCGGTTGCCGCCATGGGAAAACGTAAACAGATGAATAACTCTAAATAACCGTATGCAAGTGACGTCATCTCATTAATTATTCATGAGCAAAATTGCGCGATTTCGCCGATGCCGTGCTTCCTACCTTAACTTGATATAGCTATGGGTGTTATGCCATTTCAGATATACCAGCCCCAGTCAGAGTGGCAGCTGAAGCCACTGCAGACAACACAAGTATCCAAGTGTTCTGGGAGTGGCCACGTCAGAGTGTACTGTTGTGTTTTGACAGTGTTAGAGTTGACTACCAACCTGAGGGAGGCTCTCTGATGATGTACACAGTGGACAGTGCAACAGCAACCAGTGCCACCTTGTCCAACCTCCCGTGCAACACACAGTACACCATCTGTGTTGTTGTTGTGGGTGGTAGGACTGGTACAAGGAGTCTCACCAGAGTGGTTTCACTACCACCAAGAGGTATTGTAGCACAGCTATGTACATACGTACTTCTTTTAACCCATCATGTTTTACCCCTCCAGCCCCTCCTACTCCCACTGTGGTCACTGGCCTGGTCACCTTAACAGGTATCAGGGTAGCATGGCAGTGGACTACCGGTAGTTCAGGTCCAGCTCTCAGCTGCTTCAACACCACCCGTGTGACCTACCATCCTGAGGGAGGTGGTGAGTCCTCCCTGCAGCTCAGGGACCCAGCAGCAACTGAGACCATCCTCACTGGTCTCCAGTGCAACACACGCTACACCATCACTGTGGTGGCCACTGCTGGAGAGCATAGGAGAGAGAGTGCAGCAATAGCAGTTTTTCTTCCTCTACGAGGTATACTAGAATCCTGGAAGTTTGAGTTGATATGATCACATGCATGCTCTCTACCACTGCAGGTCCTCAGGATCTCTCAGCGGCTGTGCTGTCCCCTGCCTCAGTGTATTTGGCATGGGTGGCTCCCTGTGACACACAGCAGTACCATATATACTACAAGGGGACATGTGGGACCTATGTTGATGAGGGCAGTTTAAATACCAGTCAAAATCAATACACTCTGGTTGGGCTCCAAGAAGGCATAGACTACACCTTCACTGTCAACCAGACTGGGTTTGGAGGAGGTAGAGTGTTCTCTACTGGTCCAGTGTATGCAAGAACCTTCACAGCAGGTACGTATGATGAACTTGGGGTTGGGTGAAATTACCGTACTATTTTGCACACTTAGTCCCCATAGGAGCTCCACGGCTACTTGAGGTCACATTTGTACGACACTCAGAAGTAGATCTCATCTGGAAAGAGGTGCTTTGTGTTCAACAAAACGGACCAATCACAGGCTATGTTGTGCGATACTATGCAACCTGTGGTCCTGACAGAGATGTGCAGCAGACCAAGTCAGTAGTGACAACAGGAAGCATCATTGATGGTCTTACTCCAAACACTGAGTATGCTTTCCAAGTGGCAGCAGTGAACACCAATGGAACTGGCCCGTTCAGTGAAGCTATCACACTGGGAGGTAACAATCAACGTACATTGTGTAGCTATCAGTCTTGAGTATCTCTCTAGCTACTTGTGATGCCAGTTGAATGTTTGACATTCCTTAGTCCCATGTTCTGCATGTATCTGGACTGACTAATTTTACGTATATGATTGTGCTCAGGAGCACCACGGTTGGTTGTGGTCAGTCTAGTGAACCCCATCACTGTGATTATCTCCTGGAGTGAGGTTCAGTGCTTCGATGGAAGTGGAGCAGTCACCCACTACCTTGTGGAGTATCAGTGTGATGGCACTGTCCAGAATGTGACAATGGATGGTATAGTTCAAACTGTCTCCGGCCTGACTCCAAATGCTGCTATGTACACATTCCAAGTGGCTGCAGTCGGGATTAATGAGATGATTGGGCCATTCAGCGATCCCGTCAATGCATCTGCGCTTGGTAAGCACGCGTGATGAGTGCACCTTTTATGCAGTGTATACATAAATCAAGCATAAATGTTTCCACAATACGCATGCCTCTAGATCTAGAAGAGGAAGTCTCAGCTGCCACAGTAACAGGTGATACAGTGACAGGTATATACAGTAACTACAGCTTCAGAGTTGCATAATTTATGCGCCTTCATTAGGGGACACTTCGTTGGGGGCTTGGACAGTGGCGGGAGTTGCCATTGCAGCAGTGCTGGTCCTCCTGGCAGTGGTCATTGTAGAGTCTACCGTCATCTGGTACCAGCAGAGGTAAGATGGAACCCTACAATCATAGCAACAGCCTCGGGACTGGATGTGGCTTAAATTTGTCTGCACATGCAGAGGTCCACATTTAGAGAGAAATTTTGTTTACCATGTTAACCCTTTAACCACCGAATTCTTCCCACCAAGACCACACATTTTCATGCATTCAGCGCACACCACTTTCGTAGGTACTCCTCTCCCACAGCATTCGCTGCTCAGCGGCCAAACTTGGTGGGGCCCGCACACATGGAGAGACCCCTCTGGCAATACCGTTAATGATATTCATGACCCCCCACAAGCCCAGCAATCGGAGGTCAAAAGTGGATGTCGGCCGGATTTTCGCCCAGCATTTCCCTAAACTTGGGCCAGATCTGACTGATGGCACACTTTACACCACCAATTTGCATGTTTTCTTGAGGCCCTGGGTGGGGTCTATGAATATCATTAGAATCAAAAAATCCTCGGGTCAATGAATCTCATTAAAATCGATAAACGCCCACGACATGCGAAGGGGGGGGGGGCTGCCGCCCCCCCTTTCGATACCCCCCTGCTTGTACATTTAGTGGGGGAGGCGCACCGAAATCTGACCAAATTTATGAGTTCGGCCCTCAAAGTCGTCCCTGGGCCCTCTGAAGCTTTTTTGGTCGCTCTTTGGACTGACGAGAAGCCCTAAAAGTGCATAGGGTCTAAATGACGTCTATAGACGTCAATGGTCAATGGGGCTTAAAGGGTTAATTAGCGTACCTAATTATCATGCCCTGCAGGGCCACACCTAAAACCACAGAGATCCCAATGAAGGAGTGTTCAGCCTATGGAAAGATTGAAGGTGGCGATGGGAGGGAGGAGAACTACATTTATGAACTCCCTCGTGTACAATGATGTTATCATTAAAGTTGGCCATCATGCGTAAAGAACATGTGCATTTGACCCCCAACTTGTGGAGGGCGTCCTGCATGCATAGCCTTGTTCCCAGGCCTTCTACACCTCCAGTTTTTGATCGTTTACAGTATGCAAAAATACTTGTAGGCAATCAAAACTGGTGGTGTAGAAGGAGACCTGGGAACGAGGCTATGCATGCAGTTATAGCAGACTAGCATGCTAGGTATCTTGGGCTACAAATGTGACTATGAAGCTGGGATTTGCACCATTGTGATCAGCATGAATAGAGCATTCCGATGATGTCTGTTTTACTGTAGGTTGAATTTTGACCCAAAATCAAAGGACATCACTTCAAAGCTCTTTTCATGCTGATCACAATGGCACAATTCCAGCTTCATATCTCATTCACATACCCACAACTACCTAGTGCAAAGTTCTCCATTCCCAATACTAATTTTGGTTCATTGGTCCATTTTGGGCAGAATAGTGCATCAGTCACCCTATAGAACAGGAGTGCTGCATGCTAGCGCTTCTAAAATTGGCATGTCAAAATGTGCCATAATTGGTAGAATGTACTTTGCCAAGTTGCGACAACCACAGAGTAGATGTATACAGTGCAGAGCAGCTAGTGGGGAGCTGAAGCACATGTTTGTACATAGTTGTGTGTCCTGTACAAACATGCTGAGTGGTATATAGAGAATGGCCAGGTTCAACTGCAAGGGTAACTCTAGGTCAGACTACGGCCTTGAGTGGTTTATGGGAAATACCACAAGAGACGATGAGGCATGCACTGCCCAACTGTAAGGATATAGCTAACTGTAAATGCTGATACATCCCTGCATGCTACATTGGGGTGTACCGCCTGAGTGCATGCATGATTCCAGATCGCAGTCTTACGAGCATTGCATGGGTGTACCACCAGAGTGCATGATCACATTCTTACGAGTAACAATAATTGATCCTGACCACTCCAACTGCAAGAGAGCCCAGCTATACTGACACATTGATTCAATGCTTCAGCCATGCATACTCCATCATCACACACTTGTCACTGACATCATACTCTATCAACCCACTCCTCCTGCTGACCATACTATATAGATAACTACTGATCCAAGTGAAGCAAATGTTAGCCCCAGGAGGTATGTATACACAAACACCAGTCCATGCCTTCTTTATTAGCAATAGCTCCTCCCAATTAATTATACCAACCATCACCGCCAACCATTGATTCTTGTTGAAATTTTGCTCTCTACATTGAGTGCATAAAGTCTTAGAAGCAATTAATGTGTCTTACATATTTAAGCCGGCATATTACTTGTTTAATTTTCCCCCGTTATTATCAGGAAACATTTGTTCAGCCTAATGGCTCAGGGTCTTCACAGGGACAGTATAACTATGCATTTAATTTGACCCACAAGGACTGACTTCATTACTTCATTGGTAGTGTTACTCTCTCTAGAGTGAGGCTGCATACTGTATACGAGGGTTTCTGAGACTTGGTACATAATTATAAGATCTAGATGCAGGTGCATGCATTCTATGCGTGGTTCTTACTGTAGTTATAATTCTAGTTGCAGAAGTGCTGCTGCAAAGCTTCTTCTGTGTACTCATAGGGACAGGCAAACAGCGTCCCTGAATCAAAAGGTGGAGTTGAAGTACCGTGAGTGTATATGTGTAGGAGGGCATTTAGTGGGGGTTGAAGACACATACGGGCCAACTGGAGTGACAAAGTGAATATAGACTTGGAAATTGTACCATGGTGGCATGAGATGGGGTGTGGAGGAGATGTAACAGTTTTGAAATCATGGATTTTAGCAGAAACTCATATTCATAGTTTACATATGCGACAAAATAAAGACAAACAGCATCCCATAAACTCTATCTAATCATAGTAATGACCACACTCTACTAATAGGTTTGAGAGTGCATAGTTGTTCAGTTGGTGGATGCAACTTTGCTGCATGCCAGTAATTCACTCACGTGTTGTAGCTAGTGACATCGATATCTAGCCTCGTTCCCAGTCCCACGCCCAGCTTTTCGTCGCTGCTTAGTACGGTAAGTACCCTGGAGTCACCGGGCCATCCACTGACCCTGGAGCTACCGGGTCATCCACTGACCCTGGAGCCACCGGGCCATCCACTGACCCTGGAGCTACCAGGTCATCCACTGACCCTGGAGCCACCAGGTCATTCACTGACCCTGGAGCCAGGCCATCATTGGACCCTGACCTGTTGGCAGGAGTTTCTGTGGTTCTCATTCTGCTGGTGCTTGCAGCAGCCTGCATTGTCACCCTCATTATCTGGTGGAGGTAAGACTTTGTCAAGTGCATGTTTAAGTACTTTTCAGAGTATTCCGCACTCTATTTATGCATGGCTTTCCTTTAGAGGTAGGCAAGGTAGAAAGGGCATGAAGGTCACTGCAGTGGAATTGGCTGAAATACCAGATACTGACAGCAAAGAAGAACAGGATACAGCTACAGCTGTTGACAACATCTGCAATGAGCGAATTCCGAGTGAGTTAATGTATTGCATCACTTATCATGGGCATTCACATGAATTTGTTGTTCTGAGCAACTATACAAGTTCAAGCACAAGACAAACTACAGCTATATCCCATCGTTATCACCATGCACTCTTGTGCAAAATTACAGCCTATAGAAAGCATGTTCTCATTGGCAGAGATTAAAGGCCTTATCAAGGTTTGAACTGACAGGTGTCCTCTCAGGGCTGCAAATGAGCAAACAAGAGCGGCAAGTGCTTGGTCATTGCAGTCTAGTACATTGCAGTATGGCAGTTGGAACTTGCAATTGGGGTGTAATTAATTCTGATGATGAGTGTGCCTGAGCAGTTTGTGAGTACATTTATATAGCTAGTCTTTACAGTATGAATTAGCAGTGTTGTAAATTGCAGAATGTTTTCTCACTTTATGAGCAGTGTTGCAATAACTACATTACCAACACCCACACAGCCTCCCCACCGACCATTGTGGATTACCAGCAGATGTCACTGTCTTTGGAGGGGGAGCAGGTCACCCTGACAGTGAAGGTTGCTGGCAGCCCCACCCCCACTATCACATGGCTCTTCAATGGGAAGAAGGTGAAGGATGACTACTCCACTGAGGTGGGGAAGGATGGATCACTGACACTCACGTGTGTGGAGCTGAAGCATGCTGGCACCTACACCTTCAGTGTCAGCAACAGTATGGGCAGTGTGGAGGGGTGCACCAAACTGGTCGTCCACACTGAGGATGAGGACTGTACCAGTGCACCCAAAGTCGAGAGCAACCCAGTTGCTAAGGAGACGTTCGGAGAGTATGTTTACGGCCTTCATGCCCACAACAACGCTGCTTTCTTTTCACAATACCAGGTAATGAACTTAAGCACCTCCACACACATACACACACACAACAGTGAATTGTCCTCCGCTATAGACCTTGCCCTCTGGGGAGGAAGGCCATCAGGTGACCATAGGCATTGCCTCATCAAACAGGCTCCTGAATCGATTCAGAAACATCACAGCTTGTGAGCCAAGTTATTCATGTTTAATTAATAACTAATTTAATTTATGATATGTGGTTTCACTTTTATGATAGATGACGATCGGCGTGTTGTTCTGGAGCCCATCTCTGGAAGAGTGAATTGTGAACACGAATACATCAATGCCTCCTACATAGATGTAAGATCCTCCACACAATATACAATATGACATATATTAGCTACTAGTGATAAGAGTCAAGTGCCCGCTACAACGACGTACTCCCAATTCGGGTCCACTAGTGTTGAAAACTAATACCGGGTACATGAGTGAATGGAGTGGTCCTCGATGAGCCAGGTGTTAGCAGTTCTAATGCAACGTTTCGACCCTACTGGGTCTTCTTCATGTATACATCTGACACACATGCAGGGCTATTCTCAGCGCAGGAGGTACATTGCCACCCAGGGTGAGCTAGTAATACTCTCAGTAGTATGCATTGAAGTATTGACACAAACCTTTGCAGGTCCCCTCCCAAACACTGTCACTGACTTCTGGTGGCTGGTGTGGCAGGAGAGGATCCATGTAGTTGCCATGGTAACCAATGTTGTGGAAGGGGGACAGCAGAAGTGTGAGCAGTACTGGCCCAGTCAGGAGACCCAGGAGTACGGTCCATTCAAAGTCACCCTCACAGACCAGCAGGTGTTTGCAGACTACACCATCCGACAGCTGCTTGTTGCTGTGAGTGTTGTGGCAGTCTTCACATTTATATCTGTATTTATATCTAAGGCAGTTTGATTGCAAGATTACACTAGTCTTGTCAGCTGCAGCCCACTTCAGTGGTAAGTTGCATACTAGCCATGCCTGCATTGTCTTCTACTCCCACAGTGTGACCAGGGTGGGAGGACTCCACTGAAGGTGACCCAGTTCCACTTCACTTCCTGGCCAGACCACGGTGTTCCAGAGTATGCTGGGCCAACCCTCAACTACCTCCGTTGGATGAAGGCCCAGGTGAAACCCTCCAAGGGATCCAAACTGGTGCACTGCAGGTCAGCAAGAAATTTATTGTGGGCTGGATGGAGTAGAAATGTGTAGCATGTCCAGTCTTTGTGAATGGTGTGTGTGGGTTGGGTCCAAGACATGAAAAGCTCATCTTGGTGGTGTCTGTCTCCCTGCAGCGCTGGTGTCGGGAGGACTGGCACACTGATTGCCATTGACACAGCTCTGGAGCAGGCTGCCCAGGAGGGTGTGGTGGACATCCCTGCCACTGTCACCAAGATGAGGAGGCAGCGCATGAAGATGGTCCAATCACCAGTGAGCAGTTACAAACATTTGAATTAATGGGGTGATAAATAGTTTTGAGTTCACATCACTTGGTAACTAAAGAACTTTTGTCTCAGGGTGAAACATGCTGTATAGTTTTCACATGCTCATTACAGAAGTGGCATGTGCAGGATGTGCCAATATCCCTCTCTGTGACCCAACCAGGAGCAGTATGCGTTCATCCATGATGCTGTTCTGGAGTCCCTCACCTGTGGGGACACCCAGATCCCAGCCTCGGGACTGGTCGGTGCCATTGAGAAGCTGAAGCAGATGGACAGTGAAACTGGGAGGACAGGATTTGAGACCCAGTTCCATGTACGTCATAACAAGTGGACCTACACAGCCCTGTTGATTTGTGTGTCAGTACCTCTGACTGAAATTCAATTCCAGAGGGGACCCGAAATCAGGCCTACTTCACAGTTTCAGAGTGCACAAAAACATTTGCCAGGAGAAACAAACAGATGGCTATTAGCTATTACCATTATAATAACATTATCAGGCCACCACATGCACTGTTTTTGAGTATGCATGCACTTTAGCTGTTTATGCATGCAGCACAAACAGGATCGCTATTAGCTATTGCCATCGACCATTTGCCTGTATCAACAGGTCCTCAGTCTGGTGACTCCTAAACCTACTGAGGTCACCAGAACCTCCGCCTTCCGCTTCCCTGATGTAAACAGGAGCACAGACTTCCTGCCACGTGAGACAAAGAAATTGATAATGATAAAATTGGAGCTATATAACATTTGTTTTGAACACATGTGCAGCTGACACCTGGAGAGTTGTACTGAAGGGCGAGAGTAATGACTACATTCACGCCAGCTTTGCACATGTGAGAGCAGCATGACCTGTGTCACTGCTTGTACTGAATGCTAAAGATCGTTGTGAGTAGATGTGCAGCACTTTAGAGCTGACATATACATGGAACACTGACATCTTTGTCATGTTCGCTGACAGCGATCATGGCAAAGATTTTAGTTTGATCCCTCATTACTATCAATGAACAAATTGGTAGTGGTATCTTATAGCTATATAGCTTAGCAATAGTAAAATACCCCGAACTCCTATTCAGTGTGTTCTTCACCTCTTGCTATAGAATACCATTAATACAGAGTTACTGTGTTGGTAATACACTTCAACCCAGCCTTCCCCAAGGGGAACTTTGTCTGGCTGTGGTTAAACCGTTTATTGACCTGAATCACAAGGATGATGTAATAGGTTTGGATTCTGTTAAGCGCTTTATTGGGAAACAATTCCTCGCTTCATCATCGTCCAGATCGTCCAGATCTGTTTCTCCATTCTTGCAACTGTGCACACATGCAGGGCTACAAGCAGTACAAGGGGTTCATCATTGCCCAGGCTCCAATGAAGGTCACGTGCCGAGACTTCTGGAAGATGATCTATGAGAGGGAGTGTGGGGTGGTCGTGATGCTATCAGACCTGGTGGAGAATGGAAGGGTACGGTACAGCACTGCTGACATTGTAGTATGAGTGTGTCTATGTCTCAGTTGCAAATCTCTGATGGTGAGCTGAAGAGGTCAGGCTGCAAGCTGTGTCACATACCATAGGAGATCTCGCCGATTGATTTTTGCAAATCACCTCCTGAAGCTTCAGTTAAGAGCTGAGACTCTCTCCCTGCAAACAGCCCCTCATTTATATAGCGGTGGGTCATCATCAGCAGGCACCGCTCTGGTGGAAAGTGGCAACTGCAAGGTCTCTTTTATACTCAACAGGGGCATTGTGACAGAAGCCACCCCCTGGAGCCAGGATGGTGTGCAGTGCATTCCACTCTATCAAAGCTGTTGTCAGCCAGCAAAAACAAAAGCATATTGCGCCCCTCCTACCCGGCACGTTTTTTACAACATAGGAGATCTCATGAACAGATAAAGTTCCTTACTCCTCTCCTCCCTGTAGGAGGTGTGTCACCAGTACTGGCCCACTGGTGACACCAAGGGGGTGCAGAAGTTTGGGGAGTTCAATGTCTCGATTCTGTCCTCCAAGCCACTCAGCAGGACGGCTTCATACAGCGCATGCTCAGTGTCACCAACCCCAAGGTAAGAGATGGGCAGATTTGTCTCCAGCTTAGTATCAACTGATCTATTGTGGCTTTGAGTGTATGCACACTTCCGTACTCTGTATCAACATATATTCCTCCTGCCTTTGATCTTGCAGTCTGGCCAGGTGCACAAGGTGACCCAGTTCCAGATATCGTGCTGGACCCCTGAGGGTCTGTGCACCTCCCCCCGTGCCATCATTGACATCATTGGGCAGGTGTTGGTGATACAGAGGAGGACCGGAAACAGGCCCATTGTGGTCCATGGCAGGTGGGTTGGGTCCTTCTCCCATTTTGCACATGTATAGATACAGTGTATATATACAGTAGTGTTCGCAGGTTTGTATCCTGCTGCATTTTCTGTGTTTGCATGTGTCTCTGTTTCCCTTCCATACACAACACCACACACACACACACACACACACACTTGCACTGTATGCAGTGACACGGTGAGTCGGTGTGGGGTGTTCTGTTCTCTGATCAATGCCACTGAATGCTGCAAGACGGAGGGCATTGTGGATGTGTTCCAGGTGGTGAAGGCACTCCGCATCCAGAAACCAGGCAGTGTGCTCTCTGTGGTAAGCTTGAGCATTGAGATGTGCAGACCAACTGGAATGTGACCCTGGTCTCTGTCTTTCCCTGCAGGAGCAATATCGTTTCATATTTGATCTCATGCTATTGTTTCTTGATTCATTCAGCATCTACTCCAATTTTAAGTGACGTATTAGCAACCATTGTTCATTGTCTTTGTAAACCGGTCATTTGACTGCATAAGCATACTTCATAACACATGCACTTAAGGCTCCATTATAATTTCCAGGGTTCACCTCACATGGTGTGGATGTAAGTGACAAATTCAAACTCTAATTGAAGTTTCATTGTTTACGTTCCTATGGAATCTGTTGTCTGCCTGACTTACAATGTAGGCTCACGGGGACTATACAAAAATAATAAATGGCAACCATGGTACTGCACACAAGGATGGCAGAGTTGACTCCATCAGCACACACCTGCAGAGATACCAGTGACAGGCTGACCATACTAGAGGTAGCTAAACTACTGATCAAAGTGGAGCAATTGATCTTTAGCTCCAGGAGATATTGTATACACAAACCTCAACACCAATCTATGCTGCTCTAGTGCCAGGTAGATTATATGCACTCAATGTAGGGACCAATGAGAATGGCATTACTGTATTACTGTGAGCATTATGTACACACACAGTGAAAATTTAGCAGAAATATTTCAGGAAATTAACGTCTTACTCCACAGCTTTTACTGTGTGCACTTAGTGCTCTGTTACATCCTCATCTGCCACACCATGCATGACCCAATTTCCAAGTCTATAAGAAATTTGTCTCCCTAGGTGGCCTATAGATGTCTTCACCCTCCACTACATGCCCTCCTACTCACGGTGCTTCAACTCCACCTTCTCATTCAGCATTCATAATTCCATGGCATGGGCTCCTCATATGGGATGCTGCTTGTTTCACATATATAAAATAACAACATGGATTTACTTTCAGCAGAAATTCATTACCATAATGTGTACATATGCGACAAAATAAACCACAAATAGTGTCCGACACCCTTCAACTCTATCCAACCATATTAATGACCACACTCTGCTGATAGCTTTGAGAGTGCATAATAACCATGCAGTTGGTGGATGCAGCGTTGTTGCCAGTGATCCACATGTTGTAGTAGCTGAGGATTGTGAGATCGACTAAAGTGCTCCAGAACACAAAGTCCTAGTATAGTGCAGAGTGCAGTAAACAATGCAGTCTCCACGGATACAGTGCTGTACACCACTGGGCCTCACTGCCATGGTACTCTGCAGCTACTGGATGGTACTAGCTGGAGGACAGACTTGCTCTCTCTCAGGTAATTTCATGTGTTTCCTGTGACCGTAACCACCTAGCTCTGTGTCAGCACAACTTCATTTCTAGCATTTCAATACTGTTACGGGCCTTCAATTTCATCCACTTGCATAACTCACTCTCCCATACGAGCATAAAATATTCCATGTGTGTGTGTAGTTAATCTTCATGCTATTAGCTACCGTGAGTGCAGGGAGATTGGAGTGAGAAGACACTCCAAAATCTTCCTCGTGATGGCACAAGTTCACAAAATTCTTGCGATTTTTGTATTGGGATGCTGCCCCATCAGAAAAGTAGTAAATTTTCGAAGATGCGAAGGAAACCTTCTTTGCAAATAAGCAATGAAGGGTAGCTAGACAGCAACCGTGTCATGATGCAGACAGTCGGAAATAAGTACGTAGCTCAGATGACACAGCTCCCCCGAGTCAATATAGTAGGCAACAAAAGGATGGATAGCGGCCTGGGAGTTATTCCAATGGAATCCTTGCGCCACATCTTGGAGGATGAAGGAGTAGTTCTCTGAGAATCAGCAGTGACCACCAGCTCCCCAGGTTGTAGAGCAGACTTGCAATCCTGGTAGAACAAGGCTTGTTGTGTGGCTATAAAAGAGTGAGGGAGAAGGAGTAGCAATTTCTCGCAGAATGATTATTCGGTTTAGTGACAGTTTCGAGTGTACATCTATCAACAAAACCCACTGTTTGTAAGCAACACTGTCAATCACGTTGTCATCCATAATCGTGATTAGATTATCTGTGAGCCCAGAGATGCCAGGACAAGATTTGCAAGTACCCAAGTAGCATCCAAGTAGTGGTGGATTGCAAATAGAAAGTGCTAAGCAGTGGTGCTATGTTGAGAGAGGGACATCAGTATGTGCTGTTAGCTCAGGTAGCTTCACACCAAGCATCATCAGTTTAACATTCTGATGGATCGTGCAAACACAAACTGAGTGGGTACCAGAAGCTCCAGCCAAAATGCAGTGCTATGGTTCAGTGAACTTGGAGAACCCAACTTTTCAGAGCTAATCGTTTCTGGCCGGGGACATATACATGTTGATCGCCTTGTTTTACTGACACAAAATCTAATCCCAATGGAGCCCCAGCAAAAATTTTTTTACAGCTTTTAGTTGAAGGCCTAATGAGTATCACCACTAATTATTATTACCAGAAAATTTAAAGCGGCACTTGTGTATGAAGACTCTTCTCAGCATTATTATTCTCTCCCTCTGTGATCCAGGAGCAGTATGCATTCATCCATGATGCTGTTCTGGAGTCCCTCACCTGTGGGGACACCCAGATCCCAGCCTCGGGACTGGTCGGTGCCATTGAGAAGCTGAAGCAGAGGGACAGTGAAACTGGGAGGACAGGATTCGAGACCCAGTTCCATGTACGTATGTGATATACTCACTTCAAAGTTACCTCAACATGTGGAGACACACGTCTGTGTGTAGCTCCAATGAAGGATATTGCCTTGAGTCATACTTTCATGATGATGTATACTTGGTTCAGTGTGTTTAGATAACCTCTATTGAAACACAAATTGGGAACACAGCTGAGATACTTTAACATTTTCATGGCTAGCTACTGTACACTGGTTTTGAGTGCACATGCACAAACATCTGTTGCTTGTGCCGAAAGCTTGTACACAGGATGCATCATGGCAAAAGTTGTTTTAACTTCAGCACGTACGTTGCAGTGGTATAGCTTCATGATGAGGGCCCATATGTGTGTCTGAGTTATATCAAGAGGGTGATTTACTCAACCAAGTCCAGTATACTGGAAGCTACTGACCTCTCAAGCTACTGACCTCTCAAGAGTGATACCATAACAGTAATGCATGAGAGTTTTGTGTAACAGTGTAAACGTTTTGTCAATCAGCAATGTCAGTTTGCACTGCAAAAAAAGATGATTGTATACTTTTGTACTCATGTAAGAGGTGGCTTGGTCAGTAGGGAGACTCCCAGCAAGCCACACTGGTGCTCCGTACCTGACCTGGTCTTGTGACTGTGTAAATGATTGCTCAATCTGCAACTGTATAGCTGTACCGTGTGCAGTGAACAAACAGTAGCTACCTTGGCTTGCAGTAGGGAGACACCCAGCAAGCCACAATGGTGCTTTGGACCTGACCTGCTCTTGTGACTGTGTAAATGATTGCTCAATCTGCAACATGTATAGCTGTACAGTTAGACATCCAGCAAGCCACAATGGGTGCTTCCTACTTCACCAGAACTTGTAACTGTCCAATTGTGTCACTGTGTATTATGTCAACCTGTGCTCCAGTATCCACACAAGGGTTATATAATGACTGCAGTGTTGCCATGGTGATGTTGATACCACATACTATAAGTGCCCCTTGTGGCATGTCCAGGAAGGATGGTGGTTATGCGTGTCCACCAGCTTGTACATATGGTGCACCCCTCCACACTGCCCACACTGTTGCTGCCTCCATACAGCAGAACCTGAGAACACAGCAACACAGCCGTCTGCTTCTGTGAATTAATTAAAGCTACCACAGCCAATCTCTGTTTATGGTTGTGGTCCTTTCACTAAAATATCGGGACCGAATGACTTAATTCCGTTGACCTCCCGTTACACACAGACGCATGCACACACACACATAATAATTTGGTATAATGATACCAGTAGACACATGTGCACACACACATGCACACACACACACACACACACACACACACACACAGTGATACGGTGAGTCGGTGTGGGGTGTTTTGTTCTCTGATCAATGCCACTGAATGCTGCAAGACGGAGGGCATTGTGGATGTGTTCCAGGTGGTGAAGGCACTCCGCATCCAGAAACCAGGCAGTGTGCTCACTGTGGTAAGCTTGAGCATTGAGATGTGCAGACCAACTGGAATGTGACCCTGGTCTCTGTCTTTCCCTGCAGGAGCAATATCGTTTCATATTTGACCTCATGCTATTGTTTCTTGATTCATTCAGCATCTACTCCAATTTTAAGTGACGTAGTAGCAACCATTGTTCATTGTCTTTGTAAACAAGTCATTTGACTGCATAGCGTAAAACCAGTCTTCATAACATGTTAAGACCCCATTATGATTGCCAGGGTTCACCTCACATGGTGTATGAATGAGTGACAAATTCAAATATCGAATTGAAGTAATAAAGTTTTTTAAAGTTCCTATGCGAGGTGTAGGCTTCCTGATTTAGGCTCAGCTACAGGACTGCAGAAAAGAAATACAAAAGAAAGGCAACCAGACAAAAGGGCAGATATAAATGGACAAGCCAATGTGCTGTGTGGTTCGAAGTTGGAAGTTGTATGCTGACTGGACGTTCACACAGAAGGTGAGCTGGTGGGTAGCTACTACCCTTGTGTCACTTAACTTGGCAGCACTACACGGGAGACTGAAACCATTCCATGAGTTGTAGCTACTGCACAAGGTTGGCAGAGTTGATTCAATGTGCTTCAGCCACACTCCAGCAGCACACATGCACCTGCAGAGCTGAGACCATACTTACACCAACCCACCCACAGGCTGACCATACTAGAGGTAGCTAGCACGTACGTACTGATCAAAGTAGAGCAATCTTTCAGACCCAGGAGGTATGTATTTCCATACCAATATATATGCCTCCCTCTAGTGCCAGGTAGATTATATGCACTCAATGTAGGGATCAGGCATTACTGTGAGCATTATGTACACACACATGCACACATGTACACACACACTAATTTGAGCATTTAGCAGCAATGTTTCTTACATGTTTAAGCAGGTATAAATATTATACTTAGCAAGTCAGGAAATGTCTGTCCCATTGTTTGCATGGTTCTTACTACAGTTATAATAATTCCAGCTTCAGAAGTGCTGCTGGGAAGCTTCTGCTGTGTGCTCATAGTGACAAACTCCGCTCCACACCCCATCTCACGCCACACCATGGCCCAGTTTCCAAGCCTACAAGACATTTGCAATTGTCTCCTTGGGTGGCCCATGTCTTCACCCTCCACTACATGCCCTCCTACTCACGGTGCTTCAACTCCACCTTCTCATTCAGCATTCAAAAGATAATAATTCCATAGCATGGCCCCTCATATGATATGGGACACCGTTTGTCTCAAAATTGGTGCATACAACAACATGGAATTACTTTTAGCACAAAAGCTCATTATCATAGTGTACATATGTGACAAAATAAACCAGTGTCCGATACTCTTCAACCCTATCTAACCATACCACACTCTACTAATAGCTTTGAGAGTGCATAATAACCGTGCAGTTGGTGGATGCAGCGTTGCTGCCAGTAATCCACATGTTGTAGTAGCTGGGGATTGTGATCGACCGAAGTGATCCAGTGCAAAAGTTGTGTAGAGTGCAGTAAGCAATGCAGCCTTCACGCATACAGTGCTGTACACCACTGGGCCTCACTGCCATGGTACTCTGCAGCTACTGGATGGTACTAGCTGGAGGTCAGACTTGCTCTCTCTCAGGTAACTTCATGTGTTCCCTGTAATGGCAACCACCTCTGTGTCAGCACAACCTCAAAACATGCATAGTAGCTGTTGGGTCATATGCAGCTGTTCAGTTTCGTATTTCCATGCTTCACTTTTCTGGACCTCACTCTACTTGCTTTTCATACGAGCATGAAAATGTTCCACGATTCAATTTTCATGACAACTACATATAGCTACATGCAGTCACCATCATGGGCGTGTACAGTGTCTTAAATTCCAGAGTGGTGGGAGAGGGTAGGGCTTAACTCTTTGTGCGCACATGATATCATTGTGGACCCTTTTATATTGCAACCACATTCACCATCATACATGCAGCTGCTGACTATTCACTGCGTACTGTTACTGTGAGTGCTGTGAGGGAGGATGGCCCAACTCCTGGTGCTAGAGTGACCTGGAGCACAACAGTACCACCTGAGTGTGTGGCATCTGTCACAGTGGAGTTCAGCACTAGTAGCAGTGGGAGTGTAGTGAGATCCTACACAACTAACAGTACATCAGAGACTGAGGTCATTCAGACTGGTCTCCAGTGTGATACAACCTACTACATCAGAGTGGTGGTTACCGGAGTAGCCTCACTTAGTACACTAAGCAGCAACCAAGTACAAGTCTATTTTGAAGGTAATAGTTCATGTATGAATGACTTGCATGAATAATAGCACTTAACTTGATATAGCTATGGGTGTTATGCCATTTCAGATATACCAGCCCCAGTCAGAGTGGCAGCTGAAGCCACTTCAGACAACACAAGTATCCAAATGTTCTGGGAGTGGCCACGTCAGAGTGTACTGTTGTGTTTTGACAGTGTTAGAGTTGACTACCAACCTGAGGGAGGCTATCAGATGATGTACACAGTGGACAGTGCAACAGCAACCAGTGCCACCTTGTCCAACCTCCCGTGCAACACACAGTACACCATCAGTATTGTTGCTGAGGGTGGTACGACTGGTATGAGGAGTCTCACCACAGTGGTGTCTCTACCAGCAAGAGGTATTGTAGTACTTCAGCCGCAATATTAGTCATATATACCATATTAGCTACACTTTATCCCTTCCAGCCCCTCCCACTCCCACTGAGGTCACTGCTCAGCTCATGAATGCCTCAAGTGTCAGGGTAGCATGGCAGTGGACTAGTTCAGGCCCAGCTCCCAGCTGCTTCAACACCACCCGTGTGACCTACCATCCTGAGGGAGGTGGTGAGTCCTCCCTGCAGCTCAGGGACCCATCAGCAACTGAGACCATCCTCACTGGCCTCCAGTCCAACACATGCTACACCATCACTGTGGTGGCCACTGCTGGAGAGCACAGGAGAGAGAGTGCAGCAATGACAGTGTTCCTTCCAGTAGTGCAACAAGGTATATATGGTCAGCATGGGAAGCACAGTCTACCCCTAAAGCCTGCTCGAAATGCTATTATTGCAGGTCCACATAATCATTCAGCAGCTGAGCTATTTACATGTCCATTCACTGGTCCTGGACCAACGCCATCCACTGACCCTGGAACCAGGCCACGGACATCTGTTGACCCTGGACCCAGGCCATCCCCTGACCCTGGTCTGCTGGCAGGAGTTGCTGTGTTAGTGATTGTGCTGGTGTTTGCAGCAGCCTGCATCTTGGTAGTACTCCTTGTCGTGCGGAGGTAAGACCTTAACCTGTACCTTTGCGAACATGAAGTTGCTGCCATGTAATGCACTTGCAGGGTTTCATCTACTGGGGGGGCAGGGGGGAAGCTTCCCCCCCAAACAGTCTAGCTTCCCCCCCAAAGAAGAGATTGACTATATCATTACATCATAGGTAATACCATATTAGGACTCAGATACTGCTGTAGGCCACACCTCTTCCGGGGAATTAATTAACCTCAAAACATTTTGCACGGCACTTGCCACTACTTCCCCCCCAAACATTTTTTTCTAGATGAAACCCTGACTTGCCTTTCAGAAGAGATATAGTCCATCTGTTTGCATGGTGTACTGCCATGTATGGCTTTCCTATAGGCAAGGTAGGAAGAACATGAAGGTCACTGCAGTGGAATTGGCCGACATGACAAATACTGACAGCAAAGATGAACAAGATGCAGCTACAGCTGTTGACAACATCTGCAATGAGAGAGTTCCTAGTTTGTTGAATGTACCAGGTACATGGCATCAATTATTGTCAGTTACATTCATGAGCACAAGAGGCTAAACGTACCCCAGTGTGAAAGACACATAGAGGATGAGCTATGGCTGCAATGTATGCACATTATAGGCAGAGATACACCATACACATGTGCAAACCATGCACGTAAAGTCAGAACTTCAGTGGCAGAGAATGGAGGCCATTTCTTCCACATTTAACTTCACATGCAGGCACCATCTCAGGACTAACAAATTCTCCTCCTGGGTTTTACGTACTTGCACTGATATGAAATTGCACCCCAAGTGCAAAAATTACTCTGCAAATATCACTCATTAAATTGCTACTCACATTTGCCATACACGTCAATGCTGTCCTACATATAATGGTTATGTTTATGAGCAGTGTTGCAGTAACTAAACTAACAACATCCTCACCCACAGCCTCCCCACCAACCATTGTGGATTACCAGCAGAAGGTGCTGTCTTTGGAGGGGGAGCAGGTCACCCTGACAGTGAAGGTTGCTGGCAGCCCCACCCCCACTATCACATGGCTCTTCAATGGGAAGAAGGTGAAGGATGACTACTCCACTGAGGTGGGGAAGGATGGATCACTGACACTCACGTGTGTGGAGCTGAAGCATGCTGGCACCTACACCTTCAGTGTCAGCAACAGTGTGGGCAGTGTGGAGGGGTGCACCAAACTGGTCGTCCACACTGAGGATGAGGACTGTACCAGTGCACCCAAAGTCGAGAGCAACCCAGTTGCCAAGGAAACGTTTGGGGAGTATGTTTCCAGCCTTCATGCACACAACAACGGTGGCTTTATTGTGCAATACCAGGTAGCTAATAAGTTAAGTAGCTCCACATTATGTGTATATAACACAATACAGTGGACTATCCTCCGCTATAGACCTTGCCCTCTGGGGAAGAAGGCCATCAGGTGACCATAGGCAAAACCTCAGCAAACAGACTCTTGAATCGATTTAGGAACATCACCACTTGTGAGTAATAGTAATAGTGCAGATACCTTCAGTAGCTGTCAGCAATTATAGTCATATGAGGTGTAACACAAGTTCCTTCATGAAATTTTCTGGTTACCCTTTTAGATGATGATCATCGTATCGTTCTGGAGCCCATCACTGGAAGAGTGAATTGTGAACATGAATACATCAACGCCTCCTACATAGATGTAAGACCCTCCACACAATATACAGTATGTATATCACTGGTATAGTGCTACATCTGACACACAGGGCTATTCTCAACACAGGAAGTACATTGCCGCCCAGGGTGAGCTAGTAATCAACCATTGTAGTGGTAGCTATGCATTGTCACAAACCTTTGCAGGTCCCCTCCCAAACACTGTCACTGACTTCTGGTGGCTGGTGTGTCAGGAGAGGATCCATGTAGTTTCCATGGTAACTAGTGTTGTGGAGGGGGGACAGCAGAAGTGCGAGCAGTACTGGCCCAGCCAAGGGACCCAGGAGTACGGTCCATTCAAAGTCACCCTCACAGACCAGCAGGTGTTTGCAGACTACACCATCCGACAGCTGCTTGTTGCTGTGAGTGTTGTGGTAACTTTATTGTTGAGTGGCTGTCCTCATTCTTATGTCTGTGATTATGCTACTTGAATTGTTGTCAACAGCCAACTTGTGTAACTGGCGTACTAGCCATGCATATGCCTGCACTGTCTTCTACTCCCACAGTGTGACCAGGGTGGAAGGACTCCACTGAAGGTGACCCAGTTCCACTTCACTTCCTGGCCAGACCACGGTGTTCCAGAGTATGCTGGGCCAACCCTCAACTACCTCCGTCGGATGAAGGCCCAGGTGAAACCCTCCAGAGGATCCATACTGGTTCACTGCAGGTCAGCAAGAAATTGAGATTTAGCTATTGATGGGAGTAAATATGTGTTGTATGTATGTCCAGGCTCATCAAGGCGGTGTCTGTCTCCCTGCAGTGCTGGTGTCGGGAGGACTGGCACACTGATTGCCATTGACACAGCTCTGGAGCAGGCTTCCCAGGAGGATGTGGTGGACATCCCTGCCACTGTCACCAAGATGAGGAGGCAGCGCATGAAGATGGTCCAATCACCAGTGAGAGAAAATGACAGTGTGTTGATAATATGTTTAAGTTCACATCGCTTGGTAACTAAAGAACTTTTGTCTCAGCCTGTTAGCTAGCAGGGTGAAACATGCTGTGGACTTTTCACATGCTCAATTTACAGAAGTGTGCACATGCAAGCCATGCCTTGAAATCTCAAAACTCTCTCCCCTTGTGACCCAACCAGGAACAGTATGTGTTCATCCATGATGCTGTCCTGGAGTCCCTCACTTGTGGGGACACACAGATCCCAGCCTCGGGACTGGTTGGTGCCATTGAGAAGCTGAAGCTGAGGGACAGCAGTACTGGGAGGACAGGATTTGAGACCCAGTTCAATGTATGTCAAAGTGGCATAGCTAGCTACATATGAACTTGGGCCAGTATTACCTCTTAGTGGAATTCCAATTTTCCAGCTCTAGGGCAACCACAGTTTCAGAGTGCATATAAACATTTGCTGTTTATCCAGAAAAAAAAACAAACAAATGGCTATTAGCTATTGCCACATTATCAAGGCCACACCACGCTGTTTTTGAGTATACATTTGTGCATGCTGTTTATGCATGGAGGACAAACAGGATGGCTATTAGCTATTAGCTACCATTAACATTATATCAGGCCCACCACATGGCCCAAGCACTTGCTGTTTATGAGGACAAACAGGATGGCTATTAGCTCGACCATTTGTCTGTACCAACAGGTTCTCAGTCTGGTGACTCCTAAACCTACTGAGGTCGTCAGAACCTCCGCCTTCCGCTTCCCTGATGTAAACAGGAGCACAGACTTCCTACCACGTGAGACAAAATATTTGTATTTTGTTTTGCATAGCTTCAGTTATGGGAGATAATCATATTTTGTGGAAGCAAACGTTTTTGAACATGCAGCTGACGTCTGGAGGGTTCCACTGAAGGGTGAGAGTAACGACTACATCCATGCCAGCTTTGCACATGTGAGAGCAGCATGACCTGTGTCACTATTTCTACTGAATGCTAAAGATCGTTGTGAGTAGATGTGCAGCACTTCAGAGCTGACACATACACTGACAGTGATCGTGGCAGTTTGATCCTGTCAGTATACTACAACTTGGCAGTGATATCTTAACTCCATTGTTAATTGTTCAATAGTAAACTCCTAATATTTAAACAAAATGTCTTTCCTCTTACGTACGTGCACCATCACCATCTAGTCCCTTTTGCACACACATGCAGGGCTACAAGCAGTACAAGGGGTTTATCATCGCTCAGGCTCCGATGAAGTTCACGTGCCGAGACTTCTGGAAGATGATCTATGAGAGGGAGTGTGGGGTGGTCGTGATGCTGTCGGACCTGGTGGAGAATGGAAGGGTAGGATACAGCTACTGACATTGTACCATGAACGTGTAATCTCAGTTACAAATCTCTGATGGTGAACTGAAGAGGCTATACTTCTCACAGCTAGCCTTCATTTTTGCATGCATGCTGCGCTGCAAGCGATCAAAATCTTGAGGTGTAAAAGGACTGGGAACGAGGCTAATGGTTAGCTGTACCTAAACAAGCTGTGTCACAACACCATATGAGATCTCATGTATAGATAAACTTTCTTACGTCGTGCGTTTCTTCCCTGCAGGAGGTGTGTCACCAGTACTGGCCCACTGGTGACACCAAGGGGGTGCAGAAGTATGGGGAGTTTAATGTATTTGTCCTCCAAGCCACGCAGAAGTATGACTTTGTACAGCGCATGCTCAGTATCACCAACCCCAAGGTAAGGGGTGGGCAGATTTGTCTCCAGCTATGTTATAGTGGGTATAACTGATCTACCCTGGCTCTGAATCAAAACTCAGCACGAATTCCTCCTGCCTTTGATCTTGCAGTCTGGCCAGGTGCACAAGGTGACCCAGTTCCAGATTTCATGCTGGACCCCTGAGGGTCTGTGCACCTCCCCCCGTGCCATCATTGACATCATTGAGCAGGTGTTGATGATACAGAGGAGGACCGGAAACAGGCCCATTGTGGTCCACGGCAGGTGAGCCTGCTTGGTTGGGTCCTTCTCCCATTTTGCACATGTATATATAGATACAGTTGTATATAATTGCCGAGCGCCTTAGCGCGAGGCAACTAATCGTGCAGCGTAGTCACATCGCGTCTGTATATATATATATATATATGTATATATATATATATATATGTATATATATATATCCGTCACACTTTAATTGCGAGGGGGGCAGGGGGCGGTTGCATCGCTGCGGTTTCTGTGGTCCCGTGCTCGTGCACGTAGCTACTGCGCGTGCGAAATGCAAAGAAGCGATCTATACAGGGAAAAGAGACACTGCCTCAGAAGAGAGTAAGGCAAAGGAGAGAGAGTCTGACAGATTGACGAAGAAGCGATGTATACATGGAGAGTTTAGCGGAGACAAGTAAGACAAACGTTTAGTCTAGGCCATGGTACGTACATATAGAGTGTTGACAGTGTCGAAGGGTGTAGAACCTCGCTAACGTCTTCGTATTCTTCCTGGCAACGCTTAGCCATCTTCAACCTCAATCAGCAACTTCGCACAACTTCGAACAACTAAACTTCGCACGCTGAACTGACTTTCGCACCTTCGTTTTCTTCCACAGGAAACCACGCCTACTATACTATTACAGATTGTGAGCGTGCGCGCGCGAGGCACAGACACTGCGCATGCGTATTCCTAGTTATACAGTAGTGTTCGCAGGTTTGTATCCTGCTGCAATTTCTGTGTTTGCATGCGTCTCTGTTTCCTTTCCACACACACACACCACACACTTGCACTGTATGCAGTGACACGGTGAGTCGGTGTGGGGTGTTCTGTTCTCTGATCAATGCCACTGAATGCTGCAAGACGGAGGGCATTGTGGATGTGTTCCAGGTGGTGAAGGCACTCCGCATCCAGAAACCAGGCAGTGTGCTCACTATGGTAAGCTTGAGCATTGAGATGTGCAGACCAACTGGAATGTGACCCTGGTCTCTGTCTTTCCCCTGCAGGAGCAATATCGTTTCATATTTGACCTCATGCTATTGTTTCTTGATTCATTCAGCATCTACTCCAATTTTAAGTAACTTATTAGCAACCATTGTTCATTGTCTTTTGTAAATTTGACTGCATAACGTAAAACCACTTCATAAGATGTTAAGGCCCCATTATGATTGCCAGGGTTCACCTCACATGGTGTATGAATGAGTGACAAATTCAAATATCGAATTGAAGTTTAAAATGTAAGTTCCTATGCGAGGCGTAGCCTTCCTGAGTTAAGCTTGGCTAAGTCGGAAGTTTACGCTGACTCATTTACACAGAAGGTGAGCTGGTGGGTAGCTACTGTGTACCCTTGTGTCACTTGGCAGCACTGCACGGGAGACTGAAACCACTCCATGAGTTGTACTGCACAAGGGTACATGTATTTCCATACTAAGTCCATGCCTTCTTATTACACCCTCTAGTGTCAGGCATATTATGCACTCAATCTAGGGATCATGCAATACTGTGAGCATTATGTACAAGCACACACACACACACACTAATTTGAGCACTTAGCAGCAACGTTTTGTACGTGTTATGAATTATTGTCCTTAGTAATTAAGTCAGGAAATGCGTGTCTGTTGCATTGTATGCACGGCTCTTACTGCACAGTTATAATTCTAGCTGAAGTAGTGATGAGAAGATCTGCTGTGTGCTTGTAGTGATAAACTCTCTTACATCTCCTCGACACCCCATCTCACTCCACACCATGGCCCATTTTCCAAGTCTATAAGAAATTTGTCTCCCTAGCTGGCCCATGTCTTCTCCCTCCACTACATGCCCTCCTACTCACGGTGCTTCAACTCCACCTTCTCATTCAGCATTATTATTGGGCTTCTCATATGGGATGCTGTTTGTCTCAAAATTGGTGAAATAACAACATGGATTTACTTTCAGCAGAAACTCATTACCATAATGTGTACATAATTATGCGACAAAATAAACCACAACCAGTGTCCGATACTCTTCAACTCTATCTAATGACCACACTCTACTAATAGCTTTGAGAGTGCATAATAACCGTGCAGTTGGTGGATGCAACGTTGCCGCCAGTGATCCATATGTTGTAGTAGCTGAGGATTGTGGTCGACCGAAGTGCTCCAGAACATCCTGCAAAAGCCCTAGTATAGTACAGAGTGCAGTAAACAATGCAGTCTCCACGGATACAGTGCTGTACACCACTGGGCCTCACTGCCATGGTACTCTGCAGCTACTGGATGGTACTAGCTGGAGGCCAGACGTGCTTTCTCTCAGGTACGTCATGTGTTTCCTGTGATGGCAACCACCTCTGCATGTGTCAGCACAACTGTGTTTTAATACCAGTATTGGTGTGGGTCATTCCAAGTAGCTAGATGTTCAATTTTACATGATTTCTGCAACTCTTCGTACTTGCTTTTCATATGAGCATGAAAATATTTCCATGCATGGTTCATTTGTTTTATGACAACTAGCCACATGCAGTGACTTAATTTTCGTGGTGGGAGAGGGTATGGCTTAAACTCTTTGTACACGCATGATTATACTGCGGACCCAATAGCTAACAGATTCTGATTTTATACTGCAACCACATTCACCATCATCCATGCAGCTGCTGACCTTACACTGCGTACTGTTACTGTGAGTGCTGTGAGAGCTGATGGCCCAACTCCTGGTGCTAGAGTGACCTGGAGCACAACAGTACCACCTGAGTGTGTGGCATCTGTCACAGTGGAGTTCAGAACTAGTAGCCGTGGGAGTGTAGTGAGATCCTACACAACTAACAGTACATCAGAGACTGAGGTCATTCAGACTGGTCTCCAGTGTGGTACAACCTACAACATCACAGTGGAGGTTACTGGAGTAGCCTCACTTAATGGTACAGTGACCAGCAACACAGTGCAAGTTGGAGGTAAACACTCTGTACTGTACAATTGTGTTGTGTGCATGCAATTAATTGTTACAGCAACTTTTACTGGATGGTGTTATCACAGATATACCAGCCCCATACCTAGTGAGAGCTGAAGCCACTGCAGACAACACAAGTATCAGAGTGTTGTGGGAGTGGTCACGTCAGGGTCTGCTCATGTGTCTTGACAGTGTTAGAGTTGACTACCAACCTGAGGGAGGCTCTCTGATGATGTACACAGTGGACAGTGCAACAGCAACCAGTGCCACCTTGTCCAACCTCCCGTGCAACACACAGTACACCATCAGTGTTTATGCCAGTGGTGGTAAGACTGGTATAAGGAGTCTCACCACAGTGGTGTCTCTACCAGCAAGAGGTATTGTAGCAGCTGATAGACACTTACTTTTGCCACATAGTATGCACATTACTCTGTATCCCTCCAGCCCCTCCCACTCCCACTGAGGTCACAGCTGAGACCACAAATGCCTCAAGTGTCAGGGTAGCATGGCAGTGGACTAGTTCAGGTCCAGCTCCCAGCTGCTTCAACACCACCCGTGTGACCTACCATCCTGAGGGAGGTGGTGAGTCCTCCCTGCAGCTCAGGGACCCAGCAGCAAATGAGACCATCCTCACTGACCTCCAGTGCAACACACGCTACACCATCACTGTGGTGGCCACTGCTGGAGAGCACAGGAGAGAGAGTGCAGCAATGACAGTGCTACTTCCACTCGTGCAACAAGGTATATATATGGTCTGCGTGTGTGAACACACAGCATTATTGATCCCTATACCTGCTCAAAACCCTATCACTGCAGGTCCACATAATCGTTCAGCAGCTGTGCTATTTCCTACTTCAATGTATTCATTCACTGGTCCTGGACCAACACTACCCCCTGACCCTGGAACCAGGCCATGGCCATCTGCTGACCCTGGTCTGCTGGCAGGAGTTGCTGTGTTAGTGATCGTGCTGGTGCTTGCAGCAGCCTGCGTCTTGATAGTACTCCTTGTCGTGCGGAGGTAAGACCTTAATCTGCACCTTTGGGAACATGAAGTTGCTGCTGTGCAATGCACATGTCCCTGTTTCCTTAAGTGTAGGTTTTGCCTTTCAGAGGAAGTAGTTCATCTATTTGGTGTACTGCCATGTACGGCTTTCCTATAGGCAAGGTAGAAAGGGCATGAAGGTCACTGCAGTGGAATTGGCTGACATAACAGATACTGACAGCAAAGAGGAACAGGATACAGCTACGGCTGTTGACAACACCAGCAATGAGAGAGTTCCTGGTAAGTTGAATGTATATTATGGCATTAATTGAGTATGGTGAGTTACATTCATGAGCATGAGAGGCTAAACATATATACCCCAAGTGAAGTGGAAGAGCTATGGTTCCAATGTATGCACATTATAGGCAGAGATACACCATACACTTGCGCAAACCATGCAAAGTCAGAACTCCAGTGGCAAGGAATGGAGACCTTTTCTGACACATTTAGCTCCATGGCACCATCCGAGGACTCACAAACTCTCCTGGGTTGATCTGGGCTTTAGGTGCATGGATACACAAGTTAAGAAATTGTACCCCAAGCGTAATCTCATCACTCATTAAATTGCTATTCTCATTTGTTATGTTTCATACGCAGCAATGCTGCCCTACAGACAATGGTATTGTTTGTAATGTTCATGAGCAGTGTTGAGATAGCTAAATGACCAACACCAAGATCCTACCCACCAACCATGAGCTGGGTTGAGATAACTACATTACCAACACACTCACACAGCCTCCCCACCGACCATTGTGGATTACCAGCAGAAGGTGCTGTCTTTGGAGGGGGAGCAGGTCACCCTGAGAGTGAAGGTTGCTGGCAGCCCCACCCCCACTATCACATGGCTCTTCAATGGGAAGAAGGTGAAGGATGACTACTCCACTGAGGTGGGGAAGGATGGATCACTGACACTCACGTGTGTGGAGCTGAAGTATGCTGGCACCTACACCTTCAGTGTCAGCAACAGTGTGGGCAGTGTGGAGGGGTGCACCAAACTGGTCGTCCACACTGAGGATGAGGACTGTACCAGTGCACCAAAAGTCGAGAGCAACCCAGTTGCTAAGGAAACGTTTGGGGAGTATGTTTCCAGCCTTCATGCACACAACAATGGTGGCTTCATTGTGCAATACCAGGTAATAAGTTAAGTAGCTCCACATTATGTGTACAATACAGTGAATTGTCCTCCGCTATAGACCTTGCCCTCTGGGGAGGAAGGCCATCAGGTGACCATAGGCAAAACTTCCGCAAACAGGCTTCTGAATCGATTTCGAAACATCACAGCTTGTGAGTCATTTTATTGTATGTATCTTAAGAGATGTGGCTTCTCTTTCATGATCTTGATATTTCATTATTCCTTTAGATGATGATCATCGTATTGTTTTGGAGCCCATCTCTGGAAGGGTGAATTGTGAACACGAATACATCAACGCCTCCTACATAGATGTAAGATCCTCTACACAATATACAATACAATGACGTGTGCCACTGGTTCTGTTACTAGCCATACATCTGACACACAGGGCTATTCTCAACACAGGAAGTACATTGCTGCCCAAGGTCAGCTAAGTAATCAATCATTGGATCCATTCTTAGTGGTATGCATTGACACAAACCTTTGCAGGTCCCCTCCCAAACACTGTCATTGACTTCTGGTGGCTGGTGTGGCAGGAGAGGATCCATGTAGTTGCCATGGTAACTAGTGTTGTGGAGGGTGGACAGCAGAAGTGTGAGCAATACTGGCCCAGCCAGGAGACCCAGCAGTACGGTCCCTTCCAAGTCACGATCACTGAGCAGCAGGCATTTGCAGACCACACCATCCGACAGCTACTTGTTGCTGTGAGTATTGTATATTGAGTTGCTGTCGTTGTACTTAGCTATATAGGCAGTGTGACTGCAGATTACTTGAGTTCTTGTCGGCAGCCCATGCACTTGTGTAACTGGCGTACTAGCCATGCCTGCACTGTCTTCTACTCCCACAGTGTGACCAGGGTGGGAGGACTCCACTGAAGGTGACCCAGTTCCACTTTACTTCCTGGCCAGACCACGGTGTTCCAGAGTATGCTGGGCCAACCCTCAACTACCTCCGTCGGATGAAGGCCCAGGTGAAACCCTCCGAGGGATCCACACTGGTTCACTGCAGGTCAGCAAGAAATTGAGATTTATTGATAGGAGTAAATATGTGTTGTATGTACGTCCAGGCTCATCAAGGCGGTGTCTGTCTCCCTGCAGCGCTGGTGTTGGGAGGACTGGCACACTGATTGCCATTGACACAGCTCTGGAGCAGGCTGCCCAGGAGGGTGTGGTGAATATCCCTGCCACTGTCACCAAGATGAGGAGGCAGCGCATGAAGATGGTCCAATCACCAGTGAGAGAGAATTGCAACTGCAAGTGTGTGTTGATAATATGTAGTCTATAAAGTTCACATCACTTGGTAAGTAAAATTGGCTCAGCCAATAGCAGGGTGATACATGCTGAGGAGTTTTCACATGCTCATTACAGAAGTGTGCACGTGCAGGTTTAGCCTCGTTCCCAGGCCGCGTGGCCTGGGAACGAGGCTAATGCAGGTTGTGCCAATATCCCTCTCTGTGACCCAACCAGGAGCAGTATGCGTTCATCCATGATGCTGTTCTGGAGTCCCTCACCTGTGGGGACACCCAGATCCCAGCCTCGGGACTGGTCGGTACCATTGAGAAGCTGAAGCAGACGGACAGTGAAACTGGGAGGACAGGATTCGAGACCCAGTTCCATGTACGTCAAAGTGGCATAGCTAGCTTCATATGAACTTAGGCTCTGTTAATTGTAGTGTGTCAGTATTACCTCTTAGTGGAATTTTCCAGAGAGCATTGTTACCACAGTTACAGAGTGCACAAAAACATCTGCTGTTCAGCTATCCAGGACAAACAAACAGATGGCTATTAGCTATTGCCATTATAATGACATTATCAAGGCCACTACTCTCTTTATGAGTACATATGTAATACATTTGCTGTTTATCCAGGACAAACAAACAGATGGCTATTACCTATACTGCCATTAACATTAATTATCAGGCCCATCACACTGTTTTTGAGTATACATGTGTACATTTGCTGTTTATGCAGACAAACAGGATGACTATTAGCTCGACCATTTGTCTGTATCAACAGGTCCTCAGTCTGGTGACTCCTAAACCTACTGAGGTCATCAGAAACTCCGCCTTCCGCTTCCTTGATGTAAACAGGAGCACGGACTTCCTGCCACGTGAGACAAAATATCTGTATTATGTTTTTGTATAGCTTCAGTTATAGGAGATATCATGTTTTGTGGATTGTGTTTTGAAGCTAACTTTTGTTATTTTTTAATATGCAGCTGATGTCTGGAGGGTTCCACTGAAGGGTGAGAGTAACGACTACATCCACGCCAGCTTTGCACATGTGAGAGCAGCATGACCTGTGTCCACTGAATGCTAATGATCATTGTGAGCATGCAGACATGTGCAGCACTTTAGAGCTGACACATACAACTGACAGTGATCGTGGCAGTTTGATCCTGTCAATATACCACAGCAGTGATATCTTAACTTCATTTGTTAGTTGGTCAAAATAGAAAAACTCCTATTCAATGCAATATTTAGCCATAGCTAGACAAAATTTATTTCTGCTTGGGAAAGGTGGAAGTGCATTACCCCCACAGTACTCCTTATGAAGTGGAAGGATCATACAATAGGTAGCTTCATTCCCAGGCCATTCACACCGCAAGTATTTTGATTGATTGCAGTATGCAAATGCAGCATACGTACTGCAAGCGATCAACCATTGCCTGGAAATGGGGGAATATATGTTTGGATTCTGTTAAGTGCTTTATTGGGAAAGAATTCCTCTTACGTACGTGCACCATCACCATCTAGACCCTTTTGTCCCCTGCACACACATGCAGGGCTACAAGCAGTACAAGGGGTTCATCATCGCCCAGGCTCCAATGAAGTTCACGTGCCAAGACTTCTGGAAGATGATCTATGAGAGGGAGTGTGGGGTGGTTGTGATGCTGTCAGACCTGGTGGAGAATGGAAGGGTAGGATACAGCTACTGACAGTGTACCATGAGCGGCACTCAGCATGTAATCTCAGTTGAAAGTTGATGAGCTGAAGAGGCTATAGCTCTGCATAGCTAGCCTCTGGGTTTTTTTGCATGCATGTAAGCGATCGAAATCTGGAGGCGTAAAAGGCCTGGGAACGAGGCTACTGTATAACTGTACCTAAACAAGCTGTGTCACAACACCGTAAGGAGCTGATCTCATGAATAGATAAACTTTCTTACTTGCTTTTCTTCCTGCAGGAGGTGTGTCACCAGTACTGGCCCACTGGTGACACCATGGGGGTGCAGAAGTATGGGGAGTTTAATGTCTTTGTCCTCCAAGTCACGCAGCTGGACGGCTTCATACAGCGCATGCTCAGTGTCACCAACCCCAAGGTAAGGGATGAGCAGATTTGTCTGCACTGACTGCAGCTATGTTGTTGTTGTTATCAACTGATCTACTCTGGCTCTGTATCAACATATTCCTCCTGCCTTTGATCTTGCAGTCTGGTCAGGTGCACAAGGTGACTCAGTTCCAGATGTCGTGCTGGACCTCTGAGGGTCTGTGCACCTCCCCCCGTGCCATCATTGACATCATTGAGCAGGTGTTGGTGATACAGAGGAGGACCGGAAACAGACCCATTGTTGTCCACGGCAGGTGAGCAAACTGCATGGGTTGGGTCCTTCTCCCATCTTGCACATGTAAGTAGAGAGTTGTGAATTCAGGTTTGTATTCTGCAATTTCTGTGCTTGCATGCACACACACACACACACACACACACACACACTTCTACCACATGCAGTGACACGGTGAGTCGGTGTGGGGTGTTCTGTTCTCTGATCAATGCCACTGAATGCTGCAAGACAGAGGGCATTGTGGATGTGTTCCAGGTGGTGAAGGCACTCCGCATCCAGAAACCAGGCAGTGTGCTCACTGTGGTAAGCTTGAACATTGAGATGTGCAGACCAACTGGAATGTGCATTGACCCTGGTTTCTGTCTTTCCCTGCAGGAGCAATATTGTTTCATATTTGACCTCATGCTATTGTTTCTTGATTCATTCAGCATCTACTCCAATTTTAAGTGACGTAGTAGCAACCATTGTTCATTGTCTTTGTAAACCAGTCATTTGATTGCATAGCGTAAAACCACTTCATAACATGTTAAGACCCAATTATGATTGCCAGGGTTCACCTCACATGGTGTATGAATGAGTGACAAATTCAACTGTAAGTTCCTATGCATGGCGTAACCAGCCTGATTTATAGGCTTAGCTAGCTACAGGACTGCAATATACTGCATAAGAATTCATATCATTAAAGTTGGCCATCATGTGTAAAGAACATGTGCATTTGACCCCCCACTTGTGGATGGCGTCCTGCATGCATAGCCTTGTTCCCATGCAGGCCTTCTACACCTCCAGTTTTTGATCATTTACAGTATGCAAAAATACTTGTAGGCAATCAAAACTGGTGGTGTAGAAGAAGGCCTGGGAACGAGGCTATGCATGCAGTTATAGAAGACTAGCATGCTAGGTATCTTGGGCTAGACTATGAAGCTGGGATTTGCACCATTGTGATCAGCATGAATAGAGCATTCTGATGATGTCTGTTTTACTGTAGGTTGAATTTTGACCCAAAATCAAAGGACATCATTTGAAAGCTCTTTTCATGCTGATCACAATGGCACAATTCCAGCTTCATATCTTATTCACATACCCACAGCTACCTAGTGCAAAGTTCTCATTCAAGTCCATTCCCAATACTAATTTTGGTTCGCTCATTGGTCCATTTTGGGCAGAATAGTGCATCAGTCACCCTATAGAACAGGAGTGCTGCTTCTAAAATTGGCATGTCAAAATGTGCCATAATTGATAGAATGTATCAGTCGAATTCTATTAGTCTGGGTCCTCAGTCCACACTTGTCACTGACATCATACTATATCAACCCACTCCGGCTGACCATAGATAACTACTGATCCAAGTGGAGCAAATGTCAGCCCCAGGAGGTATGTACACACAAACACCAGTCCATGCCTTCTTTATTAGCAATAGCTCCTCCCAATTAATTATGCCAACCATTGATTCTCATTGAAATTTTGCTCTCTACATTGAGTGCATAAAGTCTTAGAAGCAATTAATGTGTCTATATTTAAGCCGGCATATTACTTGTTTATTTTTCTCGTTATTATCAGGAAACATTTGTTCAGCCAAATGGCTACAGGGACAGTATAACTATGCATTTAATTTGACCCACAAGGACTGACTTCATTACTTCATTGGTAGTGTTACTCTCTCTAGAGTGAGTGCTGCATACTGTAGAGGGTTCTGGGACTTGGGTCATAATTATAAGATCTAGATGCAGGTGCATGCATTCTATGCATGGTTCTTACTGTAGTTGCAATTCTAGTTGCAGAAGTGATGCTGCAAAGCTTCTGCTGTGTACTCATAGGGACAAACTGTTACATCTCCTCCACACCCCATCTCATGCCACCATGGTACAATTTCCAAGTCTATATGGCACTTTTTCACTCCTGTTGGCCCGTGTCTTCACCCTCCACTAAATGCCCTCCTACACACATACACTCACGGTACTTCAACTCTATCTTTGATTCAGGGACACTGTTTGTCTCGAAATTGATGCATTCATAAAACAACAATACTTTTAGCAGAAACTCATATCATGGTTTACATATTTGACAAAATAAAGATAAACAGCATCCGATACCATGAACCTCAACTCTATCTAATCATAGTAAGGACCACACTCTACTAATTGGTTGCATAGTTAATAACCCATAATGGTCTCTTATATAAGTGGTGGATGCAACTCTGCTGCCATGCAGTAGCTAATTCACTCACATGTTGTAGCTAGTGACATCGATATCATAGCTCAGAGGATTGGAATGCTCCAGAACATCCAATTTCTCTGTAGTCTGACAGTGTACAGTATAGTGCTAGCAAGTGCTTGTAAGAGTGCTATAGCGACAGAAGCTAAGTCTTAGTATAGTGCAGAGTGCAGTAAATAATGCAGTCACTGTGCATACAGTGTTGTACACCACTGGGCCTCACTCTCATGGTACTCTGCAGCTACTGGATGGTACTAGCTGGAGGTCAGACTTGCTCTCTCTCAGGTAACTTCATGTTTCCTGTAGTGGCAACCACCTCTGTGTCAGCACAACTGTGTTTTAATACCTACTCTTGTGGGTCATAGCTATTTATTCCAAGTAGATGTTGAGTTCCATATTTCCATGCATGATTCACACTTCTAGAACTCTTCGTATACGTACCTGCATGCTTTTCATATGAGCATGAAATATTCCATGGTTCATTTGTTTTATGACAACTAGCCATATGCAGTCACTGTCATGGTGTGTATAATATTATAGTGACTTAATTTCCAGAGTGGTGGGAGAGGGTATGGCTCAACTCTTTGTGCACACATGATATCATTGTGGACCCAATAGCTATCAGATTCTGATTTTATACTGCAACCATATTCACCATCATCCGTGCAGCTGCTGACCTTTCATTGCGTACTGTTACTGTGAGTGCTGTGAGGGAGGATGGCCCAACTCCTGGTGCTAGAGTGACCTGGAGCACAACAGTACCACCTGAGTGTGTGGCATCTGTCACAGTGGAGTTCAGGACTAGTAGCAGTGGGAGTGTAGTGAGATCCTACACAACTACCAATACATCAGAGACTGAGGTCATTCAGACTGGTCCCCAGTGTGATACAACCTACTACATCAGAGTGGAGGTTACTGGAGTAGCCTCACTTGGTACGCTGAACAGCAACCAAATACCAGTAGTTGTTGAAGGTAAAGTCAAACTCACTCTGTAACTGTACAGTTGTGTTGTGTTATGCAATTAATTGTTACAGCAACTTTTACTGAATGGTATTATGCCATTTCACAGATATACCAGCCCCAGCCCCAGTCATAGTGAGAGCTGAAGTCACTGCAGACAACACAAGTATCAGAGTGTTGTGGGTGTGGTCACGTCAGGGTCTGCTCATGTGTCTTGACAGTGTTAGAGTTGACTACCAACCTGAGGGAGGCTCTCTGATGATGTACACAGTGGACAGTGCAACAGCAACCAGTGCCACCTTGTCCAACCTCCTGTGCAACACACAGTACACCATCACTATTTATGCTGTGGGTGGTAGGACTGGTAGAAGGAGTACCACCAGAGCGGTTTCTCTACCAGCAAGAGGTACTGTTACTGTATACAGCAGCTAATAGACACTTAATTTAGCTACATAGTATAGTACACTTCACTATATATCCCCTCCAGCCCCTCCCACTCCCACTGAGGTCACTGTTCAGGTCATGAATGCCTCAAGTGTCAGGGTAGCATGGCAGTGGACGAGTTCAGGTCCAGCTCCCAGCTGCTTCAACACCACCCGTGTGACCTACCATCCTGAGGGAGGTGGTGAGTCCTCCCTGCAGCTCAGGGATCCAGCAGCAACTGAGACCATCCTCACTGGTCTCCAGTGCAACACACGCTACACCATCACTGTGGTGGCCACTGCTGGAGAGCACAGGAGAGAGAGTGTAGCAATGTTCCTTCCTCTACAAGGTATACTAGAATTCTGGAAATTTGTGTTGATAATGATCACACACGTGGTATCTTGTGCTGCAGGTCCACAGAATCTCTCGGCAGCTGTGCTGTCTCCTACCTCAGTGTATTTGACATGGGTGGCTCCCTGTGACACACAGCAGTACCATATATACTACAGGGGGACATGTGGGACCTATGTTGATGAGGACAGTTTGGATACCAATCGTACTGACTACACAGTTAATCAACTCCAAGAAGGCATCAACTACACTTTCACTGTAGCTGTCAATCAGACTGGGTTTGGAAGAGGTAGAGTGCTGTCTGCTGGTCCAGTGTATGCAAGGACTTTAACAGCAGGTAACTATAATGGTAAGATAATTGAGCTGAATTTCTTAGCAATTAGCTATAGACTTGGACGTCAACGGTACTTGCAATTGGTTTATCTCAAATGATTGGGCCATTCAGCAATCCTGCCAATACATCTGTATCTGGTAAGTGCTCTAAGACACAATCAATATGCATGAAAATATGATGTCACTCACTGACTGCAGGTACAATACCCATGTGTCCAGAAGAAGGCTCAGGTAATGATATAGCTAATGTAGCTCAGTAGAAAAGCACTGTGGAGAAAAATCAATTCCATATAATTATGATTGTGCAGATGGAACCAGTTCATCCACTGACCCTGGACCCAGGTCGTCCTCTGATCCTGGTCTGCTGGCAGGAGTTGTTATGTCGGTGATTGTGCTGGTGGTTTCAGCTGCTAGCATTGTGGTCCTCATTATCCTGTGGAGGTTAGACCCTACTGTTCACCTTTGTTGACATGATATTAACCGTTCCTAAGTACATGTTTTACAATGGGGTATGTAGTCCAGACTCTATTTACGGTATCCCCACATATGACTTTCCTTTAGACGTAGACAAGGTAGAAAGGGCATGAAGGCTGTTGTAGTGGGATTGGCTGAGATGACAGATGGTGACAGCAAAGAGGAACAGGATACAGCTACAGCTGTTGACAACATCTGCTATGTTCCTAGTACGTTCAACATATAGTGTTATGGCCTATAGATATAGCATGGTAGTCAGTGCTGTATGCAGGGACGTCCTGTATAAGTCATATGACATGCGATTGCCTGTATTATAGCTAATATATGTGAGGTGCATACACATTGCTAGGTAACAACATTCACATCTTGTTGGTGTGCGTCTTATTGCTCCACTGGTGCATTTACATGTCCCCATGGCAGTGATCAAGACAGCATGATGACATCATCATCACCACAATGACGATGATGTCATAATGCGCTCTTGCAGTGCTATGCCTAGCAGGTACAGCAAATTCTATTGACATACGAAGTCTACAGCCATGCACACTTCCATAAAATACAAGACAGAGCTAATAAACCATCACATTACGGGAAGAGCTATAACACATTAACAGTCTGGACTCCAGTGGCTGGGATTGAAGCTCTTACAGCGGCATGCCCTCTCAGGACTACAGATCGGCAAATTATGGGTCTTTGCACTCCATTACTTTGTATACACTTGGAGTGTAAGTACAGTGTTGTGATGAGTTGTGTTGTGTACCAGTGCATGCACCCTAAGTTAAGTGATGTAGCAAGCAAGGTATGAGCAGTGTTGCAATAACTACATTACCAACACACGCACACAGTCTCCCCGCCGACCATTGTGGATTACCAGCAGAAGGTGCTGTCTTTGGAGGGGAAGCAGGTCACCCTGACAGTGAAGGTTGCTGGCAGCCCCACCCCCACTATCACATGGCTCTTCAATGGGAAGAAGGTGAAGGATGACTACTCCACTGAGGTGGGGAAGGATGGATCACTGACACTCACGTGTGTGGAGCTGAAGCACGCTGGCACCTACACCTTCAGTGTCAGCAACAGTATGGGCAGTGTGGAGGGGTGCACCAAACTGGTCGTCCACACTGAGGATGAGGACTGTACCAGTGCACCCAAAGTCGAGAGCAACCCAGTTGCCAAGGAAACGTTCGGAGAGTATGTTTCCAGCCTTCATGCACACAACAACGCTGCTTTCTTTTCACAATACCAGGTAATAAAATTTAAGCACCTCCACACACACATACAACAGTGAATTGTCCTCCGCTATAGACCTTGCCCTCTGGGGAGGAAGGCCATCAGGTGACCATAGGCATTGCCTCATCAAACAGGCTCCTGAATCGATTCAGAAACATCACAGCTTGTGAGCCAAGTTATTCTTGTTTAATGTTACACTCCTGGCATAGGAAAAATTGTGCAGCGTAAATAATATAATTAATATATTACACTCCTGGTAGGGGATAAATTGTGCCGCGTAAATAATATAATTAACATAATTAATATAATGTTTGAGTACTTAGGATTGGCTTATAGAGATTCTGACTACACCTCCGTGATCGCTATCATGTACTGACTTGAACGTAAAAAGTTGGTGCCGAAACTCACCTTGGTGGTGGAGATATGAGTGATTTTGTCTCGCCGTTGGCCGCCATTGCTCGAGCGCTCCATCGACTTCCGGTGGCAGCATAGATAATAGAACTACGTAGTTCTATTATCTATGGTGGCAGTACCGTTCTTAGGAAAGGCACACGAAGATTCTGACCACACGGCCGTGATCGCTGTCGTTCACTGACGCTTACATGCCGAAACTCACCGTGCTGGCTTAGTTGTAAGTGCTGTAATAATGTCTTGCCTTCCTTTTGGTCACCATTGCTCGCGATCGACTGACCGTGGTTGCCACGTGGCATGTGCGTTAATTAGAACGAATTGCATACTTAGCTTGCGCCGCGCTACGGCATGTACGGCGAGTCGCAACCGGGGTTATTATATGAGATTGGCCTAATTTCTGATCTTCCCTATATATAACTATCATGGTACTCACATGATGTGTGATAATTGGAACAAACTGTCACACTTAGCTTGTGCTACCGTTAACCGCGGCTAGCTACCAGGAGTGTGGTCGCCCCTCGTAATTTTAATAGCTATTTATTAAGAGATGTGGTTACCCTTTTATGATAGATGATGATCATCGTGTTCTTCTGGAGCCCATCTCTGGAAGAGTGAATTGTGAACACGAATACATCAACGCCTCCTACATAGATGTAAGACCCCAGCTCCACACAATATACAATACGTATATATCACTGGTATAAAGTCTAGTACTACGTACATCTGACACACAGGGCTATTCTCAACGCAGGAAGTTCATTGCCACTCAGGGTGAGCTAGTACCGGTAATAATCCAGAAGTATGCATTGAAGTATTGACACAAACCTTTGCAGGTCCCCTCCCAAACACTGTCACTGACTTCTGGTGGCTGGTGTGGCAGGAGAAGATCCATGTAGTTGCCATGGTAACTAGTGTTGTGGAAGGGGGACAGCAGAAGTGTGAGCAGTACTGGCCCAGCCAGGGGACCCAGGAGTACTGCCCATTCAAAGTCACCCTCACAGACCAGCATGTGTTTGCAGACTACACCATCCGACAGCTGCTTGTTGCTGTGAGTATTGTGGTATTTTTATGTTGAGTTGCTGTCCTTGTACTTATATGTGCACTTGTGTAACTGGCGTACTAGCCATGCATATGCCTGCATTGTCTTCTACTCCCATAGTGTGACCAGGGTGGGAGGACTCCTCTGAAGGTGACCCAGTTCCACTTTACTTCCTGGCCAGACCACGGTGTTCCAGAGTATGCTGGGCCAACCCTCAACTACCTCCGTCGGATGAAGGCCCAGGTGAAACCCTCCAGAGGATCCATACTGGTGCACTGCAGGTCAGATAGAAGTAGAAATGTGGTGTGCCCAGTCTTTGTGAATGGTGTGTGTGGGTGCAGATCCAAGCCATGAATGGCTCATCAAGGCAGTGGCTGTCTCCCTGCAGTGCTGGTGTTGGGAGGACTGGCACACTGATTGCCATTGACACAGTTCTGGAGCAGGCTGCCCAGGAGGATGTGGTGGACATCCCAGCCACTGTCACCAAGATGAGGAGGCAGCGCATGAAGATGGTCCAATCACCAGTGAGCATGGAGTTACAAGCATTTGATAAATATAGTTTTGAGTCCACATCACTTGGCAAACTAAAGAACTTCTGTCTCAGCCAGTAACAGCCTAACAGGGTGAAACATGCCGTAGAAAACGTTTTCACATGCTCATTACAGAAGTGGTACATGCAGGTTGTGCCAATATCCCTCTCTGTGACCCAACCAGGAGCAGTATGCGTTCATCCATGACGCTGTTCTGGAGTCCCTCACCTGTGGGGATACCCAGATCCCAGCCTCGGGACTGGTCGGTGCCATTGAGAAGCTGAAGCAGAGAGACAGTGAAACTGGGAGGACAGGATTTGAGACCCAGTTCCATGTATGTCATAACAAGTGGACCTACACATGCTTAGGCCCTGTTGATTAGTGTGTCAGTACCGCTCACTGAAATTCAATTTCAGGGGGACCCGAAATCAGGCCTGCTCCACAGTTCCAGAGTGCACAAAAACATTTGTTGTTTATCCAGGACAAACAAACAGATGGCTATTAGCTATTACCATTATAATAACATTATCAGGGCCACGACATGTACTGTTTTTGAGCACACACGCATTTTAGCTGTTTATGCATGCAGCACAAACAGGATGGCTATTAGCTATTGCCATCAACCATTTGTCTGTATCAACAGGTCCTCAGTCTGGTGACTCCTAAACCTACTGAGGTCATCAGAACCTCCGCCTTCCGCTTCCCTGATGTAAACAGAAGCACAGACTTCCTGCCACGTGAGACAAAGAATTTGATAATGATAAAACTGGAGCTATAACGTTTGTTTTGAACACATGTGCAGCTGACACCTGGAGAGTTGTACTGAAGGGAAAGAGTAATGACTACATTCACGCCAGCTTTGCACATGTGAGAGCAGCATGACCTGTGTCACTGCTTGTACTTAATGCTAAAGATCGTTGTGAGTAGATGTGGAACACTTAAGAGATGGCATAATACATGGTACACTGAAAATTTTGCCATGATCGCTGACAGCGATCATGGCAAAGATTTCAGTTTGATCCCTCATTACTATCAATGAACAATTTGGTAGCTAGTGGTATCTTATATATAGCTTAGCAATAGTAAAATACCCCAAACTCCTATTCAGTGTGCTCTTCACCTCTTGATATAGAATACTATTAATACAAAGTTGCTGTGCTGGTAATACACTTCAACCCAGCCTTCCCCAAGAGGAACTTTGTCTGGCTGTGGTTTATTGACCTGAATCACAAGGATGATGTAATAGGTTTGGATTCTGTTAAGCGTTTTATTGGGAAACAATTCCTCGCTTCATCATCGTCCAGATCATCCAGATCTGTTTCTCCATTCTTGCAACTGTGCACACATGCAGGGTTACAAGCAGTACAAAGGATTCATCATTGCCCAGGCTCCAATGAAGATCACATGCCGAGATTTCTGGAAGATGATCTATGAGAGGGAGTGTGGGGTGGTCGTGATGCTGTCAGACCTGGTGGAGAATGGAAGGGTACGGTACAGCCCTGCTGACATTGTAGCTGCATGAGTGTGTAGCTATACATCTCGATCAGTTGCATGGTGAGCTGAAAAGGTCAGGCTACCTCTGCATATAGTTGTGTCACAATACCATGTGAGATCTCATGAACAGATAAAGTTCTTTGACACTCCTCTCATCCCTGCAGGAGGTGTGTCACCAGTACTGGCCCACTGAGGGGGTGCAGAAGTTTGGGGAGTTCAGTGTCTCTGTCCTCCAAACCACACAGCAGGACGGCTTCATACAGCGCATGCTCAGTGTCACCAACCCCAAGGTAAGGGGCGGGCATGTATGATTGTCTGAGTTATTCATAGTTGTTATACCTAATTGTTGGCTTTGAGTATAATTATGTGCTTGTGCACACTTCCACACTCTGTATCTGAACTTAGCCCCTGCTCACTCACGTACCTCCTGCCTTTGATCTTGCAGTCTGGTCAGGTGCATGAGGTGACCCAGTTCCAGATGTCATGCTGGACCCCTGAGGGTCTGTGCACCTCCCCCCATACCATAATTGACATCATTGAGCAGGTGTTGGTGATACAGAGGAGGACCGGAAACAGACCCATTGTGGTCCATGGCAGGTGGGTTGGGTCCTTCTCCCATTTTGCACATGTATAGATACAGTGTATATATACAGTAGTGTTCGCAGGTTTGTATCCTGCAATTTCTGTGTTTGCATGCATCTCTGTTCCCCCCCCCCCCCCCCCCCCCCCCCCCCCCCCCCCACACACACACACACAACACACTTGCACTGTATGCAGTGACACGGTGAGTCGGTGTGGGGTGTTCTGTTCTCTGATCAATGCCACTGAATGCTGCAAGACGGAGGGCATTGTGGATGTGTTCCAGGTGGTGAAGGCACTCCGCATCCAGAAACCAGGCAGTGTGTTCTCTGTGGTAAGCTTGAGCATTGAGATGTGCAGACCAACTGGAATGTGACCCAGGTCTCTGTCTCTTCCCTGCAGGAGCAATATCGCTTCATATTTGACCTCATGACATTGTTTCTTGATTCATTCAGCATCTACTCCAATTTTAAGTGATGTAGTAGCAACCATTGTTCATTGTCTTTGTAAACCGGTCATTTGACTGCATATGCATACTTCATAACACATGCATGCACTTAAGGCTCCATTATAATTTCCAGGGTTCACCTCACATGATGTATGGATGTAAGTGACAAATTCAAACTCTAATTGAAGTTTCATTGTTTACGTTCCTATGGAATCTGTTGTCTGTAGGCTCACGAGGACTATACAAAAATAATAAACGGCAACCATGGTACTGCACACAAGGATGGCAGAGTTGATTCCATCAGCACACACCTGCAGAGCTGACTTATAGCTACCAACCCACTCCACATGTAGGCTGACCATACTAGAGGTAGCTAAACTTCTGATCAAAGTGGAGCAATCTTTAGCCCCAGATTAGCGGCATAGATTGGTACTGAGATTGTGTATCTATGCCGCTCTAGTGACAGACATACTATATATATGCACTCAATGTACTGTGAGAATTATGTACACACCCACCCACTATGTGAACATTTAGCAGCAATGATGCTTATATACATATATAAGCAGGTAGCTAATAGCAGGTAATATACCTAGCTAATATACCTAGTAAGTGAAATTTTCACAATCATAGTTCTAGTTTCAGGAGTGAAGCTTTTACTGTGTGCTCATAGTGCTCTGTTACATCTCCATCTGCCACGGCTCAATTTTCCAAGAAATTTGTCTCCCTAGATGGTCCATGTCTTCACCCTCCACTAGTAGGCCTTGGAGGATTTTGCTCAAACTTTTACCTATTTTTCTTTTCTTTTTTTCTTCTGTTATTATCCTATTTTTCTTTTTTACTCACCTATTTTTCTCAATTATGATTCTGAAAATTCTCATCAATACACACTTGTAAACACTTGAAAACTGACTATTTTTGGGAGACAATGTCACTGTGAAAGTGCGTCAATAACAATAAACTATCAGGCTACGTGTTTTACTAGTATACTTCTGAGTAGTTCTATCTAATACGTATATAGCTATAACCTACGTAGCTAGCTAATACGTAGCCAGCCTAGCGTATAGTAGTCTACATTGCTACTTCTAAACCCATACCTGACGTTGATTACAAATTACAAACCCATCATTTTGTACCTATTTTTCGCATCAGAGTCCGAAAGTGTACCTATTTTTCTCAACATAATTCACTGCTCAGAGGCACCTATATTCCCCAAAATTATGCTAGCAAAATCCGCCAAGGCCTAGTATCCACTACATGCCCTCCTACTCACGGTGCTTCAACTCCACCTTCTGATTCAGCATTATTATTGGGCTTCTCATATGGGATGCTGTTTGTCTCAAAATCGTTACGTACATAAAACAACAGTATAGATCTATAATTTTAGTAGAAACCTAGTGTACATATGCAACAAAGTAAACCAAGATTGAGACAAACAGTGTCCGATCCCCTGACACCTCAACTCTATCTAATCATAGTAATGGCCACACTCTACTAATAGGTTTGAGAGTGCATAATAACCGTAAGGTCTCTGCTTATATTCAGTTGGTGGATGCAAGTGCTCCAGAACATCCCACAAACGTTCTATGATAGTGCAGAGTATAGCGTTGAGTATATAGTGCAGAGTGCAGTAAGCAATGCAGTCTCCACGGATACAGTGCTGTACACCACTGGGCCTCACTGCCATGGTACTCTGCAGCTACTGGATGGTACTAGCTGGAGGACAGACTTGCCCTCTCTCAGGTAGTTTCCTGTGATCGTAACCACCTCTATATATCAGCACAACTTCGTTTCTAGCATTTCAATACTGTGACGGGCCTTCAATTTCATATTTCATGATCCACTTTTCCATAACTTGATCACTCTCCCATACGAGCATAAAAAATTCCATGCCATCATGTGTGTGTGTAGTTAATCTTCATACTATTGGCTACCGTGAGTGCAGGGAGAGTGGATGGTTCAACTCTTTGTACACACATGATATATTGCAGACCCAATAGCTATCAGATTCTGATTTTATACTGCTACCACATTCACCACCATGCATGCAGCTGCTGACTATTCACTGCGTACTGTTACTGTGAGTGCTGAGAGGGAGGATGGCCCAACTCCTGGTGCTAGAGTGACCTGGAGCACAACAGTACCTGAGTGTGTGGCATCTGTCACAGTGGAGTTCAGCAGTGGGAGTGTAGTGATATCCTACACAACTACCAGTACATCAGAAACTGAGGTCATTCAGACTGGTCTCCAGTGTGGTACAACCTACTACATCAGAGTGGTGGTTACTGGAGTAGATTCGCTTGGTACAGTGAGCAGCGACCAAGTACAAGTCTACTTTGAAGGTAAAATAGAATAGTTCATGTATGAATGACTTGCGTGAATAATAGCACTTAAACTTGACATATGGGTGTTATGCCATTTCAGATATACCAGCCCCAGTCAGAGTGACAGGTGAAGCCACTGCAGACAACACAAGTATCCAAGTGTTCTGGGAGTGGCCACGTCAGAGTGTACTGTTGTGTTTTCACAGTGTCAGTGTTGACTACCAACCTGAGGGAGGCTCTCTGATGATGTACACAGTGGACAGTGCAACAGCAACCAGTGCCACCTTGTCCAACCTCCAGTGCAACACACAGTACACCATCAGTGTTTTTGCCAGTGGTGGTACGACTGGTACAAGGAGTCTCACCATAGTGGTGTCTCTACCAGCAAGAGGTATTGTAGCACAGCTATTTACATGCATACTTCTTTTAACCCATCATGTTTTACCCCTCCAGCCCCTCCTACTCCCACTGCGGTCACTGGCCTGGTCACCTTAACAGGTATTAGGGTAGCATGGCAGTGGACTAGTTCAGATCCAGCTCCCAGCTGCTTCAACACCACCCGTGTGACCTACCATCCTGAGGGAGGTGGTGAGTCCTCCCTGCAGCTCAGGGACCCAGCAGCAACTGAGATCATCCTCACTGGCCTCCAGTGCAACACACGCTACACCATCACTGTGGTGGCCACTGCTGGAGAGCACAGGAGAGAGAGTGCAGCAATAGCAGTTTTTCTTCCTCTACGAGGTATACTACAATCCTGGAAGTTTGAGTTGATATGATCACATGCATGATATCCATCACTGCAGGTCCTCAGGATCTCTCAGCAGTTGTGCTGTCTCCTACCTCAGTGTATTTGACATGGGTGGCTCCCTGTGACACACAGCAGTACCATATATACTACAGGGGGACATGTCGGACCTATGTTGATGAGGGCAGTTTAAATACCAGTCAAAATCAATACACTCTGGTTGGGCTCCAAGAAGGCATAGACTACACTTTCACTGTCAACCAGACTGGGTTTGGAGGAGGTAGAGTGTTCTCTACTGGTCCAGTGTATGCAAGAACCTTCACAGCAGGTACATATGATGAACTTGGGGTTGGGTGAAATTACCGTACTATTTTGCACACTTAGTCCCCATAGGAGCTCCACGGCTACTTGAGGTCACATTTGTACGACACTCAGAAGTAGATCTCATCTGGAAAGAGGTGCTTTGTGTTCAACAAAACGGACCAATCACAGGTTATGTTGTGCGGTACTATGCAACCTGTGGTGCTGACAGAGATGTGCGGCAGACCAAGTCAGTAGTGACAACAGGAAGCATCATTGATGGTCTTACTCCAAACAATGAGTATGCTTTCCAAGTGGCAGCAGTGAACACCAATGGAACTGGCCCGTTCAGTGAAGCCATCACACTGGGAGGTAACAATCAACGTACATTGTGTATCAGTCTTGAGTATCTCTCTAGCTACTTGTGATGCCAGTTGAATGTTTGACATTCCTTAGTCCCATGTTCTGCATGTAACTGGACTGACTAATTTTACGTATATGATTGTGCTCAGGAGCACCACGGTTGGTTGTGGTCAGTCTAGTGAACCCCATCACTGTGATTATCTCCTGGAGTGAGGTTCAGTGCTTTGATGGAAGTGGAGCAGTCACCCACTACTTTGTGCAGTATCAGTGTGATGGCACTGTCCAGAATGTGACAATGGATGGTATAGTTCAAACTGTCTCAGGCCTGACTCCAAATGCTGCTATGTACACATTCCAAGTGGCTGCAGTCGGGATTAATGAGATGATTGGACCATTCAGCGATCCCGTCAATGCATCTGCGCTTGGTAAGCACGCTTGATGAGTGCACCTTTTTTATGCAGTGTATACATAAATCAATCATAAATGTTTCCACAATACGCATGCCTCTAGATCTAGAAGAGGAAGTCTCAGCTGCCACAGTAACAGGTGATACAGTGACAGGCATATACAGTAACTACAGCTGCAGAGTTGCATAATTTATGTGCCTTCATTAGGGGACACTTCATTGGGGGCTTGGACAGTGGCAGGAGTTGCCATTGCAGCAGTGCTGGTCCTCCTGGCAGTGGTCCTTGTAGAGTCTGCCATCATCTGGTACCAGCAGAGGTAAGATGGAACCCTATAATCATAGCAACAGCCTAGGGATTGGATGTGGCTTAAATTTGTCTGCACATGCAGATGTCCATATTTAGAGAGAAATTTTGTTTACCATGTTAATTAGCGTAGCTAATTATCATGCCCTGCAGGGCCACACCTAAGACCACTGAGATCCCTATGAAGGAGTGTTCAGCCTATGGAAAGATTGAAGGTGGTGATGGGAGGGAGGAGAACTACATTTACGAACTCCCTCGTGTACAATGATGTTATCGTTAAAGTTGGCCATCATGTGTAAAGAACATGTGCATTTGACCCCCCACTTGTGGAGGGCGTCCTGCATGCATAGCCTTGTTCCCAGGCCTTCTACACCTCCAGTTTTGATCGTTTACAGTATGCAAAACTACTTGTAAGCAATCAAAACAGAAGAAGGCCTGGGAACGAGGCTATGCATGCAGTTATAGCAGACTAGCATGCTAGGTATCTTGGGCTAGAAATATGTGACTATGAAGCTGGGATTTGCACCATTGTGATCAGCATGAATAGAGCATTCCGATGATGTCTGTTTTACTGTAGGTTGAATTTTGACCCAAAATCATAAATCAAAGGACATCATTTGAAAGCTCTTTTCATGCTGATCACAATGGCACAATTCCAGCTTCATATCTCATTCACGTACCCATAGCTACCTAGTGCAAAGTTCTCATTCAAGTCCATTCCCAATACTAATTTTGGTTCATTGGTCCATTTTGGGTGCATCGGTCACCCTATAGAACAGGAGTGCTGCATGCTGAGTGGTATATAGAGAATGGCCAGGTTCAACTGCAAGGGTAACTCTAGGTCAGACTATGGCCTTGAGTGGTTTATGGGAAATAGACTACCACAAGAGACGATGAGGCATGCACTGCCCAACTGTAAGGATATAACTGTACATTCTGATACATCCCTGCATGCTACATTGGGGTGTACCGCCAGAGTGCATGATTCCAGATCGCAGTCTTACGAGATGATTGCATGAGTATACCACCAGAGTGCATGATCACATTCTTACGAGTAACAATAATTGATCCTGACCACTCCAACTGCAAGAGAGCCCAGCTATACTGACACAACTGATTCAATGCTTCAGCCATGCACACTCCATCATCACACACTTGTCACTGACATCATACTCTATCAACCCACTCCTCCTGCTGACCATACTCTATCAACCCACTCCTCCTGCTGACCATACTCTATCAACCCACTCCTCCGGCTGACCATAGTAGATAACTACTGATCCAAGTGAAGCAACACTAGCCCCAGGAGGTATGTACACACAAACACCAGTCCATGCCTTCTTTATTAGCTATAGCTCCACCCAATTAATTATGCTTACCATTTTGTTCCCTACATTGAGTGCATTAATATACCTGTTTCTATTATGTATGAACACACAGTCATGGAAACTATGTGAACTCTTAGAAGCAATGTTTCTTACATATTTAAGCAGGCATATTACTTGTTTAAATTTACAGGAAACATCTGTTCAGCCTAATGGCTCAGGTTCTTCACAGGTAGAGTATACAACTTAATTTGACCCACAAGGACTGACTTCATTACTTCATTGGTAGTGTTACTCTCTCTAGAGTGAGTGTTGCATACTGTAGAGGGGATCTGAGACTTGGGTCATAATTATAAGATGTAGATGCAGGTGCATGCATTCTATACGTGGTTCTTACTGCAGTTACAATTCTAGTTGCAGAAGTGATGCTGGGAAGCTTCTGCTGTGTACTCATAGTGACAAACTGTTACATCTCCTCCACACCCCATCTCACGCCACCATGGCAAGTGTATATGCAATTTGTCACTCCAGTTGGGCCGTGTCTTCACCCTCCACTACATGCCCTCCTATACATATACACTCACGGACTTCAACTCTACCTTTGATAGAGAGATGCTGTTTGTCTCGAAATTGATGCATTCATAAAACAACAATATGAATTTATATTTTTAGCAGGAACTTATCATAGTTTACATATGCGACAAAATAAACACAAACAGCGTCTGATACCATGAACCTCAACTCTATCTAATCATAGTAATGACCACACTCTACTAATTGGTTTGAGAGTGTGCATAGTTAATAACCCATAAATGATCTCTTATGTGGTGGATGCAACTTTGCTGCCAGTAATTCACTCACATGTTGTAGCTAGTAGCTAGTGACATCGATATCACAGCTCGGAGGACTGGAGTGCTCCAGAACATCCATATTTGGCATTTCTCTCTGTAGTCCGTACAGCATAGTGCTAGCAAGTGCTAGTAGGAGTGCCAGCAAGTCCTAGTATATATAGTGCACTGAGTGCAGCAAGCAATGCAGTCTCCAGGCATACAGTCCTGTACACCACTGGGCCTCACTGCCATGGTACTCTGCAGCTACTGGATGGTACTAGCTGGAGGCCAGACTTGCTCTCTCTCAGGTAATTTCATGTGTTTCCTGTAATGGAAACCACCTCTGTGTCAGCACAACTGTGTTTAAATACTGTTGTAGGTCATAGCTATTTATTCCAAGTAGATGTTCAGTTCCATATCTCCATGATTTCTGGAACTCTTCGTATACGTACCTGCTTTTCATATGAGCATGAAATATTCAATGGTTCATTTGTTTTATGACAACTAGCCACATGCAGTCACCATCATGGGTGTGTATATAGTGACTTAATTTCCAGAGTGGTGGGAGAGGGTATCGCTCAACTCTTTGTGCACACATGATATCATTGCAGACCCAATAGCTAACAGATTCTGATTTTATACTGCAACCACATTCACCATCATCCTTGCAGCTGCTGACTATTCACTGCGTACCGTTACTGTGAGTGCTGTGAGGGAGGATGGCCCAACTCCTGGTGCTAGAGTGACCTGGAGCACAACAGTACCACCTGATTGTGTGGCATCTGTCACAGTGGAGTTCAGAACTAATAGCAGTGGGAGTGTACTCAGTGTAGTGAGATCCTACACAACTACCAATACATCAGAGACTGAGGTCATTCAGACTGGTCTCCAGTGCAATACAACCTACTACATCAGAGTGGTGGTTACTGGAGTAGCCTCACTTGGTAACCTGAGCAGCAACCAAGTACAAGTACATGTTGGAGGTAAACACTCTGTACTGTACAATTGTGTTGTGTGCATGCAATTAATTGTTACAGCTGTTACTGAATGGTGTTATGACATTTCACAGATATACCAGACCCAGTCAATATGGTTGCTGAAGCCACTGCAGACAACACAAGTATCAGAGTGTTGTGGGAGTGGTCACATCAGGGTCTGCTCATGTGTCTTGGTGGTGTTAGAGTTGACTACCGACCTGAGGGAGGCTCTCTGATGATGTACACAGTGGACAGTGCAACAGCAACCAGTGCCACCTTGTCCAACCTCCCGTGCAACACACAGTACACCATCAGTGTTTATGCTGTGGGTGGTACGACTGGTAAAAGGAGTCTCATCACAGAGGTGTCTCTACCAGCAAGAGGTAGCTACTGTTACTGTATACAGCAGCTGATAGAATTTAGCTACATAGTATATACACTATATATATCCCTCCAGCCCCTCCCACTCCCACTGAGGTCACTGTTCAGGTCGTGAATGCCTCAAGTGTCAGGGTAGCATGGCAATGGACTAGTTCAGGTCCAGCTCCAAGCTGCTTCAACACCACCGATGTGACCTACCATCCTGAGGGAGGTGGTGAGTCCTCCCTGCAGCTCAGGGACCCAGCAGCAATTGAGACCATCCTCACTGGCCTCCAGTCCAACACATGCTACACCATCACTGTGGTGGCCACTGCTGGAGAGCACAGGAGGGAGAGTGTTACAATGGCAGTGCTACTTCCACAAGTGCTACAAGGTATGATCAGCACGTTACTGGTAAATTATGATATCACAATATGCATATTCAGCAATCCTGCAAATACATCAGTACCAGGCAAGTGCTAAAATGTAATGCAATTCATTTATGTAATAATGAATTGACTCAACATTGTATTGATTGCAGGTGCAATGCCCATGTGTCCATATAAAATGTTTCTTGCTCATGTAATTCTGCTAGCTAGCTAGCTACGGTATCTCAGGAATGCACTAAAGACATTAAATGCCAAGTATAGAGAAGTATAACCTTATGCTCCTTGTGATCTGGCCGGTTGGAAACAAGCAAGCTGGAGCATTTCCTATTGAATTCTTGCATTGCCTTTAAGTTAGCTGAGATATGGGAGCCTACATTTAACCAAGTTTCCAGGTCTCTTATTGCTTGTGTTGCAAATTAGCCCAGGTGGTTCACAGACGTTATTATTTTGGCAAGCACTCAAGTGCATGTCTGTATGTGTACAGATGAGCTTAGTTCATCCACTGATCCTGAAGCCACCGGGCCATCCACTGACCCTGGAGCCACTGGGCCATCCACTGACCCTGGAGCCACCGGGCCATCCACTGATCCTGGAGCCACCGGGCCATCCACTGACCCTGGAGCCACCAGGTCATCCACTGACCCTGGAGCCACCGGGCCATCCACTGACCCTGGAGCCACCGGGTCATTCACTGACCCTGGAGCCAGGCCATCACTGGACCCTGGCTTGCTGGCAGGAGTTTCTGTGGTTCTCATTCTGCTGATGCTTGTAGCAGCCTGCATTGTCACCCTCATTATCTGGTGGAGGTAAGACTGATTTTTCAAGTGCATGTTGAAGTACCTTTCAGAGTATTCCGCACTCTATTTATGGTAGCTACTCCTGTGCATGGCTTTCCTTTAGATGTAGGCAAGGTAGAAAGGGCATGAAGGTCACTGCAGTGGAATTGCCTGAAATACCAGATACTGACAGCAAAGAGGAACAGGATACAGCTACAGCTGTTGACAACATCTGCTATGAGCGAATTCCGAGTGAGTTAAAATCACTTAATTTATCATGGGTTAAAAATTTTCATTCACATGAATTTGTTGTTCTGAGCCACTATACAAGTCCAAGCACAATGACAAACTACAGCTAGCTATATCCCAAATTATGTGCATCACAGAAAGAGATGCACCCCCTAATAATGCTGAACAAGAGCACATGGTGACATCATCGTTATCACCGCAATAATAATGACGATGTCATCATGCACTCTTGTGCAAAATTACAGCCTAGCTAGAGCAAGCCTGGACTCATTGGCAGAGATTCAAGGCCTTAACCAGGTTTGAACTGACAAGGGTCCTGTTTTCTCACTTTATGAGCAGTGTTGCAGTAACAAAACTACCAACACCCACCCACACAGCCTCCCCACCGACCATCGTGGATTACCAGCAGAAGGTGCTGTCTTTGGAAGGGGAGCAGGTCACCCTGACAGTGAAGGTTGCTGGCAGCCCCACCCCCACTATCACATGGCTCTTCAATGGGAAGAAGGTGAACGATGACTACTCCACTGAGGTGGGGAAGGATGGATCACTGACACTCACGTGTGTGGAGCTGAAGCATGCTGGCACCTACACCTTCAGTGTCAGCAACAGTGTGGGCAGTGTGGAGGGGTGCACCAAACTGGTCGTCCACACTGAGGATGAGGACTGTACCAGTGCACCCAAAGTCGAGAGCAACCCAGTTGCTAAGGAAACGTTTGGAGAGTATGTTTCCAGCCTTCATACACACAACAACGCTGCTTTCTTTTCACAATATCAGGTAATAAACTTAAGCACCTCCACACACACACACAACAGTGAATTGTCCTCGATCCGCTATAGACCTTGCCCTCTGGGGAAGAAGGCCATCAGGTGACCATAGGCATTGCCTCATCAAACAGGCTCCTGAATCGATTCAGAAACATCACAGCTTGTGAGCCAAGTTATTCGTGTTTACTGTAATAGCTAATTAATAGATGTGGTTACACTTTTGTGATAGATGACCATCGTCGTGTTGTTTTGGAGCCCATCTCCGGAAGAGTGAATTGTGAACACGAATACATCAACGCCTCCTACATAGATGTAAGATCCTCTACACAATAGCTATACAATATGTATATACTATAAGTATATATCAAGTACTACATCTGACACACAGGGCTATTCTGAACGCAGGAAGTACATTGCCACCCAGGGTGAGCTAGTAATAATCTCAGTGGTATGCATTGAAGTATTGCAGACACAAACCTTTGCAGGTCCCCTCCCAAACACTGTCACTGACTTCTGGTGGCTGGTGTGGCAGGAGAGGATCCATGTAGTTGCCATGGTAACTAGTGTTGTGGAGGGGGGACAGCAGAAGTGTGAGCAGTACTGGCCCAGCCAGGAGACCCAGGAGTACGGTCCATTCAAAGTCACCCTCACAGACCAGCAGGTGTTTGCAGACTACACCATCCGACAGCTGCTTGTTGCTGTGAGTGTTGTGGCAGTCTTCACATTTATATCTGTATTTATATCTAAGGCAGTTTGACTGCAAGATTACACTAGTCTTGTCAGCTGCAGCCCACTTGAGTGGTAACTTCCATACTAGCCATGCCTGTTTGGTCTTCTGCTCCCACAGTGTGACCAGGGTGGGAGGACTCCACTGAAGGTGACCCAGTTCCACTTCACTTCCTGGCCAGACCACGGTGTTCCAGAGTATGCTGGGCCAACCCTCAACTACCTCCGTCGGATGAAGGCCCAGGTGAAACCCTCCAGAGGATCCATACTGGTTCACTGCAGGTCAGATAGAAGTAGACATGTGGTGTTCCCAGTCTTTGTGAATGGTGTGTGTGGGTGCGGATCCAAGCCATGAATGGCTCATCAAGGCAGTGGCTGTCTGATACCTGCAGTGCTGGTGTTGGGAGGACTGGCACACTGATTGCCATTGATACAGCTCTGGAGCAGGCTGCTCAGGAGGATGTGGTGGACATCCCTGCCACTGTCACCAAGATGAGGAGGCAGCGCATGAAGATGGTCCAATCACCAGTGAGCAGCTACGAGGGGTGATAAATAGTTTTGAGTTCACATCACTTGGCAACTTTTGTCTCAGGGTGAAACATGCTGTAGAGTTTTCACATACTCATTACAGAAGTGTGCACATGCAGGTTTAGACTTGTTCCCAGGCCGCGTGGCCTGGGAACAAGGCTAATTATTGCAGGTTGTGCCAATATCCCACTCTGTGACCCAACCAGGAGCAGTATGCGTTTATCCATGATGCTGTTCTGGAGTCCCTCACCTGTGGGGACACACAGATCCCAGCCTCGGGACTGGTCGGTGCCATTGAGAAGCTGAAGCAGAGAGACAGTGAAACTGGGAGGACAGGACTTGAGACCCAGTTTCATGTATGTCATAACAAGTGGAACTACACATGCTTAGGCTCTGTTGTGTAGTGTGTCAGTACTACCTCGTACTAAAATTTAATTCCACAGTTTCAGAGTGCACAAAAATATCTGTTTATACGGGACAAACAAACAGATAACTATTAGCTATTGCCATTATAATAACATCATCAGGGTCACCACACTGTTTTTGAGTACACATCTAACTACATTTGCTGTTTATCCAGGACAGATAGCTATTAGCTATTAACATGATCAGGGCCATCACACTGTTTTGAGTACGCATGTAATACATTTGCTGTTTATCCAGGACAAGCAAAACAGATGGCTATTAGCTATTAACATCATCAGGGCCACCACACTATTTTTGGAGTACACATGTAACTACATTTGCTGTTTATCCAGGACAGATGGCTATTAGCTATTAACATCATCAGGGCCACCACACTGTTTTTGGAGTACACAATCATGTAACTACATTTGCTGTTTATCCAGGACAGATGGCTATTAGCTATTAACATGATCAGGGCCATCACACTGTTTTGAGAATACATGTGTACATTTGCTGTTCACGCATGCAGAACAAACAGGATGCTTTAGCTATTAGCTACATTTGTCCGTACCAACAGGTCCTCAATCTGGTGACTCCTAAACCTACTGAGGTCATCAGAACCTCTGCCTTCCGCTTCCCTGATGTAAACAGAAGCACAGACTTCCTACCACGTAAGACAAAGAAATTGATAATGATAAAATTGGAGCTATAACATGTTTTGAACCCACATGCAGCTGACACCTGGAGAGTTGTACTGAAGGGCGAGAGTAATGACTACATTCACGCCAGCTTTGCACATGTGAGAGCAGCATGACCAGTGTCACTGCTTGTACTGAATGCTAAAGATCATTGTGTGTAAACATGCAGCACTTTAGAGCTAGCTGACCTATACATGGTACACCGACATGTTCGCCATGATCGCTGTCAGTGATCATGGCAAAGATTTTGCTAACAGCGATCAGGCAAAGATTTCAGTTGATCCACATGATTATCAATGAACAATTTGGTAGTGCATGGTGTCATAACTTAGTGGTGTCATAACTTAGTAAAATTGGTAGTGGTGTCATAACTTAGTAAAATACCCCAAACTCCTATTCAGTGTGCTCTTCACCAAGTTTAGAATACCATGTAGTTCTATTAATACAGAGTTAGCTACTGTGTTGGTGATACACTTGGAGGAACTTTGTCAGTCTGTATTTTTTTGACCTGAATCGCAACGATGATGTAATAGATTTGGATTCTGTTAAGCGCTTTATTGGGAGAGAATTCCTGGCATCATCATCGTCCAGATCATCCAGATCTGTTTTCTCCATTCTTGCAACTGTGCACACATGCAGGGCTACAAGCAGTGCAAAGGATTCATCATCGCTCAGGCTCCAATGAAGGTCACATGCCGAGACTTCTGGAAGATGATCTATGAGAGGGAGTGTGGGGTGGTCGTGATGCTGTCAGACCTGGTGGAGAATGGAAGGGTACGGTACAGCCCTGCTGACATTGTAGTATGAATGTGCAAATCTCTGATGGTGAGCTGAAGAGGTCAGGCTGCAAGCTGTGTCACATATACCATAGCAGGGGCGTAGACAAGTTTATAAGAGTGTCAGCCAGCAAAAACAAAAACATATTGCGCCCCTCCTACCTGGCATGTTTTTTACAACATAGGGGATCTCATGAACAAATAAAGTTCCTTACTCCTCTCCTCCCTGTAGGAGGTGTGTCACCAGTACTGGCCCACTGGCGACACCAAGGGGGTGCAGAAGTTTGGGGAGTTTAATGTCTCTGTCCTCCAAGCCATGCAGCAGGACAGCTTCATACAGCGCGTGCTCAGTGTCACCAACCCCAAGGTTACTAAGGGGCGGGCATGTGTGATTGTCTGAGTTATTTAGTTGTTACCTATTGTTGGCTTTGAGTATATATGCTTGTGCACACTTCCACATTCTGTATCTGAACTTAGCCCCTGCTCACTCAGTACCTCCTGCCTTTGATCTTGCAGTCTGGTCAGGTGCACAAGGTGACCCAGTTCCAGATGTCCTGCTGGACCCCTGAGGGTCTGTGCACTTCCCCCCATGCTATCATTGACATCATTGAGCAGGTGTTGGTGATACAGAGGAGGACCGGAAACAGACCCATTGTGGTCCATGGCAGGTGAGCCTACTGGGTCCTTCTCCCATTTTGCACATGTATAAACAAAGTGTATACGAGATTAATATCCTGAACTAATTTTTTTTGTTTCTCTTTTTCCCTTCCACACACCCACACATGCACTTCCATAATGCACACACAAATACACACATCTCATGCAGTGACACGGTGAGTCGGTGTGGGGTGTTCTGTTCTCTGATCAATGCCACTGAATGCTGCAAGACGGAGGGCATTGTGGATGTGTTCCAGGTGGTGAAGGCACTCCGCATCCAGAAACCAGGCAGTGTGCTCACTGTGGTAAGCTCGAGGAAATTGTATTGATGCACTTGCATCTTCAGAACCCATAATTAGAGGGGATTGCCATATGTAGATGGATTGCCATACATCCATATTTAGCGAGATTGTGGTCCTGACTCCACAGTCCATGTTGGGATATATGCTGCAGGATTCTTTTACTGTCCTATATATAGAACTTCATTGCTTGCTTGAACACAACACCGGGCCCTAAACTGCTATCTGCATACCGCACCATTCACAGGAACCGATATAGTGTACATTATCACAGACGTTTTCAGAGGTAATAATGTTGGTAACTACATTTGTCTGTCTCTTCCCTGCAGGAACAATATCGCTACATATTTGATCTGATGCTGTTGTTCCTTGATTCATTCAGTATCTACTCCAATTTTAAGTAAACTTTTGCTGTCATACAGTATTAGAACAGACAGTGCACTTTGACTCTGTAGAGCTGGTGACTGCAAGTAGCTATAGTGCTGGCAACAACGTTGTGTATGTATCATCACAGTAATTATTAGTGATTTCAGTGTGGACATGGTAGCTTATGTAAACAGCAAGTTCGCATTTCTCTGATGCATTGCATTGGTAGCCAATTGCCATAACAACCTTTCTGTCGTTATGAGATATGCACGTAGGTAGCATTAATCAGTGGTATAATTGAAGGGCTCATAGCAAGAGAGGGCCAACCCAAAGCCCTGATTTGCATATGACCACATGAACTACACAGACCACTATAATCATACGAAATAGTTCTTTTGAGTGAATGAACAAACGAACAAAATTACTACACTGTTAGCCACCAATCGTTCTCCATTATCAAAACAAGAGATTTACAGCCTTACATTAAAAGAGGTGTTAGACTCCTTCCAGTATTTGAATGTGAATTAACTAGCATAGCTTCTAAACCCTACAATTGCTAATTCTACTCACACATAATACTTACTATACAGGCTGATGTTTGCTAAAGTTAGATACTGAGACCAAGAGATCGATCTACACAAGTCAGAAACCTTAAGGCTCCAGCATCTTGAGTGAAGTGAGGCACTCAGTACTAACTGATCCCATTGGTGGATTGAGGCATCTGCTACATGTTGTATATTATATTGAAATGGATGACTTGTATGATGCTGATATAGCCGTTGGGCAACCTCTGCTCCACCTAGGAGCTAGCTATACCTTCTTCTGAAGTTCAGTGAGCTAGATGCCCATTTGAGTGCAAAGTGGGTGGAGCCACATGCAGTAACAAGCCCGTACTTTTCATAGTGAAAGTTAACGTTGCTATTGAGTACATAGACGCTTCAGCCAATAAGATCTAACATTGGGAATCTAACATCTAAGAAGCAAGTATCTAAGTTATACCAGCAATCGAATTGCAAACATGATCATCAAGGAGGCATCAATACCACAACTTGTATACATTCTACATACCACCATATATAGAAGGAACTTGAAATGGTAATAAGAGTAAACTGTCCATATAACTTGAACAAACACCCCATGTGTTAGTTAAAAGTGTTTTCTGTGCACTTTGCGACAAATTCATACGGGTCATCATCAACCCCCTCATGCTCAGCCTCAATGTCATGTTGTGATGAGCTTGTAGTGACCTTTCCATACGCCTCACACCGTTCCATAGGAATGCTGTATCATAAGCAAAGTATGTGGAGGCAATAATAACCGAAATCCTAATAGATGTATGCCCGTTATAGTTTCCGTCCAGGCATGCAGAATTCCTTCCAATTATATGCACTGTTACGCAAGATTCATACCTGGCAATCTCTTGGGTAGTTTTATTATTCGAGAGGTTTCTAGCTCTTCTCCTAAACCTGTATGTCACGGTGTGTATGCAGGAAGTAGCTCAAATGACGTACTTAGCTAACTGCATGATCTTAGCTCACCATATTGTGCCCATGAACAGGATGGACACACCCACAAACATTATCACAGTTAGTGTCCCTATCACTCCTCCTGCAATTGCTCCAACCAGACCGCCCCCTCCCCCTCCCACTCCGCCTCCTGCAAGTAAATTAACAAACCATAAATACTGCATGAGAACTCAAGTGAGTCAAGTCACTAATCAGAGAAAGTCTAGATACAACCTATATCACTCCCATGAAGCTATACAGGGACTTGTCTTCACTTGACAGAGTGGACCTTTCTCCCTCTTCCTGCCGTCCGTTCACAATCACCATGGCAGCCACCTCAAACTGCTCTCCTCCCCGCAATACTACTCCCCAGCTGGACCCCCCGGGGAACAGCACACTCCCCTCTCCCCCCGTCCTGGAGTAGTACACCTTGTAGTAGTCAACGTCCTGGGAGGGGAGGCGCTGCCAAGAGACATTCACAGCTGTTGCATTGAGAAACTGAACACCAACACCCTCCACCAGACCTGTTCAGGCCAGGAGAATGTGAGGTCATGATTTGGGTCTCAATACAGCACAGCACATGCAACTCTCACCAATGGGACGGGTGGTCTGAACCATACGCTGCTGTAGTCCCACCCCAGCTGAAGTGAAGGGGGTCACAACAAACACGTAGGATGTCTCTGGGGCCAGTCGAGCCACCCTGTAGGTGGTGGTGTTCCCACTCAGACTCATTGTGCCAACGAAGTGCTCACTGTTAGAAAGTCCGTAGCCAAGTTCATACTGTGTAATGCTACCACGCCCATCAGTTGGAGGCTCCCAGGTGACCAACACGGACACAATGTCAGGTATGACCTCTAGAGAGGTCACTCCACCAGGTACTAGGAGAAGGAGGGGAGACATTGGGTGGGTGCTACTGGTGGTAAGTGAATTGCTTACCTACTATAATCATGGCTGTCACTGGACTGCTGAATGGTCCTGTGCCGGCAGTGCGATGCTTTGCTGCCACTTGAATACTGTACTCTGTAAACACTGTCAGCCCACTGATGGGATGCTCATAGGGGGGAACAGCTGCCTCAACCTCAGAGCTGCTGCCTGCTCTAGGACGATATCGTATGGTGTAGTCGAGCACATTCCCATTCCGGTCCCCGCAAGGTGGGGGGCTCCACCTGACCAAGATGGTGGTAGGTCCAGTGGCAGAGGCATTGACAAACTAGGGAGCACCAGTGGGGGCTGGAGGCCGGCACAGAGTGACAGGGCAAGTCATACTACACATCAGATACATACTAAGAATAGCACTACAGTACTTACCGGTAGCCTGTGTCATTCCCATTCCAGCAACAGAATAAGGTCCAAGTCCTTCAAAGCCCCTGGCCCTCACACGGATACTATAGGTTGTAGACGGCTTGAGGTTTCTAAGGGTGTGCTGGGTAACGCTCCCTCCCTCCAACACCTCCCTCCCTCCCTGGAATTCCGGACATGAGTAGACTGGCGAGAATGAGACCTCAAAACCATCAATGACCACCCCTGAAGATGGGCTTCTCCACGAGACAAGGATGCTGGTGGAGGATGGTGTAGTTGCCTGCACGTCAGTGGGAGCACCTGGCACTGAGGATCACAACAGGGAGGATAATGTGTGTATGGTTCAATGCTACATATGCTGTACAGAATCACGCATCACTCACACAGCACTGGTGTTAGTGGTGTAGAGCAGCTGGTACCCACTAACATTGGCAGGTGGAGTCCAGGTGACCCTGAACTGGTTGTTGTCAATAGGCCATGCTGTAACATTACCAGGTGGTCTGGAGGGAGCTGCAGTGAGAGAATGAGGCAGGTAGCTGAAGAAAGAGTACAACACTACTAGCCGCAGTTCACTGCTGAGGGCGATATTGACAGATCAATTGCAGTAAACATAACACTGCCAATGCTCCAATCTGAGGATCTTTTCTGCATGTGCAGTTGGATAACAAGCTACATCCACTTGCACTACAACACTTACTGTTTACATACCTACAACATTGAGGTTTGCAGAGTGTGATCCTCTGTCGTTGGCAACAGTGCAGGAGTACTCCCCAACCAGGCTTCCCTGCACAGTTGTAGGTCGTGGAGATTGCATTTCTCAACACCCTGCTGATGGAGTACGGACTGTTGCTGTCGAGCGTCTCTCCATTGCGGGACAGTGGTGGGAGGGGAGTGGGAGGAGGTGCAGTTGAGGGTGAAGGAAGGCGGGCGAGTGGAAAGGGCTGTGAGCAGACGGAACCTCACTGAATTGTGAAACTGTAACTTCCACTTTTCGATTTGGGAGCGGAGGTTCCAAAACGAATAGTGAAACTGAAAACTTCCGCTTTTCGATTTGGGAGCGGAGGTTCCAGAACGAATAGTGCGGAAGTTCCAAAACGAATAGTGAAAAATCGACTTCCGCTAATGACAATTGGTTTTGGACTGGCGACGACGATCGAATGGCCCAAAAGTACACGGACCAAAGTGCACTGTCTGTAATAATTTATGACAGCAAAAGTTTACTTAAAATTGGAGTAGATACTGAATGAATCAAGGAACAACAGCATCAAATCAAATATGAAGCGATATTGCTCCTGCAGGGAAGAGACAGACAAATCATTACCTCTGAAAACGTCTGTGATAATGTACACTATATCGGTTCCTGTGAATGGTGCGGTATGCAGATAGCAGTTTAGGGCCCGGTGTTGAGTTCAAGCAGCAATTAAGTTCTATATATAGGACAGTAAAAGAATCCTGTAGCATATATCCCAACATGGACTGTGGAGTCAGGACCACAATTTCGCTATGGATGTATGGCAATCCATCTACATATGGCAATCCCCTCTAAATATGGGTTCTGAAGATGCAAGTGCATCGATACAATTTCCTCGAGCTTACCACAGAGAGCACACTGCCTGGTTCCTGGATGCGGAGTGCCTTCACCACCTGGAACACATCCACAATGCCCTCCGTCTTGCAGCATTCAGTGGCATTGATCAGAGAACAGAACACCCCACACCGACTCCCCGTGTCACTGCATACAGTGCAAGTGTCTGTATGTGTGTGTGTGTGTTTGTGTGTGTGTGTGTGTGTGTGTGTGTTTGTGTGTGTGTGTGTGTGTGTGTATGGAAGGGAAACAGAGATGCATGCAAACACAGAAATTGTAATTAGTTTCAGGATGTATACATTTGCATCTAGTTTATACACGTGCAAAATGGGAGAAGGACCCAACCCAGCAGGCTCACCTGCCATGGACAACAATGGGTCTGTTTCCGGTCCTCCTCTATATCACCAACACCTGCTCAATGATGTCAATGATGGCACGGGGGGAGGTGCACAGACCCTCTGGGGTCCAGCACGACATCTGGAACTGGGTCACCTTGTGCACCTGACCAGACTGCAAGATCAAAGGCAGGAGGTGAGTAAGTGAAAAGGGGCTAAGTTTATACGCAGACTGTGGAAGTGTGCACAAGATTTAGCTATATTCAAAGCCAAGAGTAGATCAGTGGATACCAACAATCACCATGCCCACCCCTTACCTTGGGGTTAACACTGAGCATGCACTGTATGAAGCCGTCCTGCTGCATGGCTTGGAGGACAGAGACATTGAACTCCCCAAACTTCTGCACCCCCTTGGTGTCACCAGTGGGCCAGTACTGGTGACACACCTCCTGCAGGGGAGAGAGAAGTATCAGCTAGTGAGGAACTTTATCTGTTCATGAGATCTCCTATGGTATTGTGACACAATATGTTAATGTACGTAACACTATATGCAGAGGTAGCCTGACCTTTTCAGTTCACCATGCAACTGAGATGTATAGCTACACCCTCATGCTATAATGTCAGCAGTGCTGTACCGTACCCTTCCATTCTCCACCAGGTCTGACAGCATCACGACCACCCCACACTCCCTCTCATAGATCATCTTCCAGAAGTCTTGGCACGTGAACTTCATCGGAGCCTGGGCAATGATGAACCCCTTGCACTGTTTGTAGCCCTGCATGTGTGCACAGTTGGAGAACAGATCTAGACGATGATGATGCAAGGAATTCTTTCCCAATAAAGCACTTAACAGAATCCCAACCTATTACATCATCCTTGTGATTCAGGTCAATAAACCACAGCCAGACAAAGTTCCTCTTGCGGAAGGCTGGGTTGAAGTGTATTACAAACACAGAAACTATTAATGGTATTCTATAGCAAGAGGTGAAGAGCACACTGAATAGGAGTTCGGGGTATTTTACTATTGCTAAGTTAAGATACCACTAGCAATTTGTTCATCAATGATAATGAGGGATCAAACTGAAATCTTTGCCATGATTGTTGTCAGCGAACATGGCGAAGATGTCAGTGTACCATGTATTATGTCACAACAATCTTTAGCATTCAGTACCGTGAAGCAGTGACACAGGTCATGCTGCTCTCACATGTGCAAAGCTGGCGTGAATGTAGTCATTACTCTCGCCCTTCAGTACAACTCTCCAGGTGTCAGCTGCATGTGTGTTCAAAACAAATGTTATAGCTCCAATTTTATCATTATCAAATTCTTTGTCTCACGTGGCATGAAGTCTGTGCTCCTGTTTGCATCAGGGAAGTGGAAGGCGGAGGTTCTGATGAACTCAGTAGGATTAGAAGTCACCTGACTGAGAACCTGTTGATACAGGCAAATGGTCGATGGCAATAGCCAAGAGCGCATGATGACATCATTGTTTTTTCACGGTGATGTCATCATGCGCTCTTGCAATAGCTAATAGCCATCCTGTTTGTGCTGCATGCATAAACAGCTAAAGTGCATGCATACTCAAAAACAGTGCATGTGGTGGCCTGATAATGTTATTATAATGGTAATAGCTAATAGCCATCTGTTTGTTTCTCCTGGATAGCTAAACGGCAGATGTTTTTGTGCACTCTGAAACTGTGGTTGCTCTCTGGAAAATTCCACTAAGAGGTAATACTAATTAACAGAGCCTAAGTTCATATGTAGCTAGCTATGCCACTTTGACGTACATGGAACTGGGTCTCAAATCCTGTCCTCCCAGTTTCACTGTCCGTCTGCTTCAGCTTCTCAATGGCACCAACCAGTCCCGAGGCTGGGATCTGGGTATCCCCACAGGTGAGGGACTCCAGAACAGCATCATGGATGAACGCATACTGCTCCTGGTTGGGTCACAGAGAGGGATATTGGCACAACCTGCATTAGCCTCGTTCCCAGGCCACGCTGCCTGGGAACAAGGCTAAACCTGCACGTGCACACTTCTGTAATGAGAATGTGAAATCTCCACAGCATGTTTCACCCTGCTACTGCATGACTGGCTAAGCCAATTTACTTACCAAGTGATGTGAACTTTAAACAGACTACATAATTATCATCAACACACTGCAATTCTCTCTCACTGGTGATTGGACCATCTTCATGCGCTGCCTCCTCATCTTGGTGACAGTGGCTGGGATGTCCACCACATCCTCCTGGGCAGCCTGCTCCAGAGCTGTGTCAATGGCAATCAGTGTGCCAGTCCTCCCAACACCAGCACTGCAGAGAGACGACACCGCCTTTATGAGCCATTCATGTCTAGATCTTGGATCCAACCCACACACACCATTCACAAAGACTGGGTACACCACACTTCTACTCCTCCCCACACTTCTACTCCAGCCCACATGCAGTAAATCCATTTGTTGCTGACCTGCAGTGAACCAGTATGGATCCTCTGGAGGGATTCACCTGGGCCTTCATCCGACGGAGGTAGTTGAGGGTTGGCCCAGCATACTCTGGAACACTGTGGTCTGGCCAGGAAGTAAAGTGGAACTGGGTCACCTTCAGAGGAGTCCTCCCACCCTGGTCACACTGTGGGAGTAGAAGACCAAACAGGCATATGCAGGCATATGCATGGCTAGTACGCCAGTTACACAAGTGCACATATAAGTACAACGACAGCAACTCAACATAAAATTACCCCAATACTCACTGCAACAAGCAGCTGTCGGATCGTGTAGTCTGCAAGCATCTGCTGGTCTGTAAGGGTGACTTTGAATGGACCGTACTCCTGGGTCTCCTGACTGGGCCAGTACTGCTTACACTTCTGCTGTCCCCCTCCACAACACTAGTTACCATGGCAACTACATGGATCTTCTCCTGCCACACCAGCCACCAGAAGTCAGTCTCCCTGGGTGGCCCATCCACTACATGCCCTCCTACTCACGGTGCTTCAACTCCACCTTCTGATTTAGCATTCAAAAGATAATAATTTCATGGCATGGGCTCCTCATATGGAATGCTGCTTGTTTCAAAATTGGCACATGTATATATTAAAACAAGAACATGGATTTACTTTTAGCAGAAACTCATTATCTTAGTGTACATATGTGACAAAATAAACCAATCTTGAGATAAACAGTGTCCGATACTCTTCAACTCTGTCTAATGACCACACTCTACTAATAGCTTTGAGAGTGCATAATAACCATGCGGTTGTGGATGCAGCATTGCTGCCAGTAATCCACATGTTGTAGTAGCTGAGGACTGTGATCGACTGAAGTGCTCCAGAACATCCTGCAAAAGTCCTAGTACAGTGCAGAGTGCAGTAAACAATGCAGTCTCCACGGATACAGTGTTGTACACCACTGGGCCTCACTGCCATGGTACTCTGCAGCTACTGGATGGTACTAGCTGGAGGCCAGACTTGCTCTCTCTCAGGTAATTTCATGTTTCCTATAGTGGCAACAAACTCTATATATCATCACAACCTCAAAATGTGCATACTGTTGTGGGTCGTATTTATTCCATGCAGCTGTTCAATTTCATATTTCCATGATTCACTTTTCTGGACCTCACTCTACTTGCTTTTTCATACGAGCATGAAAGTGTTTCCACAATTCTATTTTTATGACAACTAGCTTCATGCATTCACCATCATGGGTGTGTATAGTGTCTTAATTTTCACTTCATACTATTAGCTACTGTGAGTGTAAGGATGAGGATGTTGCAGACCCAATAGCTATCAGATTCTGATTTTATACTGCAACCACATTCTCCATCATCCATGCAGCTGCTGACTTTTCTGTTACTGTGAGTGCTGAGAGAGTGTATGGCCCAACTCCTGGTGCTAGAGTGACCTGGAACACAACACTACCACCTGAGTGTGTGGCATCTGTCACAGTGGAGTTCAGAACTAGTAGCAGTGGGAGTGTAGTGAGATCCTACACAACTACCAATACATCAGAGACTGAGGTCATTCAGACTGGTCTCCAGTGCAATACAACCTACTACATCAGAGTGGAGGTTACTGTAGTAGCCTCACTTGGTACAGTGGAGAGCAACCAAGTGCAAGTGCTTATTGGAGGTAAAGTCAAACTCACTCTGTACTGTACAATTGTGTTGTGTATGCAATTAATTGTTACAGCAACTTTACTGAATGGTGTTATGACATATCACAGATATACCGGCCCCACTCAGAGTGAGAGCTGAAGCCACTGCAGACAACACAAGTATCAGAGTGTTGTGGGAGTGGTCACGTCAGGGTCTGCTCATGTGTCTTGACAGCGTCAGAGTTGACTACCAACCTGAGGGAGGCTCTCTGATGATGTACACAGTGGACAGTGCAACAGCAACCAGTGCCACCTTGTCCAACCTCCCGTGCAACACACAGTACACCATCAGTGTTTATGCCAGTGGTGGTATGACTGGTAAAAGGACTCTCACCACAGTAGTGTCCCTACCAGCAAGAGGTATTGTAGCAGCTGATGGACACTTATTTTTGCCACATGGGTAATTCCAGGCCAAGTGATCACAAAAAATGGACGACCCCCCTTAGATTTAAACGAAACTTGGTACATACTTTCCTTACCAGAAGTTATTAATCCCCACCTATTTTTGGTCCCTTATGCTATATGGCTTCTGAGTTACAACTCTTCAAAAATTTAATTTTTGAGGAAATTTTCAGTGACCCGGTGATACTTAAATGGCCATAACTTGTGACCAGATCACTTCCGACAATTATAAATTATACCATCGTGTTTGTTTTGAGTTGCCCTTTCAGATGATATATTGCAAGGGGGTGGGCACCTATTTGGGGTCAAAGGTCACCATTGATGAAGTTTAATTTTAATTTAATTCAAAAACGGATTCTTATTTTTTGGTCATTTGTTGCTCAACTATTCTTCAATTATCATTGCTGAAGTGGTATGAATTCGGTGTTGGGACGGCTATGGGACTGTGAGATATATGCAGTAGAGTGTATCCCTGATATGAAAATCGTCAAGCAAATTGAGCTTGCTGTTTGATGTTTTACCTCTTTTGCTCTGACAAGTACTAGCAGAAGTTGTAATGTGTCTCTATGGCACTTTTGTAGTCATGCTTCAGTATCTTCCTGCTTGTTAGCACCACTCTAGTGCTACAAATTAGCAAGGTGCTAATTAAATGCTACCATGGAAACCTCACACTTCTCAAATGGCAGCTAAATCTCAGCAAGAAGACCTCCAATCAGATATGGCTCAGTTTCAACCTCAGTGGCGAAATCTATGCTGCAACCCCTTCAACAAGCCTCACCACTTCATCAGGAAGAAGAGTCAGCTTAGGGTTGTTACTGAGAGAATGTGTGAGAAAGTTCCCTCAATTTCACCAGGGGAGAAGATCTGTGATTCTTGCAGGAAACAACTAGCAGCATGACTACAAAAGTGCCATAGAGACACATTAGTCTCGTGCCCAGACCCTCCCGAAAAGCGGAAAGAGGGTCTGGTGTTCTGAGCGACATTTCTTGATTCATGGGGCGTGGTCTCTCTCGGATTTTAAAGCTCGAATCAGATTGCAGAACGCGAATGACGTAGTCAATCAGCGTAAGTCATAGGTACGGTACATGTAACAGTGCAGTGTAGCTAGTACGGACGGTATGTCAGTGAAATGGATACGACAGGCCTACCGAAGAGCGAGCTGAAGCAGTAAGCCAAATTGATTATCTTGCCGGCTGGTTTTGGGAAATCTCTGTGTTTCGTGACACTTCCACTCATCTTTGACAACCTCAGATAGAATTCTGTACAAGCGCAGGGCAACTGTACGTTGTTGTTGGCCCTTTGGTGTCACTTGTGAAGGACCAAATGCGCTGCTACAGTAAGCTTATAAGAATAGTGATAGGTGTGCTTTCATTGGAGAGGACATACAGAATGCAGGTAATTACATTCCTTACGCTGTATAGCCCCGCCCCATGCGCCAAGAAATATCGCTCAGAACACCAGACCCTCTTCCCGCGTTTCGGGAGGGTCTGGGCACGAGACTAGAGACACATTACAACTTCTGCTAGTACTTGTCAGAGCAAAAGAGGTAAAAACATCAAACAGCAAGCTCAATTTGCTTGATGATTTCCATATCAGGGATACACTCTACCGCATATATCTCGCAGTCCCATGGCCGTCCCAACACCGAATTCATACCACTTCAGCAATGATAATTGAAGAACCATTGAGCAACAAATGATCAAAAAATAAGAATCCATTTTTGAATTAAATTAAATTAAACTTCATCAACGGTGACCTTTGACCCCAAATGGGTGCCCACCCCCTTGCAATATATCATCTGAAAGGGCAACTCAAAACAAACACGATAGTATAATTTATAATTGTCAGAAGTGATCTGGTCACAAGTTATGGCCATTTAAGTATCACCGGGTCACTGAAAATATCCTCAAAAATTAATTTTTTGAAGAGTTGTAACTCAGAAGCCATATAACATAAGAGGCCAAAAATGGGTGGGGATTAATAACTTCTGGAAAGGAAAGTGTGTACCAAGTTTCGTTGAAATCTGAGGGGGGTCGTCCATTTTTTGTGATCACTTGGCCTGGAATTACCCACATAGTATACACATTACTCTGTATCCCTCCAGCCCCTCCCACTCCCACTGAGGTCACTGTTCAGGTCATGAATGCCTCTAGTGTCAGGGTAGCATGGCAGTGGACTAGTTCAGGTCCAGCTCCCAGCTGCTTCAGCACCACCCGTGTGACCTACAGGCATCCTGAGGGAGGTGGTGAGTCCTCCCTGCAGCTCAAGAACTCATCAGCAACTGAGACCATCCTCCCTGATGTCCAGCCCACCACATGCTACACCATCACTGTGGTGGCCACTGCTGGAAAGCACAGGAGAGAGAGTGTTACAACAGCAGTGCTACGAGGTATGACCAGCACATTACTATATACGCTCATGCACTATACATATAATTTTGGTCTCTATCATGCACTGCAGGACCACAGAATCTCTCAGCAGCTGTGCTGTCCCCTACCTCAGTGTATTTGACATGGATGACTCCCTGTGTCAATGACACACAGCAATACCATATATACTACAGGGGGACATGTGGGACCTATGTTGATGAGGGCAGTGATACAAATCGTACTGAGTACACATTTGATGAACTCCAAGAAGGCATCAACTACACTTTCACTGTCAACCAGACTGGGTTTGGAAGAGGCAGAGATTTATCTACTGGCCCAGTGTATGCAATGACACTCAGAGCTGGTATGTGTGGTGGTGAAAGTGCCAATTTGTGGTATAGCAAAATCAACATTTTGCACAATCAGTCCCCTCAGGAGCTCCACAGTCGCTGGAGGTCACATTTGTACAACCGTCAGAAGTATTCCTCAGCTGGACAGAAGTCCCTTGTGTTCAACAAAATGGACCAATCACTGGCTATGCTGTGCAGTACTATGCAACCTGTGGTCCTGACAGAGATGAGCAGCAGAACAAGTCAGTAGTGACAACAGGAAGCATCATTGATGGTCTTACTCCAAACACTGAGTATGCTTTCCAAGTGGCAGCAGTGAACACCAATGGAACTGGCCCATTCAGTGAATCCATCACACTGGGAGGTAAGTGATGGATGTCAGCCGTACATGCCACCCCAAACGATTGATGCTTCTCTTTCTGTATACACAGGAGCTCCACAGTTGGTGATGGTCAGTCCAGTAAACTCCATGACTGTCTCCTGGAGTGAGGTTCAGTGCTTCAATGGAAGTGGAGCAGTCACCCACTACCTTGTGCAGTATCATTCCATGTGTGGTGCTGTGCAGAATGTAACAACTGATGGTACAGTTCAAAATATTTCAGGCCTCACTCCAAACATTGCTGTGTACACATTCCGAGTGGCAGCTATTGGTATTAATGGGGTGACAGGACCGTACAGCAATCCTGCAAATACATCAGTACCAGGCAAGTGCTAAAATGTAATGCAAATTTCATTTCATTTACGTAATAATTGACTCAAGATTGTATTGATTGCAGGTGCAACACCCATGTGTCCAGGTAAAACGTTTCTTGCTCATGTAATTCTGCTAGCTAGCTACGGTATCTCAGGAATGCACTACAGACATTAAATGCCAAGTATCGAGAAGTATAACCTCATGCTCCTTGTGATCTGGCCGGTTGGAAACAAGCAAGCTGGAGCATTTCATATTGAATTCTTGCATTGCCTTTAAGTTAGCCGAGATATGGGAGCCTACATTTAACCAAGTTTCCAGGTCTCTTATTGCTTGTGTTGCAAATTAGCCCAGGTGGTTCACAGACATTATTATTTTGGCAAGCACTCAAGCAGGAAGTGCAATAGTCTCATGGATTCATGTGCTGAAATGTGTTGAAGTGCATGGATTGAGTCACCAGGTCATCCACTGACCCTGGAGCTACCAGGTCATCCACTGACCCTGGAGCCACCGGGCCATCCACTGACCCTGGAGCCACCGAGCCAATCACTGACCCTGGAGCCACCGGGCCATCCACTGACCCTGGAGCCACCAGGTCATCCACTGACCCTGGAGCCACCGGGTCATCCACTGACCCTGGAGTCACCGGGTCATCCACTGACCCTGGAGCCACCAGGTCATTCACTGACCCTGGAGCCAGGCCATCATTGGACCCTGGCTTGCTGGCAGGAGTTTCTTTGGTTCTCGTTCTGCTGATGCTTGCAGCAGCCTGCATTGTCACCCTCATTATCTGGTGGAGGTAAGACTTTGTCAAGTGCATGTTTAAGTACTTTTCAGAGTATTCCACACTCTATTTATGGTAGCTACTCCAGTGTATGGCTTTCCTCTAGCAGAAGAAAAGGAAAGGGCATGAAGGTCACTGCAGTGGAATTGCCTGAAATACCAGATACTGACAGCACAGTAGAACAGGATACAGCTACAGCTGTTGACAACATCTACTGTGAGCGAATTCCGAGTGAGTTAAGGTAGTAAACATGGGTACCGCGATCTCCGAAACCAAGTTGATGGATAAATGGGCAGCATCAAAGCGTACACAAGTTTCAGCAATACTTTGCATCAAACTGCTCCCTCTGCTTGAAAATGCCCTAAAACTCAATTTTAAGGCCCTCTACGAAACTGAAAATTTGGACCCTCTCCAAGGCCCCACCCACACTCTGACCCCATCATCAATACACACACAAAACAGGCCCAAAAACTACGGATGGATTTACCACCTGCTCTCCTCACTTGCAGGCTACAGCCCAAAACTCACTGCCACCCTCAAAAACAGAGGTTTGGCTACCCTAGGCTTTCACAAAAAATTCCACGCACACCACCTAAAACCGACTCAAGCCAAGGCCAGTTTCCAAAAGGTCAACCTACCCCCTGCAAAACTAGGGATGCTTTTCCACGTTCACCTCTCGGTTACAGACTTTTGGCCACACATCTACTCCCTCTCACCAGCCCAGTCCAGCTACCAAACCAGCCAAATTCGCCCTAACACGAAAATGGGCGGGGCCTGTAATGCCGAAAGGTCAACTCTCTAGAGTACCTTGGCCAGGGAGCTGTCGGAGGCTGTTCACTTTCCAGGCGGTTCTTCGGCCACTTCAGCAGACCCACAAACATTCCTGCTCACTCCACCTAGCTATTCACACTCAGACAGCCCATCGCTACATTCAATAAGCCAGAATAGCTCTTTACTTAAAAAAAAAAAAAAAAAAAAAAAGAAAAAAAAAAAAAAAAAAGAGTGTTCAAACAAATCTTCAAGGTACCGCACGGCCACATCAGAGTACCGATTTGAAACTTGATAGGGCCGCTAGCCGCATCAAAGAGAGAAGCCCCCCTTGTTTATTCCGGTTGCCGCCATGGGAAAACGTAAACAGATGAATAACTCTAAATAACTGTATGCAAGTGACGTCATCTCATTAATTATTCATGAGCAAAATTGCGCGATTTCGCCGATGCCGTGTTTCCTACCTTAATGTATTGCATCGCTTATCATGGGCATTCACATGAAATTGTTGTTCTGAGCAACTATACAAGTCCAAGCACAAAGGCAAACTACAGCTGTATCCCATTGTTATCACCGCGATGACATCATGCACTCTTGTGCAAAATTACAGCCTACAGAAAGCCTGTACTCATTGGCAGAGATTCAAGGCCTTATCAAGGTTTGAACTGACAGGTGTCCTCTCAGGGCTGCAAATGAGCAAACAAAAGCGGCAAGTGCTTGGCCATTGCAGTCTAGTACATTGCAGTATGGCAGTTGGCACTTGCAAGCGGGGTGTAATATTATTAATTCTGATGATAAGTGTGCCTGAGCAGTTTGTGAGTGCATTTATAGCTATAGTCTTTACAGTATGAATTAGCAGTGTTGTAAATTGCAGACTCACTTTATGAGCAGTGTTGCAATAACTACATTACCAACACCCACACAGCCTCCCCACCGACCATTGTGGATTACCAGCAGATGGCACTGTCTTTGGAGGGGGAGCAGGTCACCCTGACAGTGAAGATTGCTGGCAGCCCCACCCCCACTATCACATGGCTCTTCAATGGGAAGAAGGTGAAGGATGACTACTCCACTGAGGTGGGGAAGGATGGATCACTGACTCTCACGTGTGTGGAGCTGAAGCATGCTGGCACCTACACCTTCAGTGTCAGCAACAGTGTGGGCAGTGTGGAGGGGTGCACCAAACTGGTCGTCCACGCTGAGGATGAGGACTGTACCAGTGCACCCAAAGTCGAAAGCAACCCAGTTGCTAAGGAAACGTTTGGAGAGTATGTTTCCAGCCTTCATACACACAGTTCCACTCTTTTTGAGTGCATATGTAATACATTTGCTGTTTATCCAGGACAAACAAACAGATAGCTATTAGCTACTGCCATTAACATTAATTATCAGGCCCACCACACTGTTTTTGAGTATACATGTGTACATTTGCTGTTTATGCATAGAGGACAAACAAGATGGCTATTAGCTCGACCATTTGTCTGTATCAACAGGTCCTCAGTCTGGTGACTCCTAAACCTACTGAGGTCACCAGAACCTCCGCCTTCTGCTTCCCTGATGCAAACAGGAGCACAGACTTCCTGCCACGTGAGACAAAATCTATATTACGTTTTTGCATAGCTTCAGTTATGGGAGCTAGCTATCTTATTTTGTGGATTTTGTTTTGAAGCAAACTTTTGTTGTTTTTGAATATGTAGCTGACGTCTGGAGGGTTGTACTGAAGGGTGAGAGTAACAACTACATCCACGCCAGCTTTGCACATGTGAGAGCAGCACGATCTGTGTCACTGTTTCTAAAGATCGTTGTGAGCAAGCAGACATGTGCAGCACTTCACATATATGGTACACTGACAGTGATCGTGGCAGTTTGATCCTGTCAGTATGCTACAGCATGGCAGTGATATCTTAACTCCATTTGTTAAAAACTCCCATTCAGTGCAATATTTAGCCATAGCTAGACAAAATTTATTTCTTCTTGGGTAACGTGGAAGTGCATTACCCCCACAGTACTCCTTAGGATCATACAATAGGTAGCTTCATTCCCAGGCCATTCACACCGCAAGTATTTTGATTGATTGCAGCATACTGCAAGCGATCAAACACTGGCAGTGGGAATGGCCTGGAAATGGGGGAATATATGTTTGGATTCTGTTAAGTGCTTTATGGGAAAGAATTCCTCTTACATACGTGCACCATCACCATCTATACCCTTTTGTCCACTGCACACACATGCAGGGCTACAAGCAGTACAAGGGGTTCATCATCGCCCAGGCTCCAATGAAGGTCACATGCCGAGACTTCTGGAAGATGATCTATGAGAGGGAGTGTGGGGTGGTCGTGATGCTGTCAGACCTGGTGGAGAATGGAAGGGTACGGTACAGCCCTGCTGACATTGTAGCTACCATGAGCTCAGCATGTAATCTCAGTTGCAAATCTCTGATGGTGAGCTGAAGAGGCTATAGCTCTGCACAGCTAGCCTCCATTTTTGCATGCATGCTGCAAGTGATCAAAATCTGGAGGTGTAAAAGGCCTGGGAACAAGGCTACTGTATACCTGTACCTATAAACAAGCTGTGTCACAATACTGTAAGGAGCTGATCTCACGAATAGATAAACTTTCTTACTTGCTTTTCTTCCCTGCAGGAGGTGTGTCACCAGTACTGGCCCACTGGTGACACTAAGGGGGTACAGAAGTATGGGGAGTTCAATGTCTTTGTCCTCCAAGCCTCACAGCAGTACGGCTTCATACAGCGCATGCTCAGTGTCACCAACCCCAAGGTAAGGGATGGGCAGATTTGTCTCCAGCTTAGTATCAACTGATCTACTGTGGCTTTGAGTGTATGCACACGTCCGTACTCTGTATCAAAACTCAGCACATATTCCTCCGGCCTTTGATCCTGCAGTCTGGCCAGGTGCACAAGGTGACCCAGTTCCAGATGTCCTGCTGGACCCCTGAGGGTCTGTGCACCTCCTCCCGTGCCATCATTGACATCATTGAGCAGGTGTTGGTGATACAGAGGAGGACCGGAAACAGGCCCATTGTGGTCCACGGCAGGTGCTACTGGGTCCTTCTCCCATTTTGCACATGTATAGATACAGTGTATATATACAGTAGTGTTCACAGGTTTGTATCCTGCAATTTCTGTATTTGCATGCATCTCTGTTTCCTTTCCATACACACACACACACACACACACCACACACTTGCACTGTATATGCAGTGACACGGTGAGGTAGTCAGAAATCTGATGTATTATCACCTCTATCCAAACACATGCACTTATACCACACACAGTGATACGGTGAGTCGGTGTGGGGTGTTCTGTTCTCTGATCAATGCCACTGAATGCTGCAAGACGGAGGGCATTGTGGATGTGTTCCAGGTGGTGAAGGCACTCCGCATCCAGAAACCAGGCAGTGTGCTCTCTGTGGTAAGCTTGAGCATTGAGATTTGCAGCCCTACTGGAATGTGACCCTGGTCTCTGTCTCTTCCCTGCAGGAGCAATATCGTTTCATATTTGACCTCATGCTATTGTTTCTTGATTCATTCAGCATCTACTCCAACTTTAAGTGACGTATTACCTTCATTGTCTTTGTAAACCGGTCATTTGACTGCATATGCATACTTCATAACACATGCACTTAAGGCTCCATTATAATTTCCAGGGTTCACCTCACATGGTGTGGATGTAAGTGACAAATTCAAACTCTTTCATTGTTTACGTTCCTTTGGAATCTGTTGTCTGCCTGATTTATAATGTAGGCTGACAGGGACTATAAGAAAATAATAAACGGCAACCATACAAGGATGGCAGAGTTGATTCAATGCTACTCCATCAGCACACACCTGCAGAGCTGACTTACCCACTCCACAGGCTGACCATACTTACTCTAGAGGTAGCTAAACTTCTGATCAGAGTGGAGCAATCTTTAGGCCCAGATTAGCGGCATAGATTGGTATTGAGTTTTGTGTATCTATGCCGCTCTAGTGACAGACATACTATGCACTCAATGTACTGTGAGAATTATGTATACACACCCACCCACCCACTATGTGAACATTTAGCAGCAATGATGCTTATATACATATATAAGCAGGTAGCTAATAGCAGGTAGCTAATATACCTAGTAAGTGAAATTTTCAGGAAACATCAGATGTTGTTCATACTCCACAGTCATAGTTCTAGCTGCAGGAGTGAAGCTTTGACTGTGTGGTCATAGTGCGCTGTTACATCTCCATCAGCCACGGCTCAATTTCCAAGTCTGTAAGAAATTTCTCTCCCTAGCTGGTCCATGTCTTCACCCTCCACTACATGATGTATCTACTACATGCCCTCCTACTCACGGTGCTTCAACTCCACCTTCTGATTCAGCATTATTATTGGGCTTCTCATATGGGATGCTGTTTGTCTCAAAATCGTTGCGTACATAAAACAACAATATAGATCTATAATTTCAGCAGAAACTAGTGTACATATGCAACAAAGTAAACCAAGATTGAGACAAACAGTGTCCGATCCCCTGACACCTCAACTCTATCTAATCATAGTAATGACCACATTCTACTAATAGGTTTGAGAGTGCATAAGGTCTCTGCTTATATTCAGTTGGTGGATGCAAGTGCTCCAGAACATCCCACAAACGTTCTATGATAGTGTAGAGTATAGCGTTGATTATATAGTGCATGCAGAGTATAGTGCAGAGTGCAGTAAACACAATGCAGTCTCCACGGATACAGTGTTGTACACCACTGGGCCTCACTGCCATGGTACTCTGCAGCTACTGGATGGTACTAGCTGGAGGACAGACTTGCCCTCTCTCAGGTAATTTGCTGTGACCGTAACCACCTATATATCAGCACAACTTCGTTTCTAGCATTTCAATACTGTTACGGGCCTTCAATTTCATATTTCATTATCCACTTTTCCATAACTCGATCAATCTCCCATACGAGCATAAAAAATTCCATGCCATCATGTGTGTGTGTAGTTAATCTTCATACTATTAGCTACCGTGAGTGCAGGGAGAGTGGATGGTTCAACTCTTTGTACACACATGATATATTGCAGACCCAATAGCTATCAGATTCTGATTTTATACTGCTACCACATTCACCACCATGCATGCAGCTGCTGACTATTCATTGCGTACTGTTACTGTGAGTGCTGAGAGGGAGGATGGCCCAACTCCTGGTGCAAGAGTGACCTGGAACACAACAGTACCACCTGAGTGTGTGGCATCTGTCACAGTGGAGTTCAGCAGTGAGAGTGTAGTGATATCCTACACAACTACCAGTACATCAGAGACTGAGGTCATTCAGACTGGTCTCCAGTGTGATACAATCTACTACATCAGAGTGGTGGTTACCGGAGTAGCCTCACTTGGTACAGTGACCAGCAACCAAGTACAAGTCTATTTTGAAGGTAAAATAGAATAGTTCATGTATGAATGACTTGCGTGAATAATAGCACTTAACTTGATATATGGGTGTTATGCCATTTCAGATATACCAGCCCCAGTCAGAGTGACAGCTGAAGCCACTGCAGACAACACAAGTATCCAAGTGTTCTGGGAGTGGCCACGTCAGAGTGTACTGTTGTGTTTTGACAGTGTTAGAGTTGACTACCAACCTGAGGGAGGCTCTCTGATGATGTACACAGTGGACAGTGCAATAGCAACCAGTGCCACCTTGTCCAACCTCCCGTGCAACACACAGTACACCATCACTGTTGTTGCTGTGGGTGGTAGGACTGGTACAAGGAGACTCACCACAGTGGTGTCTCTACCAGCAAGAGGTATTGTAGCACAGCTATTTACATACGTACTCAGTCTTTTAACCCATCATGTTTTACCCCTCCAGCCCCTCCTACTCCCACTGCGGTCACTGGCCTGGTCACCTTAACAGGTATTAGGGTAGTATGGCAGTGGACTAGTTCAGGTCCAGCTCCCAGCTGCTTCAACACCACCGATGTGACCTACCATCCTGAGGGAGGTGGTGAGTCCTCCCTGCAGCTCAGGGACCCAGCAGCAACTGAGACCATCCTCACTGGTCTCCAGTGCAACACACGCTACACCATCACTGTGGTGGCCACTGCTGGAGAGCACAGGAGAGAGAGTGCAGCAATAGCAGTTTTTCTTCCTCTACGAGGTATACTATAATCCTGGAAGTTTGAGTTGATATGATCACATGCATGGTCTCTATCACTGCAGGTCCACAAGATCTCTCAGCAGCTGTGCTGTCTCCTACCTCAGTGTATTTGACATGGGTGGCTCCCTGTGACACACAGCAGTACCATATATTCTACAGGGGGACATGTGGGACCTATGTTGATGAGGGCAGTTTAAATACCAGTCAAAATCAATACACTCTGGTTGGGCTCCAAGAAGGCATAGACTACACTTTCACTGTCAACCAGACTGGGTTTGGAGGAGGTGGAGTGTTCTCTACTGGTCCAGTGTATGCAAGAACCTTCACAGCAGGTACGTATGATGAACTTGGGGTTGGGTGAAATTACCGTACTATTTTGCACACTTAGTCCCCATAGGAGCTCCACGGCTACTTGAGGTCACATTTGTACGACACTCAGAAGTAGATCTCATCTGGAAAGAGGTGCTTTGTGTTCAACAAAATGGACCAATCAGAGGCTATGCTGTGTGGTACTATGCAACCTGTGGTCCTGACAGAGATGTGCTGCGGACCAAGTCAGTAGTGACAACAGGAAGCATCATTGATGGTCTTACTCCAAACACTGAGTATGCTTTCCAAGTGGCAGCAGTCAACACCAATGGAACTGGCCCGTTCAGTGAAGCCATCACACTGGGAGGTAACAATCAACGTACATTGTGTACCAGTCTTGAGTATCTCTCTAGCTAGTCCCATGTTCTGCATGTAACTGGACTGACTAATTTTACGTATATGATTGTGCTCAGGAGCACCACGGTTGGTTGTGGTCAGTCTAGTGAACCCCATCACTGTGATTATCTCCTGGAGTGAGGTTCAGTGCTTTGATGGAAGTGGAGCAGTCACCCACTACCTTGTGCGGTATCAGTGTGATGGCACTGTCCAGAATGTGACAATGGATGGTATAGTTCAAACTGTCTCAGGCCTGACTCCAAATGCTGCTATGTACACATTCCAAGTGGCTGCAGTCGGGATTAATGAGATGATTGGACCATTCAGCGATCCCGTCAATGCATCTGCGCTTGGTAAGCACGCTTGATGAGTGCACCTTTTTTATGCAGTGTATACATAAATCAATCATAAATGTTTCCACAATACGCATGCCTCTAGATCTAGAAGAGGAAGTCTCAGCTGCCACAGTAACAGGTGATACAGTGACAGGCATATACAGTAACTACAGCTGCAGAGTTGCATAATTTATGTGCCTTCATTAGGGGACACTTCATTGGGGGCTTGGACAGTGGCAGGAGTTGCCATTGCAGCAGTGCTGGTCCTCCTGGCAGTGGTCCTTGTAGAGTCTGCCATCATCTGGTACCAGCAGAGGTAAGATGGAACCCTATAATCATAGCAACAGCCTAGGGATTGGATGTGGCTTAAATTTGTCTGCACATGCAGATGTCCATATTTAGAGAGAAATTTTGTTTACCATGTTAATTAGCGTAGCTAATTATCATGCCCTGCAGGGCCACACCTAAGACCACTGAGATCCCTATGAAGGAGTGTTCAGCCTATGGAAAGATTGAAGGTGGTGATGGGAGGGAGGAGAACTACATTTACGAACTCCCTCGTGTACAATGATGTTATCGTTAAAGTTGGCCATCATGTGTAAAGAACATGTGCATTTGACCCCCCACTTGTGGAGGGCGTCCTGCATGCATAGCCTTGTTCCCAGGCCTTCTACACCTCCAGTTTTGATCGTTTACAGTATGCAAAACTACTTGTAAGCAATCAAAACAGAAGAAGGCCTGGGAACGAGGCTATGCATGCAGTTATAGCAGACTAGCATGCTAGGTATCTTGGGCTAGAAATATGTGACTATGAAGCTGGGATTTGCACCATTGTGATCAGCATGAATAGAGCATTCCGATGATGTCTGTTTTACTGTAGGTTGAATTTTGACCCAAAATCAAAGGACATCACTTGAAAGCTCTTTTCATGCTGATCACAATGGCACAATTTCGGCTTCATATCTCATTCACATACCCACAACTACCTAGTGCAAAGTTCTCATTCTAGTCCATTCCCAATACTAATTTGGTTCATTGGTCCATTTTGGGCAGAATAGTGCATCAGTCACCCTATAGAACAGGAGTGCTGCATGCTAGCGCTTCTAAAATTGGCATGTCAAAATGTGCCATAATTGGTAGAATGTACTTTGCCAAGTTGCGACAACCACAGAGTAGATGTATACAGTGCAGAGCAGCTAGTGGGGAGCCAAAGCACATGTTTGTACATAGTTGTGTGTCCTGTACAAACATGCTGAGTGGTATATAGAGAATGGCCATGTTCAACTGCAAGGGTAACTCTAGGTCAGACTATGGCCTTGAGTGGTTTATGGGAAATACCACAAGAGACGATGAGGCATGCACTGCCCAACTGTAAGGATATAGCTGTAAATGCTGATACATCTACATCCCTGCATGCTACATTGGGGTGTACCGCCAGAGTGCATGCATGATTTCAGATCGCAGTCTTACGAGCATTGCATGGGTGTACCACCAGAGTGCATGATCTCATTCTTACGAGTAACAATAATTGATCCTGACCACTCCAACTGCAAGAGAGCCCAGCTATACTGACACATTGATTCAATGCTTCAACCATGCATACTCCATCATCACACACTTGTCACTGACATCATACTCTATCAACCCACTCCTCCGGCTGACCATACTCTATCAACCCACTCCTCCTGCTGACCATACTCTATCAACCCACTCCTCCTGCTGACCATACTATATAGATAACTACTGATCCAAGTGGAGCAAATGTTAGCCCCAGGAGGTATGTATACACAAACACCAGTCCATGCCTTCTTTATTAGCAATAGCTCCTCCCAATTAATTATACCAACCATCACCGCCAACCATTGATTCTCGTTGAAATTTTGCTCTCTACATTGAGTGCATAAAGTCTTAGAAGCAATTAATGTGTCTTACATATTTAAGCCGGCATATTACTTGTTTAATTTTTTCCTGTTATTATCAGGAAACATTTGTTCAGCCAAATGGCTCAGGGTCTTCACAGGGACAGTATAACTATGCATTTAATTTGACCCACAAGGACTGACTTCATTACTTCATTGGTAGTGTTACTCTCTCTAGAGTGAGGCTGCATACTGTATACGAGGGTTTCTGAGACTTGGTACATAATTATAAGATCTAGAATCAGGTGCATGCATTGTATGCGTGGTTCTTACTGCAGTTATAATTCTAGTTGCAGAAGTGCTGCTGCAAAGCTTCTTCTGTGTACTCATAGGGACAGGCAAACAGCGTCCCTGAATCAAAAGGTGGAGTTTAAGTACCGTGAATGTATGTGTGTAGGAGGGCATTTAGTGGAGGGTGAAGACACGTATGGGCCAACTGGAGTGACAAAGTGAATATAGACTTGGAAATTGTACCATGGTGGCATGAGATGGGGTGTGGAGGAGATGTAACAGTTTTGAAATCATGGATTTTAGCAGAAACTAAAATAAACCATATGCGACAAAATAAAGACAAACAGCATCCCATAAACTCTATCTAATCATAGTAATGACCACATTCTACTAATAGGTTTGAGAGTGCATAGTTGTTCAGTTGGTGGATGCAACTTTGCTGCATGCCAGTAATTCACTCACGTGTCGTAGCTAGTGACATCGATATCATAGCTCGGAGGACTGGAGTGCTCCAGAACATCCCTATTTGCAATTTCTGTCTGTAGTATAGTGCTAGCAAGTGCTAGTAGGAGTGCTAGCAACAGAAGCTAAGTCCTAGTAACTATAGTGCAGAGTGCAGTAAACAATGCAGTCTCCACGGATACAGTGCTGTACACCACTGGGCCTCACTGCCATGGTACTCTGCAGCTACTGGATGGTACTAGCTGGAGGACAGACTTGCCCTCTCTCATGTAACTTGATGTGTTCCCTGTAATGGCAAATACCTCTGTGTTAGGCTGTGTTTAAATTCTGTTGTGGGTTGTAGCTATTTATTCCAAGCAGTTCAGTTCCATATTTCCATGATCCACTTTAAATTTCTGGAACTCACTCAACGTACTTAGCTAATTTTCGTATGAGCATGAAAATGTTCCTTGGTTCATTATTTATGACAACTAGCTACATGCATTCACCATCATGTGTGTGTGTAGTTGCTGTTTATCTTCATACTGTTGCTGTGAGTGGTGGGAGAGTGGATGGCCCAACTCCCCATGACTTGTACATATGTGGACCCAATAGCTATCAGATTCTGATTTTATACTGCAACCACATTCACCATCATGCATGTAGCTGCAATGTTTGAAGATGATACTGCTACTGTGAGTGCTGAGAAGGAGGATGGCCCAACTCCTGGTGCTAGAGTGACCTGGAGCACAACAGCACCACCTGAGTGTGTGGCATCTGTCACAGTGGAGTTCAGAAATAGTAGCAGTGGGAGTGTAGTGAGATCCTACACAACTACCAATACATCAGAGACTGAGGTCATTCAGACTGGTCTCCAGTGCAATACAACCTACTACATCAGAGTGGTGGTTACTGGAGTAGCCTCACGTGGTACAGTGAGGAGCAACCAAGTGCAAGTACTTGTTGGAGGTACAGTTAAAGTCATCTGACTCATGGTACTGTTCAATTGTTCGGTGTATGTAAATAATTGTTACAGCAACTTTTACTGGAACGTGTTGTGACATTTCACAGATATACCAGCCCCAGTCAGAGTGAGAGCTGAAGCCACTGCAGACAACACTAGTATCAGAGTGTTGTGGGAGTTGTCACGTGAGGGTCTGCTCGCATGTCTTGACAGTGTTAGAGTTGACTACCAACCTGAGGGAGGCTCTCAGATGATGTACACAGTGGACAGTGCAACAGCAACCAGTGCCACCTTGTCCAAACTCCTGTGCAACACACAGTACACCATCAGTGTTTATGCCAGTGGTGGTAGGACTGGTATGAGGAGTCTCACCATAAAGGTGTCTCTACCAGCAAGAGGTACTGTTACTGTATACAGCAGCTAATAGTCTAAATAGACACTTAATTTAGCTATATAGACAGTGGTTTCTCTATCAGCAAGAGGTATTGTAGACACTTACCTTTGCCACTTAGTATATACACATTACTCTGTATCCCTCCAGCCCCTCCCACTCCCACTGAGGTCACTGTTCAGGTCATGAATGCCTCAAGTGTCAGGGTAGCATGGCAGTGGTCTAGTTCAGGTCCAGCTCCCAGCTGCTTCAACACCACCCGTGTGACCTACCATCCTGAGGGAGGTGATGAGTCCTCCCTGCAGCTCAGGGACCCAGCAGCAACTGAGACCATCCTCACTGGCCTCCATTGCAACACAAGCTACACCATCACTGTGGTGGCCACTGCTGGAGAGCACAGGAGAGAGAGTGTACCAATGTTCCTTCCTCTACGAGGTATACTAGAATTCTAGAAGTTTGTGTTGAAAATGATCACACACGTGGTATCATGCACTGCAGGACCACAGAATCTCTCAGCAGCTGTGCTGTCTCCTACCTCAGTGTATTTGACATGGGTGGCTCCCTGTGACACACAGCAGTACCATATATACTACAGGGGGACATGTGGGACCTATGTTGATGAGGACAGTTTGAATACCAGTCGTACTGAATACACATTTGATGAACTCCAAGAAGGCATCAACTACACCTTCACTGTCAACCAGACTGGGTTTGGAAGAGGCAGAGATTTCTCTACTGGTCCAGTGTATGCAATGACACTCAGAGCTGGTATGTATAGATTCAGATTCAGGTCTCTTATTGCTTGTGATGCAAATTAGCCCAGGTGGTTCACAGCTGAACTATTATTTTGGGAAGCAGAAAGTGCATGTTATAGTCTCATGGATTCATGCATGGATTGAGGTTAAGACTGATCTTATTTTTCTACTTGGGATGTCAGCTAGTAAAAAATAATTCAGTCCATATGTGTGCAGATGACCCTGGGTCATCCACTGACCCTGGAGTCACCAGGCCATCCACTGACCCTGGAGCTACTGGGTCATGCACTGACCCTGGAGTCACCAGGCCATCCACTGACCCTGGAGCTACCGGGTCATCCACTGACCCTGGAGTCACCGGGCCATCCACTGACCCTGGAGCCACTAAGCCATCCACTGACCCTGGAGCCACCAGGTCATCCACTGACCCTGGAGCCACTAAGCCATCCACCGACCCTGGAGCCACCGGGCCATCCACTGACCCTGGAGCCACTAAGCCATCCACTGATCCTGGAGCCACCAGGTCATCCACTGACCCTGGAGCTACCGGGTCATCCACTGACCGTGGAGTCACCGGGCCATCCACTGACCCTGGAGCCACTAAGCCATCCACTGACCCTGGAGCCACCAGGTCATCCACTGACCCTGGAGCCACTAAGCCATCCACCGACCCTGGAGCCACCGGGCCATCCACTGACCCTGGAGCCACTAAGCCATCCACTGATCCTGGAGCCACCAGGTCATCCACTGACCCTGGAGCCACCGGGCCATCCACTGACCCTGGAGCTACCAGGTCATCCACTGACCCTGGAGCTACCGGGTCATCCACTGACCCTGGAGTCACCGGGCCATCCACTGACCCTGGAGCCACTAAGCCATCCACTGACCCTGGAGCCACCAGGTCATCCACTGACCCTGGAGCCACTAAGCCATCCACCGACCCTGGAGCCACCGGGCCATCCACTGACCCTGGAGCCACTAAGCCATCCACTGATCCTGGAGCCACCAGGTCATCCACTGACCCTGGAGCCACCGGGCCATCCACTGACCCTGGAGTCACCGGGCCATCCACTGACCCTGGAGCTACCGGGTCATCCACTGACCCTGGAGCCACCGGGCCATCCACTGACCCTGGAGCTACCAGGTCATCCACTGACCCTGGAGCCACCAGGTCATTCACTGACCCTGGAGCCAGGCCATCATTGGACCCTGACCTGTTGGCAGGAGTTTCTGTGGTTCTCATTCTGCTGGTGCTTGCAGCAGCCTGCATTGTCACCCTCATTATCTGGTGGAGGTAAGACTTTGTCAAGTGCATGTTTAAGTACTTTTCAGAGTATTCCGCACTCTATTTATGCATGGCTTTCCTTTAGAGGTAGGCAAGGTAGAAAGGGCATGAAGGTCACTGCAGTGGAATTGGCTGAAATACCAGATACTGACAGCAAAGAAGAACAGGATACAGCTACAGCTGTTGACAACATCTGCAATGAGCGAATTCCGAGTGAGTTAATGTATTGCATCACTTATCATGGGCGTTCACATGAATTTGTTGTTCTGAGCAACTATACAAGTTCAAGCACAAGACAAACTACAGCTATATCCCATCGTTATCACCATGCACTCTTGTGCAAAATTACAGCCTATAGAAAGCATGTTCTCATTGGCAGAGATTAAAGGCCTTATCAAGGTTTGAACTGACAGGTGTCCTCTCAGGGCTGCAAATGAGCAAACAAGAGCGGCAAGTGCTTGGTCATTGCAGTCTAGTACATTGCAGTATGGCAGTTGGAACTTGCAAGTGGGGTGTAATTAATTCTGATGATGAGTGTGCCTGAGCAGTTTGTGAGTACATTTATATAGCTAGTCTTTACAGTATGAATTAGCAGTGTTGTAAATTGCAGAATGTTTTCTCACTTTATGAGCAGTGTTGCAATAACTACATTACCAACACCCACACAGCCTCCCCACCGACCATTGTGGATTACCAGCAGATGTCACTGTCTTTGGAGGGGGAGCAGGTCACCCTGACAGTGAAGGTTGCTGGCAGCCCCACCCCCACTATCACATGGCTCTTCAATGGGAAGAAGGTGAAGGATGACTACTCCACTGAGGTGGGGAAGGATGGATCACTGACACTCACGTGTGTGGAGCTGAAGCATGCTGGCACCTACACCTTCAGTGTCAGCAACAGTGTGGGCAGTGTGGAGGGGTGCACCAAACTGGTCGTCCACACTGAGGATGAGGACTGTACCAGTGCACCCAAAGTCGAGAGCAACCCAGTTGCTAAGGAAACGTTCGGAGAGTATGTTTCCGGCCTTCATGCCCACAACAACGCTGCTTTCTTTTCACAATACCAGGTAATGAACTTAAGCACCTCCACACACACACACAACAGTGAATTGTCCTCCGCTATAGACCTTGCCCTCTGGGGAGGAAGGCCATCAGGTGACCATAGGCATTGCCTCATCAAACAGGCTCCTAAATCGATTCAGAAACATCACAGCTTGTGAGCCAAGTTATTCATGTTTAATTAATAACTAATTTAATTTATGATATGTGGTTTCACTTTTATGATAGATGACGATCGTCGTGTTGTTCTGGAGCCCATCTCTGGAAGAGTGAATTGTGAACACGAATACATCAATGCCTCCTACATAGATGTAAGATCCTCCACACAATATACAATATGACATATAATTATTAGCTACTAGTGATAAGAGTCAAGTGCCCGCTACAACAAGGTACTCCCAATTCGGGTCCACTAGTGTTGAAAACTAGTGGTCCGCGGTGTTAGCAGTTCTAATGCAACGTTTCGACCCTACTGGGTCTTCTTCATGTATACATCTGACACACAGGGCTATTCTCAACGCAGGAAGTACATTGCCACCCAGGGTGAGCTAGTAATAATCCCAGTAGTATGCATTGAAGCATTGACACAAACCTTTGCAGGTCCCCTCCCAAACACTGTCACTGACTTCTGGTGGCTGGTGTGGCAGGAGAGGATCCATGTAGTTGCCATGGTAACTAGTGTTGTGGAAGGGGGACAGCAGAAGTGTGAGCAATACTGGCCCAGTCAGGAGACCCAGGAGTACGGTCCATTCAAAGTCACCCTCACAGACCAGCAGGTGTTTGCGGACTACACCATCCGACAGCTGCTTGTTGCTGTGAGTTTGACTGCAAGATTACACTAGTCTTGTCAGCTGCAGCCCAATTGAGTGGTAAGTTGCATACTAGCCATGCCTGTTTGGTCTTCTACTCCCACAGTGTGACCAGGGTGGGAGGACTCCACTGAAGGTAACCCAGTTCCACTTTACTTCCTGGCCAGACCACGGTGTTCCAGAGTATGCTGGGCCAACCCTCAACTACCTCCGTCGGATGAAGGCCCAGGTGAAACCCTCCAGGGGATCCGTACTGGTGCACTGCAGGTCAGCAAGAAATTTATTGTGGGCTGGATAGGAGTAGAAATGTGTAGTATGTCCAGTCTTTGTGTGTGCGGGTTGGGTCCAAGACATGAATGGCTCGTCTTGGTGGTGTCTGTCTCCCTGCAGCGCTGGTGTCGGGAGGACTGGCACACTGATTGCCATTGACACAGCTCTGGAGCAGGCTGCCCAGGAGGGTGTGGTGGACATCCCTGCCACTGTCACCAAGATGAGGAGGCAGCGCATGAAGATGGTCCAATCACCAGTGAGCAGTTACAAACATTTGAATTAATGGGGTGATAAATAGTTTTGCGTTCACATCACTTGGTAACTAAAGAACTTTTGTCTCAGGGTGAAACATGCTGTATAGTTTTCACATGCTCATTACAGAAGTGTGCATGTGCAGGTTTAGCCTTGTTCCCAGGCCGTGTGGCCTGGGAACGAGGCTAATGCAGGTTGTGCCAATATCCCTCTCTGTGACCCAACCAGGAGCAGTATGCGTTCATCCATGATGCTGTTCTGGAGTCCCTCACCTGTGGGGACACCCAGATCCCAGCCTCAGGACTGGTCGGTGCCATTGAGAAGCTGAAGCAGATGGACAGTGAAACTGGGAGGACAGGATTCGAGACCCAGTTCCATGTACGTCATAACAAGTGGACCTACACAGGCTTAGGCTCTGTTGATTAGTGTGTCAGTACCGCTCACTGAAATTCAATTTCAGGGGGACCCGAATCAGGCCTGCTCCACAGTTTCAGAGTGCACAAAAACATTTGTTGTTTATCCAGGACAAACAAACAGATGGCTATTAGCTATTACCATTATAATCAGGTCCACAACATGTACTGTTTTTGAGTACACATGCACTTTAGCTGTTTATGAATGCAGCACAAACAGCACAAACAGGATGGCTATTAGCTAATTGCCATCGACCATTTGCAACAGGTTCTCAGTCTGGTGAGTCCTAAACCTACTGAGGTCATCAGAACCTCTGCCTTCCGCTCCCCTGATGCAAACAGGAGCACAGACTTCCTGCCACGTGAGACAAAGAATTTGATAATGATAAAATTGGAGCTATAACATGTTTTGAACCCACATGCAGCTGACACCTGGAGAGTTGTACTGAAGGGCGAGAGTAATGACTACATTCACGCCAGCTTTGCACATGTGAGAGCAGCATGACCTGTGTCACTGCTTGTACTGAATGCTAAAGATCGTTGTGAGTAGATGTGGAACACTTACACTGAAATCTTTGCCATGATCGCTGACAATTTGTTTTAGGTTGACCCAAAATATTCCATAAGTGGCCTGGACTACATGGCAAAGATTTCAGTTTGATCCCTCGTTATTATCAATGAACAATTTGGTAGCTAGTGGTATCTTATATATAGCTTAGCAATAGTAAAATACCCCAAACTCCTAGTGTGCTCTTCATGCATGCCGCCACCTCTTGATATAGAATACCATTAATACAAAGTTACTGTGCTGGTAATACACTTCAACCCAGCCTTCCCCAAGAGGAACTTTGTCTGGCTGTGGTTATTTGACCTGAATCACAAGGATAATGTAATAGGTTTGGATTCTGTTAAGCGCTTTATTGGGAAACAATTCATCATCGTCCAGATCGTCCAGATCTGTTTCTCCATTCTTGCAACTGTGCACACATGCAGGGCTATAAGCAGTACAAAGGATTCATCATCACTCAGGCTCCAATGAAGGTCACGTGCCGAGACTTCTGGAAGATGATCTATGAGAGGGAGTGTGGGGTGGTCGTGATGCTCTCAGACCTGGTGGAGAATGGAAGGGTACGGTACAATTGTAGCTGTATGAGTGTGTAGCTATACATCTCAGTTGCATGGTGAGCTGAAAAGGTCAGGCTACCTCTGCATATAGTGTTACGTACCTTAACAAGTTGTGTCACAATACCATGTGAGATCTTTGATAATTCTCTCTTCCCTGCAGGAGGTGTGTCACCAGTACTGGCCCACTGGTGACACCAAGGGGGTGCAGAAGTTTGGGGAGTTCAGTGTCTCTGTCCTCCAAGCCACTCAGCAGGACGGCTTCATACAGCGCATGCTCAGTGTCACCAACCCCAAGGTAAGGGGCGGGCATGTGTGACTGTCTGAGTTATTCATAGTTGTTATACCTAATTGTTGGCTTTGAGTATATGTGCTTGTGCACACTTCCACATTCTGTATCTGATCTTAGCCCCTGCTCACTCACGTACCTCCTGCCTTTGATCTTGCAGTCTGGTCAGGTGCACGAGGTGACCCAGTTCCAGATGTCCTGCTGGACCCTTGAGGGTCTGTGCACCTCCCCCCGTGCCATCATTGACATCATTGAGCAGGTGTTGGTGGTACAGAGGAGGACCGGAAACAGACCCATTGTGGTCCACGGCAGGTGGGTTGGGTCCTTCTCCCATTTTGCACATGTATAGATACAGTGTATATATACAGTAGTGTTCGCAGGTTTGTATCCTGCAATTTCTGTGTTTGCATGCATCTCTGTTTCCCACACACACACACACACACACACCACACACTTGCACTGTATGCAGTGACACTGTGAGTCGGTGTGGAGTGTTCTGTTCTCTGATCAATGCCACCGAATGCTGCAAGACGGAGGGCACTGTGGATGTGTTCCAGGTGGTGAAGGCACTCCGCATCCAGAAACCAGGCAGTGTGCTCACTGTGGTAAGCTTGAGCATTGAGATGTGCAGCCCAACTGGAATGTGACCCTGGTCTGTCTCTTCCCTGCAGGAGCAATATCGTTTCATATTTGACCTCATGCTATTGTTTCTTGATTCATTCAGCATCTACTCCAATTTTAAGTGACGTATTACCTTCATTGTCTTTGTAAACCGGTCATTTGACTGCATATGCATACTTCATAACACATGCATGCACTTAAGGCTCCATTATAATTTCCAGGGTTCACCTCACATGATGTATGGATGTAAGTGACAAATTCAAACTCTAATTGAAGTTTCATTGTTTACGTTCCTATGGAATCTGTTGTCTGCCTGACTTACAATGTAGGCTCACGGGGACTATACAAAAATAATAAACGGCAACCATGGTACTGCACACAAGGATGGCAGAGTTGATTCCATCAGTACACACCTGCAGAGCTGACTTATACCAACCCACTCCACATGTAGGCTGACCATACTAGAGGTAGCTAAACTTCTGATCAAAGTGGAGCAATCTTTAGCCCCAGATTAGCGGCATAGATTGGTATTGAGGTTTGTGTATCTATGCCGCTCTAGTGACAGACATACTATGCACTCAATGTACTGTGAGAATTATGTACACACCCACCCACCCACTATGTGAACATTTAGCAGCAATGATGCTTATATACAGGTAGCTAATAGCAGGTAGCTAATATACCTAGTAAGTGAAATTTTCAGGAAACATCTGTTGATCTTACTCCACAATCATAGTTCTAGCTGTAGGAGTGAAGCTTTTACTGTGTGGTCATAGTGCGCTGTTACATCTCCATCTGCCACAGCCCAATTTCCAAGTCTGTAAGAAATTTCTCTCCCTAGCTGGTCCATGCCTTAACCCTCCACTACATGATGTATCCACTACATGCCCTCCTACTCACGGTGCTTCAACTCTATCTTTTGATTCAGCATTATTATTGGGCTTCTCATATGGGATGCTGTTTGTCTCAAAATCGTTGCATACATAAAACAACAATATAGATCTATGATTTTAGCAGAAACCTAGTGTACATATGCAACAAAGTAAACCAAGATTGAGACAAACAGTGTCCGATCCCCTGACACCTCAACTCTATCTAATCATAGTAATGGCCACATTCTACTAATAGGTATGAGAGTGCATAATAACCCGTAAGGTCTCTGCTTATATTCAGTTGGTGGATGCAAGTGCTCCAGAACATCCCACAAACGTTCTATGATAGTGCAGAGTATAGCGTTGAGTATATAGTGCATGCAGAGTGCAGTAAACACAATGCAGTCTCCACGGATACAGTGTTGTACACCACTGGGCCTCACTGCCATAGTACTCTGCAGCTACTGGATGGTACTAGCTGAAGGACAGACTTGCTCTCTCTCAGGTAATTTCCTGTGACCGTAACCACCTCTATATATCAGCACAACTTCGATTCTAGCATTTCAATACTGTTACGGGCCTTCAATTTCATATTTCATGATCCACTTTTCCATAACTTGATCACTCTCCCATATGAGCATAAAAAATTCCATGCCATCATGTGTGTGTGTGTAGTTAATCTTCATACTATTAGCTACCGTGAGTGCAGGGAGAGTGGATGGTTCAACTCTTTGTACACATGATATATTGCGGACCCAATAGCTATCAGATTCTGATTTTATACTGCAACCACATTCACCATCATGCATGCAGCTGCTGACTATTCACTGTGTACTGTTACTGTGAGTGCTGAGAGGGAGGATGGCCCAACTCCTGGTGCTAGAGTGACCTGGAGCACAACAGTACCACCTGAGTGTGTGGCATCTGTCACAGTAGAGTTCAGGACTAGTAGCAGTGGGAGTGTAGTAAGATCCTACACAACTACCAGTACATCAGAGACTGAGGTCATTCAGACTGGTCTCCAGTGTGCTACAACCTACTACATCAGAGTGGAGGTTACTGGAGTAGACTCACTTGGTACAGTGAGCAGCCATCAAGTACCAGTACATGTTGGAGGTAAAGTCAAACTCACTCTGTACTGTACAGTTGTGTTGTTGTTGTCTGCAATTGTACATGTTGAACTTGACTGAATGGTGTTAGCTATGACATTTCACAGATATACCAGCCCCAGTCAGAGTGAGAGCTGAAGTCACTGCAGACAACACAAGTATCAGAGTGTTGTGGGAGTGGTCAGTTCAGGGTGTGTTCATGTGTCTTGACAGTGTTAGAGTTGACTACCAACCTGAGGGAGGCTCTCTGATGATGTACACAGTGGACAATGCAACAGCAACCAGTGCCACCTTGTCCAACCTCCCGTGCAACACACAGTACACCATCAGTGTTTATGCTGTGGGTGGTACGACTGGTACAAGGAGTCTTAAGAGAGCAGTTTCTCCACCAGCAAGAGGTAACGTTACAGTAACTGTATACAGTGCTAATAGACACTTAATTTTAGCTACATAGTATAATATATCCCTCCAGCCCCTCCCACTCCCACTGAGGTCACAGCTCGGATCGCAAATGCCTCACGTGTCAGGGTAACATGGCAGTGGACTAGTTCAGGCCCAGCTCCCAGCTGCTTCAATACCACCCGTGTGACCTACCATCCTGAGGGAGGTGGTGAGTCCTCCCTGCAGCTCAGGGACCCAGCAGCAAATGAGACCATCCTCACTGGCCTCCAGTGCAACACAAGCTACACCATCACTGTGGTGGCCACTGCTGGAGAGCACAGGAGAGAGAGTGCAGCAATGACAGTGTTCCTTCCACTACAAGGCCAGGTTTACTAGAATCCTGGAAGTTTGTGTTGATATTGATCACATGTATGGTCTCTATCACTGCAGGACTACAGTTTCTCTCAGCAGCTGTGCTGTCTCCTACCTCAGTGTATTTGACATGGGTGGCTCCCTGTGACACACAGCAATACCATATACACTACAGGGGGGCATGTGGGACCTATGTTGATGAGAGCAGTTTGAATACCAGTCGTACTGAATACACACTTAATGAACTCCAAGAAGGCATCAACTACACTTTCACTGTCAACCAGACTGGGTTTGGAGGAGGTAGAGTGCTCTCTACTTGTCCAGTGTATGCAATGACCTTCACAGCAGGTATGTACATAGGATGATGGCTGTGTTGGCTAACTGGTTGGCTAGGTAAGCAGATATTTAGCTGTACATTGCCACTCCTGATGATGCTGTCTGAATCTTTAATACTTTTCATGTAAACACAGGAGCTCCACAGTTGGTGATGGTCAGTCCCGTGAACTCCACCACCGTGATTGTCTCCTGGAGTGAGGTTCAGTGCTTCAATGGAAGCGGAGCAGTCACCCACTACCTTGTGCAGTATCACTCCACGTTTGGTGCTGGTACTGTGCAGAATGTAACAACTGATGGCATAGCTCAAACTGTTTCAGGCCTCACTCCAAACATTACTGTGTACACATTCCGAGTGGCAGCTGTTGGTACTAATGGGGTGACTGGACCATTCAGTAATCCTGTCAATACATCAGCAGCTGGTAAACACTAGAACTAAATTGAAGATCATACAAACAGTTATGAATGATATGTTTGACTGCAGGAACAACGCCTATTTCTCCAGAAAGCTCAGGTAATAATTGACTCTGAACCACAACACTATAAACTCAGGCAGACACTCTTTCTGTGCATTTGCAGATGAACCCAGTTCATCCACTGACCCTGGAGCCAGTTCATCCACTGACCCTGGAACCAGTTCATCCACTGACCCTGGAACCAGTTCATCCACTGACCCTGGAACCAGTTCATCCACTAACCCTGGAACCAGTTCATCCACTGACCCTGGAACCAGTTCATCCACCAACCCTGGAACCAGTTCATCCACTGACCCTGGAACCAGTTCATCCACTGACCCTGGAACCAGTTCATCCACTGACCCTGGAACCAGTTCATCCACTGACCCTGGAACCACTGACCCTGGAACCAGTTCATCCACTGACCCTGGACTGCTGGCAGGAGTTGCTGTGATTGTGATTGTGCTGGTGCTTGTAGCTGTCTGTATTGTGGTAGTACTCCTTATTCTGTGGAGGTAAGACCTCGATCTGTACCTTTGTCAACGTGAGGATGCTTACCATGCAACTATTATTAATACACTTGTAGCGTAAACCACCAATTATCGTCACCTGAATTTGCATGATTTGCAGCATCGTCTAGGAATGGTTCCAGGACACCAAACTTGCACCGACGTATAGACCGTCACGCCCTCTATAAGCCCTACCACCTTTAAAGCTGTTACGTATTTCCGGCTTTTAGTGGTGCACTAGCGAATACAACCACGCAAATCAATTATCGGCAGGCACCCTGTACGTATTATCGTCACTGCCTAGTACTCCCATAGATAATCCTGGGTTAATTATCGGCACATGCTGATGGCATCGACTCACCTCCATCCCCTGAAGGCCACAAAAATCCACCACAAATCCCCCAGGTTCATGAGTGAAAAAAAAACCACCAAAGCATGCAACCCCTTCAATATATGAATTTTTGAATAAAATTCGTTCATCACACTACACAGTAAAAGCAAAACAATTCTCTTTCTTCCACATCCAGTACTTGGCACATTCGTGGAGCCATCTCTTGCACACGCACTCCACCCATTCTGATCCAGCACAGTCATGCTAGTCGTCCTCAAAAGTCTGAACCAGTCGCAGGAGAGGATTCAAGGTCGTGGTCTCCCCCTACCCGTCTTTTGATTAGACATGAACAGCCCTACAACATAAAAGGACAGTAAATAACACCCAGTTATAATGTTTTAAACAAAGACAAAGACAAACCTTCTGCAAAGCTTTAGTCTTGTAAACAGCTTGTGCGACGATGACGTAGGGTGAATGGAATCCTTCTTTTCGCCGTGTACTCTCCGTTTACTAAGCGCCGATAATTAGTATGTCGGGTGCCGATAATAAAGTCATGCTGATAATTGGTAGTTTACGCTACTTTTTTCTTTAAGGTAGCATTATACCTTTACCATTAGGGTACCTTTAACTGTCGGGGCCCCGACGGTTAAAGGTACCCTAACGGTAAAGGTATAAGCTACCTTAAGTGCATGTTCTACATTTCAGAAGGTAGTCCTGACTCTATTTGTGGTACTCCCATATATGGCTTTCCTCTAGCAGAAGAAAAGGAAAGGGCATGAAGGTCACTGCAGTGGTGTTGACTGACTTAGCAGATGGTGACAGCAAAGAGGAACAAGATGCAGCTACAGCTGTTGACAACATCTGCTATGAAAAAGTTCCTAGTAAGTTGAACGTATTGCATCAGCCTGCAATCAGGTATCGCATCTCTTTGTAAAGATGGGCTATGAAGGAAGAGATTTGCCTCATTCCCAGGCCCCCGCCCTGCAAGTACTTGGTGGGGTGAACATAATATATGATGCAAAAATGGCAAAATCACAGCCTATTGCAAAGTGTCGACTCCAGTGGCAGAGATTGAAGGCCTTTCTGAAGTTCAGCCATATTTACAGTAGCACATGACGACTAATTGATTTCACCTGCAATGAGTGGCCTTTGCTGTTCATGCCCAAAGCCCATGCAGTCACTAGAAGAGAGTTTGCACGTACGTGTGCATGTGCAGCAAGGGGTAGAGTGATTGCTCTGTCTGTCAGTATGTCTGTTTGTTTGTTTGTTTGTGGACAGAGGAGTTTGGGTAAAATAGGAACGCTTGCACAACCTTTTATTACAATGTATAAGTTACAAATGAATGAAAAGTTGTTTATACCTAAGAGCTATGAAAAGCGAGTTGTTCACTCTGTCCACATTATCGAACAAAACCACACCTTGATTTCAATATTATTTACTGTGACGTTGGCATGTGATATTCATAAAGCAAAGTCCACACATCGAACGTTGATGCAAACAGCGCACGGGGTAAGAAGATAGCCATTGCAATGTGCATCAATATTGTACCCCCGGCAATTACTGTCTCACTGAGCACGGGAAGTGTAAGTTGACAGCTGCATCCCGTGTGTGTACCAGTGTAAGTTGACAGCTGCATCCCGTGTGTGTACCAGTGTAAGTTGACAGCTGCATCCCGTGTGTGTACCAGTGTAAGTTGACAGCTGCATCCCGTGTGTGTACCAGTGTAAGTTGACAGCTGCATCCCGTGTGTGTACCAGTGTAAGTTGACAGCTGCATCCCGTGTGTGTACCAGTGTAAGTTGACAGCTGCATCCCGTGTGTGTACCAGTGTAAGTTGACAGCTGCATCCCGTGTGTGTACCAGTGTAAGTTGACAGCTGCATCCCGTGTGTGTACCAGTGTAAGTTGACAGCTGCATCCCGTGTGTGTACCAGTGTAAGTTGACAGCTGCATCCCGTGTGTGTACCAGTGTAAGTTGACAGCTGCATCCCGTGTGTGTACAAGTGCATGCACCCTAAGTGCTTTATAGCTCAGGACTACAGACCAACAAACAAACAGGTCTTTGCAGTCCATTGCTTTGTTTACACTGGAGTGTAATTGCAACCTTGTGTGTGTACCAGTTCACCCTAAGTGCTTTATAGCCAGAGCAAACCAGACACTAGTGGGAATTTGTAAGTGCATGTCTAGCCTTCATACACATCAATGCTTGCCTTATACAACAAAGTAATGGCTACTCAATTCATTGCAACACGCCCACACAGCCTCCCCACCGACCATTGTGGACTACCAGCAGAAGGTGCTGTCTTTGGAGGGGGAGCAGGTCACCCTGACAGTGAAGGTTGCTGGCAGCCCCACACCCACTATCACATGGCTCTTCAATGGGAAGAAGGTGAAGGATGACTACTCCACTGAGGTGGGGAAGGATGGATCACTGACACTCATGTGTGTGGAGCTGAAGCACGCTGGCACCTACACCTTCAGTGTCAGCAACAGTATGGGCAGTGTGGAGGGGTGCACCAAACTGGTCGTCCACACTGAGGATGAGGACTGTACCAGTGCACCCAAAGTCGAGAGCAACCCAGTTGCTAAGGAAACTTTTGGGGAGTATGTTTCCGGCCTTCATGCACACAACAACGCTGCTTTCTTTTCACAATACCAGGTAATAAACTTAAGCACCTCCACACACACACACAACAGTGAATTGTCCTCCGCTATAGACTTTGCCCTCTGGGGAGGAAGGCCATCAGGTGACCATAGGCGTTGCCTCATCAAACAGGCTCCTGAATCGATTCAGAAACATCACAGCTTGTGAGCCAAGTTATTCATGTTTAATTAATAACTAATTTAATTTATGATATGTGGTTTTCACTTTTATGATAGATGACGATCGTCGTGTTGTTCTGGAGCCCATCTCTGGAAGAGTGAATTGTGAACACGAATACATCAACGCCTCCTACATAGATGTAAGACTCTCCACACAATATACAATATGTATATATCATTGGTATCATAGTAGTACTACATCTGACACACAGGGCTATTCTCAACGCAGGAAGTACATTGCCACTCAGGGTGAGCTAGTAATACTCTCAGTAGTAAGCATTGAAGTATTGACACAAACCTTTGCAGGTCCCCTCCCGAACACTGTCACTGACTTCTGGTGGCTGGTGTGGCAGGAGAGGATCCATGTAGTTGCCATGGTAACTAGTGTTGTGGAGGGGGGACAGCAGAAGTGTGAGCAATACTGGCCGAGTCAGGAGACCCAGGAGTACGGTCCATTCAAAGTCACCCTCACAGACCAGCAGGTGTTTGCAGACTACGCCATCCGACAGCTGCTTGTTGCTGTGAGTGTTGTGGCAGTCCTCACATTTATATCTGTATTTATATCTAAGGCAGTTTGACTGCAAGATTACACTAGTCTTGTCAGCTGCAGCCCACTTGAGTGGTAAGTTGCATACTAGCCATGCCTTTCTACTCCCACAGTGTGACCAGGGTGGGAGGACTCCACTGAAGGTGACCCAGTTCCACTTTACTTCCTGGCCAGACCACGGTGCCCCAGAGTATGCTGGGCCAACTCTCAACTACCTCCGTCGGATGAAGGCCCAGGTGAAACCCTCCAGAGGATCCATACTGGTTCACTGCAGGTCAGATAGAAGTGTGAATGGTGTGTGTGGGTGCGGATCCAAGCCATGAATGGCTCATCAAGGCAGTGTCTGTCTCTCTGCAGCGCTGGTGTTGGGAGGACTGGCACACTGATTGCCATTGACACAGCTCTGGAGCAGGCTGCCCAGGAGGATGTGGTGGACATCCCAGCCACTGTCACCAAGATGAGGAGGCAGCGCATGAAGATGGTCCAATCACCAGTGAGCAGCTACGAAAGAATAATTGATGGGGTGATAAATAGTTTTGAGTTCACATCACTTGGCAACTTTTGTCTCAGCCTGTAGCAGGGTGAAACATGCTGTATAGAGTTTTCACATGCTCATTACAGAAGTGTGCACGTGCAGGTTTAGCCTTGTTCCCAGGCGGTGTGGCCTGGGAACGAGGCTAATGCAGGTTGTGCCAATCCATGATGCTCTCTGTGACCCAACCAGGAGCAGTATGCGTTCATCCATGATGCTGTTCTGGAGTCCCTCACCTGTGGGGACACACAGATCCCAGCCTCGGGACTGGTCGGTGCCATTGAGAAGCTGAAGCAGAGAGACAGTGAAAATGGGAGGACAGGATTCGAGACCCAGTTCCATGTACGTCATAACAAGTGGACCTACACCTGCTTAGGCTCTGTTGATTAGTGTGTCAGTATTACCTCGTACTAAAATTCAATACCACAGTTTCAGAGTGCACAAAAATATCGATTTCTACAGGACAAACAAACAGATTGCTATTAGCTATTGCCATTATAATAACATCATCAGGGCCACACACTGTTTTTGTGTACACATGTATAACTACATTTGCTGTCAAACAAACAGATGGCTATTAGCTATTGCCACATTATCAGGGCCACCATGCACATGCACTGTTGTTGAGTACACATGCACTTTAGCTGTTTATGCATGCAGCACAAACAGGATGGCTATTAGCTATTGCAATCAACCATTTGTCTGAATCAACAGGTCCTCAGTCTGGTGACTCCTAAACCTACTGAGGTCATCAGAGCCTCCGCCTTCCGCTTCCCTGATGCAAACAGGAGCACTGACTTCCTGCCACGTGAGACAAAGAAATTGATAATGATAAAATTGGAGCTATAACATTTGTTTTGAACACATGTGCAGCTGACACCTGGAGAGTTGTACTGAAGGGCGAGAGTAATGACTATATTCACGCCAGCTTTGCACATGTGAGAGCAGATGATCTGTGTCACTGCTTGTACTGAATGCTAAAGATCGTTGTGAGTAGATGTGCAGCACTTTAGAGCTGACATAATACATGGTACACTGACATCTTTGCCATGTTCGCTGACAGCGATCATGGCAAAGATTTCAGTTTGATCCCGCATTATTATCAATTGGTAGTGGAATCTTAACTTGGCAATAGTAAAATACCCCAAACTCCTGTTCAGTGTGCTCTTCACCTCTTGCTATAGAATACCATGTAGTTACTGTGTTGGTAATATACCTCAACCAAGCTTCCCCAAGAGGAACTTTGTCTGGCTGTGATTTATTGACCTGAATCGTAAGGATGATGTAATAGATTTGGATTCTGTTAAGCGCTTTATTGGGAAAGAATATCATGATTGTCCAGATCGATCTGTTTATCCATTCTTGAAACTGCACACACATGCAGGGCTACAAGCAGTGCAAAGGGTTTATCATCACTCAGGCTCCAATGAAGATCACGTGCCGAGACTTCTGGAAGATGATCTATGAGAGGGAGTGTGGGGTGGTCGTGATGCTGTCAGACCTGGTGGAGAATGGAAGGATACGGTACAGCCCTGCTGACTTTGTAGCATGAGTGACAACTGTAGCTATACATCTCAGTTGCATAGTGAACTGAAAAGGTCAGGCTGCAAGCTGTCACATACCAGAGGAGATTTCATGAATATATTATATATAAACTTCCTTACTTGCTGTCATATAAGATTTGATACTCCTCTCATCCCTGCAGGAGGTGTGTCACCAGTACTGGCCCACTGAGGGAGTGCAGAAGTATGGGGAGTTCAATGTCTCTGTCCTCCAAGCCATGCAGCAGGACAGCTTCATACAGCGCATGCTCAGTGTCACCAACCCCAAGGTAAGGGGCGGGCATGTGTGATTGTCTGAGTTACTCATAGTTGTTACCTATTGTTGGCTTTGAGTATTATATGCTTGTGCACACTTCCACATTCTGTATCTGAACTTAGCCCCTGCTCACTCACGTACCTCCTGCCTTTGATCTTGCAGTCTGGTCAGGTGCACAAGGTGACCCAGTTCCAGATGTCGTGCTGGACCCCTGAGGGTCTGTGCACTTCCCCCCGTGCCATCATTGACATCATTGAGCAGGTGTTGGTGATACAGAGGAGGACCGGAAACAGACCCATTGTTGTCCATGGCAGGTGAGCCTACTGGGTCCTTCTCCCATTTTGCACATGTATAAACACAGTGTATACGAGATTAATATCCTGAACTAATTATTTTTGTTTGGATGTGTCTCTGTTTCCCTTCCACACACACACACATGCACTTTCATTATGCACCCACAAATACACACATCTCATGCAGTGACACGGTGAGTCGGTGTGGGGTGTTATGTTCTCTGATCAATGCCACTGAATGCTGCAAGACGGAGGGCATTGTGGATGTGTTCCAGGTGGTGAAGGCACTCCGCTTCCAGAAACCAGGCGGTGTGCTCTCTGTGGTAAGCTTGAGCAAATTGTATTGATGCAGTTGCATCTTCAGAACCCCATACGTCCATATTTAGAGAGGATTGCCATACGTAGATGGATATTGCCATACATCCATATTTAGAGGGATTGCTAAAGTGTTTTGGGATATGCTACAGGGCTTCTTTTACAGAACTTCATTGCTTGGTTGAACATGACACCCCCCTAAACTGCTACATTAACCTGCATACCACATCACAGGAACTGATAGGTGTAGATTATCAGAGACTTTATTAATATTGGTAAATGTATACTTTTGTCTGGCCTGTGTCTCTTCCCTGCAGGAGCAATATCGCTACATATTTGATCTGATGCTGTTGTTCCTTGATTCATTCAGCATCTACTCCAATTTTAAGTAACCTTTTGCTGTCATAGTTATCGTACAAAAATAACAGACTCTGCAGAGCTGGTGAATGCATGTAGCTAATTAGTGATTTCAGTGTGGACATGGTAGCTAGCTTATGTAAAAACAGCAAGTTCATTTCTCTGATGCATTGTATTGGTAGCCAATTGCCATAACAACCTTTCTGTCATTATGAGATATGCACGTAGGTAGCTATACTGGTGTTGGTGGTGTAGAGCAGCTGGTACCCACTGACATTGGCAGGTGGAGTCCAGGTGACCCTCACCTAGCTATAGCTACTCACTCCTGCACAGCTTCCAACTCCTTTGTTACCCACCTGTGTGTCCACCAGCATGTCCAATGGCTTGGCCTCACCAATGTGGATCCCCACTCAATACACACGGTCGTAGTACTGGAATTTTACATCATGCGGGACTATAGACAAGAAACCTATACTAATTAAGGTCGTTCTTCACCATTAATGGTTCACTGATAGTATATACGTACCACTAACGTTGTCATGCAATTTCATATGACAGTAGGCGGCAAAGCACAAAATTATTAGTACTAACAAACAATTACTGATACTGCATGGTCTTAAGCATCCACGCAGCTGGGCTACCTAGGATAGTTTCTACTGAAGTTTGTTGCAGTGTATTTGCTCCATCCATTGGTGTATAGAAGAGCCGTTTAACTTTATCAGAAATCCAGAGATACAGTATAATTATGACGTAGTTGGGGCAATGAGTGTTGAATACAGTTGGAGGATCAGAGGAAAGATATGTGGCAGAGCAAATGCTGGGGTCTATAGAGATGCATTTGCAACTGGAGAAACTGAGGACAGAGAGCAGGAGGACGGGAGAGGATGTTCAATACGGAAGGTAGGCAGAGGCAGACTGCAGGTGTGCTGCAACTACTGAGCTAACATTTCTGTGATACTGCAAGTGATCTTCGCTGGGGTTGTTTGGGTCTGCGAATGAGACTAATTATATACTGGCATTGAAATAAGACAGCCCCGCCTAGCTTTTCGCCGCTTGCAGTACCGAAGAGCGGGAAAGGCCTGGTAATGAAGTTTTAACTGTACTGCAAGCGATGAAAACTGGGTGGGGACCTGGCAACATGGCTTCGAAATTATGGAAAGTTATTACTGTTCCCTGATGCAGTAATTGAAACAACTCAGTTTTGTTTGCACTTTGAACTTCACAAATACAGCTCCCAATGCAAGTGCAGCTCCTCCATGATACAGCTACCAGTAGTACTGGGTACATTCTAGTCTATGCACCTATAGCTGATGATAATATGTATGACTATATATTATGGTGCAACTAATTCTACTCACACAATAGCTACTTATACAGGCTGACGTTTGGAAGAAGTAACTAAAGCTAGATACTGAGACCAAGAGATCTACACAATCCAGAAACCTGAAGGCTCCAGGCTGTACGTAGCATCTTGAGTGAAGTGAGAGCACTACCAACTGATCCAATTGGTGGATTGAGGCATCAGATCTTGACTATATATTGAAACGGATGTATGCTTCTCACTTTTAAAATGGTGCCCTATACTGATGCTGATCTCGCCATTGTGCAACCTCTGCTCCACCCAGAGGAGCTAGCTGTACCTTCTTCAGTGAGCTAGCTGTACATTTGAGTGTGAAGTGGGTGGCAGTAACAAGCCCAAACTTGAGTGAAAGTTAACATTGCTATTGATTACATAGACACTTCAGCCAATAAGATCTAACATTGGGACCCAGAAACTTGCTTCTTAGAAGCAAGTATCTAAGTTATAACAGCAATCAAATATGTTAAACATAATTGCAAACATGATCATCAAGGTGATACCAATTGAATACCACAACTTGTATACATTCTACATACCACCATATATAGAAGGAACTGGTAAGAGTAAACTGTGCATAACTTGAACAAACCCCCCATGTGTCAGTCAACACTTAGGTCAAGTGTTTTCTGTGCACTTTGCGACAAGTTCGTACGGGTCATCATCAATCACCTCGTACTCAGCCTCAATGTCATGTTGTGATGAGCTTGTAGTGACCTTTCCATACGCTTCACACTGTTCCATAGGAATGCTGTATGGATATCCAACAAGAAAGTGCATGGAGCATAATCAATTACGAGCACTGTTACACATTGCAAGATTCATACCTGGCAATCTCTTGGGTAATTTTATTATTCGAGAGGTTTCTAGCTCTTCTCCTAAACCTGTAGCTATGTCACGGTGTGTATGCAGGAAGTAGCTCAAATGACGTACTTAGCTAACTGCATGATCTTAGCTCACCATATTGTGCCCATGAACAGGATGGACACACCCACAAACATTATCACAGTTAGTGTCCCTATCACTCCTCCTGCAATTGCTCCAACCAGACCGCCCCCTCCCCCTCCCACTCCGCCTCCTGCAAGTAAATTAACAAACCATAAATACTGCATGAGAACTCAAGTGAGTCAAATCACTAATCAGAGAAAGTCTAGATACAACCTATATCACTCCCATGAAGCTATACAGGGACTTGTCTTCACTTGACAGAGTGGACCTTTCTCCCTCTTCCTGCCGTCCGTTCACAATCACCATGGCAGCCACCTCAAACTGCTCTCCTCCCCGCAATACTACTCCCCAGCTGGACCCCCCGGGGAACAGCACACTCCCCTCTCCCCCCGTCCTGGAGTAGTACACCTTGTAGTAGTCAACGTCCTGGGAGGGGAGGCGCTGCCAAGAGACATTCACAGCTGTTGCATTGAGAAACTGAACACCAACACCCTCCACCAGACCTGTTCAGGCCAGGAGAATGTGAGGTCATGATTTGGGTCTCAATACAGCACAGCACATGCAACTCTCACCAATGGGACGGGTGGTCTGAACCATACGCTGCTGTAGTCCCACCCCAGCTGAAGTGAAGGGGGTCACAACAAACACGTAGGATGTCTCTGGGGCCAGTCGAGCCACCCTGTAGGTGGTGGTGTTCCCACTCAGACTCATTGTGCCAACGAAGTGCTCACTGTTAGAAAGTCCGTAGCCAAGTTCATACTGTGTAATGCTACCACGCCCATCAGTTGGAGGCTCCCAGGTGACCAACACGGACACAATGTCAGGTATGACCTCTAGAGAGGTCACTCCACCAGGTACTAGGAGAAGGAGGGGAGACATTGGGTGGGTGCTACTGGTGGTAAGTGAATTGCTTACCTACTATAATCATGGCTGTCACTGGACTGCTGAATGGTCCTGTGCCGGCAGTGCGATGCTTTGCTGCCACTTGAATACTGTACTCTGTAAACACTGTCAGCCCACTGATGGGATGCTCATAGGGGGGAACAGCTGCCTCAACCTCAGAGCTGCTGCCTGCTCTAGGACGATATCGTATGGTGTAGTCGAGCACATTCCCATTCCGGTCCCCGCAAGGTGGGGGGCTCCACCTGACCAAGATGGTGGTAGGTCCAGTGGCAGAGGCATTGACAAACTAGGGAGCACCAGTGGGGGCTGGAGGCCGGCACAGAGTGACAGGGCAAGTCATACTACACATCAGATACATACTAAGAATAGCACTACAGTACTTACCGGTAGCCTGTGTCATTCCCATTCCAGCAACAGAATAAGGTCCAAGTCCTTCAAAGCCCCTGGCCCTCACACGGATACTATAGGTTGTAGACGGCTTGAGGTTTCTAAGGGTGTGCTGGGTAACGCTCCCTCCCTCCAACACCTCCCTCCCTCCCTGGAATTCCGGACATGAGTAGACTGGCGAGAATGAGACCTCAAAACCATCAATGACCACCCCTGAAGATGGGCTTCTCCACGAGACAAGGATGCTGGTGGAGGATGGTGTAGTTGCCTGCACGTCAGTGGGAGCACCTGGCACTGTGGATCACAACACAGGGAGGGTAATGTGTGTATGGTTCAATGCTACATATGCTGTAGAATCACGCATCACTCAAACAGCAATATGCTACTTGCAGAACTCACATCTCAGCACAACATTCACTGGGGAGGTTGGCATAAGCAACCACACTGATGGAATACCTCACCCCTACACTGAAGTTGCCAAGGATGTGCTCCACTGCATTTGGGTCTTCAATGTTGACTGAGTTCACATCTGCACTGGTGTTAGTGGTGGTTAGCAGCTGGTACCCACTGACATTGGCAGGTGGAGTCCAGGTGACCCTGACCTGGTTGTTGCCAATAGCCTGTGCTGTAACATTACCAGGTGGTCCGGAGGGAGCTGCAGTGAGGGAATGAGGCGGGTAGCTGAAGAAAGAGTACAACAATACTAGCTGCAGTGAGAGAATGAGGCAGGTAGCTGAAGAAAGAGTACAACAATACTAGCTGCAGTTCACTGCTGAGGGCGATATTGGCAGTATCAATTGCAGTAGACATATCACTGCCAATGCTCCAATCTGAGGATACTTTCTGTGCAGTTGGATAACAAGCTACATCCACTTGCACTACAACACTTACTGTTTACATACCTACAACATTGAGGTTTGCAGACTGTGATCCTCTGTCGTTGGCAACAGTGCAGGAGTACTCTCCCTCTAGGCTTCCCTGCACAGTCAGCAGGCTGTTGTAGGTCGCGGAGGTTGCATTTCTTAACACCCTGCTGATGGAGTACGGACTGTTGCTGTTGAGCGTCTCTCCATTGCGGGTCCATGTGACAGTGGTGGGAGGGGAGTGGGAGAAGGTGCAGTTGAGGGTGAAGGAAGGCGGGCGGGAGGAAAGGGCTGTGAGCAGACGGAACCTCACTGGAGTTTCCAGAACTGGACCACCTGAGAGGGAACAGTGCGATGCTTCACATACACACACTCCAGCAACACTAGCTAACGTTGTCTGCACAGTTGCTCACTTGAGCTTTCATACGTGCTGGTCTGGTATATTCCAACGTAGAGGGTTCGTTGCACTCCGCTCTCATCTGGTATGCGACATGTGTACACCCCCTCTGCATCTGAGGGGAAGTCAGCTTCACCTCTCAAGAGTACCACATGTCGAACTCTTGAAAGTGAAGTAAATACTGAACCAGGAGAAAGTGTCACTTCCTCTCCATCCGGATAGAACCATTCCCCAATGTCATTCACATTCAGGGCAGAGACACAGGATAGGCCATCATCACGGGATATGTTTCCAGGGTGCAGGATGGTGTTGTTGGGTATAACTGTGCTGCATACTGTGCCATCAAGGCAGAGGCGCACACCTGCATGTGTTCAGACAGCATGTCAAATAAGAGCAGGTTTGTCATAACCTGCAGAGTTCTGAAATACACTGGAGGAAATGAATACCCACTGGGCACTGATAGGCACTGCAGCATACTGTGCTGTCAAGGCAGAGGTGCACACCTATGGTTACAAACAAGAGGAAATAGCTGGAAAAACTGCTGAAACAACAGTAGCTACCCACATCTGTGAAGTGTTGTATGCTTGGATAAGACCATTCACTAGTGTTCATCTTAAATTATGTTTCCAGATGCAGTGACTTTCCTGTTTTGAAGGACTCTGTGATCACAAAGAGGTGGAGCCAACGTTATGAAATTAGCCGAAGTATCAGTGAAATGAAGTGTCTTGACTTCAGTCAGGTAGCTACACGTAGAGGTTTTGTTTGCTATTTGCTTGTTTAAGTCCCTTACAAACGTTTTTGGGGTCTAGCTATGGCGCGAGATTACACAAACGACAGACAGACAGATGATGAACAGACAAAACGATTGCTTAGCACATGTGCGCACAGGGTAATTATTATGTTATGTGTTTTGTCTGCAACCAGTGGCATAGCCAAACCAGGGCCCACCCGGGCCTAGGGACATCAGTATGATGGTCACATAAAAATTATTTTCGCATGTACATTGCACATATGCAATACACATGTGCAATTTATACTAGTCTAGTATAGTATGACATGTGTACTAAATGGCGAAACCTTGAAGGCAATGGAGTCTTCTGGAGTGCTCCGAGTGGACTGAAGAAGACAGTGCAGAAGGGAATGAGTCTGTAGCATTGGCAAAAACTCTTTCATCAGCTTAGAATTAGTAGGCTTGGGCTACCAGCTTACATTTCCCTTCCACGTGGAGAGGGAGACATTCATGGGTTGCATGGAGACCAGAAAGCAGTGGCAGTGCTACTAGAGAGCCAATCTAGGTAACTGAAAAATGACCATGAAAAAAAAAATCTGTGTTTTGCACAGATTGGATTGACACCACACACCTCTATTCACTGCCTTCAGCAGTGGCAGTACTCAGGCCCTGGCATCACAGCAATCCTAGCTACGCCACTGTCTGCAACACTAGACAGTTACCGTACACAGCTGCACTAACCTGTCACAAATGCAATTTACTCCATTATATGTGCTGGCTTGGAAATTAGGTAGCCTTGTTCCCAGGCCCCCACCCAGCTTTTTGGTGTTTGCAGTACAAAATAGCAGGGAGGCCTGGTACTTACCTGGGAATGTGGCTAGAAATTATGGGTCTACAGAATTCTGACCGCTGAGCTCTTCTTTACCATTCCCTGATGCATTAAAGCAGTAATTGAAATAGCCCACATCGGACTTTCAACTTCAAATTTTCCTTCCCATGCCTTGGTGATCACATTGTGATACGAATACAGCTCCCAAGTGCAGCTATACAGTCCGTTATGGGCTCCTGCTTCCTCCAGCTAGCCGCTATCTCTGCATCTCCATATTTACTACATAATTTCATAGTGTATGCACTTATTATAGATCTAATACGTATGACTACAGTGCAGTTCAGCAGCTCACCAAAAGATGGGGGTTGCTGGGAAGAACGTCTCTGAACAGAGCAGAGGACTAGCACAATGGCATAGAGTGGAAACGAGAGTGCCATATCTGAAACACAGATCTAGAGCAGTCAACTGCAGAATAATAGTTTAGTGACGGTTCTTACTTTATTCATAGTTATGCTTTATTACCTGGGGCTCTCGTTGGGGTCAGCTTGATCAGCTCAGCCAAGGATAATTAAAACGGAACGTGGATTGGAAACGGCAATACAAATGATGTCACAATCCGCGTTGGGCACACTGGCGTTAGCCTCGCTTCCAGATCAGACTTCTTCCTGAAACTCAATAGCCTAATGCAGCAACCACAGAAGCATTGACAGCAAGTAGTTTCATATCGCTAGGTGCTTTCTTCGTCGAGATAACCTAACACAAGTAATCACGTGTCACAGGCCCAATTTAATGACTGAGAGGCTGCGTACCTAGCTTCCTTTCTTACGAGGGAAAAGAAACTCAATAGCCTCATGCAGTAACAACACAAGCATCGGTAGCAAGTTGTTTCATCTCTCTAGGTGCTTCCTTGGTCAAGATAACCTAACACAAAGTAAGCGCAACGCGGATTACGTAGCAATTTTATTGGGGCGAGCGTGAGCGAGCCCCACATAGACGAGTTTGATGTGAATTTTCTTTATTTCTATATTTCTACGAGGGGCAACCGCACTCCTGGTAGCCGCGTTGCAACCGGTTGCAACTCGACCGTAGCGCAAGCTAGGTATCGCAACGCATTCCAATTAACGCACATGCCACGTGAGGAACATGCTCGGTCGTCGACGTCGATCGATTGAGCTGAGTCAGCAATGGCGGCCCAAGGAGAAGACAAGAAACTTATACAGCGCTCACAACTTCGCCAGCACGGTGAGTTTTGACATGTAAGTGTCAGTGAACGGCAGCGATCACGACCGTGTAGTCAGAATCTTCGTGTGCCTTTCCTAAGAACGGTACTGCCACCGGAAGTCGGAGAGAGCGCTCGAGCAATGGCGTCCACGGCGAGACAAAAGCGCTCATATCTCCACCACGAAGGTGAGTTTCAGCACCAAAATTGTACGGTTGGGACAGTGCATGATAGCGATCACGACGGCGTACTCAGAATCTTTGTGCGCCATTCCTGTCACAGGAACGAGTTATTGGGGCGAGCGTGAGCGAGCCCCACATAGACGAGTTCAATGTGAATTTTCTTTATTTCTATATATATTTCTATATATCTATATATATATATATATATCGTACGTCGTGCCGTAAATCACTTCCTGCTCGTATTTTGCGTGTTCTTGCGTCATGCGTTATTTCCAAACTGAGTTCACTTCCTGCTCGTGCGTTGATATCGTCCAACTGAGACGCGAACTATGAACAGTCTACCTCAACAAGGCCTTGCAAGGATGGAGACTATAGTGGGGCGGTGAGTGGCTAAAGCATTTCATGAAGACGGGGAGAGCGCTTCAGTGAGACCAAGGGAGGTGATCCTCCTTGAACTCACAATCCCCTATAACTCGCCGGAGTCCCTTTCAAATGCTAAGCCATGCAACTGCTCAGAGGATGGGAAGTTGACTGCCCTGCACACGGTAACACTAAACTCACTGTGACCAGTCATGACAGATCTGGCATCAGCAGAGAACGAGGAAGTCATCCTCTGTGGCAACAACAGAGACAGAGACCGCTCCTGGACCTACCTGCCAGACTGCTTCAACGCTGTGAAGTGCATGCACGAGTGTCATAACTTCTGGTGTGATCTGTGTCGTTAAGTTGTGTTATGCTCCCCGTCAGACTCACATTCTGATGACATGCACATGCAACTGCTCCATGCACATTCAGCACAATGTCATGCAACTGTTCCATGCAAATTCAGCACCTGCATGTACTCGCTCACGCTCGCCCCACAATGTCCTGCATTCCCCTAGTTTACATTAATTGGGGCGAGCCTGAGCGAGCCCCACATAGACGAGTTTGCTGTGAATTTTCCATATATTTATATATTTCTTTATACCGTATAGCGGGATATTTTCGTAGGTGCAAAATTTCGTATAAATGGCCGTACCCCCTCAGCAGAAATTTTCGTATTCTAATTTTCGTATGCGCCTGCGCATTGCCACGCCCCCTAGCACTACGCGTACGCAAATAAGTGTCGTCTTTCTGTTTTCGTTGAGGCAATGCACAATGGTGAGAGGGTACGTCTACAATGCTGATATCTGGGCCTCTGTTGTTGGTAAGAATTTCGGAATAGCCGCCTGGTTGGCGGCATACTCGCCGTCGTTGCTAGTCTCGCGGGGCCAGCCCCGCGAGACTAGATTGTTGCTGCTCAGTGAACTGACTTACTTTCATTTGTCGCACTTCCCACTCTGAGTCTCGTTATCGTAGCAGGCTAGCGAGTGTACACGGGTCCACTGGAGTCCGTTCGAAGGCTAGAAATACCGCTATAAACCCCACCGCTTGCTCGCCGCTTCCACGTGTTCGATTGCCCGTTCAAAATTTGACGTTAAAATTTCGAGGGTTAAAATTTTCGTAGTTTTTATTTTCGTATCTCGAGGCTTCATACGAAATATACGAAAATTAGCACCGTACGAAAATTTCCCGCTATACGGTATCTATCGTACGTCGTGCCGTAAATCACTTCCTGCTCGTATTTTGCGTGTCATTGCGTCATGCGTTATTTCCAACCTGAGTTCACTTACTTCCTGCATGCTCGTGCGTTGATATCATGATGTCGCGCCGGTCTAACTGCGAACTACGAACAGTCTACCTCAACAAGGCCTTGCAAGGATGGAGACTATAGCGGGGCGGTGAGTGGCTAACAGAGACCGCTCCTGGACCTACCTGCCAGACTGCTTCAAGTGCACGAAATCAATGATTAGTGCGGTCATAACTTTCTCTGGTGTGATCTGTGTCTGTGTCCTTAACTCTCCGTCAGACTCACATTCTGATGACATGCACATGCAACTGCTCCATGCACATTCAGTACCTGCATGTACTCGCTCAGGCTCGCCCCACAATGTTCTGCATTCGTCTAGTTATATTATATTACGCGGCACAATTTTTCCTATACCAGGAGTGTAATATATATATATATATATATATTTGTAGCTCATGAAGCCATACTATCAAAGGAGCCGACACTAGAATAACAGCTGTACCGCAACAGAGCCCGCTAGCTCAGCAGGGCAATACTCATATTCCCCAGGATGTGGTTTGAAGTTGATTAGGGCAAAACTCATACCAGACAGGAAACAATATGCAGGTTACTACAGCAACAAAACTGGATAACATCACGAAAGAGCATAGCTGGATAACGTTCTCAAAAGAGAGTAACTACATGTAGAAGAATGGATAACATTCTACAAAGCAACAAGAGCATAATATTATACACTAAAACTACATCAAGTCCTCCAGTTCAAATTATGCCATCGAAAAGACCATCAACTGATGCATGAGCTGCAGAAGGTGGGTTAACATACACTATAAAGTTCTGTGGCGATATGTTCACAGTGCAGTTGCTCAGTCCAGAGATCAGAGACCCAAGCATAGTACCACAACATTGCTGTTGAGTAGGAGCAAGTACACGTGCCTGCTGAACAGGATATACAGGCTTTTGTACTAGAGCAACGCTAGACGAACCACCAGTGTTCTCTTTGTCCATCTCATCAGCAAACGACTTTTTGCCTTGCACAAGGATACCCGATACAGCCTTTTTCAGCGCCAGTGACGGCCGCTCATAAAGTTGCAGTGCGTTGGACCGATGGCCAGTTACATCTACGGACCTCAACGACGAACCGCGACAGCCAGTAGTTGAGCGATGTCGCTGTAGGGCACTGCAACAAGTTAGAAGGGCACAGTTCGCTATTGTCGATCTGTCTGACAGATTGACTCTGGCACTCAATCACCGCTTCGTTCCTCTGCGCTCTCCACTCTTCAAAAACTCTACTCGACCAATTAGTAGCCTTCTTCGTGTTCTTTGGCACAAAACCCTTGTAAACGGTCTCCATTTCAACACTGGACGACGGCGGCTCCTTGAAATTTTCGTCAGAATAGCTCTCGCAACATCCCCACTCGCTGCACCAAGGATCTCCCAAACAGGAGGGTTTTGAACACATGCTTCTCGATCTCAGCTAGCTAGCTAACTCTCCCGCCGCGCCCGAGGTCTATCAATCACTGTCTCAGATTCAAAACTGCGGGCGGTTGTTACTATGCCAACTCTATGACGCAAAACAGTTCTCCACGTTGATTTGCTGTCTTGTCCAATTAGGCCAACAGTAGTATGGCTTCATGAGCTACAAATTGGTTAAACCATGGCTTCTGAGGGCGTTACCGGATATACCCTCGGTGGTCAATTATACCGCCCTCGGGCCTGCGGCCCTCGGGCGGTATAATTGACCACCGAGGGTATATCCTGTAACGCCTCAGAAGCCATGGTTTAACCTATACATATATCGTACGTCGTGCCGTAAATCACTTCCTGCTCGTATTTTGCGTGTTCTTGCGTCATGCGTTATTTCCAAACTGAGTTCACTTCCTGCTCGTGCGTTGATATCGTCCAACTGAGACGCGAACTATGAACAGTCTACCTCAACAAGGCCTTGCAAGGATGGAGACTATAGTGGGGCGGTGAGTGGCTAAAGCATTTCATGAAGACGGGGAGAGCGCTTCAGTGAGACCAAGGGAGGTGATCCTCCTTGAACTCACAATCCCCTATAACTCGCCGGAGTCCCTTTCAAATGCTAAGCCATGCAACTGCTCAGAGGATGGGAAGTTGACTGCCCTGCACACGGTAACACTAAACTCACTGTGACCAGTCATGACAGATCTGGCATCAGCAGAGAACGAGGAAGTCATCCTCGGTGGCAACAACAGAGACAGAGACCGCTCCTGGACCTACCTGCCAGACTGCTTCAACGCTGTGAAGTGCATGCACGAGTGTCATAACTTCTGGTGTGATCTGTGTCGTTAAGTTGTGTTATGCTCCCCGTCAGACTCACATTCTGATGACATGCACATGCAACTGCTCCATGCACATTCAGCACAATGTCATGCAACTGTTCCATGCAAATTCAGCACCTGCATGTACTCGCTCACGCTCGCCCCACAATGTCCTGCATTCCCCTACTAGTAGTATTGCCGTTTCCAATCCACGTTCCGTTTTAATTATCCTTGGCTCAGCAGAAGCATTCCATCGCGCATGCATGCATGGGCGTGGCTTTCCCACCCAGCGCAAACTAAGTGCGCGTGCAACTAGACCATGAATAATAGTGCGACTGGAGGTTAGATAATACGACATGGCGTTCCCAGTTTACTTTCTTGTGCTAGTCCTCTGCTCTGTGCCCAGACGTTCTACCCAACAACCCCCGTCTTCTGGTGAGTTGCTGTACTTCCCATTCATGCTGCCCCCGGTTCAATACGTTACCCTGCATGATGTCAATGTCTTGTTGTGTCGACTAAAACTGCGCTAGCTAGAATACCGATCTCGCTTAACTTTGTAGTCGATCGAAGAAATGTAATATGTGGGGGTTATAGCTACACACAAACTGTACAAAATAGACTGACCAGTATCTTCAGCTTTGTATAGAAGAACATAGCTAAATATTGGGGTAGTTAGCTGTGTATGATGTCTGGCATATACTTTCATATGCCTGCTCCCTTCTCCTAATGCACTCTACATGACCCCTCCAACTGTTCATCTTGTACTGGTAGGGGTACCTAGCCTGTATATGTGTGTGCATGAGTGTCGTTTGCCGTGATTCCTGTAAATTGATGGTAAGCAGCAGTACATTTTTTCCTAGTCTAGCCTTGCATTGCAAATGACACACAGTAGCAACCTGTGCTAATCAGGTGTGCAATCCAGACTGACGGAACAGACAAAGGACTAAGTACAAAGCATGCAAAAAATACTTTAATGTGCAAAGTATGACAGCTGTGAGGCGTTTCAGACCGTTCTTGCACCAACTCTTGAGGATGCTGTTTTACTGCCTTCATATCCTCGCTACAATGCAGTCGGTGTTGCTGATCAGTGCCTAGTGGGTATTCATTTCCTCCAGTGTATTTCAGAACTCTTATTCATAGTCCTGCAGGTTATGACAAACCTGCTCTTATTTGACGTGCTGTCTGAACACATGCAGGTGTGCGCCTCTGCCTTGATGGCACAGTATGCAGCACAGTTATACCCAACAACACCATCCTGCATGCACCCTGGAAACATATCCCGTGATGATGGCCTATCCTGTGTCTCTGCCCTGAATGTGAATGACATTGGGGAATGGTTCTACCCGGATGGAGAGGAAGTGACACTTTCTCCTGGTTCAGTATTTTCTTCACTTTCAAGAGTTCGACATGTGGTACTCTTGAGAGGTGAAGCTGACTTCACCTCAGATGCAGAGGGGGTGTACACATGTCGCATACCAGATGAGAGCGGAGTGCAACGAACCCTCTACGTTGGAATATACCAGACCAGCACGTATGAAAGCTCAAGTGAGCAACTGTGCAGACAACGTTAGCTAGCGTTGCTGGAGTGTGTGTGTAGAGGGGTTCTGAGACTTGGTACATAATTATAAGATCTAGATGCAGGTGCATGCATTGTATACGTGGTTCTTACTGCAGTTATAATTCTAGTTGCAGAAGTGATGCTGCAAAGCTTCTGCTGTGTACTCATAGGGACAAACTGTTACATCTCCTCCACACCCCATCTCATGCCACCATGGTACAATTTCCAAGTCTATATGGCACTTTTTCACTCCTGTTGGCCCGTGTCTTCACCCTCCACTAAATGCCCTCCTACACACATACACTCACGGTACTTCAACTCTATCTTTGATTCAGGGACACTGTTTGTCTCGAAATTGATGCATTCATAAAACAACAATACTTTTAGCAGAAACTCATATCATGGTTTACATATTTGACAAAATAAAGATAAACAGCATCCGATACCATGAACCTCAACTCTATCTAATCATAGTAATGACCACACTCTACTAATTGGTTGCATAGTTAATAACCCATAATGGTCTCTTATATAAGTGGTGGATGCAACTCTGCTGCCATGCAGTAGCTAATTCACTCACATGTTGTAGCTAGTGACATCGATATCATAGCTCAGAGGACTGGAATGCTCCAGAACATCCAATTTCTCTGTAGTCTGACAGTGTACAGTATAGTGCTAGCAAGTGCTTGTAAGAGTGCTATAGCGACAGAAGCTAAGTCTTAGTATAGTGCAGAGTGCAGTAAATAATGCAGTCACTGTGCATACAGTGTTGTACACCACTGGGCCTCACTCTCATGGTACTCTGCAGCTACTGGATGGTACTAGCTGGAGGTCAGACTTGCTCTCTCTCAGGTAACTTCATGTTTCCTGTAGTGGCAACCACCTCTGTGTCAGCACAACTGTGTTTTAATACCTACTCTTGTGGGTCATAGCTATTTATTCCAAGTAGATGTTGAGTTCCATATTTCCATGCATGATTCACACTTCTAGAACTCTTCGTATACGTACCTGCATGCTTTTCATATGAGCATGAAATATTCCATGGTTCATTTGTTTTATGACAACTAGCCATATGCAGTCACTGTCATGGTGTGTATAATATTATAGTGACTTAATTTCCAGAGTGGTGGGAGAGGGTATGGCTCAACTCTTTGTGCACACATGATATCATTGTGGACCCAATAGCTATCAGATTCTGATTTTATACTGCAACCATATTCACCATCATCCGTGCAGCTGCTGACCTTTCATTGCGTACTGTTACTGTGAGTGCTGTGAGGGAGGATGGCCCACCCAACTCCTGGTGCTAGAGTGACCTGGAGCACAACAGTACCACCTGAGTGTGTGGCATCTGTCACAGTGGAGTTCAGCACTAGTAGCAGAGGGAGTGTAGTGAGATCCTACACAACTACCAATACATCAGAGACTGAGGTCATTCAGACTGGTCTCCAGTGTGATACAACCTACTACATCAGAGTGGAGGTTACTGGAGTAGCCTCACTTGGTACGCTGAACAGCAACCAAGTACCAGTACGTGTAGGAGGTAAAGTCAAACTCACTCTGTAACTGTACAGTTGTGTTGTGTTATGCAATTAATTGTTACAGCAACTTTTACTGAATGGTGTTATGCCATTTCACAGATATACCAGCCCCAGCCCCAGTCATAGTGAGAGCTGAAGTCACTGCAGACAACACAAGTATCAGAGTGTTGTGGGTGTGGTCACGTCAGGGTCTGCTCATGTGTCTTGACAGTGTTAGAGTTGACTACCAACCTGAGGGAGGCTCTCAGATGATGTACACAGTGGACAGTGCAACAGCAACCAGTGCCACCTTGTCCAACCTCCCGTGCAACACACAGTAGCTACACCATCACTATTTATGCTGTGGGTGGTAGGACTGGTAGAAGGAGTACCACCAGAGCGGTTTCTCTACCAGCAAGAGGTACTGTTACTGTATACAGCAGCTAATAGACACTTAATTTAGCTACATAGTATAGTACACTTCACTATATATCCCCTCCAGCCCCTCCCACTCCCACTGAGGTCACTGTTCAGGTCACAAATGCCTCAAGTGTCAGGGTAGCATGGCAGTGGACTAGTTCAGGTCCAGCTCCCAGCTGCTTCAACACCACCCATGTGACCTACCATCCTGAGGGAGGTGGTGAGTCCTCCCTGCAGCTCAGGGACCCAGCAGCAACTGAGACCATCCTCACTGGTCTCCAGTGCAACACACGCTACACCATCACTGTGGTGGCCACTGCTGGAGAGCACAGGAGAGAGAGTGCAGCAATGACAGCGTTCCGTCCACTAGTGCAACAAGGTATATATGGTCTGCGTGACATGTGTGAACACACAGCATTATTGGTCCCTAAACCTGCTCAAAACCCTATCACTGCAGGTCCACATAATCTTTCAGCAGCTGTGCTATTTCCTACCTCAATGTATTTGACATGTTCAATCACTGGTCCTGGACCAACACTACCCCCTGACCCTGGAACCAGGCCATGGCCATCTGCTGACCCTGGGGATAGGATATCTGCTGACCCTGGTCTGCTGGCAGGAGTTGCTGTGTTAGTGATCGTGCTGGTGCTTGCAGCAGCCTGCGTCTTGATAATACTCCTTGTCGTGCGGAGGTAAGACCTTAATCTGCACCTTTGGGAACATGAAGTTGCTGCTGCGCAATACACATGTCCCTGTTTCCTTAAGTGTAGGTTTGCCTTTCAGAAGAGGTAGTCCATCTGCCATGCATGTACGGCTTTCCTATAGGCAAGGTAGGAAGGGCATGAAGGTCACTGCAGTGGAATTGGCTGACATAACAGATATTGACAGCAAAGAGGAACAAGATGCAGCTACAGCTGTTGACAACACCAGCAATGAGAGAGTTCCTAGTAAGTTGAATGTATAATGGTATCAATTGAGTATGAGTTACATTCATGAGCATGAGAGGCTAAACATACCCCAAGTGAAGTGGAAGACCTATGGCTCCAATGTATGCACATTATAGGCAGAGATACACCATACACTTGCGCAAACCATGCAAAGTCAGAACTCCAGTGGCAGAGAATGGAGACCTTTTCTGACACATTTAGCTTCATGGCACCATCCGGGGACTCACAAACTCTCCTGGGTTGATCTGGGCTTTAGGTGCATGGATACACAAGTTAAGTAATTGTACCCCAAGCGTAATCTCATCACTCATTAAATTGCTATTCTCATTTGTTATGTTTCATACGCAGCAATGCGTTGTAATGTTGTAATGTTCATGAGCAGTGTTGAGATAGCTAAATGACCAACACCAAGATCCTACCCACCAACCATGAGCCGGGTTGAGATAACTACATTACCAACACACCCACACAGCCTCCCCACCAACCAATGTGGACTACCAGCAGAAGGTGCTGTCTTTGGAGGGGGAGCAGGTCACCCTGACAGTAAAGGTTGCTGGCAGCCCCACCCCCACTATCACATGGCTCTTCAATGGGAAGAAGGTGAAGGATGACTACTCCACTGAGGTGGGGAAGGATGGATCACTGACACTCACGTGTGTGGAGCTGAAGCATGCTGGCACCTACACCTTCAGTGTCAGCAACAGTATGGGCAGTGTGGAGGGGTGCACCAAACTGGTCGTCCACACTGAGGATGAGGACTGTACCAGTGCACCCAAAGTCGAGAACAACCCAGTTGCTAAGGAAACGTTTGGGGAGTATGTTTCCAGCCTTCATGCACACAACAATGGTGGCTTTATTGTGCAATACCAGGTAATAAGTTAGTAGCTCCACATTATGTGCACAATGCAGTGAATTGTCCTCCGCTATAGACCTTGCCCTCTGGGGAAGAAGGCCATCAGGTGACCATAGGCAAAACTTCTGCAAACAGGCTTCTAAATCGATTTCGAAACATCACAGCTTGTGAGTCATTTTATTGTAGGTATCTTAAGAGATGTGGTTTCTCTTTGTGATAGATGATGATCTTGACGTTTCGTTGTTCCTTTAGATGATGATCATCGTATTGTGCTGGAGCCCATATCTGGAAGAGTGAATTGTGAACACGAATACATCAACGCCTCCTACATAGATGTAAGATCCTCTACACAACATACAATACAATGTCATATATGTGTCACTGGTTTTGTTACTAGCCGTACGTATATCTGACACACAGGGCTATTCTCAACACAGGAAGTACATTGCTGCCCAGGGTGAGCTAGTAATAATTGGATCACTTCTTAGTGGCATGCATTGACACAAACCGTTGCAGGTCCCCTCCCAAACACTGTCACTGACTTCTGGTGGCTGGTGTGGCAGGAGAGGATCCATGTAGTTGCCATGGTAACCAATGTTGTGGAGGGGGGACAGCAGAAGTGTGAGCAGTACTGGCCCAGCCAGGGGAACAGGGAGTATGGTCCATTCAAAGTCACCATCACAGACCAGCAGGTGTTTGCAGACTACACCATCCTACAGCTGCTTGTTGCTGTGAGTGTTGTGGCAACTTTATTATTGAGTGGCTGTCCTCATACTTATATCTAAAGCAGTGTGACTGCTTGAGTTGCTGTCAGCAGTGCACTTGTGTAAGTGGCGTACTAGCCATGCCGGCACTTTCCTCTACTCCCACAGTGTGACGAGGGTGGGAGGACTCCACTGAAGGTGACCCAGTTCCACTTTACTTCCTGGCCAGACCACGGTGTTCCAGAGTATGCTGGGCCAACCCTCAACTACCTCCGTCGGATGAAGGCCCAGGTGAAACCCTCCGAGGGATCCGTACTGGTTCACTGCAGGTCAGCAAGAAATTGAGATTTAGCTACTGATGGGAGTAAATATGTGTTGTATGTATGTCCAGGCTCATCAAGGCGGTGTCTGTCTCCCTGCAGTGCTGGTGTTGGGAGGACTGGCACACTGATTGCCATTGACACAGCTCTGGAGCAGGCTGCCCAGGAGGATGTGGTGGACATCCCTGCCACCGTCACCAAGATGAGGAGGCAGCGCATGAAGATGGTCCAATCACCAGTGAGAGAGAATTGCGCTGCAAGTGTGTGTTGATAATATGTAGTCTGTTTTGAGTTCACATCACATTGGTAAGAATGTTTGTGTCAGCCTGTAGCAGGGTGAGATGCTCTGTGGAGGTTTCACATGCTCATTACAGAAATGTGCACATGCAGGTCATGCCATGAAATCTCAAAACTCTCTCCCCTTGTGACCCAACCAGGAGCAGTATGCGTTCATCCATGATGCTGTTCTGGAGTCCCTCACCTGTGGGGACACCCAGACCCCAGCCTCGGGACTGGTCGGTGCCATTGAGAAGCTGAAGCAGAGGGACAGTGAAACTGGGAGGACAGGATTCGAGACCCAGTTCCATGCACGTGGCATAGCTAGCTACATATGAACTAAGGTCTTGTAATTATAGTGTGTCAGTATAATTACCTCTTACTGTAATTTTCCAGAGAGCAACCACAGTTTCAGACTGCACAAAATATCTGCTGTTTATAGCTACAGGACAAACAAACAGATGGCTATTAGCTATAGCATTATTGGGGCGAGCGTGAGCGAGCCCCACACTAGCGTGACTTCATTGCGCAGAGCGTGTGTATGTTTGCTTGCTTGCTTGCTTGTTTGCTTGCTTGTCATCTTGCAAATACCGTAAATTTTAAACTAGGAGAATGCAGGGCATTGTGGGGCTCGCCTGACGTACTGCATGTCAGTATAGTAGTGAAGGCTGGGCAGTATATGAAAACGGTCAAAGCCATGATCAGCATTGTTGGAAGCAAGTGTGTGACCGAAGAGGGCTATTGCTGGCTGAACCATTCAGTGTTTCTGTTTCTGCTAGCAATGTTGTTGTACGCATTAGCATGAAGTTGCTGAAAGACGATTTTTAGTATGTCATTGTAGCTATATTCTCTGCATCCTCTCGTGCACATCACAGCAACTGTGAGCGAGTCAGGTTAGCGTTTATAGCCTAGCAGCAATGTAGCTAGGCTAACCGGCAAGGCGGTACGTGTAGGTCCACGCGCTGTCTCCGTCTTTGTCAGTGTCGCCGAGGAGGAAGAATGTTCATGATGCTCTAGCCAATGTCCACGAGTGCCAGGGTCTCCGTCTTTGTTGTCGCCATCGTTCGTCGAACAGCTAGCTACAGGTAGCTAGACGGTCCGTCGAGTTCGTTGAATTTGAATATTATTGTGCACGTGCAAGTGAAATTCGCTGATTTAAAATTTACGGTATTTGCAAGATGACAAGCAAGCAAGCATACACACGCAGAGCGCAATGAAGTCACGCTAGTGTGTGGGGCTCGCTCACGCTCGCCCCAATCAGCGAATTTCACTTGCACGTGCACAATAATATTCAAATTCAACGAACTCGACGGACCGTCTAGCTACCTGTAGCTGTTCGACGAACGATGGCGACAACAAAGACGGAGACCACTCGTGGACATTGGCTAGAGCATCATGAACATTCTTCCTCCTCGGCGACACTGACAAAGACGGAGACAGCGCGTGGACTTACACGTACCGCCTTGCCGGTTAGCGTAGTAGCTACATTGCTGCTAGGCTATAAACGCTAACCTGACTCGCTCACAGTTGCTGTGATGTGCACGAGAGGATGCAGAGAATATAGCTACAATGACATACTAAAAATCGTCTTTCAGCAACTTCATGCTAATGCGTACAACAACATTGCTAGCAGAAACAGAAACACTGAATGGTTCAGCCAGCAATAGCCCTCTTCGGTCACACACTTGCTTCCAACAATGCTGATCATGGCTTTGACCGTTTTCATAATACTGCCCAGCCTTCACTACTATACTGACATGCAGTACGTCAGGCGAGCCCCACAATGCCCTGCATTCTCCTAGTAATAACATTATCAAGGCCACCACACTCTTTTTGAGTGCATATGTAATACATTTGATGTTTATCCAGGACAAACAAACAGATAGCTATTAGCTACTGCCATTAACATTAATTATCAGGCCCACCACACTGTTTTTGAGTATACATGTGTACATTTGCTGTTTGCATAGAGGACAAACAAGATGGCTATTAGCTCGACCATTTGTCTGTACCAACAGGTCCTCAGTCTGGTGACTCCTAAACCTACTGAGGTCACCAGAACCTCTGCCTTCCGCTTCCCTGATGTAAACAGGAGCATAGAATTCCTGCCACGTGAGACAAAATCTATATTAAGTTTTTGCATAGCTTCAGTTATGGGAGCTAGCTATCATATTTTGTGGATTTTGTTTTGAAGCAAACTTTTTTGAATATGTAGCTGACGTCTAGAGGGTTGTACTGAAGGGTGAGAGTAACGACTACATCCACGCCAGCTTTGCACATGTGAGAGCAGCATGATCTGTGTCACTGTTTCTAAAGATCGTTGTGAGCATGCAGACATGTGCAGCACTTCACATATATGGTACACTGACAGTGATCGTGGCAGTATGATCCTGTCAGTATGCTACAGCATGGCAGTGATATCTTAACTCCATTTGTTAAAAACTCCCATTCAATGCAATATTTAGCCATAGCTAGACTATTTCTTCTTGGGAAACGTGGAAGTGCATTACCCCACAGTACTCCTTAGGATCATACAATAGGTAGCTTCATTCCCAGGCCATTCACACCGCAGTATTTTGATTGATTGCAGTATGCAAATGCAGCATACTGCAAGCGATCAAACACTGGCAGTGGGAATGGGGGAATAATTATATGTTTGGAATCTGTTAAGTGCTTTATTGGGAAAGAATTCCTCTTACGTACGTGCACCATCACCATCTAGACCCTTTTCTCCACATGTACACATGCAGGGCTACAAGCAGTACAAGGGGTTTATCATCGCTCAGGCTCCAATGAAGTTCACGTGCCAAGACTTCTGGAAGATGATCTATGAGAGGGAGTGTGGGGTGGTCGTGATGCTGTCAGACCTGGTGGAGAATGGAAGGGTAGGATAAAGCTACTGACATTGTAGCTACCATGAGCTCAGCATGTAATCTCAGTTGCAAATCTCTGATGGTGACCTGAAGAGGCTAAGCTCTGCACAGCTAGCCTCCATTTTTGCATGCTTGCTGCAAGTGATCAAAATCTGGTGGTGTAAAAGGCCTGCGAACAAGTAGCCTCGTTCCCAGGCCGTGTGGGAAGAGAGAAGACGTCTTCTCTCCTCCCACGCGGCCTGGGAACGAGGCTAGCGAACAAGGCTACTGTATAACTGTACCTATAAACAAGCTGTGTCACAATACTGTAAGGAGCTGATCTCACGAATAGATAAACTTTCTTACTTGCTTTTCTTCCCTGCAGGAGGTGTGTCACCAGTACTGGCCCACTGGTGACACCAAGGGGGTACAGAAGTATGGGGAGTTCAATGTCTTTGTCCTCCAAGCCTCACAGCAGTACGGCTTCATACAGCGCATGCTCAGTGTCACCAACCCCAAGGTAAGGGATGAGCAGGTTTGTCTGCAGTTTTCTTCTACTGATCTACTCAGGCTTTGAGTGTACGCACACGTCTGTACTCTGTATCAAAACTCAGCATATATTCCTCCTGCCTTTGATCTTGCAGTCTGGCCAGGTGCACAAGGTGACCCAGTTCCAGATGTCCTGCTGGACCCCTGAGGGTCTGTGCACCTCCCCCTGTGCCATCATTGACATCATTGAGCAGGTGTTGGTGATACAGAGGAGGACCGGAAACAGACCCATTGTTGTCCATGGCAGGTGAACAAGCTGGGTAATGTATCCTTCTCCCATCTTGCTCATGTATAAGTACAGAGTTGTGTATGCAGGTTCGTATCCTGCAATTTCTGAGTTTGCATGTGTCCTTTCCATTCACACACACACACACACACACACATCACACTGACACACACACACACACACACATCACACTGACACACACACACACACACACACACACACACACACGCACACACATCACACTGACACACACACACACACACACACACACACACTTGCACTGTATGCAGTGATACAGTGAGTCGGTGTGGGGTGTTCTGTTCCCTGATCAATGCCACTGAATGCTGCAAGACAGAGGGCATTGTGGATGTGTTCCAGGTGGTGAAGGCACTCCGCATCCAGAAACCAGGCAGTGTGCTCACTGTGGTAAGCTTGAGCATTGAGATGTGCAGCCCAACTGGAATGTGATCCTGGTCTCTGTCTTTCCCTGCAGGAGCAATATCGTTTCATATTTGACCTCATGCTATTGTTCCTTGATTCATTCAGCATCTACTCCAATTTTAAGTGATGTAGTACCAACCATTGTTCATTGTCTTTGTAAACCGGTCATTTGACTGCATATGCATACTTCATAACACATGCACTTAAGACTCCATTATAATTTCCAGGGTTCGCCTCACATTGTGTATGGATGTAAGTGACAAATTCAAACTCTAATTGAAGTCTCATTGTTTAAATTTCTATGGAATATGTTGCCTGCCTGATTTAGTCTTCCGGGGACTATAAGAAAATAATAAAAGGCAACCATGGTACTGCACACAAGGATGGCAGAGTTGATTCAATGCTACTCCATCAGAACACACCTGCAGAGTTGACTTCCCCACTCCACAGGCTGACCATACTAGAGGTAGCTAAACTTCTGATCAAAGTGGAGCAATCTTTAGCCCCAGATTAGTGGCATAGATTGAGGTATTGAGGTTTGTGTGTCTATGCCGCTCTAGTGACAGACATACTATGCACTCAATGTACTGTGAGAATTATGTACACACCCACCCACCCACTATGTGAACATTTAGCAGCAATGATGCTTATATACATATATAAGCAGGTAGCTAATAACAGGTAGCTAATATACCTGGTAAGTGAAATTTTCAGGAAATGTCTGTTGTTCTAACTCCACAATCATAGTTGTAGCTGCAGGAGTGAAGCTTTTACTGTGTGCTCATAGTGCACTGTTACATCTCCATCTGCCACGGCCCAATTTCCAAGTCTATAAGAAATTTGCTAGCTGGCCCATGTCTTCACCCTCCACTACATGCCCTCTAACTCACGGTGCTTCAACTCCACCTTCTGATTCAGCATTCAAAGATAATAATTGGGTTTCTCATATGGGATACTGTTTGTCTCAAAATCGTTGCATACATAAAACAACAAGTGGATTAGTATTTTAGTAGAAACCCATAATCAGAGTGTATACATATGCAACAAAGTAAACCAAGATTGAGACAAACAGTGTCCGATCCCCTGACACCTCAACTCTATCTAATCATAGTAATGACCACATTCTACTAATAGGTTTGAGAGTGCATAATAACCCGTAAGGTCTCTGCTTATATTCAGTTGGTGGATGCAAGTGCTCCAGAACATCCCACAAACGTTCTATGATAGTGCAGAGTATAGTGTTGAGTATATAGTGCATGCAGAGTATAGTGCAGAGTGCAGTAAACACAATGCAGTCTCCACGGATACAGTGTTGTACACCACTGGGCCTCACTGCCATGGTACTCTGCAGCTACTGGATGGTACTAGCTGGAGGACAGACTTGCCCTCTCTCAGGTAATTTCCTGTGACCGTAACCACCTCTATATATCAGCACAACTTCGATTCTAGCATTTCAATACTGTTACGGGCCTTCAATTTCATATTTCATGATCCACTTTTCCATAACTCGATCACTCTCCCATATGAGCATAACAAATTCCATGCCATCATGTGTGTGTGTAGTTAATCTTCATACTATTAGCTACCGTGAGTGCAGGGAGAGTGGATGGTTCAACTCTTTGTACACATGATATATTGCGGACCCAATAGCTATCAGATTCTGATTTTATACTGCAACAACATTCACCATCATCCGTGCAGCTACTGACTATTCAGTGCGCACCGTTACTGTGAGTGCTGTGAGGGAGGATGGCCCAACTCCTGGTGCTAGAGTGACCTGGAGCACAACAGTACCACCTGAGTGTGTGGCATCTGTCACAGTGGAGTTCAGCAGTGGGAGTGTAGTGAGATCCTACACAACTACCAATACATCAGAGGCTGAGGTCCTTCAGACTGGTCTCCAGTGTGGTACAACCTACTACATCAGAGTGGTGGTTACTGGAGTAGCCTCACTTGGTAACCTGACCAGCGACCAAGTACAAGTCTATTTTGAAGGTAAGATAGAATAGTTCATGTATGAATGACTTGCGTGAATAATAGCACTTATCTTGATGGGTGTTATGCCATTTCAGATATACCAACCCCAGTCAGAGTGACAGCTGAAGCCACTGCAGACAACACAAGTATCCAAGTGTTCTGGGAGTGGCCACGTCAGAGTGTACTGTTGTGTTTTGACAGTGTTAGAGTTGACTACCAACCTGAGGGAGGCTCTCAGATAATGTACACAGTGGACAGTGCAACAGCAACCAGTGCCACCTTGTCCAACCTCCCGTGCAACACACAGTACACCATCAGTGTTGTTGTTGTGAGTGGTAGGACTGGTACAAGGAGTCTCACCACAGTAGTGTCTCTACCAGCAAGAGGTATTGCAGCACTTGTTATAGCTATGTACATACGTACTTCTTTTAACCCATCATGTTTTACCCCTCCAGCCCCTCCTACTCCCACTGTGGTCACTGGCCTGGTCACCTTAACAGGTATTAGGGTCGCATGGCAGTGGACTAGTTCAGGCCCAGCTCCCAGCTGCTTCAACACCACCCGTGTGACCTACCATCCTGAGGGAGGTGGTGAGTCCTCCCTGCAGCTCAGGGACCCAGCAACAACTGAGACCATCCTCACTGGCCTCCAGTGCAACACACGCTACACCATCACTGTGGTGGCCACTGCTGGAGAGCACAGGAGAGAGAGTGCAGCAATAGCAGTTTTTCTTCCTCTACGAGGTATAGCTACTAGAATCCTGGAAGTTTGAGTTGATATGATCACATGCATGGTCTCTATCACTGCAGGTCCACAGACTCTCTCAGCAGCTGTGCTGTCTCCTACCTCAGTGTATTTGACATGGGTGGCTCCCTGTGACACACAGCAGTACCATATATACTACAGGGGGACATGTGGGACCTATGTTGATGAGGGCAGTTTAAATACCAGTCAAAATCAATACACTCTGGTTGGGCTCCAAGAAGGCATAGACTACACCTTCACTGTCAGCCTGACTGGATTTGGAGGAGGTAGAGTGTTCTCTACTGGTCCAGTGTATGCAAGAACTTTCACAGCAGGTACGTATGATGAACTTGGGGTTGGGTGAAATTACCGTACTATTTTGCACACTTAGTCCCCATAGGAGCTCCACGGCTACTTGAGGTCACATTTGTACGACACTCAGAAGTAGATCTCATCTGGAAAGAGGTACTTTGTGTTCGACAAAACGGACCAATCACAGGCTATGTTGTGCGATACTATGCAACCTGTGGTCCTGACAGAGATGTGCAGCAGACCAAGTCAGTAGTGACAACAGGAAGCATCATTGATGGTCTTACTCTAAACACTGAGTATGCTTTCCAAGTGGCAGCAGTGAACACCAATGGAACTGGCCCTTTGAGTGAAGCCAGCAGACTGGGAGGTAACAATCAACGTACATTGTGTGTCAGTCTTGAGTATCTCTCTAGCTGCCAGTTGAATGTTTGACATTCCTTAGTCTCATGTTCTGCATGTATCTCGACTGACTAATTTTACGTATATGATTGTGCTCAGGAGCACCACGGTTGGTTGTGGTCAGTCTAGTGAACCCCATCACTGTGATTATCTCCTTGAGTGAGGTTCAGTGCTTCGATGGAAGTGGAGCAGTCACCCACTACCTTGTGCAGTATCAGTGTGATGGCACTGTCCAGAATGTGACAATGGACGGTATAGTTCAAACTGTCTCAGGCCTGACTCCAAATGCTGCTGTGTACACATTCCGAGTGGCTGCAGTCGGGATTAATGAGATGATTGGGCCATTCAGCGATCCCGTCAATGCATCTGCGCTTGGTAAGCACGCGTGATGAGTGCACCTTTTATGCAGTGTATACATAAATCAAGCATAAATGTTTCCACGCAGGTGAAATACGCATGCCTCTAGATCTAGAAGAGGAAGTCTCAGCTGCCACAGTAACAGGTGATACAGTGACAGGTATATACAGTAACTACAGCTTCAGAGTTGCATAATTTATGCGCCTTCATTAGGGGACACTTTATTGGGGGCTTGGACAGTGGCGGGAGTTGCCATTGCAGCAGTGCTGGTCCTCCTGGCAGTGGTCCTTGTAGAGTCTACCGTCATCTGGTACCAGCAGAGGTAAGATGGAACCCTATAAGCATAGCAACAGCCTCGGGATGTGGCTTAACCCTTTAACCACCGAATTCTTCCCACCAAGACAACACATTTTCATGCATTCAGCGCACACCACTTTCGTAGGTACTCCTCTCCCACAGCATTCGCTCCTCAGCGGCCAAACTTGGTGGGGCCCGCACACATGGAGAGACCCCTCTGGCAATACCGTTAATGATATTCATGACCCCCCACAAGGCCAGCAATCGGAGGTCAAAGGTGGATGTCAGCCGGATTTTCGCCCAGCATTTCCCTAAACTTGGGCCAGATCTGACTGATGGCACACCTTACACCACCAATTTGCAGGTTTTCTTGAGGCCCTGGGTGGGGTCTATGAATATCATTAGAATCAAAAATTCTCGGGTCAATGAATCTCATTAAAATCAAAAAAAACGCCCACAACAGGCCGAAGGGGGGGCTGCCGCCCCCCCTTCGAAACCCCCCCGCTTGTACGTTTAGTGGGGGAGGCGCGCCGAAATCTGACCAAATTTTTGAGTTCGTGCCTTAAAGTCGTCCCTAGGCCCTCTGAAGACTTTTTGGTCTCTTTTTGGACTGGCGAGAAGCCCTACAAGTGCATAGGGTCTAAATGACGCCTATAGACGTCAATGGGGCTTAAAGGGTTAAGGTAGGAAGCACGGCATCAGCGAAATCGCGCAATTTTGCTCATGAATAATTAATGAGATGACGTCACTTGCATACGGTTATTTAGAGTTATTCATCTGTTTACGTTTTCCCATGGCGGCAACCGGAATAAACAAGGGGGGCTTCTTTCTTTGATGCGGCTAGCGGCCCTTTCGAGTTTCAAATCGGTACTCTGATGTGGCCGTGCGGTACTTTGAAGATTTGTTTGAACACTTTTTTTTTTTTTTTTTTTTTTAAAGTAAGAAGCAATTCTAGCTGATTGAATGTGGCGATGGGCTATCTGTGTGTGAATAGCTAGGTGGAGTGAGCAGGAATGTTTGTGGGTCTGCTGAAGTGGCCGAAGAACAGCCTGGAAAGTGAACAGCCTCCGACAGCTCCCTGGCCAAGGTACTCTAGAGAGTTGACCTTTCGGCATTACAGGCCCCGCCCATTTTCGTGTTAGGGCGAATTTGGCTGGTTTGGTAGCTGGACTGGGCTGGTGAGAGGGAGTAGATGTGTGGCCAAAACTCGGTAACCGAGAGGTGAACGTGGAAAAGCATCCCTATTTTTGCAGGGGGTAGGTTGACCTTTTGGAAACTGGCCTTGGCTTGAGTCGGTTTTAGTTGGTGTGCGTGGAATTTTTTTTGAAAGCCTAGGGTAGCCAAACCTCTGTTTTTGAGGGTGGCAGTGAGTTTTGGGCTGTAGCCTGCAAGTGAGGAGAGCAGGTGGTAAATCCATCCGTAGTTTTGGGGCCTGTTTTGTGTGTGTATTGATGATGGGGTCAGAGTGTGGGTGGGGCCTTGGAGAGGGTCCAAATTTTCAGTTTCGTAGAGGGCCTTAAAATTGAGTTTTAGGGCATTTTCAAGCCGAGGGAGCAGTTTGATGCAAAGTATTGCTGAAACTTGTGTACGCTTTGATGCTGCCCATTTATCCATCAACTTGGTTTCGGAGATCGCGGTACCCATGTTTACTACCTTAAATTTGTCTGCACATGCAGAGGTCCACATTTAGAGAGAAGCGTAGCTAATTATCATGCCCTGCAGGGCCACACCTAAGACCACGGAGATCCCTGTGAAGGAGTGTTCAGCCTATGGAAAGATTGAAGGTGGTGATGGGAGGGAGGAGAACTACATTTACGAACTCCCTCGTGTACAATGATGTTATCATTAAAGTTAGCCATCATGTGTAAAGAACATGTGCATTTGACCCCCCACTTGTGGAGGGTGTCCTGCATGCATAGCCTTGTTCCCATGCAGGCCTTCTACATCTCCAGTATTTGATCTTTACAGTGTGCAAAAATACTTGTAGGCAATCAAAACAGGTGGTGTAGAAGGCGGCCTGGGAATGAGGCTATGCATGCAGTTATAGAAGACTATAGCATGCTAGGTATCTTGGGCTAGTAATGTGACTATGAAGCTGGGATTTGCACCATTGTGATCAGCATGAATAGAGCATTCCGATGATGTCTGTTTTACTGTAGGTTGAATTTTGACCCAAAATCAAAGGACATTATTTGAAAGCTCTTTTCATGCTGATCACAATGGCACAATTCCAGCTTCATTTCTCATTCACATACCCTAGTGCAAAGTTCTCATTCAAGTCCATTCCCAATACTAATTTTGGTTCATTGGTCCATTTTGGGCAGAATGGTGCATCAGTCACCCTATAGAACAGGAGTGCTGCATGCTTCTAAAATTGGCATGTCAAAATGTGCCATAATTGGTAGAATGTACTTTGCCAAGTTGCGACAACCACAGAGTATACGTATGTATACAGTGCAGAGCAGCTAGTGGGGAGCCAGAGCACATGTTTGTACATAGTTGTGTGTCCTGTACAAACATGCTGAGTGGTATATAGAGAATGGCCAGGTAACTCTAGGTCAGACTATGGCCTTGAGTGGTTTATGGGAAATACCACAAGAGACGATGAGGCATGCACTGCCCAACTGTAAGGATAAAACTGTAAATGCTGATACATCCCTGCATGCTACATTGGGGTGTACCGCCAGAGTGCATGCATGATTCCAGATAGCAGTCTTACAAGCATTGCATGGGTGTACCACCAGAGTGCATGATTCCAGATCACAGTCTTACGAGCATTCCATGGGTGTACCACCAGAGTGCATGATCACATTCTTACGAGTAACAATAATTGATCCTGACCACTCCAACTGCAAGAGAACCCAGCTATACTGACACAACTGATTCAATGCTTCAGCCATGCACACTCCATCATCACACACTTGTCACTGACATCATACTCTATCAACCCACTCCTCCGGCTGACCATACTCTATCAACCCACTCCTCCTGCTGACCATACTCCATCAACCCACTCCTCCGGCTGACCATACTCTATCAACCCACTCCTCCGGCTGACCATACTCTATCAACCCACTCCTCCGGCTGACCATACTAGATAACTACTGATCCAAGTGAAGCAAACGCTAGCCCCAGGAGGTATGTGTACGCAAACACCAGTCCATGCCTTCTTATTAGCTATAGCTCCACCCAATTAATTATGCTTACCATTTTGTTCCCTACATTGAGTGCATTAATATACCTGTTTCTATTATGTATATGGACACACAGTCATGGAAACTATGTGAACTCTTAGAAGCAACGTTTCTTACATATTTAAGCCGGCCTAATGGCTCAGGTTCTTCACAAGGACATGTAGTATAACTATATGCATTGAATTTGACCCACAAGGACTGACTTCATTACTTCATTGGTAGTGTTACTCTCTCTAGAGTGAGGCTGCATACTGTAGAGGGGTTCTAGGACTTGGTACATGCGCTACATCAGGTGCATGCATAGTACTATAACCGACACCAGTATGTTGTGGTGGATGGAGAATCATCTCCCCCAACCCAGGTGTTGTCTGGAGTCCCGCAAGGCTCAGTTCTCGGACCACTACTGTTTTTAATATACATTGATTGTATTGCATCAGTGCCGCTGACTGGTGACTCTAAACTTGTTCTCTATGCGATGACGTTTTGCTCTACATCGAGCTGCAGACTGACATCAATGCAATACATCAATGTGTCAGGGAGTGCCACCTAACCCTGAACCCATCTAAATGCAAGGTTCTTATTGCAAGAGGACTCCACTCAATCCAACTGTATACCACTATTATTGGATGGCAGGCCCATGGAACAAGTCAGCAACTACCGCTACCTGGGAGTTATGGTTACCAGCAAACTATCCTGGTCTGACCACATTGAGCAAATCTGCACCAAGGCTTGACGATTAGTTGGTATGCTGTATAGGCAGTTCTGTTGCTGGGCAGATACTACTACATTGCTCACACTTTACCTCACATGCATCCGTCCACACCTTGAATATGCCTGTACCCTCATAGGGACAAACTGTTACATCTCCTCCACACCCCATCTCATGCCACCATGGTCCAATTTCCAAGTCTATATGGCACTTTGTCACTCCTGTTGGCCCATGGCTTCATGCATAAATGCCCTGCTACACACATACACTGACAGTACTTCAACTCTATCTTTGATTCAGGGACACTGTTGTCTCGAAATTTATGCATTCATAAAGCAACAATATGGATTTATACTTTTAGCAGAAACTCATATCATGGTTTACATATGTGAGAAAATAAACACAAACAGCGTCCGATACCATGAACCTCAACTCTATCTAATCATAGTAATGACCACACTCTACTAATTGGTTTGAGAGTGCATAGTTAATACCCGGCCATAATGGTCTCTTATGTGGTGGATGCAACTTTGCTGCCAGTAATTCACGTGTTGTAGCTAGTAGCTAGTGACATCGATATCATAGCTCAGAGGACTGGAGTGCTCCAGAACCAATTTCTCTGTAGTCTGTACAGTATAGTGCTAGCAAGTGCTTGTAAGAGTGCTATAGCAACAGAAGCTAAGTCCTAGTATAGTGCAGAGTGCAGCAAGCAATGCAGTCTCCACGGATACAGTGCTGTACACCACTGGGCCTCACTGCCATGGTACTCTGCAGCTACTGGATGGTACTAGCTGGAGGACAGACTTGCTCTCTCTCAGGTAACGTCATGTGTTTCCTGTAATGGAAACCACCTCTGTACGTGTCAGCACAACTGTGTTGTGGGTCTTTTTATTCCAAGTACGTTAGCTCCATATTCCCATGATTTCTGGAACTCTTCGTATACGTACCTGCTTTTCATTTGAGCATGCATGGTTCATTTGTTTTATGACAACTAGCCACATGCAGTCACCATCATGGTGTGTATATATAGTGACTTAATTTTCCGAGTGGTGGGAGAGGGTATGACTTAACTCTTTGTGCACACATGATATCATTGTGGACCCAATAGCTATCAGATTCTGATTTTATACTCAACCATATTCACCATCATCCATGCAGCTGCTGACTATTCACTGTGTACTGTTACTGTGAGTGCTGTGAGGGAGGATGGCCCAACTCCTGGTGCTAGAGTGACCTGGAACACAACACTACCACCTGAGTGTGTGGCATCTGTCACAGTGGAGTTCAGAACTAGTAGCAGTGGGAGTGTAGTGAGATCCTACACAACTAACAGTACATCAGAGACCGAGGTCATTCAGACTGGTCTCCAGTGTGGTACAACCTACTACATCAGAGTGGTGGTTACTGGAGTAGCCTCACTTGGTACAGTGACCAGCAACCAAGTACAAGGAAGTAGGTGTTGGAGGTATAGTCAAACTCACTTTGTAACTGTACAATTGTGTTGTGTGCATGCAATTAATTGTTACAGCAACTGTTACTGAATGGTGTTATGACATTTCACAGATATACCAGCCCCAGTCAATATGGTTGCTGAAGTCACTGCAGACAACACAAGTATCAGAGTGTTGTGGGAGTGGTCACGTCAGGGTCTGCTCATGTGTCTTGACAGTGTTAGAGTTGACTACCAACCTGAGGGAGGCTCTCTGATGATGTATACAGTGGACAATGCAACAGCAACCAGTGCCACCTTGTCCAACCTCCTGTGCAACACACAGTACACCATCAGTGTTTACGCCAGTGGTGGTACGACTGGTATGAGGAGTCTCTACAGAACTGTTTCTCCACCAGCAAGAGGTAGCTACTGTTACTGTATACAGCAGCTGATAGACACTTAATTTAGCTACATAGTATATACACTATATATATCCCTCCAGCCCCTCCCACTCCCACTGAGGTCACTGTTCAGGTCATGAATGCCTCAAGTGTCAGGGTAGCATGGCAGTGGACTAGTTCAGGTCCAGCTCCCAGCTGCTTCAACACCACCCGTGTGACCTACCATCCTGAGGGAGGTGGTGAGTCCTCCCTGCAGCTCAGGGACCCAGCAGCAACTGAGACCATCCTCACTGGCCTCCAGTGCAACACAAGCTACACCATCACTGTGGCGGCCACTGCTGGAGACCACAGTGTAGCAATGATGGTGTTCCTTCCTCTACAAGGTATACTAGAATTCTGGAAGTTTGTGTTGATAATGATCACATGCATGGTATCCATCACTGCAGGTCCACAGAATCTCTCAGCAGCTGTGCTGTCTCCTACCTCAGTGTATTTGACATGGGTGGCTCCCTGTGACACACAGCAGTACCATATACACTACAGGGGGACATGTGGGACCTATGTTGATGAGGACAGTTTGGATACCAATCGTACTGAGTACACTCTGGTTGGACTCCAAGAAGGCATCAACTACACTTTCACTGTCAACCGGACTGGGTTTGGAGGAGGTAGAGTGCTGTCTGCTGGTCCAGTGTATGCAAGGACTTTAACAGCAGGTAACTATAATGGTATGAAGATGATTGAGCTAAATTTCGTAGCAATTAGCTATAGACTTGGACGTCAACGTTAGCTACTTGCAACTGGTTGATCTGCAACATTTCGATCAGACACACTTTGGTATACTCTCAGAATCTTCAGGCATACTGTGCAATGCCCAAGATCTAGCTAATTGCTAACAATGATTTTTGCTGAGCATGGTGACCTCAAACTCAACATTGTCTTCAGTCCCCTCAGGAGCCCCACAGTCGCTGGAGGCCACATTTGTACAATTCACTGAAGTATCCCTAAACTGGAGAGAGGTGCCTTGTGATCAACAAAACGGACCAATCACTGGCTATGTTGTGCGGTACTATGCAACCTGTAGTCACGGTAGAGATGTGCAGCAGACCAAGTCAGTAGTGACAACAGGAAGCATCATTGATGGTCTTACTCCAAACACTGAGTATGCTTTCCAAGTGGCAGCAGTGAACACCAACGGAACTGGCCCGTTCAGTGAAGCCATGGGAGGTTAGTGATATATGTTACGTAGCTGCACATTGCCACCCCAGATGATGCTCTTTTACATAAATTACAGGTGCTCCACAATTGCAGTTGGTTCTGGTCAGTCCAGTGAACTCCACCAGTGTGACTGTCTTCTGGAGTGAGGTTCAGTGCTTCAATAGAAGTGGAGCAGTCACCCACTACTTTGTGCAGTATCATTCCATGTGTGGTGGTGCTGTGCAGAATGTAACAACTGATGGTACAGTTCAAAATATTTCAGGCCTCACTCCAAACATTGCTGTGTACACATTCCGAGTGGCTGTAGTTGAGACTACTCAAACGATTGGGCCATTCAGCGATCCTGCCAATACATCTGTATCTGGTAAGTGCTCTAAGACGTAATCAATACGCATGAAAATATGATGTCACTCACTGACTGCAGGTACAATACCCATGTGTCCAGAAGAAGGCTCAGGTAATGATATAGCTAATGTAGCTCAGTAGAAAAGCACTGTGGAGAAAAATCATAATTATGATTGTGCAGACGGAATCAGTTCATCCACTGATCCTGGGGCCATGCCATCCACTGACCCTGGACCCAGGTCGTCCTCTGATCCTGGTCTGCTGGTAGGAGTTGTTATGTCGGTGATTGTGCTGGTGGTTTCAGCTGCTAGCATTGTGGTTCTCATTATCCTGTGGAGGTTAGACCCTACTGTTCACCTTTGTTGACATGATATTAACCGTTCCTAAGTACATGTTTTACAGTGGGGTATGTAGTCCAGACTCTATTTATGGTATCCCCACATATGGCTTTCCTTTAGACGTAGACAAGGTAGAAAGGGCATGAGGGCTGTTGTAGTGGGATTGGCTGAGATGACAGATGGTGACAGCAAAGAGGAACAGGATACAGCTACAGCTGTTGACAACATCTGCTATGAAAGAGTTCCTAGTACGTTCAACATATGGCCTCAATATAGATATAGCATGGCAATTAGTGCTGTATGACTTATACCAAGAGGGACTGTATAAGCCATATGGCATGCAATTGCCTCTATTATAATATATATGTGAGGTGCATACACATTGCTAGGTAACAACATTATTTGACACATCCTGTTGGTGTGCGTCTTATTGCTTCAAACTCCACTGGTGCATTTACATGTCCCCATGGCAGTGTTCAAGAGTGCAAGATGACATCATCATCACCACAATGATAGTGATGTCATAATGCGCTCTTGCAAGGTACAGCAAATTCTATTGACATGAACTCTTTAAAATACAAGACCAAGCTAATCCATCACATTACGGGAAGAGCTATATATAAACAGCAAGTTCCCTTAGCTACAGCAAAAGTCTGGACTCCAGTGGCTGGGATTGAAGCTCTTACATAAGGTGTAAAATGACATGTACAGCGGCATGACCTCTCAGGACTACAGATCCGCAAACAAATGGGTCTTTGCACTCCATTACTTTGTTTACACTTGGAGTGTAAGTGCAGTGTTGTGATGAATTGTGTTGTGTACCAGTGCATGCACCCTAAGTTGCAAATGAGCAAACAAGAGCAGCAAGTGCTTGGCCATTGCAGTCTAGTACATTGCAGTATAGCAGTTGGTGCTTGTAATTGGGGTGTAATTAATTGTGAGCCTGAGCAGTTTGTGAGTGAATTTTTATACTTGATACTATATTAGCAGTGTTGTAAATTGCAGAATGTTTCTCACTTGATGAGCAGTGTTGCAACACACCACAGCCTCCCCACCGACCATTGTGGATTACCAGCAGAAGGTGCTGTCTTTGGAGGGGGAGCAGGTCACCCTGACAGTGAAGGTTGCTGGCAGCCCCACCCCCACTATCACATGGCTCTTCAATGGGAAGAAGGTGAAGGATGACTACTCTACTGAGGTGGGGAAGGATGGATCACTGACACTCACGTGTGTGGAGCTGAAGCATGCTGGCACCTACACCTTCCGTGTCAGCAACAGTATGGGCAGTGTGGAGGGGTGCACCAAACTGGTCGTCCACACTGAGGATGAGGACTGTACCAGTACACCCAAAGTCGAGAGCAACCCAGTTGCTAAGGAAACATTTGGAGAGTATGTTTCCGGCCTTCATGCCCACAACAACGCTGCTTTCTTTTCACAATACCAGGTAATAAAATTTAAGCACCTCCACACACACACACAACAGTGAATTGTCCTCCGCTATAGACCTTGCCCTCTGGGGAGGAAGGCCATCAGGTGACCATAGGCATTGCCTCATCAAACAGGCTCCTGAATCGATTCAGAAACATCACAGCTTGTGAGCCAAGTTATTCTTCTTTAAATGTAATTGTAATAGCTGATTTATTAAGAGATGTGGTTTCTCTTTTGTGGTAGATGATGATCGTCGTGTTGTTCTGGAGCCCATCTCTGGAAGAGTGAATTGTGAACACGAATACATCAACGCCTCCTACATAGATGTAAGACCCTCCACACAATATACAATACGTATATATCACTGGTATAGTACTACATCCGACACACAGGGCTATTCTGAACGCAGGAAGTACATTGCCACCCAGGGTGAGCTAGTAATACTCTCAGTAGTATGCATTGAAATATTGACACAAACCTTTGCAGGTCCCCTCCCAAACACTGTCACTGACTTCTGGTGGCTGGTGTGGCAGGAGAGGATCCATGTAGTTGCCATGGTAACTAGTGTTGTGGAGGGGGGACAGCAGAAGTGTGAGCAGTACTGGCCTGACCAGGGGACCCAGGAGTACGGTCCATTCAAAGTCACCCTCACAGAGCAGCAGGTGTTTGCAGACTACACCGTCCGACAGCTGTTTGTTGCTGTGAGCGTTGTGGTAGCTAACCAGTGGCAGTCCTCATACTTATATGGGCAGTGAGATTACTTACTGACAAGTTACAGTCAGCAGTCCACTTGTATAACTTGTGTACTAGCCATGAATATGCCTGCATTGTCTTCTCCCACAGTGTGACCAGGGTGGGAGGACTCCACTGAAGGTGACCCAGTTCCACTTTACTTCCTGGCCAGACCACGGTGTTCCAGAGTATGCTGGGCCAACCCTCAACTACCTCCGTCGGATGAAGGCCCAGGTGAAGCCCTCCAGAGGATCCATACTGGTTCACTGCAGGTCAGATAGAAGTAGAAATGTGGTGTGCCCAGTCTTTGTGAATGGTGTGTGTGGGTGCGGATCCAAGCCATGAATGGCTCATCAAGGCAGTGTCTGTCTCCCTGCAGTGCTGGTGTTGGGAGGACTGGCACACTGATTGCCATTGACACAGCTCTGGAGCAGGCTGCCCAGGAGGATGTGGTGGACATCCCAGCTACTGTCACCAGGATGAGGAGACAGCGCATGAAGATGGTCCAATCACCAGTGAGCAGCTATGAAAGAATTGATGGGGGTGATAAATAGTTTTGAGTTCACATCACTTGGCAACTTTTGTCTCAGCCTGTAGCAGGGTGAAACATGCTGTATAGAGTTTTCACATGCTCATTACAGAAGTGTGCACGTGCAGGTTTAGCCTTGTTCCCAGGCCGTGTGGCCTGGGAACGAGGCTAATGCAGGTTGTGCCAATATCCCTCTCTGTGACCCAACCAGGAGCAGTATGCGTTTATCCATGATGCTGTTCTGGAGTCCCTCACCTGTGGGGACACACAGATCCCAGCCTCGGGACTGGTCGGTGCCATTGAGAAGCTGAAGCAGAGAGACAGTGAAACTGGGAGGACAGGATTTGAGACCCAGTTTCATGTATGTCATAACAAGTGGAACTACACATGCTTAGGCTCTGTTGTGTAGTGTGTCAGTACTACCTCGTACTAAAATTTAATTCCACAGTTTCAGAGTGCACAAAATATCTGTTTATACGGGACAAACAAACAGATAACTATTAGCTATTGCCATTATAATAACATCATCAGGGCCACCACACTGTTTTTGAGTACACATCTAACTACATTAATTGCTGTTTATCCAGGACAGATAGCTATTAGCTATTAACATGATCAGGGCCATCACACTGTTTTGAGTACACATGTAATACATTTGCTGTTTATCCAGGACAAACAAAACAGATGGCTATTAGCTATTAACATCATCAGAGCCACCACACTATTTTTGGAGTACACATGTAACTACATTTGCTGTTTATCCAGGACAGATGGCTATTAGCTATTAACATGATCAGGGCCATCACACTGTTTTGAGAATACATGTGTACATTTGCTGTTCATGCATGCAGCACAAACAGGATGCTTTAGCTATTAGCTACATTTGTCCGTACCGACAGGTCCTCAATCTGGTGACTCCTAAACCTACTGAGGTCATCAGAACCTCCGCCTTCCGCTTCCCTGATGTTAACAGGAGCACAGACTTCCTACCACGTAAGACAAAGAAATTGATAATGATAAAATTGGAGCTATAACATGTTTTGAACCCACATGCAGCTGACACCTGGAGAGTTGTACTGAAGGGCGAGAGTAATGACTATATTCACGCCAGCTTTGCACATGTGAGAGCAGCATGACCTGTGTCACTGTTTCTACTGAATGCTAAAGATCATTGTGAGTAGACATGCAGCACTTTAGAGCTGACCTATACATGGTACACCGACATGTTCGCCATGATCGCTGTCAGTGATCATGGCAAAGATTTTACTAACAGTGATCAGGCAAAGATTTCAGTTGATCCACATGATTATCAATGAACAATTTGGTAGTGCATGGTGTCATAAATTAGTGGTGTCATAACTTTGTAAAATTGGTAGTGGTGTCATAACTTAGTAAAATACCCCAAACTCCTATTCAGAGTGCTCTTCACCTCTTGTCACTAAGTTATAGAATATCATGTAGTTCTATTAATACAGAGTTAGCTACTGTGTTGGTAATACACTTGGAGGAACTTTGTCTGTCTGTAGTTTTTTGACCTGAATCACAACGATGATGTAATAGATTTGGATTCTGTTAAGCGCTTTATTGGGAAAGAATTCCTCGCATCATCATCGTCCAGATCTGTTTTCTCCATTCTTGCAACTGCACACATGCAGGGCTACAAGCAGTGCAAAGGATTCATCCTCGCTCAGGCGCCAATGAAGGTCACGTGCCGAGACTTCTGGAAGATGATCTATGAGAGGGAGTGTGGGGTGGTCGTGATGCTCTCAGACCTGGTGGAGAATGGAAGGGTAGGATACAGCTACTGACATTGGAGTATGAGTGTGTATACATACGTCTCATGCAGTTGCAAATCTCTGATGGTGAGCTGAAGAGGTCAGGCTGCAAGCTGTGTCACATATACCATAGCAGGGGCGTAGACAAGTTTATAAGAGTGGGGGGGCTGGGATGGAAGGTCTGCACAGGCAGCGTGCGCGAAATATTCTGCGCACGAAGCGTGCGCAATTTTTATTTTTTAGCATGCTCTCTTTTCTATGGTAATGACTTTAACCAATCTGACCGTCTCCAAACACATCTTCACCTGGTGCACACTGGCAGTGATAGGTCACTGACAGACTTGCAATCCGTCGTCACCTACCTGAAATCTTCAAGTAAGGTGGAGAGAGAATGCTTCAGTGAGGTAGTGAAGGCAGTAAAGTTATGCCAGCAACAAATGCTGTGAGTGAAAGGAGCTTTAGTGCACTGTGTAGATTAAAATCCTGGTTGCGTACAACCACTTTCCAAGCTCGCCTATTAACTGGTGCATGATTCTGCATGTGCACAAGGACAAAACAGATGGTCTTGAGATGAACAGAATAGCAAATGAGTTTGTATCTCGTAACCAAAGTCATATGTTGGGGAATTTCAAATACAATTCATGTATAGAAAACTGATGGTTTATTATTAGAGAGGGGAATCTCAAAAGTGGGGGGGCTTTAGCCCCCCCCCCCCCCCCCCCCCCCCCCCCCCCCCTTGTCTACACCCTTGCATAGGAGATCTCACCGATTGATTTTTGCAAATCACCTCCTGAAGAGCTCACTCTCTCCCTGCAAACAGCCTGGACCGGTTTCCACCCTCATTTATATAGCGGTGGGTCATCATCAGTAGGCACCGCTCTGGTGGAAAGTGGCAACTGCAAGATCTCTTTTATACTCAACAGGGGCATTGTGACAGCTAGAAGCCACCCCCTGGAGCCAGGATGGTGTGTAGTGCATTCCACTCTATCAAAGCTGTTGTCAGCCAGCAAAAACAAAAACATATTGCGCCCCTCCTACCTGGCATGTTTTTTACAACATAGGAGATCTCATGAACAAATAAAGTTCCTTACTCCTCTCCTCCCTGTAGGAGGTGTGTCACCAGTACTGGCCCACTGGCGACACCAAGGGGGTGCAGAAGTTTGGGGAGTTCAATGTCTCTGTCCTCCAAGCCATGCAGCAGGACAGCTTCATACAGCGCATGCTCAGTGTCACCAACCCCAAGGTAAGGGGCGGGCATGTGTGACTGTCTGAGTTATTTAGTTGTTACCTATTGTTGGCTTTGAGTATATATGCTTGTGCACACTTCCACACTCTGTATCTGAACTTAGCCCCTGCTCACTCACGTACCTCCTGCCTTTGATCTTGCAGTCTGGCCAGGTGCACGAGGTGACCCAGTTCCAGATGTCCTGCTGGACCCCTGAGGGTCTGTGCACCTCCCCCCGTGCCATCATTGACATCATTGAGCAGGTGTTGGTGATACAGAGGAGGACCGGAAACAGACCCATTGTGGTCCATGGCAGGTGAGCCCACTTTTGTTTCTCTTTTTCCCTTCCACACACACACACATGCACTTCCATAATGCACACACAAATACACACATCTCATGCAGTGACACGGTGAGTCGGTGTGGGGTGTTCTGTTCTCTGATCAATGTCACTGAATGCTGCAAGACGGAGGGCATTGTGGATGTGTTCCAGGTGGTGAAGGCATTCCGCATCCAGAAACCAGGCAGTGTGCTCACTGTGGTAAGCTTGAGGAAATTGTATTGATGCAGTTGCATCTTCAGAACCCCATACGTCCATACTTGGATTGCCATATGTCCATATTTAGAGGGTATTGCCATACGTAGCTGGATTGCCATACATCCATATTTAGAGAGATTAATTGTGATCCTGACTCCACAGTCCGTGTTGGGATATATGCTACAGGATTCTTTTACTGTCCTATATATAGAACTTCATTGCTTGCTTGAACTCAACACCTCCTAAACTGCTATCTGAATACCGCACCGTTCACAGGAACCGATATAGTGTACATTATCACTGACGTTTTCAGAGGTAATAATGTTGATAACTACATTTGTCTGTCTATTCCCTGCAGGAGCAATATTGCTACATATTTGATCTGATGCTGTTGTTCCTTGATTCATTCAGTATCTACTCCAATTTTAAGTAAACTTTTGCTGTCATACAGTATTAGAACAGACAGTGCACTTTGACTCGCGTGTAGCTATAGTGCTGGCAACAACGTTGTGTATGTATCATCACAGTAATTATTAGTGATTTCAGTGTGGACATGGTAGCTTATGTAAACAGCAAGTTCATTTCTCTGATGTAGCCAATTGCCATAACAACCTTTCTGTCGTTATGAGATATGCACGTAGGTAGCATTAATCAGTGGCATAACTGAAGGGCCAACCCAAAGCCCTGATTTACATATGACCACATGAACTACACAAACCACTATAATCATACGAAATAGTTCTTTTCAGTGGAGGGTTCATTTTGCAAGTGAGTGAACAAACGATAGTTCAAACAAAATTACTACACTGTTAGCCACCAATCGTTCTTCATTATCAAAACAAGAGATTTACAGCCTTACATTAAAAGAGGTGTTAGACTCCTTCCAGTATTTGAATGTGAATTAACTAGCATAGCTTCTAAACCCTACAATTGCTAATTCTACTCACACATAATACTTACTATACAGGCTGATGTTTGCTAAAGTTAGATACTGAGACCAAGAGATCGATCTACACAAGTCAAAAACCTGAAGGCTCCAGCATCTTGAGTGAAGCGAGGCACTCAGTACTAACTGATCCCATTGGTGGATTGAGGCATCTGCTATATTATATTGAAATGGATGACTGGTATGATGCTGATATAGCCGTTGTGCAACCTCTGCTCCACCTAGGAGCTAGCTATACCTTCTTCTGAAGTTCAGTGAGCTAGATGCCCATTTGAGTGCAAAGTGGGTGGAGCCACATGCAGTAACAAGCCCAAACTTTTCATAGTGAAAGTTAACGTTGCTATTGAGTACATAGACGCTTCAGCCAATAAGATCTAACATTGGGATCTAACATCTAAGAAGCAAGTATCTAAGTTATACCAGCAATCGAATTGCAAACATGATCATCAAGGTGGCATCAATACCACAACTTGTATACATTCTACATACCACCATATATAGAAGGAACTTGAAATGGTAAGAGTAAACTGTGCATATAACTTGAACAAACACCCCATGTGTTAGTCAACACTTAGGTCAAGTGTTTTCTGTGCACTTTGCGACAAATTCATACGGGTCATCATCAACCCCCTCATGCTCAGCCTCAATGCCATGTTGTGATGAGCTTGTAGTGACCTTTCCATACGCCTCACACCGTTCCATAGGAATGCTGTATCATAAGCAAAGTATGTGGAGGCAATAATAACCGAAATCCTAATAGATGTATGCCCGTTATAGTTTCCGTCCAGGCAGAATTCCTTCCAATTATATGCACTGTTACGCAAGATTCATACCTGGCAATCTCTTGGGTAGTTTTATTATTCGAGAGGTTTCTAGTTCTTCTCCTAAACCTGTATGTCACGGTGTGTATGCAGGAAGTAGCTCAAATGACGTACTTAGCTGCATGATCTTAGCTCACCATATTGTGCCCATGAACAGGATGGACACACCCACAAACATTATCACAGTTAGTGTCCCTATCACTCCTCCTGCAATTGCTCCAACCAGACCGCTCCCTCCCCCTCCCACTCCGCCCCCTGCAAGTAAATTAACAACACATAGCAAATACTGCATGAGAACTCAAGTGAGTCAAGTCACTAATCAGAGAAAGTCTAGATACAACCTATCACTCCCATGAAGCTATACAGGGACTTGTCTTCACTTGACAGAGTAGACCTTTCTCCCTCCACCTGCCGTCCATTAACAATCACCACGGCAGCCACCTCAAACTTCTCTCCTCCGTGCACTACTCCCCAGCTGGACCCCCCGGGGAAGAGTACACTCCCCTCTCCCCCCCTCCCGGAGTAGTACACCTTGTAGTAGTCAACGTCCTGGGAGGGGAGGCGCTGCCAAGAGACATTCACAGCTGTTGGGTTGAGAAACTGAACACCAACACCCTCCACCAGACCTGTTCAGGCCAGGAGAATGAGAGGTGATGAGTTGTGTCTCACTACAGCACAGCACATGCAACTTTCACCAATGGGACGGGTGGTCTGAACGATACGCTGCTGTAGTCCCACCCCAGCTGAAGTGGAGGGGGTCACAACAAACACGTAGGATGTCTCTGGGGCCAGTCGAACCACTCCTTAGGTGGTGGTGCTCCCACTCAGACTCATTGTGCCAATGAAGTTCTCACTGTTAGAAAGGCCGTAGCCAAGTTTATACTGTGTAATGCTACCACGCCCATCAGTTGGAGGCTCCCAGGTGACCAACACGGACACAATGTCTGGTATGATGTCTAGAGAGGTCACTCCACCAGGTACTAGGAGAAGGAGGGGAGACATAGGTTGGGTGCTACTGGTGGTAAGTGAATTGCTTACCTCCTATAATCATGGCTGTCACTGGACTACTGAATGGTCCTGTGCCGGCAGTGCGATGCTTTGCTGCCACTTGAATACTGTACTCTGTAAACGCAGACAGCCCACCGATGGGATGCTCATAGGGGGGAACAGCTGTCTCAACCTCAGAGCTGCTGCCTGCTCTAGGATGATATCGTATGGTGTAGTCGAGCACATTGCCATTCCGGTCCCCGCAAGGTGGGGGGCTCCACCTGACCAAGATGGTGGTAGGTCCAGTGGCAGAGGCATTGACAAACTGGGGAGCACCAGTGGGGGCTGGAGGCACAGAGTGACAGGGCAAGTCATACTACACATCACATACATACTACGAATAGCACTACAGTACTTACCGGTAGCCTGTGTCATTCCCATTCCAGCAACAGAATAAGGTCCAAGTCCCTCAACGCCCCTGGCCCTCACACGGATACTATAGGTTGTAGATGGCTTAAGGTTTCTAAGGGTGTGCTGGGTAACGCTCCCTCCGTCCACCACCTCCCTCCCTCCCTGGAATTCCGGACATGAGTCGACTGGCGAGAATGACACCTCAAAACCATCAATGACCACCCCTGAAGATGGGCTTCTCCACGTGACAAGGATGCTGGCGGAGGATGGTGTAGTTGCCTGCACGTCAGTGAGAGCACCTGGCACTGAGGATCACAACAGGGAGGATAATGTGTGTATGGTTCAATGCTACATATGCTGTACAGAATCACGCATCACTCAAACAGCAATATAATTATACAGAACTTACATCTCAGCACAACATTCACTGGAGCACTTTGTTCACTGGGGAGGTTGGCATAAGCAACCACACTGATGGTATACCTCACCCCTACACTGAGGTTGCCAAGGATGTGCTCCACTGCATTTGGGTCTTCAATGTTGACCGAGTTCACATCTGCACTGGTGTTAGTGGTGGTGAGCACCTGGTACCCACTGACATTGGCAGGTGGAGTCCAGGTGACCCTGACCTGGTTGTTGTCAATAGGCCGTGCTGTAACATTACCAGGTGGTCTGGAGGGAGCTGCAGTAAGGGAATGAGGCGGGTAGCTGAAGAAAGAGTACAACAATACTAGCTGCAGTTCACTGCTGAGGGCGATATTGACAGTATCAATTGCAGTAGACATAACACTGCCAATGCTCCAATCTGAGGATCTTTTCTGTGCAGTTGGATAACAAGCTAGCCTCGTACCCAGTCCCACGCCCAGCTTTACGTCGCTGCTTAGTACGGTAAAGCGGGGAGGGCCTGGTACATTTCCTCACGTGAGCATGACGTAATTGAAAAACCGCAAAATTTTCAGAACGAAGACGCTACGTTTTGCGTGTTATTCAGCCATCTACACGTTCAACGCTCGGTGAGTATGACAGTCGCCCCCCGCTAGCTAGATACGTGTGGTGTGTTACCTGGTACCTTCGCTCTTCTTGCTGTTCTGAGACCCACTACGCCCACGTTAAACTTCCGGTCTTTCTACGTACCCCTTTCTACCCTTGACGTCACTCACGTGAGGAAATGTACCAGGCCCTCCCCGCTTTACCGTACTAAGTAGCGACGAAAAGCTGGGCGTGGGACTGGGAACGAGGCTAATAACAAGCTACATCCACTTGCACTACAACACTTACTGTTTACATACCTACAACATTGAGGTTTGCAGACTGTGATCATCTGTCGTTGGCAACAGTGCAGGAGTACTCTCCCTCTAGCCTTCCCTGGACAGTTGTAGGTCGTGGAGATTGCATTTCTCAACACCCTGCTGATGGAGTACGGACTGTTGCTGTCGAACGTTTCTCCATTGCGGGTCCATGTGACAGTGGTGGGAGGGGAGTGGGAGGAGGTGCAGTTGAGGGTGAAGGAAGGCGGGCGAGTGGAAAGGGCAGTGAGCAGACAGAACCTCACTGAATAGTGAAACTGAAAACTTCCGCTTTTCGATTTGGGAGCGGAGGTTCCAGTGAAACTCTAACTTCCGCTTTTCGATTTGGGAGTGGAAGTTCCAAAACGAATAGTGAAAAATCGACTTCCGCTAATGACAATTGGTTTTGGACTGGCGACGACGATCGAATGGCCCAAAAGTACACGGACCAAAGTGCACTGTCTGTAATAATTTATGACAGCAAAAGTTTACTTAAAATGGGAGTAGGTGCTGAATGAATCAAGGAACAACAGCATCAGATCAAATATGTAGCGATATTGCTCCTGCAGGGAAGACAGACAAATCATTACCTCTGAAAACGTCTGTGATAATGTACACTATATCGGTTCCTGTGAATGGTGCTGTATTCAGATAGCAGTTTAGGGCCCGGTGTTGAGTTCAAGCAGCAATGAAGTTCTATATATAGGACAGTAAAAGAATCCTGTAGCATATATCCCAACATGGACTGTGGAGTCAGGACCACAATCTCGCTATGGATGTATGGCAATCCATCTACATATGGCAATCCCCTCTAAATATGGGTTCTGAAGATGCAAGTGCATCGATACAATTTCCTCGAGCTTACCACAGAGAGCACACTGCCTGGTTTCTGGATGCGGAGTGCCTTCACCACCTGGAACACATCCACAATGCCCTCCGTCTTGCAGCATTCAGTGGCATTGATCAGAGAACAGAACACCCCACACCGACTCACCGTGTCACTGCATACAGTGCAAGTGTATGTATGTGTGTGTGTGTGTTTGTGTGTGTGTGTGTGTGTGTGTGTGTGTGTGTGTATGGAAGGGAAACAGAGATGCATGCAAACACAGAAATTGTAATTAGTTTCAGGATGTATACATTTGCATCTAGTTTATACACGTGCAAAATGGGAGAAGGACCCAACCCAGCAGGCTCACCTGCCATGGACAACAATGGGTCTGTTTCCGGTCCTCCTCTATATCACCAACACCTGCTCAATGATGTCAATGATGGCACGGGGGGAGGTGCACAGACCCTCTGGGGTCCAGCACGACATCTGGAACTGGGTCACCTTGTGCACCTGACCAGACTGCAAGATCAAAGGCAGGAGGTGAGTAAGTGAAAAGGGGCTAAGTTTATACGCAGACTGTGGAAGTGTGCACAAGATTTAGCTATATTCAAAGCCAAGAGTAGATCAGTGGATACCAACAATCACCATGCCCACCCCTTACCTTGGGGTTAACACTGAGCATGCACTGTATGAAGCCGTCCTGCTGCATGGCTTGGAGGACAGAGACATTGAACTCGCCAAACTTCTGCACCCCCTTGGTGTCACCAGTGGGCCAGTACTGGTGACACACCTCCTGCAGGGGAGAGAGAAGTATCAGCTAGTGAGGAACTTTATCTGTTCATGAGATCTCCTATGGTATTGTGACACAATATGTTAATGTACGTAACACTATATGCAGAGGTAGCCTGACCTTTTCAGCTCACCATGCAACTGAGATGTATAGCTACACACTCATGCAGCTACAATGTCAGCAGGGCTGTACCGTACCCTTCCATTCTCCACCAGGTCTGACAGCATCACGACCACCCCACACTCCCTCTCATAGATCATCTTCCAGAAGTCTTGGCACGTGAACTTCATCGGAGCCTGGGCAATGATGAACCCCTTGCACTGTTTGTAGCCCTGCATGTGTGCACAGTTGGAGAACAGATCTAGACGATGATGATGCAAGGAAAATAAAGCACTTAACAGAATCCCAACCTATTACATCATCCTTGTGATTCAGGTCAATAAACCACAGCCAGACAAAGTTCCTCTTGCGGAAGGCTGGGTTGAAGTGTATTACAAACACAGAAGCTATTAAGGTAGTAAACATGGGTACCGCGATCTCCGAAACCAAGTAGATGGATAAATGGGCAGCATCAAAGCGTACACAAGTTTCAGCAATACTTTGCATCAAACTGCTCCCTCTGCTTGAAAATGCCCTAAAACTCCATTTTAAGGCCCTCTACGAAACTGAAAATTTGGACCCTCTCCAAGGCCCCACCCACACTCTGACCCCATCATCAATACACACACAAAACAGGCCCCAAAACTACGGATGGATTTACCACCTGCTCTCCTCACTTGCAGGCTACAGCCCAAAACTCACTGCCACCCTCAAAAACAGAGGTTTGGCTACCCTAGGCTTTCAAAAAAAATTCCACGCACACCAACTAAAACCGACTCAAGCCAAGGCCAGTTTCCAAAAGGTCAACCTACCCCCTGCAAAAATAGGGATGCTTTTCCACGTTCACCTCTCGGTTACCGAGTTTTGGCCACACATCTACTCCCTCTCACCAGCCCAGTCCAGCTACCAAACCAGCCAAATTCGCCCTAACACGAAAATGGGCGGGGCCTGTAATGCCGAAAGGTCAACTCTCTAGAGTACCTTGGCCAGGGAGCTGTCGGAGGCTGTTCACTTTCCAGGCTGTTCTTCGGCCACTTCAGCAGACCCACAAACATTCCTGCTCACTCCACCTAGCTATTCACACACAGATAGCCCATCGCCACATTCAATCAGCTAGAATAGCTTCTTACTTTAAAAAAAAAAAATCTTCAAAGTACCGCACGGCCACATCAGAGTACCGATTTGAAACTCGAAAGGGCCGCTAGCCGCATCAAAGAAAGAAGCCCCCCTTGTTTATTCCGGTTGCCGCCATGGAAAACGTAAACAGATGAATAACTCTAAATAACCGTATGCAAGTGACGTCATCTCATTAATTATTCATGAGCAAAATTGCGCGATTTCGCCGATGCCATGCTTCCTACCTTAAGTGTCTATTCATAGTAAAATACCCCAAACTCTTGCTATAGAATACCATTAAGGTAGGAAACACGGCATTTTCGTGTTAGGGCGAATTTGGCTGGTTTGGTAGCTGGACTGGGCTGGTGAGAGGGAGTAGATGTGTGGCCAAAACTCGGTAACCGAGAGGTGAACGTGGAAAAGCATCCCTATTTTTGCAGGGGGTAGGTTGACCTTTTGGAAACTGGCCTTGGCTTGAGTCGGTTTTAGTTGGTGTGCGTGGAATTTTTTTTGAAAGCCTAGGGTAGCCAAACCTCTGTTTTTGAGGGTGGCAGTGAGTTTTGGGCTGTAGCCTGCAAGTGAGGAGAGCAGGTGGTAAATCCATCCGTAGTTTTGGGGCCTGTTTTGTGTGTGTATTGATGATGGGGTCAGAGTGTGGGTGGGGCCTTGGAGAGGATCCAAATTTTCAGTTTCGTAGAGGGCCTTAAAATGGAGTTTTAGGGCATTTTCAAGCAGAGGGAGCAGTTTGATGCAAAGTATTGCTGAAACTTGTGTACGCTTTGATGCTGCCCATTTATCCATCAACTTGGTTTCGGAGATCGCGGTACCCATGTTTACTACCTTAATGGTATTCTATAGCAAGAGGTGAAGAGCACACTGAATAGGAGTTCGGGGTATTTTACTATTGCTAAGTTAAGATACCACTAGCAATTTGTTCATCGATGATAATGAGGGATCAAACTGAAATCTTTGCCATGATTGTTGTCAGCGAACATGGCGAAGATGTCAGTGTACCATGTATTATGTCACAACAATCTTTAGCATTCAGTACCGTGAAGCAGTGACACAGGTCATGCTGCTCTCACATGTGCAAAGCTGGCGTGAATGTAGTCATTACTCTCGCCCTTCAGTACAACTCTCCAGGTGTCAGCTGCATGTGTGTTCAAAACAAATGTTATAGCTCCAATTTTATCATAATCAATTTCTTTGTCTCACGTGGCATGAAGTCTGTGCTCCTGTTTGCATCAGGGAAGTGGAAGGCGGAGGTTCTGATGAACTCAGTAGGATTAGAAGTCACCAGACTGAGAACCTGTTGATACAGGCAAATGGTCGATGGCAATAGCCAAGAGCGCATGATGACATCATTGTTTTTTCACGGTGATGTCATCATGCGCTCTTGCAATAGCTAATAGCCATCCTGTTTGTGCTGCATGCATAAACAGCTAAAGTGCATGCATACTCAAAAACAGTGCATGTGGTGGCCTGATAATGTTATTATAATGGTAATAGCTAATAGCCATCTGTTTGTTTCTCCTGGATAGCTAAACAGCAGATATTTTTGTGCACTCTGAAACTGTGGTTGCTCTCTGGAAAATTCCACTAAGAGGTACCGTATTTCCGCGAATAGACGCCGCGGCGTTTATTTATTTCGTTGTTCAGTTTGGTGCGGCGACTATTCGAGGGCGGCGTTTATTCGAGGGCGGCGTTTATTACTTTGGGAAGTATGACCGTGCCACGTACACAGCATGCCTAGCTAGCTCCCCGTCGAATTACGTCGACAGCTGGTATAGCTCATACAAGAAACACAACACAACAACTCACAAAGGGCAAGATTCGGCAAGTGCCGTCCGCAGATTGAGCACTGAGCGCATCGATTAGCCGTCGCTTATACAAACGCAGAGGGGTAGAAGGTAGTAAAAAGTGGGGGGGCAAAGAATCCCGGAGGCGAAGCGTCCGTGCACGTTCCGTAGGAACCACTGGCGGATCCAGGGGTAGTTCGTTGCGTTCGGTCGAACTACCCAGAAAAAAAAGAAAAAAAAAGCCGCTCGACCGAGCTATAGCCGTGTGCGGCATGCCGGCAACGTAGGGGGCGCGAGCCAGCTAGTCCCGTCCTCAGCTCAGGAAAATGTGCGCGCGCGTGCGTGAAAAAGCACGTGGCTGGGCTGGGGATTAATCTCCGGCCGCGCCGGGGACGAGAATAGCCACGTGCAGTGCAGCAGCAATGCAGCTAGAGTAGTCTGAGAGATGGCGAAACGTAAGAGTACAGGTCAACAAAGCCTTGATCTATGGACATTCACCAAAAGGCCTAGGGCGGCATCAACTGGTGAGTCATCTGTACCTAAGATAAGTCTAGAGAGTAGCTTTAGCTAGCTACTAGCTAACTAGCGAACCCGGCGGCCGGCTAGGCCGGCTTTGAGTTTAATGATCTGCTCCCTGAGCCCCACACATCGATTACTTACTGGTTATTTAGTCAATCTTCATTGCGTCTGGGAACGTGTCCAGAATGCACAGAGATGCTACGAGAGCGCTTCCTGATCGCTAAAAAGAACACGCCAATAAATTTTCCGCGCTTCGCGCGGACTGATCGCCGCTTCGCGGCTCTGCGCACCGCCTTCGGCGGTGCGCTGTGACAGTGTATGCCAACCGAACCACCCTTTCTAAATTTCTAGATCCGCCACTGGGAACGTGCCCTGCTAGGGGGGTTTGGACGAAAACGATGGTGAAGAAGATGCCTTCGCTGGATGGCAACGAGCTCGAGGACCCAGGCTGTCTTCTACGACAGTTGGAAGACGCCGCGCCGGTAGTACGAAGTGTCAGCGTCATTATACTTTACTCACATGCAAATCCGCCGCGGTGTTTATTCGAGGGCGGCGTTTATTTCAATCAGCGCCTCCAATTGTGCGGCGTTTATTCGAGGGCGGCGTCTATTCGAGGGCGGCGTCTATTCGCGGAAATACGGTAATACTAATTAACAGAGCCTAAGTTCATATGTAGCTAGCTATGCCACTTTGACGTACATTGAACTGGGTCTCAAATCCTGTCCTCCCAGTTTCACTGTCCGTCTGCTTCAGCTTCTCAATGGCACCAACCAGTCCCGAGGCTGGGATCTGGGTATCCCCACAGGTGAGGGACTCCAGAACAGCATCATGGATGAACGCATACTGCTCCTGGTTGGGTCACAGAGAGGGATATTGGCACAACCTGCATTAGCCTCGTTCCCAGGCCACGCTGCCTGGGAACAAGGCTAAACCTGCACGTGCACACTTCTGTAATGAGAATGTGAAATCTCCACAGCATGTTTCAACCTGCTACTGCATGACTGGCTAAGCCAATTTACTTACCAAGTGATGTGAACTTTAAACAGACTACATAATTATCATCAACACACTGCAATTCTCTCTCACTGGTGATTGGACCATCTTCATGCGCTGCCTCCTCATCTTGGTGACAGTGGCTGGGATGTCCACCACATCCTCCTGGGCAGCCTGCTCCAGAGCTGTGTCAATGGCAATCAGTGTGCCAGTCCTCCCAACACCAGCACTGCAGAGAGACGACACCGCCTTTATGAGCCATTCATGTCTAGATCTTGGATCCAACCCACACACACCATTCACAAAGACTGGGTACACCACACTTCTACTCCTATCCAGCCCACATGCAGTAAATCCATTTGTTGCTGACCTGCAGTGAACCAGTATGGATCCTCTGGAGGGATTCACCTGGGCCTTCATCCGACGGAGGTAGTTGAGGGTTGGCCCAGCATACTCTGGAACACCGTGGTCTGGCCAGGAAGTAAAGTGGAACTGGGTCACCTTCAGAGGAGTCCTCCCACCCTGGTCACACTGTGGGAGTAGAAGACCAAACAGGCATATGCAGGCATATGCATGGCTAGTACGCCAGTTACACAAGTGCACATATAAGTACAACGACAGCAACTCATGATCAACATAAAATTACCCCAATACTCACTGCAACAAGCAGCTGTCGGATCGTGTAGTCTGCAAGCATCTGCTGGTCTGTAAGGGTGACTTTGAATGGACCGTACTCCTGGGTCTCCTGACTGGGCCAGTACTGCCTACACTTCTGCTGTCCCCCTCCACAACACTAGTTACCATGGCAACTACATGGATCTTCTCCTGCCACACCAGCCACCAGAAGTCAGTCTCCCTAGGTGGCCCATCCACTACATGCTCTCCTACTCACGGTGCTTCAACTCCACCTTCTGATTTAGCATTCAAAAGATAATAATTTCATGGCATGGGCTCCTCATATGGAATGCTGCTTGTTTCAAAATTGGCACATGTATATATTAAAACAAGAACATGGATTTACTTTTAGCAGAAACTCATTATCTTAGTGTACATATGTGACAAAATAAACCAATCTTGAGATAAACAGTGTCCGATACTCTCCAACTCTGTCTAATGACCACACTCTACTAATAGCTTTGAGAGTGCATAATAACCATGAAGTTGTGGATGCAGCATTGCTGCCAGTAATCCACATGTTGTAGTAGCTGAGGACTGTGATCGACTGAAGTGCTCCAGAACATCCTGCAAAAGTCCTAGTACAGTGCAGAGTGCAGTAAACAATGCAGTCTCCATGGATACAGTGTTGTACACCACTGGGCCTCACTGCCATGGTACTCTGCAGCTACTGGATGGTACTAGCTGGAGGACAGACTTGCTCTCTCTCAGGTAATTTCATGTTTCCTATAGTGGCAACAAACTCTATATATCATCACAACCTCAAAATGTGCATACTGTTGTGGGTCGTATTTATTCCATGCAGCTGTTCAATTTCATATTTCCATGATTCACTTTTCTGGACCTCACTCTACTTGCTTTTTCATACGAGCATGAAAGTGTTTCCACAATTCTATTTTTATGACAACTAGCTTCATGCATTCACCATCATGGGTGTGTATAGTGTCTTAATTTTCACTTCATACTATTAGCTACTGTGAGTGTAAGGATGAGGATGTTGCAGACCCAATAGCTATCAGATTCTGATTTTATACTGCAACCACATTCTCCATCATCCATGCAGCTGCTGACTTTTCTGTTACTGTGAGTGCTGAGAGAGTGTATGGCCCAACTCCTGGTGCTAGAGTGACCTGGAACACAACAGTACCACCTGAGTGTGTGGCATCTGTCACAGTGGAGTTCAGAACTAGTAGCAGTGGGAGTGTAGTGAGATCCTACACAACTACCAATACATCAGAGACTGAGGTCATTCAGACTGGTCTCCAGTGCAATACAACCTACTACATCAGAGTGGTGGTTACTGGAGTAGCCTCACTTTGTCCAGTGGAGAGCAACCAAGTGCAAGTGCTTATTGGAGGTAAAGTCAAACTCACTCTGTACTGTACAATTGTGTTGTGTATGCAATTAATTGTTACAGCAACTTTACTGAATGGTGTTATGACATATCACAGATATACCGGCCCCACTCAGAGTGAGAGCTGAAGCCACTGCAGACAACACAAGTATCAGAGTGTTGTGGGAGTGGTCACGTCGGGGTCTGCTCATGTGTCTTGACGTCGACAGCGTTAGAGTTGACTACCAACCTGAGGGAGGCTCTCTGATGATGTACACAGTGGACAGTGCAACAGCAACCAGTGCCACCTTGTCCAACCTCCCGTGCAACACACAGTACACCATCAGTGTTTTTGCCAGTGGTGGTATGACTGGTAAAAGGACTCTCACCACAGTAGTGTCCCTACCAGCAAGAGGTATTGTAGCAGCTGATGGACACTTATTTTTGCCACATAGTATACACATTACTCTGTATCCCTCCAGCCCCTCCCACTCCCACTGAGGTCACTGTTCAGGTCATGAATGCCTCTAGTGTCAGGGTAGCATGGCAGTGGACTAGTTCAGGTCCAGCTCCCAGCTGCTTCAGCACCACCCGTGTGACCTACAGGCATCCTGAGGGAGGTGGTGAGTCCTCCCTGCAGCTCAGGAACCCATCAGCAACTGAGACCATCCTCCCTGATGTCCATCCCACCACATGCTACACCATCACTGTGGTGGCCACTGCTGGAGAGCACAGGAGAGAGAGTGTTACAACAGCAGTGCTACGAGGTATGACCAGCACATTACTATATACGCTCATGCACTATACATATAATTTTGGTCTCTATCATGCACTGCAGGACCACAGAATCTCTCAGCAGCTGTGCTGTCCCCTACCTCAGTGTATTTGACATGGATGACTCCCTGTGTCAATGACACACAGCAATACCATATATACTACAGGGGGACATGTGGGACCTATGTTGATGAGGGCAATGATACAAATCGTACTGAGTACACATTTGATGAACTCCAAGAAGGCATCAACTACACTTTCACTGTCAACCAGACTGGGTTTGGAAGAGGCAGAGATTTATCTACTGGCCCAGTGTATGCAATGACACTCAGAGCTGGTATGTGTGGTGGTGAAAGTGCCAATTTGTGGTATAGCAAAATCAACATTTTGCACAATCAGTCCCCTCAGGAGCTCCACAGTCGCTGGAGGTCACATTTGTACAACCGTCAGAAGTATTCCTCAGCTGGACAGAAGTCCCTTGTGTTCAACAAAATGGACCAATCACTGGCTATGCTGTGCGGTACTATGCAACCTGTGGTCCTGACAGAGATGAGCAGCAGAACAAGTCAGTAGTGACAACAGGAAGCATCATTGATGGTCTTACTCCAAACACTGAGTATGCTTTCCAAGTGGCAGCAGTGAACACCAATGGAACTGGCCCATTCAGTGAATCCATCACACTGGGAGGTAAGTGATGGATGTCAGCCGTACATGCCACCCCAAACGATTGATGCTTCTCTTTCTGTATACACAGGAGCTCCACAGTTGATGATGGTCAGTCCAGTGAACTCCACCACCGTGACTGTCTCCTGGAGTGAGGTTCAGTGCTTCAATGGAAGTGGAGCAGTCACCCACTACCTTGTGCAGTATCATTCCATGTGTGGTGCTGTGCAGAATGTAACAACTGATGGTACAGTTCAAAATATTTCAGGCCTCACTCCAAACATTGCTGTGTACACATTCCGAGTGGCAGCTATTGGTACTAATGGGGTGACAGGACCGTACAGCAATCCTGCAAATACATCAGTACCAGGCAAGTGCTAAAATGTAATGCAAATTTCATTTCATTTACGTAATAATTGACTCAAGATTGTATTGATTGCAGGTGCAACACCCATGTGTCCAGGTAAAACGTTTCTTGCTCATGTAATTCTGCTAGCTAGCTACGGTATCTCAGGAATGCACTACAGACATTAAATGCCAAGTATCGAGAAGTATAACCTCATGCTCCTTGTGATCTGGCCGGTTGGAAACAAGCAAGCTGGAGCATTTCATATTGAATTCTTGCATTGCCTTTAAGTTAGCCGAGATATGGGAGCCTACATTTAACCAAGTTTCCAGGTCTCTTATTGCTTGTGTTGCAAATTAGCCCAGGTGGTTCACAGACATTATTATTTTGGCAAGCACTCAAGCAGGAAGTGCAATAGTCTCATGGATTCATGCGCTGAAATGTGTTGAAGTGCATGGATTGAGGTTAAGACTGATCTTATTTTTGGGATGTCAGCTAATAAATCTGTCTGTATGTGTGCAGATGGGCTTAGTTCATCCACTGATCCTGGAGCCACCAGGCCATCCACTGACCCTGGAGCCACCGGGCCAATCACTGACCCTGGAGCCACCAGGTCATTCACTGACCCTGGAGCCACCAGGTCATTCACTGACCCTGGAGTCACCAGGTCATCCACTGACCCTGGAGCCACCAGGTCATCCACTGATCCTGGAGCCACCGGGCCATCCACTGACCCTGGAGCCACCGGGCCAATCACTGACCCTGGAGCCACCAGGTCATTCACTGACCCTGGAGCCACCAGGTCATTCACTGACCCTGGAGTCACCAGGTCATCCACTGACCCTGGAGCCACCAGGTCATCCACTGATCCTGGAGCCACCGGGCCATCCACTGACCCTGGAGCCACCAGGCCATCCACTGACCCTGGAGCCACCAGGTCATCCACTGACCCTGGAGCCACCAGGTCATCCACTGATCCTGGAGTCACCAGGTCATCCACTGACCCTGGAGCTACCAGGTCATCCACTGACCCTGGAGCCACCGGGTCATCCACTGACCCTGGAGTCACCGGGTCATCCACTGACCCTGGAGCCACCGGGTCATCCACTGACCCTGGAGCCAGGCCATCATTGGACCCTGGCTTGCTGGCAGGAGTTTCTTTGGTTCTCGTTCTGCTGATGCTTGCAGCAGCCTGCATTGTCACCCTCATTATCTGGTGGAGGTAAGACTTTGTCAAGTGCATGTTTAAGTACTTTTCAGAGTATTCCACACTCTATTTATGGTAGCTACTCCAGTGTATGGCTTTCCTCTAGCAGAAGAAAAGGAAAGGGCATGAAGGTCACTGCAGTGGAATTGCCTGAAATACCAGATACTGACAGCACAGTAGAACAGGATACAGCTACAGCTGTTGACAACATCTACTGTGAGCGAATTCCGAGTGAGTTAATGTATTGCATCGCTTATCATGGGCATTCACATGAAATTGTTGTTCTGAGCAACTATACAAGTCCAAGCACAAAGGCAAACTACAGCTGTATCCCATTGTTATCACCGCGATGACATCATGCACTCTTGTGCAAAATTACAGCCTACAGAAAGCCTGTACTCATTGGCAGAGATTCAAGGCCTTATCAAGGTTTGAACTGACAGGTGTCCTCTCAGGGCTGCAAATGAGCAAACAAGAGCGGCAAGTGCTTGGTCATTGCAGTCTAGTACATTGCAGTATGGCAGTTGGCACTTGCAAGCGGGGTGTAATATTATTAATTCTGATGATAAGTGTGCCTGAGCAGTTTGTGAGTGCATTTATAGCTATAGTCTTTACAGTATGAATTAGCAGTGTTGTAAATTGCAGACTCACTTTATGAGCAGTGTTGCAATAACTACATTACCAACACCCACACAGCCTCCCCACCGACCATTGTGGATTACCAGCAGATGGCACTGTCTTTGGAAGGGGAGCAGGTCACCCTGACAGTGAAGATTGCTGGCAGCCCCACCCCCACTATCACATGGCTCTTCAATGGGAAGAAGGTGAAGGATGACTACTCCACTGAGGTGGGGAAGGATGGATCACTGACTCTCACGTGTGTGGAGCTGAAGCATGCTGGCACCTACACCTTCAGTGTCAGCAACAGTGTGGGCAGTGTGGAGGGGTGCACCAAACTGGTCGTCCACACTGAGCATGAGGACTGTACCAGTGCACCCAAAGTCGAGAGCAACCCAGTTGCTAAGGAAACGTTTGGAGAGTATGTTTCCAGCCTTCATACACACAACAACACTGCTTTCTTTTCACAATACCAGGTAATAAAATTAAGCACCTCCACACACACACACAACAGTGAATTGTCCTCGATCCGCTATAGACCTTGCCCTCTGGGGAAGAAGGCCATCAGGTGACCATAGGCATTGCCTCATCAAACAGGCTCCTGAATCGATTCAGAAACATCACAGCTTGTGAGCCAAGTTATTTGTGTTTACTGTAATAGCTAATTAATTTTATTAAGAGATGTGGTTACACTTTTGTGATAGATGACCATCATCGTGTTGTTTTGGAGCCCATCTCTGGAAGAGTGAATTGTGAACACGAATACATCAACGCCTCCTACATAGATGTAAGATCCTCTACACAATAGCTATACAATATGTATATATCAAGTACTACATCCGACACACAGGGCTATTCTGAACGCAGGAAGTACATTGCCACCCAGGGTGAGCTAGTAATAATCTCGGTGGTATGCATTGAAGTATTGCAGACACAAACCGTTGCAGGTCCCCTCCCAAACACTGTCACTGACTTCTGGTGGCTGGTGTGGCAGGAGAGGATCCATGTAGTTGCCATGGTAACTAGTGTTGTGGAGGAGGGACAGCAGAAGTGTGAGCAGTACTGGCCCAGCCAGGAGACCCAGGAGTACGGTCCATTCAAAGTCACCCTCACAGACCAGCAGGTGTTTGCAGACTACACCATCCGACAGCTGCTTGTTGCTGTGAGTGTTGTGGCAGTCCTCACATTTATATCTGTATTTCTATTAAGGCAGTTTGACTGCAAGATTACACTAGTCTTGTCAGCTGCAGCCCACTTGAGTGGTAACTTGCGTACTAGCCATGCCTGTTTGGTCTTCTGCTCCCACAGTGTGACCAGGGTGGGAGGACTCCACTGAAGGTGACCCAGTTCCACTTTACTTCCTGGCCAGACCACGGTGTTCCAGAGTATGCTGGGCCAACCCTCAACTACCTCCGTCGGATGAAGGCCCAGGTGAAGCCCTCCAGAGGATCTATACTGGTTCACTGCAGGTCAGATAGAAATGGATTTACTGCATGTGGGCTGGATAGGAGTAGAAGTGTGGTGTGCCCAGTCTTTATGAATGGTGTGTGTGGGTTGGATTCAAGATCTAGACATGAATGGCTCATCAAGGCGGTGTCTGTCTCCCTGCAGTGCTGGTGTTGGGAGGACTGGCACACTGATTGCCATTGACACAGCTCTGGAGCAGGCTGCTCAGGAGGATGTGGTGGACATCCCTGCCACTGTCACCAAGATGAGGAGGCAGCGCATGAAGATGGTCCAATCACCAGTGAGCAGCTACAAAAGAATTGATGGGGTGATAAATAGTTTTGAGTTCACATCACTTGGCAACTTTTGTCTCAGTCTGTAGCAGGGTGAAACATGCTGTATAGAGTTTTCACATGCTCATTACAGAAGTGTGCACGTGTAGGTTTAGCCTTGTTCCCAGGCCGTGTGGCCTGGGAATGAGGCTAATGCAGGTTGTGCCAATATCCCTCTCTGTGACCCAACCAGGAGCAGTATGCGTTCATCCATGATGCTGTTCTGGAGTCCCTAACCTGTGGGGACACCCAGATCCCAGCCTCGGGACTGGTCGGCGCCATTGAGAACCTGAAGCAGAGAGACAGTGAAACTGGGAGGACAGGATTCGAGACCCAGTTCCATGTATGTCATAACAAGTGGACCTACACATGCTTAGGCTCTGTTGCCTTGTACTAAAATTCAACAGTTTCAGAGTGCACAAAAATATCTGTTTCTACAGGACAAACAAACAGATAACTATTAGCTATTATAATAACATCATCAGGGCCACACACTGTTTGTGAGTACACATGTATAACTACATTTGCTGTCAAACAAACAGATGGCTATTAGCTATTGCCACATTATCAGGGCCACCATGCACATGCACTGTTTTTGAGTACACATGCACTTTAGCTGTTTATGCATGCAGCACAAACAGGATGGCTATTACAGTGTAGCTATTGCCATCGACCATTTGTCTGTACCAACAGGTCCTCAGTCTGGTGACTCCTAAACCTACTGAGGTCATCAGAACCTCCGCCTTCCGCTCCCCTGATGTAAACAGGAGCATGGACTTCCTGCCACGTGAGACAAAGAAATTGATAATGATAAAATTGGAGCTATAACATGTTTTGAACCCACATGCAGCTGACACCTGGAGAGTTGTACTGAAGGGCGAGAGTAATGACTATATTCACGCCAGCTTTGCACATGTGAGAGCAGCATGATCTGTGTCACTGCTTGTACTGAATGCTAAAGATCGTTGTGAGTAGATGTGCAGCACTTTAGAGCTGACATAATACATGGTGCACTGAAATCTTTGCAGTTTGATCCCGCATTATTATCAATTGGTAGTGGAATCGCAATAGTTAAATACCCCGAACTCCTATTCAGTGTGCTCTTCACCTCTTGTTATAGAATAAAATTAATACAGAGTTACTGTGTTGGTAATACACTTCAACTCGGCCTTCTCCAAGAGGAACTTTGTCTGGCTGTGATTTATTGACCTGAATCGTAAGGATGATGTAATAGATTTGGATTCTGTTAAGTGCTTTATTGGGGAAGAATATCATCATCGTCCAGATCGATCTGTTTCTCCATTCTTGAAACTGCACACACATGCAGGGCTACAAGCAGTACAAGGGGTTTATCATCACCCAGGCTCCAATGAAGATCACGTGCCGAGACTTCTGGAAGATGATCTATGAGAGGGAGTGTGGGGTGGTCGTGATGCTGTCAGACCTGGTGGAGAATGGAAGGGTACGATATAGCCCTGCTGACATTGTAGCATGAGTGACAACTGTAGCTATACATCTTAGTTGCATAGTGAACTGAAAAGGTCAGGCTGCAAGCTGCACATACCAGAGGAGATTTCTATATATAAACTTCCTTACTTGCTGTCATATAAGATTTGATACTCCTCTCCTCCCTGCAGGAGGTGTGTCACCAGTACTGGCCCACTGGTGACACCAAGGGGGTGCAGAAGTTTGGGGAGTTCAATGTCTCTGTCCTCCAAGCCATGCAGCAGGACAGCTTCATACAGCGCATGCTCAGTGTCACCAACCCCAAGGTAAGGGGCGGGCATGTGTGACTGTCTGAGTTATTTAGTTGTTACCTATTGTTGGCTTTGAGTATATATGCTTGTGCACACTTCCACACTCTGTATCTGAACTTAGCCCCTGCTCACTCACGTACCTCCTGCCTTCGATCTTGCAGTCTGGTCAGGTGCACGAGGTGACCCAGTTCCAGATGTCGTGCTGGACCCCTGAGGGTCTGTGCACCTCCCCCCGTGCCATCATTGACATCATTGAGCAGGTGTTGGTGATACAGAGGAGGACCGGAAACAGACCCATTGTGGTCCATGGCAGGTGAGCCCACTTTTGTTTCTCTTTTTCCCTTCCACACACACACACATGCACTTCCATAATGCACACACAAATACACACATCTCATGCAGTGACACGGTGAGTCGGTGTGGGGTGTTCTGTTCTCTGATCAATGTCACTGAATGCTGCAAGACGGAGGGCATTGTGGATGTGTTCCAGGTGGTGAAGGCATTCCGCATCCAGAAACCAAGCAGTGTGCTCTCTGTGGTAAGCTTGAGGAAATTGTATTGATGCAGTTGCATCTTCAGAACCCATATTTAGAGGGGATTGCCATACGTAGATGGATTGCCATACATCCATATTTAGTGAGATTGTGGTCCTGACTCCACAGTCCGTGTTGGGATATATGCTGCAGGATTCTTTTACTGTCCTATATATAGAACTTCATTGCTTGCTTGAACTCGACACCCCCCTAAACTGCTATCTGAATACCGCACCATTCACAGGAACCGATATAGTGTACATTATCACTGACGTTTTCAGAGGTAATAATGTTGGTAACTACATTTGTCTGTCTATTCCCTGCAGGAGCAATATCGCTACATATTTGATCTGATGCTGTTGTTCCTTGATTCATTCAGTATCTACTCCAATTTTAAGTAAACTTTTGCTGTCATACAGTTATTACAGACAGTGCACTTTGACTCGCGTGTAGCTATAGTGCTGGCAACAACGTTGTGTATGTATCATCACAGTAATTATTAGTGATTTCAGTGTGGACATGGTAGCTTATGTAAACAGCAAGTTCATTTCTCTGATGCATTGCATTGGTAGCCAATTGCCATAACAACCTTTCTGTCGTTATGAGATATGCACGTAGGTAGCATTAATCTGTGGTATAATTGAAGGGCTCATAGCAAGAGAGGGCCAACCCAAAGCCCTGATTTGCATGTGACCACATGAACTACACAAACCACTATAATCATACGAAATAGTTCTTTTCAGTGGAGGGTTCATTTTGCAAGTGAGTGAACAAACGATAGTTAAAACGAAATTACTACACTGTTAGCCATGTGCACCAATCATTCTCCATTATCAAAACAAGAGATAGTCATTTGAGTTACAGCCTTACATTAAAAGAGGTGTTAGACTCCTTCCAGTACTTGAATGTGAATTAGCTATAGCTTCTAACAATTGCTACTTGTACTCACACATAATACTTACTATACAGGTTGATGTTTGGAAGAAGTAACTAATACTTACTATACAGGTTGATGTTTGGAAGAAGTAACTAAACTTTGGTCTCAGTATCTAGGCTTTAGTAACTAAAGTTACATACTGAGACCAAGAGATCTACACAATCCAGAAACCTGAAGGTTCCAGCATCTTGAGTGAAGCGAGGCACTCAGTATTAACTGATCCTATTGGTGGATTGAGGCATCTGCTATATTATATTGAAACGCCATTGTGCAACCTCTGCTCCACCCAGAGGAGCTAGCTGTACCTTCTTCAGTGAGCTAGCTGTACATTTGAGCATTTGAGTGTGAAGTGGGTGGAGCCACATGCAGTAAAAAGCACAAACATTTCCTAGTGAAAAGTTAACGTTGCTATTGATTACAAGATGCTTCAGCCAATAAGATCTACCGTAGTCGCGCGTTATTAGGCGCAGCTCACTTATAGGCACATATTCGCTGTTAGGCGCAGGTTTAACTCCGTTCCAGGTACTCGCTGTTAAGCGCTGCAGTCTTCTTCCAGAAACTCTGCCATTTTTTATCCCTCTACAGAGTGAGAAACAGCTATAATTCGAATTGAAGCGCACTTCCTATTCAAGGAATGTCATTATTATTATATTCGTTATTAGGCGCATCTTGCTTATAGACGCATATTTCCTTCCTGTGGAGTTATAGGCACATGCGCCTAATAACGCGCGACTACGGTATGTGAGAAGCAAATGTCTAAGTTATATTTACCAGCAATCGAATTGCAAACATGATCATCAAGGAGGCATCAATACCACAATTTGTATACATTCTACATACCACCATATACAGAGGAACTTGAACTGTGTAAACTGTGCATATAACTTGAACAAACACCCCATGTGTTAGTCAACACTTAGGTCAAGTGTTTTCTGTGTACTTTGCGACAAGTTCGTACGGGTCATCATCAATCACCTCATACTCAGCCTCAATGTCATGTTGTGATGAGCTTGTAGTGACCTTTCCATACGCCTCACACTGTTCCATCGGAATGCTGTATCATAAGCAAAGTGTGTGGAGGCAATAATAGTTTCCGTCCAGGCAGAATTCCTTCCAATTGTATGCACTGTTACACTGTTGCACTGTTACACAAGATTCATACCTGGCAATCTCTTGGGTAGTTTTATTATTCGAGAGGTTTCTAGCTCTTCTCCTAAACCTGTATGTCACGGTGTGCATGCAGGAAGTAGCTCAAATGACGTACTTAGCTAACTGCATGATCTTAGCTCACCATAATATGCCCATGAACACGATGGACACACCCACAAACATTATCACAGTTAGTGTCCCTATCACTCCTCCTGCAATTGCTCCAACCAGACCACCCCCTCCCCCTCCCACTCCGCCTCCTGCAAGTAAAATTAACAATACATAAATACTGCATGAGAACTCAAGTGAGTCAAGTCACTAATCAGAGAAAGTCTAGATACAACCTATCACTCCCATGAAGCTATACAGGGACTTGTCTTCACTTGACAGAGTGGACCTTTCTCCCTCTTCCTGCCGTCCGTTCACAATCACCACGGCAGCCACCTCAAACTGCTCTCCTCCCCGCACTACTCCCCAGCTGGACCCCCTGGGGAAGAGTACACTCCCCTCTCCCCCCCTCCCGGAGTAGTACACCTTGTAGTAGTCAACGTCCTGGGAGGGGAGGCGCTGCCAAGAGACATTCACAGCTGTTGCGTTGAGAAACTGAACACCAACACCCTCCACCAGACCTGTTCAGGCCAGGAGAACGAGAGGTCATGATTTGGGTCTCAATACAGCACAGCACATGCAATTGACTCTCACCAATGGGACGGGTGGTCTGAACCATACACTGCTGCAGTCCCACCCCAGCTGAAGTGGAGGGGGTCACAACAAACACGTAGGATGTCTCTGGGGCCAGTCCAGCCACTCTGTAGGAGGTGGTGCTCCCACTCAGACTCATTGTGCCAATGAAGTTCTGGCACTGTTAGAAAGTCCGTAGCCAAGTTCATACTGTGTAATGCTACCACGCCCATCATTTGGAGGCTCCCAGGTGACCAACACGGACACAATGTCAGGTATGACGTCTAGAGAGGTCACTCCACCAGGTACTAGGAGAAGGAGGGGAGACATTGGTTGGGTGCTACTGGTGGTAAGTGAACTTTGCTTACCTCCTATAATCATGGCTGTCACTGGACTGCTGAAAGGTCCTGTGCCTGCAGTGTGATGCTTTGCTGCCACTTGAATACTGTACTCTGAAAACACAGACAGCCCACCGATGGGATGCTCATAGGGGGGAACAGCTGCCTCAACCTCAGAGCAGCTGCCTGCTCTAGGACGATATCGTATGGTGTATTTGAGCACATTGCCATTCCGGTCCCCGCAAGGTGGGGGGCTCCACCTGACCAAGATGGTGGTAGGTCCAGTGGCAGAGGCATTGACAAACTGGGGAGCACCAGTGGGGGCTGGAGGCCGGCACAGAGTGACCGGGCAAGTCATACTACACATCAGATACATACTAAGAATAGCACTACAGTACCTACCGGTAGCTTGTGTCATTCCCATTCCAGCAACAGAATAAGGTCCAAGTCCTTCAAAGCCCCTGGCCCTCACACGGATACTATAGGTTGTAGACGCTTGAGGTTTCTAAGGGTGTGCTGGGTAACGCTCCCTCCCTCCAACACCTCCCTCCCTCCCTGGAATTCCGGACATGAGTTGACTGGCGAGAATGAGACCTCAAAACCATCAATGACCACCCCTGAAGATGGGCTTCTCCACGAGACAAGGATGCTGGTGGAGGATGGTGTAGTTGCCTGCACGTCAGTGGGAGCACCTGGCACTGAGGATCAGAAACTCTAACTTCCGCTTTTCGATTTGGGAGCGGAAGTTCCAAAACGAATAGTGAAACTCTAACTTCCGCTTTTTGATTTGGGAGCGGAAGTTCCAAAACGAATAGTGAAAAATCGACTTCCGCTAATGACAATTGGTTTTGGACTGACGACGACGATCGAATGGCCCAAAAGTACACGGACCAAAGTGCACTGTCTGTAATAATTTATGACAGCAAAAGTTTACTTAAAATTGGAGTAGATGCTGAATGAATCAAGGAACAACAGCATCAGATCAAATATGTAGCGATATTGCTCCTGCAGGGAAGACAGACAAATCATTACCTCTGAAAACGTCTGTGATAATGTACACTATATCGGTTCCTGTGAATGGTGCGGTATTCAGATAGCAGTTTAGGGCCTGGTGTTGAGTTCAAGCAAGCAATGAAGTTCTATATATAGGACAGTAAAAGAATCCTGTAGCATATATCCCAACATGGACTGTGGAGTCAGGACCACAATCTCGCTATGTATGGATGTATGGCAATCCATCTACGTATGGCAATCCCCTCTAAATATGGGTTCTGAAGATGCAAGTGCATCGATACAATTTCCTCAAGCTTACCACAGAGAGCACACTGCCTGGTTTCTGGATGCGGAGTGCCTTCACCACCTGGAACACATCCACAATGCCCTCTGTCTTGCAGCATTCAGTGGCATTGATCAGAGAACAGAACACCCCACACCGACTCACCGTGTCACTGCATACAGTGCAAGTGTATGTGTGTGTGTGTGTGTGTGTGTGTGTGTGTGTGTGTGTGTGTGTGTGTGTGTATGGAAGGGAAACAGAGATGCATGCAAACACAGAAATTGTAATTAGTTTCAGGATGTATACATTTGCATTTAGTTTATACACGTGCAAAATGGGAGAAGGACCCAACCCAGCAGGCTCACCTGGCATGGACAACAATGGGTCTGTTTCCGGTCCTCCTCTGTATCACCAACACCTGCTCAATGATGTCAATGATGGCACGGGGGGAGGTGCACAGACCCTCAGGGGTCCAGCACGACATCTGGAACTGGGTCACCTTGTGCACCTGGCCAGACTGCAAGATCAAAGGCAGGAGGTGAGTAAGTGAAAAGGGGCTAAGTTTATACGCAGACTGTGGAAGTGTGCACAAGATTTAGCTAGCTATATTCAAAGTCAAGAGTAGATCAACAATCACAAGAACATATACTCAAAGCCAACAATAGGTAACAACTAAATAACTCAGACAATCACACATGCCCACCCCTTACCTTGTGGTTAACACTGAGCATGCGCTGTATGAAGCCGTCCTGCTGCATGGCTTGGAGGACAGAGACATTGAACTCCCCAAACTTCTGCACCCCCTTGGTGTCACCAGTGGGCCAGTACTGGTGACACACCTCCTGCAGGGAAGAGAGAAGTATCAGCTAGTGAGGAACTTTATCTGTTCATGAGATCTCCTATGGTATTGTGACACAATATGTTAATGTACGTAACACTATATGCAGAGGTAGCCTGACCTTTTCAGTTCACCATGCAACTGAGATGTATTGCTAGCTGCACACTCATTCTACAATGTCAGCAGTGCTGTACCGTACCCTTCCATTCTCCACCAGGTCTGACAGCATCACGACCACCCCACACTCCCTCTCATAGATCATCTTCCAGAAGTCTTGGCATGTGATCTTCATCGGAGCCTGGGCAATGATGAACCCCTTGCACTGTTTGTAGCCCTGCATGTGTGCACAGTTGCAAGAATGGAGAACAGATCTAGATGATGATGATGCAAGGAATTCTTTCCCAATAAAGCACTTAACAGAATCCCAACCTATTACATCATCCTTGTGATTCAGGTCAATAAACCACAGCCAGACAAAGTTCCTCTTGCGGAAGGCTGGGTTGAAGTGTATTACAAACACAGAAACTATTAATGGTCTTCTATAGCAAGAGGTGAAGAGCACACTGAATAGGAGTTCGGGGTATTTTACTATTGCTAAGTTAAGATACCACTAGCAATTTGTTCATCGATGATAATGAGGGATCAAACTGAAATCTTTGCCATGATTGTTGTCAGCGAACATGGCGAAGATGTCAGTGTACCATGTATTATGTCACAACAATATTTAGCATTCAGTACCGTGAAACAGTGACACAGGTCATGCTGCTCTCACATGTGCAAAGCTGGCGTGAATGTAGTCATTACTCTCGCCCTTCAGTACAACTCTCCAGGTGTCAGCTGCATGTGTGTTCAAAACATGTTATAGCTCCAATTTTATCATTATCAATTTCTTTGTCTCACCTGGCAGGAAGTCTGTGCTCCTGTTTGCATCAGGGAAGTGGAAGGCGGAGGTTCTGATGAACTCAGTAGGATTAGAAGTCACCAGACTGAGAACCTGTTGATACAGGCAAATGGTTGATGGCAATAGCCAAGAACGCATGATGACATCATTGTTTTTTCACGGTGATGTCATCATATGCTCTTGCAATAGCTAATAGCCATCCTGTTTTTGTGCTGCATGCATAAACAGCTAAAGTGCATGCATACTCAAAACAGTGCATGTGGTGGCCTGATAATGTTATTATAATGGTAATAGCTAATAGCCATCTGTTTGTTTCTCCTGGATAGCTAAACGGCAGATGTTTTTGTGCACTCTGAAACTGTGGTTGCTCTCTGGAAAATTCCACTAAGAGGTAATACTAATTAACAGAGCCTAAGTTCATATGTAGCTAGCTATGCCACTTTGACGTACATTGAACTGGGTCTCAAATCCTGTCCTCCCAGTTTCACTGTCTCTCTGCTTCAGCTTCTCAATGGCACCAACTAGTCCCGAGGCTGGGATCTGGGTGTCCCCACAGGTGAGGGACTCCAGAACAGCATCATGGATGAACACATACTGCTCCTGGTTGGGTCACAGAGAGGGATATTGGCACAACCTGCATTAGCCTCGTTCCCAGGCCACGCTGCCTGGGAACAAGGCTAAACCTGCACGTGCACACTTCTGTAATGAGAATGTGAAATCTCCACAGCATGTTTCAACCTGCTACTGCATGACTGGCTAAGCCAATTTACTTACCAAGTGATGTGAACTTTAAACAGACTACATAATTATCATCAACACACTGCAATTCTCTCTCACTGGTGATTGGACCATCTTCATGCGCTGCCTCCTCATCTTGGTGACAGTGGCTGGGATGTCCACCACATCCTCCTGGGCAGCCTGCTCCAGAGCTGTGTCAATGGCAATCAGTGTGCCAGTCCTCCCAACACCAGCACTGCAGAGAGACGACACCACCTTTATGAGCCATTCATGTCTAGATCTTGGATCCAACCCACACACACCATTCACAAAGACTGGGCACACCACACTTCTACTCCTCCCCACACTTCTACTCCAGCCCACATGCAGTAAATCCATTTGTTGCTGACCTGCAGTGAACCAGTATGGATCCTCTGGAGGGATTCACCTGGGCCTTCATCCGACGGAGGTTGGCCCAGCATACTCTGGAACACCGTGGTCTGGCCAGGAAGTAAAGTGGAACTGGGTCACCTTCAGAGGAGTCCTCCCACCCTGGTCACACTGTGGGAGTAGAAGACCAAACAGGCATATGCAGGCATATGCATGGCTAGTACGCCAGTTACACAAGTGCACATATAAGTACAACGACAGCAACTCAACATAAAATTACCCCAATACTCACTGCAACAAGCAGCTGTCGGATCGTGTAGTCTGCAAGCATCTGCTGGTCTGTAAGGGTGACTTTGAATGGACCGTACTCCTGGGTCTCCTGACTGGGCCAGTACTGCTTACACTTCTGCTGTCCCCCCCTCCACAACGCTTAGTCTAGTTACCATGGCAACTACATGGATCTTCTCCTGCCACACCAGCCACCAGAAGCCAGTCTCCCTGGGTGGCCCATCCACTACATGCTCTCCTACTCACGGTGCTTCAACTCCACCTTCTGATTTAGCATTCAAAAGATAATAATTTCATGGCATGGGCTCCTCATATGGAATGCTGCTTGTTTCAAAATTGGCACATGTATATATTAAAACAAGAACATGGATTTACTTTTAGCAGAAACTCATTATCTTAGTGTACATATGTGACAAAATAAACCAATCTTGAGATAAACAGTGTCCGATACTCTTCAACTCTGTCTAATGACCACACTCTACTAATAGCTTTGAGAGTGCATAATAACCGTGCAGTTGGTGGATGCAACGTTGCTGCCAGTGATCCACATGTTGTAGTAGCTGAGGATTGTGATCAACCAAAGTGCTCCAGAACATCCTGCAAAAGTCCTAGTACAGTGCAGAGTGCAGTAAACAATGCAGTCTCCACGGATACAGTGTTGTACACCACTGGGCTTCACTGCCATGGTACTCTGCAGCTACTGGATGGTACTAGCTGGAGGACAGACTTGCTCTCTCTCAGGTAACGTCATGTGTTTCCTGTAATGGCAACCACCTCTATATATCATCACAACCTCAAAATGTGCATATACTGTTGTGGGTCATATTATTCCATGCAGCTGTTCAATTTCATATTTTCATGATTCACTTTTCTGGATCTCACTCTACTTGCTTTTTCATACGAGCATGAAAGTGTTTCCACAATTCAATGTGTATAGTGTCTTAATTTGCACTTCATACTATTAGCTACTGTGAGTGTAAGGATGAGGATGTTGCAGACCCAATAGCTATCAGATTCTGATTTTATACTGCAACCACATTCTCCATCATCCATGCAGCTGCTGACTTTTCTGTTACTGTGAGTGCTGAGAGAGTGTATGGCCCAACTCCTGGTGCTAGAGTGACCTGGAACACAACAGTACCACCTGAGTGTGTGGCATCTGTCACAGTGGAGTTCAGAACTAGTAGCAGTGGGAGTGTAGTGAGATCCTACACAACTACCAGTACATCAGAGACTGAGGTCATTCAGACTGGTCTCCAGTGCAATACAACCTACTACATCAGAGTGGAGGTTACTGGAGTATGCTCATTTTGTACAGTGAGCAGCCATCAAGTGCAAGTATATGTTGGAGGTAAAGTTCATGTATGAATGACTTGCATGAATAATAGCACTTATCTTGATGGGTGTTATGCCATTTCAGATATACCAGCCCCAGTCAGAGTGAGAGCTGAAGCCACTTCAGACAACACAAGTATCAGAGTGTTGTGGGAGTGGTCAGTTCAGGGTCTGCTCATATGTCTTGCCAGTGTTCGAGTTGACTACCAACCTGAGGGAGGCTCTCTGATGATGTACACAGTGGACAGTGCAACAGCAACCAGTTCCACCTTGTCCAACCTCCCGTGCAACACACACTACTCCATCAGTGTTTATGCTGTGGGTGGTAGGACTGGTAAAAGGAGTGTCACCACAGTGGTGTCCCTACCAGCAAGAGGTATTGTAGCAGCTGATAGACAATTACTTTTGCCACATGTAGTATACACATTACTTTGTATCCCTCCAGCCCCTCCCACTCCCACTGAGGTCACAGCTCAGATCACAAATGCCTCAAGTGTCAGGGTAGCATGGCAGTGGGCTAGTTCAGGTCCAGCTCCCAGCTGCTTCAACACCACCCGTGTGACCTACGGGCGTCCTGAGGGAGGTGGTGAGTCCTCCCTGCAGCTCAAGAACTCATCAGCAACTGAGACCATCCTCCCTGATGTCCAGCCCAACACACACTACACCATCACTGTGGTGGCCACTGCTGGAGAGCACAGGAGAGAGAGTGTTACAATGGCAGTGCTACTTCCACTAGTGCTACAAGGTATGATCAGCACATTTCATTTATGTAATAATGAATTGACTCAACACTGTATTGATTGCAGGTGCAACACCCATGTGTCCAGGTAAAACGTTTCTTGCTCATGTAATTCTGCTAGCTAGCTAGCTAGCTACGGTATCTCAGGAATGCACTACAGACATTAAATGGAGAAGTATAACCTTATATATGCTCCTTGTGATCTGGCCGGTTGGAAACAAGCAAGCTGGAGCATTTCATATTGAATTCTTGCATTGCCTTTAAGTTAGCCGAGATATGGGAGCCTACATTTAACCAAGTTTCCAGGTCTCTTATTGCTTGTGTTGCAAATTAGCCCAGGTGGTTCACAGACATTATTATTTTGGCAAGCACTCATGCAGGAAGTGCTATAGTCTCACGGATTCATGCGCTGAAATGTGTTGAAGTGCATGGATTGAGGTTAAGACTGATCTTATTTTTGGGATGTCAGCTAATAAGCCTGTCTGTATGTGTGCAGATGGGCTTAGTTCATCCACTGATCCTGGAGCCACCAGGCCATCCACTGACCCTGGAGCCACCGGGCCAATCACTGACCCTGGAGCCACCGGGCCATCCACTGACCCTGGAGCCGCGCCACCAGGCCATCCACTGACCCTGGAGCCACCGGGCCATCCACTGACCCTGGAGCCACCGGGCCATCCGCTGACCCTGGAGTCACCAGGTCATCCACTGACCCTGGAGTCACCGGGTCATCCACTGACCCTGGAGCCACCAGGTCATCCACTGATCCTGGAGTCACCAGGTCATCCACTGACCCTGGAGCCACCAGGTCATCCACTGACCCTGGAGCCACCAGGTCATCCACTGACCCTGGAGCCACCGGGCCATCCACTGACCCTGGAGCCACCGGGTCATCCACTGACCCTGGAGCCACCAGGTCATCCACTGACCCTGGAGCCACCAGGTCATTCACTGACCCTGGAGCCACCAGGTCATCCACTGACCCTGGAGCTACCAGGCCATCCACTGACCCTGGAGCCACGAGGTCATCCACTGACCCTGGAGCCACCAGGTCATCCACTGACCCTGGAGCCACCAGGTCATTCACTGACCCTGGAGCCAGGCCATCATTGGACCCTGGCTTGCTGGCAGGAGTTTCTTTGGTTCTCGTTCTGCTGATGCTTGCAGCAGCCTGCATTGTCACCCTCATTATCTGGTGGAGGTAAGACTTTGTCAAGTGCATGTTTAAGTACTTTTCAGAGTATTCCACACTCTATTTATGGTAGCTACTCCAGTGTATGGCTTTCCTCTAGCAGAAGAAAAGGAAAGGGCATGAAGGTCACTGCAGTGGAATTGCCTGAAATACCAGATACTGACAGCAAAGATACAGCTAAAGCTGTTGATAACATCTACTGTGAGCGAATTCCAAGTGAGTTAATGTATTGCATCACTTATCATGGGCATTCACATGAATTTGTTGTTCTGAGCAACTATACAAGTCCAGACACAAAAACAAATTACAGCTATATAATGTGCATCACAGAAAGAGATGCACCCAGAGCAAGAGCACATGGTGACATCATCATTATCACTGCAATAACGACGATGTCATCATGCACGCTTGTGCAAAATTACAGCCTATAGAAAGCATGTACTCATTGGCAGAGATTCAAGGCCTTATCAAGGTTTGAACTGACAGGTGTCCTCTCAGGGCTGCAAATGAGCAAACAAGAGCGGCAAGTGCTTGGCCATTGCAGTCTAGTACATTGCAGTATGGCAGTTGGCACTTGCAAGTGGGGTGTAATTAATTCTGATGACAAGTGTACCTGAGCAGTTTGTGAGTGCATTTATAGCTATAGTCTTTACAGTATGAATTAGCAGTGTTGTAAATTGCAGAATGTTTTCTCACTTTATGAGCAGTGTTGCAACCCACACAGCCTCCCCACCGACCATTGTGGATTACCAGCAGATGGCACTGTCTTTGGAAGGGGAGCAGGTCACCCTGACTGTGAAGGTTGCTGGCAGCCCCACCTGTTCACGTTCAGCCACAAGGTGACTCCGATATCGATCGATCTCTACCCGTGATCATGTACCAAAACTGTTTGTGTGCAAGTATGTGGCCGGAGCCTCACGGAACGTTTTGAGTGGCAGGGGATGTTTTCCAAAAAATTACCCGTGCGTAGACTGTACACATGGTGTGGTGTGGCTTCCTCAAAACACAATTAACCTTCAGTAAAGATTGTTGCTGACCCTTTTGCAGGTGGTGAGAGGCCCTATGACACTATCAGATCGTCTATGGCACTATCTTGTTCCCCCCAACAAGATCCCACCTACAGAACTACTGCTGGTTGGATGTGAAATCATCGAGGCACAGAATGAAACTGTGCTTCTTGACATAAATGATCTTAAAAAATTTGTATTTAAAACCTGCTTCAATTCGACAACCACCCCCAGTATTCTAGGAGAACACCAACTTGACGAGATGGTAAAAATGGTGAATGAACATGTCGACACCACTATCGGAATTTCTGAAGTGGAAGCTTCTAGCTATACAATACTCGGAATCTTGTGCGTATATTTTTCCAAGGTGTTGTCAAAGGAAAAAGGGCAATGTTTCAAGTACTCGAATCAGGTGGTGTGTGCACGGAACACACAACCTGGCCAAAATCCAAGCTCTGATTCCGCAGTAATGGTTGTAAAAGTGCCGGATGTGATCCGTACTGACTACCCCCGCCTAGTGGTCAACGAAATGGTGCCACATATCATTTATGAATGCAAGACCTCAGTTAATTGCAACACATATTCAGTTGACAGCAAAGCACTTGTGGAAGTTTTAGTTCAGGCTTATTATTGTGTCAACTTCTATTAACTAGAGGGTTTATTAATTTGTCTGACCGATTTGTACACTTGGCAGTACATGAAAGTCCTCAGGGCGGACTCTGGACGACTTCAGCTCATCCATTACAAAACTATAGTGCACTCCAAACCACTAACTATAGAAGAACTAAAGATTCACTTTAATTTTTTACTTGCAGTTTGAGTACCCCCCCTGAGGGTGAGGGGAAGTTATTATTTTTGCTTGTACCTAAAGACTCTTTTACTTAGAGTTTGAGGAATTGCTGTAATGGAAGTGCCATGTTTCAATTTCTGAGATTGCTAAGAATGAATGCTAGTAGAGTACTTATGCCAGTTACTCATGCCAGTATAATTTCTTGACCCCGAGGATGTTGTATTAGTAAGAGGGTTTCTACTTGTGCAGTAGAAGATTGGTAGTAGTGAAAAAGCCTGTTATCACACTAGTAAGTGCATGTGTAGTATGCGTTAGCTCAAGAACTTAGCTTAGATGAGTTCGGAGAGGTTCAAATACACCGAACCTCCTCGAATCACTGTGAAGAAGGGGGAAGCAGGGCTACAGGGAAGGTTCGAGTGAGTTCGGGGCGGTTCGACCACACCGAACCCCCTCGAACCACTGTGATGAAGGGGGAAGCAGGCCTTCAGGGCTGGTTCAAGTGAGTTCCGGGCGGTTCGACCTCACCGAACCTCCTCGAACCACATTGATGAAGCCTACAGGTCAGGTTTGAGTGAGTTTGGAGTGGTTCATCCATATTGAACCTCCTCGAACCACTGTGATGAAGGGGGAAGCAGGCCTACAGGGCAGGTTCGAGTGAGTTTGTGGCGGTTCGACCACACCGAACCACTGTGACAAAGGGGGAGGCAGGCCTACAGGAAAGGTTCGAGTAAATTCCGGGCGGTTCGACCCCACCGAACCTCCTCAAACCACTGTCACGAAGGGGGAAGCAGGCCTACAGGGAAGGTTTGAAGGAGTTCAAGGCGGTTCGACCTCACCGAACCTCCTTCAACCACTGGGACAAAGGGGGAGGCAGGCCAACAGGGAAGGTTCAAGTGAGTTCGGGGCGGTTCGACCACACCGAACCTTTTCGAACCATGGTGACGAAGGGGGAAGCAGGCCTGAAGGGCAGTTTAGAGTGAGTTCGGGGAGGTTCGACTGCACCGAACCTCCTCGAATCCCTGTGACAAAGGGGGAAGCAGGCCTACAGGGAAGGTTGGAGTGAGTTTGGTGCGGTTCGACTGCACCGAACATCCTCGAACCACTGATGTAGGGGGAAGCAGGCCTACAGGGAAGGTTCGAGTGAGTTTGGGGCGGTTCGACCTCACAGGGAAGGTTGGAGTGAGTTTGGTTCGGTTCGACCTCCCCGAACCTCCTCGAACCACTGTGATGAAGGGTGAAGCGGGCCTTAAGGGCAGTTTGGAGTGAGTTCGGGAAGGTTTGACTGCACCGAACATCCTTGTTCCACTGTGATGTAGGGGGAAGCAGGCCTACAGGGAAGGTTTGAGTGAGTTCGTGGCGGTTCGGCCTCACTGAACCACTGCAATGAAGGGGGAAGCAAGCCAACAGGGAAGGTTCGAGTGAGTTCGGGGAGGTTCAAATACACCGAACCTCCTTGAATCACTGTGACGAAGGGGGAAGCAGGCCTACAGGGAAGGATGGAGTGAGTTCGGGGCGGTTCGACAACATCGAACCTCCTCGAACCACTGTGATGAAAGGGGAAGCAGGCCTCAAGGGCAGTTTGGAGTGAGTTCGGGAAGGTTCGACTGCACCAAACATCCTCGATCCACTGTGATGTAGGGGGAAGAAGGCCTTCAGGGCTGGTTCGAGTGAGTTCCGACCGGTTCGACCTCACCGAACCTCCTCGAACCACATTGATGAAGCCTACAGGGCAGGTTCGAGTGAGTTTGGGGCGGTTCATACACACGGAACGTCCTCGAACCACTGTGATAAAGGGAGAAGCAGGCCTACAGGGCAGGTTCGAGTGAGCTCGTGGCAGTTCGACCACACCGAACCTCCTGGGACCACTGTGACGAAAGGGGAGGCAGGCCTACAGGGAAGGTTCGAGTAAGTTTGGGGTGGTTCGACTACACCGAACCTCTTCGAACCACAGTCATGAAGGGGGAAGCAGGCCTGCTGGGCAGGTTCGAGTGAGTACGGGGTGGTTCGACCACTCCTCGAACCACTCTCCTGCAGGTGAAGCAGGACTACAGGGCAGTTTTGAGTCAGTTTGGGGTGGTTCGACCACATCGAACCTCCTCAAACCACTGTGACGAAGGGGGAAGCTGGTCGGAAGGGCAGTTTGAAGTCAGTTCGGGGAGGTTCAACTGCACCGAACCTTCTCGAACCACTGTGATCGAACCTCCTCAAACCACTGTGATGAAGGGGGAAGCTGGTCGGAAGGGCAGTTTGGAGTCAGTTCGGGGAGGTTAAACTGCACCGAACCTTCTCGAACCACTGTGATGTAGGGGGAAGCAGGCCTACAGGGAAGGTTCGAGTGAGTTTTTCCATTTCAATGGAGCAAGTCTACAGCTGTGGGATAAATACAGGTAGTGCCCCCCCCTTTCATAAATCCTGTATCCGCCCCTGAGAAGGTAGCCATTTCCGTACGTCTTCAGTCAGGCTGGAAGTCCATCGTTGAAAGCAGCTACAGAGCCGTGAATTGCGCAGTAATGTATCTAGCTAGCTACACGTGTTCGTTACCGTAATTTATTCGCTTTCCGAATTTCTCAGTATTCGTAAATTTTCGTTATGTTGTAGTAGCTGAGGATTGTGATCGACCGAAGGCCCAAAAAGGGCTCCAGAACATCCTGCAAAAGTCCTATAGTATACAGTGCAGAGTGCAGTAAACAATGCAGTCACCGCTCATACCACAGTAAACTCGGCAATGCAGTCACCACGCATCATACCACTGGGCCTCACTGCCATGGTACTCTGCAGCTACTGGATGGTACTAGCTGGAGGACAGACTTGCTCTCTCTCAGGTAACTTGTTACTTCATGTTTCCTGTAGTGGCAACCGCCTCTACATAGCTAATTATCGGCACAACCTCAAAACATGCATACTCTCGGTTAATGTTGTGGGTCATATTTATTCCATGCATGCGCAGCTGTTCAATCCATTTTTGGACCTTGTTCTACTTGCTTTTTCATATGAGCACGAAAGTGTTTCCACCATTCAATTTTTATGACTCAACAACTAGCTACGTGCATTCACCATCATGCGTGTGTAGAGTGTCTTAATTTTCACTTCATAGCTACTATTACAGTGAGTGTAGGGAGTGAGGATGTTGCAGACCTATCTGATTTTATACTGCAACCCATTCTCCATCATGCATGCAGCTGCTGACTTTTCACTGCATACTCTTACTGTGAGTGCTGTGAGTGTGGATGGCTCAACTCCTGGTGCTAAAGTGACCTGGAGCACAACAGCACCACCTGGGTGTGTGGCATCTGTCAGGGTGGATTTCAGAACTAGTAACCAGAGTAAAGGGAGTGTAGTGAGATCCTACACAACTACCAATACATCAGAGACTGAGGTCATTCAGACTGGTCTCCAGTGCAATACAACCTACTACATCAGAGTGGAGGTTACTGTAGTAGCCTCACTTAGTACAGTGGAGAACAACCAAGTACAAGTGCTAGCGCTTGTTGGAGGTAAAGTTAAAGTCATCTGACTCATGGTACTTTTCAATTGTTCTGTGTATGTAAATAATTGCTACGGCAACTTTTACTGTTGTGCATGACATTTCACAGATATACCAGCCCCAGTCATAGTGAGAGCTGAAGTCACTGCAGACAACACAAGTATCAGAGTGTTGTGGGAGTGGTCAGGTCAGGGTCTGCTCATGTGTCTTGACAGTGTTGGAGTTGACTACCAACCTGAGGGAGGCTCTCTGATGACGTACACAGTGGACAGTGCAACAGCAACCAGTGCCACCTTGTCCAACCTCCCGTGCAACACACAGTATACCATCAGTGTTCATGCCAGGGGCAGTAGGACTCGTACAAAGAGTCTCACCAGAGTGGTGTCTCTACCAGCAAGAGGTATTTTGTTAGGCACTTCCTTTAGCAACATAGTATGCGCTTCACTCTATACCCCTCCAGCCCCTCCCACTCCCACTGAGGTCACTGTTCAGGTCATGAATGCCAGGGTAGCATGGCAGTGGACTAGTTCAGGCCCAGCTCCCAGCTGCTTCAACATCACCCGTGTGACCTACCATCCTGAGGGAGGTGGTGAGTCCTCCCTGCAGCTCAGGGACCCAGCAGCAACTGAGATCATCCTCACTGACCTCCAGTCCAACACATGCTACACCATCACTGTGGTGGCCACTGCTGGAGAGCACAGGAGGGAGAGTGTTACAATTGCATTACTACTTCCACTAGTGCTACAAGGTACAGCCATAATATGTGCATGTATACACAGATTCTGATATCCTGCTATTGTGGTGTTGATAGTATAGCGTACAAGGTAAGGTGGCACCGGCCGGAATTTGCCTGCACACTGTTGAATCCTAGAAGCCTGTTAAGGTAGGAAGCATGGGTACAGCGATCTCCGAAACCAAGTTGATGGATAAATGGACAGCATCAAAGCGTACTACTGCTCCCTCTGCTTCTTCAGCAGCCCCCACAAACATTCCTGCTCACTCCACCTAGCTATTCACACTCAGATAGCCCATCGCTACTTTCAATAAGCTAGAATAGCTCCTTTCCTTTTTTTTTTGTCTCGGCACCGAAGTGCCAAGACACAGTGCTGGATGCGTAGGTACGTACGTACGTACGTGGTACGTACGTCGCTTTTCACAATCCGCCCGCGCTAGTGCTGCTCTACACTCTTAATAGGGTGTCAAACGTATTTATAGCCTGCAAGTAGATCGTCAAAAGTGATTATGGGTTTGCTAGCTAACTAAGATAAGTGCTGAAAAAATTGGCCAAGGTGTTGTCTATGAATTAAAACGGCCCACCTGGCAGACTAAACATCAAGCCCAGACATGACCATACTGCTTTCACCCTTTGGGTGAACATTCCCACCTCACCCTGACCCACCCCTTGCTCATACAGAACCTCCAAGGATATTGACACTCACTTAAAGTCTCATAGCTAACAGGATAAAGGGTTAAACAGCTGCCATATCCTCTGCATGATTCTAGCTGATACCAAGTCGTGCCGAGATACATCAAGTCTTTTAAAGATTTACTTGTTAGTGTTCAATTCAAAGTACCGCACGGCCACATCAGAGTACCGATTTGAAACTTGAAAGGGCCGCTAGCCACATCAAAGAGAGAAGCCCCCCTTGTTTATTCCGGTTGCTGCCATGGGAAAACGTAAACAGATTAATAGCTCTCAATAACTGTACGCGAGTGACGTCATCTCATTAATTATTCATGAGAAACATTACGCAATTTTGCCGATGTCATGCTTCCTACCTTAATTGTCTTAATAAAAGTCACATGGTCTCTATCACTGCAGGTCCACAGGATCTCTCAGCGGTTGTGCTGTCTCCTACCTCAGTGTATTTGACATGGGTGGCTCCCTGTGACACACAGCAGTACCATATATACTACAAGGGGACATGTGGGACCTATGTTCATGAGGGCAGTTTGAATACCAGTCGTACTGAATACACACTTGATGACCTCCAAGAAGGCATCAACTACACTTTCACTGTCAACCAGACTGGGTTTGGAGAAGGTAGAGTGCTCTCAACTGGTCCAGTGTATGCAATGACCTCCACAGCAGGTATGTACATAGGATGATGGCAGTGTTAACTCGTTGGCTAGGTAAGCTAGCTGTATATTGCTGTATGATGCTCCTCTTGAGTACGTTCTGAATCTTATAAGACTTTTCATGTAAACACAGGAGCTCCACAGTCGGTGATGGTCAGTCCTGTGAACTCTACCACCGTGACTGTCTCCTGGAGTGAGGTTCAGTGCTTCAATGCAAGTGGAGCAGTCACCCACTACCTTGTGCAGTATCATTCCATGTGTGGTGGTGCTGTGCAGAATGTAACAACTGATGGTACAGCTCAAACTGTTTCAGGCCTGACTCCAAACATTACTGTGTACACATTCCGAGTGGCAGCTGTTGGTACTAATGGGGTGACCGGACCATTCAGCAATCCTGCCAATACATCTGCAGCTGGTAAATACTAGAACTAAACTGAAAATCATACAAACAGTTATGAATGATATGTTTGACTGCAGGAACAACGCCCATTTCTCCAGAAGGCTCAGGTAATAATTGACTCTGGACCACAACACTATAAACTCAGGAAGACACTCTTTCTGTGCAAGTGCAGATGAACCCAGTTCATCGACTGGCCCTGGAGCCACTGACCCTGGACTGCTGGCAGGAGTTGCTGTGCTTGTGATTGTGCTGGTGCTTGTAGCTGTCTGTATTGTGGTAGTACTCCTTATTCTGTGGAGGTAAGACCTTGATCTGTACCTTTGTCAACATGAGGTGGTTTCCATGCAACTACACTTGTGTACTTGTTTCCTTATAAGTACATGTTCTACATTTCAAAAAGTAGTCCAGACTCTGTGGTATTCCCATATATGGCTTTCCTCTAGCAGAAGAAAAGGAAAGGGCATGAAGGTCACTGCAGTGGAATTGACTGACTTAGCAGATACTGACAGCAAAGAGGAACAGGATGCAGCTACAGCTGTTGACAACATCTGCTATGAAAGAGTTCCTGGTAAGTTAAACATTATTGCATCAGCCTGCAATCAGGTATCGCATGTCTTCGTAAATAAGGGCTATGAAGGAAGAGATTTGCGCCATTCCCAGGCCCCCACCCTGCAAGTACTTGGTGGAGTGAACATAATATATGACGCAAAAATGGCAAATCACAGCTTATTGCAAATTGTCGACTCCAGTGGCAGAGATTGAAGGCCTTTCTGAAGTTCAGCCACATTTACAGTAGCACATAGACTACCGTAATACATTTCACCTGCAATGAGTGGCCTTTGCAGTTCATGCCCAAAGCCCATGCAGTCACTAGAAGAGAGTTTGCATGTATGTGCGCAAAGTCTTTGCAGTCCGTTACTTTGTTTACACTGGGAGTGTAATTACAACCACTTTACAATGAATTGTGTTGTGTACCACTCAACCCTAAGTGCTTTATAGCCCAAATAATGGTTACTCACTTTATGAGCCGTGTTGCAATAACTGCATTACCAACACACCCACGCATGCAGCCTCCCCACCGACCATTGCGGATTACCAGCAGAAGGTGCTGTCTTTGGAGGGGGAGCAGGTTACCCTGACAGTGAAGGTTGCTGGCAGCCCCACCCCCACTATCACATGGCTCTTCAATGGGAAGAAGGTGAAGGATGACTACTCCACTGAGGTGGGGAAGGATGGATCACTGAAACTCACGTGTGTGGAGCTGAAGCATGCTGGCACCTACACCTTCAGTGTCAGCAACAGTGTGGGCAGTGTGGAGGGGTGCACCAAACTGGTCGTCCACACTGAGGATGAGGACTGTACCAGTGCACCCAAAGTCGAGAGCAACCCAGTTTCCAAGGAAACGTTTGGGGAGTATGTTTCCAGCCTTCATGCACACAACAATGGCGGCTTTATTGCACAGTATCAGGTAATAAACTTTATAGCACTTCCACACTGTGGACCAGTTGTATAAAGGCATGGCTAAGAATGAGTATATACCAATTGCTCATGTTGCTATGGTGATTTTGATAGTCCAAATCTGATATCCTGACCCATATGGTTAATTGTGTCAATCTTTTGGTTCATAAATATAAATTCTATGGTTTGTACGTAAAAGTACCATAGAACTTAATACTCAAGTACGAGGCAAATTTCTAAGGGCTAAAAGTCCCACTCAGTTTGGCTATCAAAATTGCCATAATGAATTGGCTTCACCATACCTCACCCACACCTCACCCACACCTTAATGAAACTGAAGTACATGTATGCATGACACATTACACCAGTGAATTGTCTTCTTTAGACCTTGCCCTCTGGGGAAGAAGGCCATCAGGTGACCATAGGCAAAGTCTCAGCAAACAGGCTCCTGAATCGATTCAGAAACATCACAGCTTGTGAGTTGAGTCTGATGTGTTAAGAAACGATTGTGGTTTCTCGTTTTCTGTGACAAAATTAATGATGATTTCGTTTTCCCTTTAGATGATGATCATCGTGTTGTTCTGGAACCCATCTCTGGAAGAGTGAATTGTGAACATGAATACATCAACGCCTCCTACATAGATGTAAGACCTTCCACACAACATACAGAGTGTATGTATCACTGGTATGGTACTACATCTGACACACAGGGCTATTCTCAGCACAGGAAGTACATTGCCAGCCAAGGTCAGCTAGAAATCAATCATTGGATCCCTTCTTAGTGGTATGCATTGACACAAACCGTTGCAGGTCCCCTCCCAAACACTGTCACTGACTTCTGGTGGCTGGTGTGGCAGGAGAGGATCCATGTAGTTGCCATGGTAACCAATGTTGAGGAAGGGGGGCAGCAGAAGTGCGAGCAGTACTGGCCCAGCCAAGGGACCAAGGAGTACGGTCCATTCAAAGTCACCCTCACAGAGCAGCAGGTGTTTGCAGACTACACCATCCGACAGCTGCTTGTTGCTGTGAGTTGTTGTGGTGGCTAACTTTATTGAGTGGGTGTCCTCATGTAACTTATATCTAAGGTAGTGTGACTGCAAGATTACTTTTAGTTCTTGTCAGCAGCTAGTCCACTTGCGTAACTTATGTACTAGCCACACCTGCATTGTCTACTCCCACAGTGTGACCAGGGTGGGAGGACTCCACTGAAGGTGACCCAGTTCCACTTTACTTCCTGGCCAGACCACGGTGTTCCAGAGTATGCTGGGCCAACCCTCAACTACCTCCGTCGGGTGAAGGCCCAGGTGAAACCCTCCAGAGGATCCATACTGGTTCACTGCAGGTCAGATAGAAATCGTTAAATTTATGTTGGGCGAGTCCAAGAGATAAATGATGTCATCATCTTTCTCCCTGCAGTGCTGGTGTTGGGAGGACTGGCACACTGATTGCCATTGACACAGCTCTGGAGCAGGCTGCCCAGGAGGGTGTGGTGGACATCCCAGCCACTGTCACCAAGATGAGGAGGCAGCGCATGAAGATGGTCCAATCCCCAGTGAGAGAGAACTATATGTAGCTATGACTGTGCAGTTCACTTGGAATACTGTATGTAGTAGCTATGGTACTAAGATAGTATCGGCAGCGGTTTGCACAATTCTCATGTGCATACTATAAGCGTGTGTTACTGTATGAGAGCTCTTCTGCGCATGAGTATTAATTATTCTCTCCCTCTGTGATCCAGGAGCAGTATGTGTTCATCCATGATGCTGTTCTGGAGTCCCTCACCTGTGGGGATACCCAGATCCCAGCCTCGGGACTGGTGGGTGCCATTGAGAAGCTGAAGCAGAGAGACAGCGAAACTGGGAGGACAGGATTCGAGACCCAGTTCCATGTATGTGATATACTCACTTCAAACGATGTGTTTACCTCAACATGTGGAGACACACATCTGTGTGTAGCTGTCCCCAAAAAGGATATTGCCTTGAGTCATACTTAATGACGATGTATACTTTCAACATTGGTTCAGTGTGTTTAGATAACCTCTATTTAAGCACAAATTGGGAACACAGCTAGCTACAATGAGATACTTTAACATTTTCAGGACGGCTACTGTGCACTGGTTTTGAGTGCACATGCACAATCATCTGTTGTTTGTGCCGAATGCTTGTACACAGGATGCATCATTGCAAAATTGTTTTAACTTCAGCACGTACGTTGCAGTGGCATAACGTCATGGCGAGGGCCCATATGTGTGTCTAAGTTATATCAAGTGGGTGATTTACTCAAGGTACCACCAAGTCCAGTATACTGGAAGCTACTAGTGATACCATAAACAGTAATGCATGAGAGCTTTGCAGGTTAACTGGACTTGTAACAGTGTAAACGTTGTGTCAATCAGCAAGGTCAGTTTGGGGTCAGTGCAAAACCTGGACTCTGGACTCTGGACTGGACCGTGGACTGGACTCTGGACTGGATTTTGGACTGGATATTGGACTCAATCATTCATGGCCCAGAAGGCATACAGAAGACCAAGCTGGTCCACAACAAATACAACACACACACATGATCAGTTGGTTCAAGCTCAACAGCTAGCACGCTCTGTTCCACTTCCATCAATTGCAAGTGACCAGGGTTCCGATGTTGTCTGATATCCGTAGAAATAATCCGTAGGATAGAGCCCATCGTCAGCAGAGAACTTAACACACAATGTCGTCATCACAGGCACGAAATCAGTCTTGTAGCTCACTCAGACAGCAAACTGTATAACATTCGACAGCACACGCTCTATAATTCTGCCAGGAACGACCAGATTCCCGATATTTGCCCCAGCAGAAATAATCCTGTAGGATAGAGCCCCAGCCTCAACCAGCAGATCTCAGGGGAGCTACTCCACGTCGTCCCCACTTAAGTTCCCATAGGCATCCACTGAGACAGAGATATAGCGACCTCTGACATGCCTTCTGGGCCATGCGCGTACGAAGTCAAGTCCAATATCCAGTCCAAAATCCAGTCCAAAATGCAGTCCAGAGTCCAGTCCACGGTCCAGTCCAGAGTCCAGAGTCCAGGTTTTGCACCAACCCGTCAGTTTGCACCACTGGAGATGCTTGTATACTTTTGTACTCACGCTTGGTCAGTAGGGAGACTCCCAGCAAGCCACAATATGGTTTGTACCTGACCTGGACTTGTGACTGTGTAAATGATTTCTCAATCTGCAACTGTATACTGTGTGCAGTGAACAAACAGTAGCTACCCTGGCTTGGTCAGTAGGGAGACACCCAGCAAGCCACAATGGGTGCTTCCTACTTCACCAGAACTTGTGACTGTGCAAATGTGTCACTGTGTACATGTATTATGGGTGTTCCAGTATCCACACAAGGGTTAAAATGACTGCAGTGTTGGTAATACTGATACCAAGTATTAAGGTAGTAAACATGGGTACCGCGATCTCCGAAACCAAGTTGATGGATAAATGGGCAGCATCAAAGCGTACACAAGTTTCAGCAATACTTTGCATCAAACTGCTCCCTCTGCTTGAAAATGCCCTAAAACTCAATTTTAAGGCCCTCTACGAAACTGAAAATTTGGACCCTCTCCAAGGCCCCACCCACACTCTGACCCCATCATCAATACACACACAAAACAGGCCCAAAAACTACGGATGGATTTACCACCTGCTCTCCTCACTTGCAGGCTACAGCCCAAAACTCACTGCCACCCTCAAAAACAGAGGTTTGGCTACCCTAGGCTTTCAAAAAAAATTCCACGCACACCAACTAAAACCGACTCAAGCCAAGGCCAGTTTCCAAAAGGTCAACCTACCCCCTGCAAAACTAGGGATGCTTTTCCACGTTCACCTCTCGGTTACAGAGTTTTGGCCACACATCTACTCCCTCTGAGTGTTCAAACAAATCTTCAAGGTACCGCACGGCCACATCAGAGTACCGATTTGAAACTTGAAAGGGCCGCTAGCCGCATCAAAGAGAGAAGCCCCCCTTGTTTATTCCGGTTGCCGCCATGGGAAAACGTAAACAGATGAATAACTCTAAATAACCGTATGCGAGTGACGTCATCTCATTAATTATTCATGAGCAAAATTGCGCGATTTCGCCGATGCCGTGCTTCCTACCTTAAGTGTGTGCAAGGAGTCCATGCATGCATGCCCCCAGTGTCATGTCCCTTAGAAGGATGGTGATTAACCAGCTTGTATGTATGGCATAATGTACATGTAGCTGATGTATTGCTACATGTGGTGGTCCAAGTGAGCATGGCAGCCAACAATGAGACAAATATCCAAACAGCTCCACTAGCAAGGTGAAGTTCTGCACAAAACAGGAAGATAATCCTGAAGGTGTAATCAGAATGGTTGTGTGACTTCCGAGAGTCTACCATCCACACAGCTAGCTGTCATGCCACAGCTGCTGGCAAGCTGCAAACCCCACCAGATACCCTCCCCTTCAGTGATGGTTGTCTCCTCTTTAATTTCTCCGTCTGACCAGACAAAATAGAGTTGGGCTGTGGCGGGGAGCTGGTGCCCCCGGTCTTGTATGGTGGATGGGATATACTGTAGCTAGAAAATGGACATCATGCAACTGCCACGTGGCATTTTGTTGGTGGTTGTTGTGGCTTGAAAGGTCTGAGAGCTGGGCTCTCCCTAGCTCTAGATGGCATTGAAAGCAGCCTGTTTATTTCTGATGGTATGGTGACTAATAGTGAACTTTGACTGGACTAATAGTGTACTTTGTAAGTTCTCTTTTCTGGGTTGTTTTGATAACTACATTCCTGGTTGCTAATAATGAGTTAAATTGGATTGGTGGAATTCCAAGAATAGGATCTACCATTGCGTTAGTACTCAAACATTTACTACATGACTATTTATTCCCATCTACATGTACCAACAGGTTCTCAGTCTTGTGACTCCTAAACCTACTGAGGTCATCAGAACCTCTGCCTTCCGCTTCCCTGATGTAAACAGGAGCACGGACTTCCTGCCATGTGAGACAAAATGTGATGACAGAATCTGTAGACTCTGAGAATCTCCTCTTTGTTTGTTTTTGAACATGTAGCGGACATCTGGAGGGTTGTACTGAAGGGAGAGATTAAAGACTACATCCACGCCAGCTTTGCACATGTGAGCGCATGATCTGCATTGAATGGCTGTGAACAGTATACGTATGCACGTATATCATTCAAGAGCTGACAGTTACATGATACACAATTTGTTTAATTTCAAGGCGGTCAAATCTCTTTCATCATTGTGTAAGCAATGCTCTAAGGTAATCAGGGAATTACAGTATTTATAATTATGCTGCACCCTTCCCCAAGGAGGAAAGAAAGCCTTTCCCATATGTAGCTGTAGTTGGGCGAGCGTGAGCGAGCCCCACACTAGTCGTAGTCTGCGTGCGGCGCTATATGGCGCTGTACTACGTATAATTATGTACGTCGATCTGTCTCCCCTACCGTAAATCCGGCGCGTGTAATATAACGTACGAAACATTGCATTCAAGTTCCGGACGTCATACCGTAAATCTCCGCCGTGCGCGAGAGTCTGCCATCGACCGAGACTATGGCGACGATAAAGGCACCGACCGATCGTGACCTACCTCCCTCCAGTGGTGACAGCAAAGACGAACACCGCTGGTTGACCTCAGAGCTGTAGCTACGTGTACGTGTCCTGCAGAGCACATGGTGTGTAGTTTGGTTCCCCGGAAATGAAACGCAGATAGAAGGATCTGGGAGCCAAACTACATGGTGTGCTGGACCAGTGTGCAGCATGCATAGCTATGGCTTTTCTGTCTAATTCCTGCCATATCCATATCGCCACTAGACTTGCATGCTTCAGCTAGCCTCACTCTGTGTTGTGCATATGTGACAGTGTACTTTTGGTGTGATATTCTGTGACCTGAGCTGTTCTCATGTACGGTCACATTCTGATGTACGTAGCTAGTACAACTGTTCCACATAGCTAGTTTCACACAGTCATGTACTCGCTCACGCTCACCCCACAATGTCACACATTCCACTAGTTATTTGTGATGATCTAATTGCTGGAGTAATGGGTTTGAATGTCACCTGCATGGATCCACGTCTCCACTCTTGTACACTTACACAGGGCTACAAGCAGTACAAAGGATTCATCATCACTCAGGCTCCGATGAAGATCACATGCCGAGACTTCTGGAAGATGATCTATGAGAGGGAGTGTGGGGTGGTCGTGATGCTGTCAGACCTGGTGGAGAATGGAAGGGTAGGATACAGCCCTACTGACTAAACTATAATGGTTGTTCCACATGAATACCCAACAAACTATTTCCATGCAATCTCGGGTGCAAATTCTATGACACCAAGCTGAAGGAGTTAGGACTATACCTTGGCCACTACTTGTGGAACCCTTGTCAGCGTGCTCCACAAGAGAGCTCGTGCCTTCTATTGCTATGATATGGTGCTGTAAAGTTTGAGGCCATCTTCCCTGCAGGAGGTGTGTCACCAGTACTGGCCCACTGGTGACACCAAGGGGGTGCAGAAGTTTGGGGAGTTCAATGTCTCTGTCCTCCAAGCCACTCAGCAGGACGGCTTCATACAGCGCATACTCAGTGTCACCAACCCCAAGGTAAGGGATATGCAGATTTGTCTGCAGCTGCACTATTAATCACTTGTGGCTTTGAGTATCATTGGAAGTCAAGTTGGTTAATTCACATGATGTATAACTTCGAATTTTGGAAGGGTTAGATTTGGGATTGTGTAGTGTAATGTGCACAATGCGTATTCTACTAGACTTTGCCCACATGCAAAATATACTGTAAGTGATCTGTGCAAGCAAGAACAAAGGTCTAACACCGTGAATAGCTGCAATGCACTTACACTCCGAAGCGTAGGCCCTGCTCACTTACCTCCCTCCCACATTCTTGCAGTCTGGTCAGGTGCACAAGGTGACCCAGTTCCAGATGTCGTGCTGGACCCCTGAGGGTCTATGCACCTCCCCCCGTGCCATCATTGACATCATTGAGCAGGTGCTGGTGATACAGAGGAGGACCGGAAACAGACCCATTGTGGTCCACGGCAGGTGAGGCTTCCTGCTAGCCAGGATTGTGTTTCCACCTTTTGTGTTGCAGTTCATGGTCGCTCTTGCATTGCCCCAAACTAGCAGTTACACTGTCATCATAATGAACTATTCTGAGAACAGAGAAGTTAATTATTATCACTGTACCACAGCTGCTCAGTTTTGTATGTGCAGAAGCATGGCATATACCGTGGGTATAGTCATCAAACACATGCACTTATACCACATGCAGTGATACCGTGAGTCGGTGTGGGGTGTTCTGTTCTCTGATCAATGCCACTGAATGCTGCAAGACGGAGGGCATTGTGGATGTGTTCCAGGTGGTGAAGGCACTCCGCATCCAGAAACCAGGCAGTGTACTCACTGTGGTAAGCTTGAATAATAATTTATCTGCTTTGACATGCTACAGAAGCTAGCCCAAAAGAGCACGGTTAGCTACTTCAACTTCATCCACAGTTCGTGTTCATTTTCATTACAGTCTATAGCACTCTTTCATTGCAGCTTTGAGCAGAACTTTTCAAGTAGCTTGCCATGTTCTGCAAGAAGAGTTTCTGCCTGTCCTGCTTACACCAAATAGCTCAAGGTTCATGGTTAATTTGTTGCCAAGCCCAAACAGAGGATGCAGCATACCACTAGCCTCATTCCCAGGCCTGTCATGCTAAAAGTGGCCCTAGTCAAAACTGGCCCCCCGGGTCCATTTTTGGCAACCAAAAGTGGCCCACCAGGTCCACTTTTGGCTGCCAAAAGTGGACCCCTGGTGTCAAAAAGAGGCCCCCCCCCCCCCCCCCCCCCCCCCAGTCCACTTTTGGCAACCAAAAGTGGACCTGGTGGGCCACTTTTGGTTGCCAAAAGTGGACTGGGGGGGGGGGGGGGGGGGGGGGGGGCAGTCTTGGCTGCCAAAAAGTGGACCCAAGATTAACATTATCCAATATACAGTTTACAGTCATGATATTTACAGTCTATGAAGATTAAAACATTATCCAATAGTATAGTGCTGAATATAGTAATCAATAGTACAGTTTACAGTCTATGAACAAGTGATACAATTCCACTTAGAAAGCCTAGCTGCAGTGTCTACAGTTACACAAAAATCTACATGAAACCAATCTTTGCAACTCGAACACTGGATCATCTCACTTCCAGACAGTTCCGGCATCCGACACGTGCAATACACTGGTATAGTCTTCGTTGTCTTCACTTGCTTCTTGTTCCGCCTGTTACGGTCAACAGGGAACATGGCTATGTGGCCCTTCTCGAAGCAGTTCATCAGGTGGCGGCGCATGGCCCTCTGGTTGAAGTGAAACTTGCCGGGCTGGTGGCCGAAGCAAAGTGATGTGGCAAATGCGATGGCGAATAGCCCACAGTCACAGCCACCTGCCTGCATCTGTACATCCATAAATGTGACTGTTATCTCACGCTGCTTTGTGGCTAGAATTGCAGCTATTTGTCGCTTCGACGCAGGGGAAAGTGAGCAGTATAGGCTGTCATATATTTGGACTTGTGGGTGTTTACAACCAATCGTGGAGATCGTAACCCAGTGACCACTCCCATCATGAAGTACTTGAATGAACTCGTCTGGTTGAATCGCAAACATCATACACAATCCGGCATTTGTGTTCTGGAACCCTGTGTCGAACTGGTCAGCAAGCATTGTTTGAGCTGCATTCATGATGTCATCTGTGAGCCACTCATTGGTTTCCAGGATTGCTTTGTCCTCCATATTGAGTGTAAACAGGCCATTGTTTACCCATGGCTGAGGAGGACTAGGTTTACTGGTTCCACCAGTACCAGTGAAGTGATAGTTATCTACTGTGACCACTGTCTTTTCACTGGATTTTCCTTCCCTCAAATGTGACTGTCGCCATTTAAACAGCAGATTTTGAGCGGCATTATTTTGCTGTGGCTGCTTCTTCCGAGGTGAGCTAGCTGCTGATGGTGAGGGAAAGGATCCATGAGGTAAAGGTGGCAGTGTATCAGGGTGTTGGGGTTGATGCTGCTGGGAGGTTTCCTTTGTTGTTTGTTGTGTAGGTGAAGAATGTTTCGGCGGTTGGTCAGGGCACTTAGTGTATGTCGTATTCAACTCTGGGTGGTCGTCTAGAGTGTCATCTTCTGTTGGAGAGGTGTGGGGCTTTTTGGATGGGGGCTTGAAGTCTTGGGATGAAGACTTGGGCTCCAACGGTCGCTTCAGTGAGCTAAGGGGAGGCATTGCAGGTGGTAGTGGTGGAATTGAATCATTGTGAGAAGCTCCCTCCTCATTTTCACAGCTCTGGTTGCGGTTGGCTGAGAGGGAATCTCCCTCCTCACTTGTGAAGCTACTTGTGGGACTCTGAGGAGGGGTTTGGTATGGCTTAAGATGAGCCCCATTAACTCGCTCAACAACCACTGTGGGGTTTTCCACCAACTTGAGGGCATACAGACCTTTACCAACGTTGTTTGTGATGATGTATGGCCCGACAAATCTCGTGTCCATCTTGCCCCCTTTACGCTTCTTACGGCGGAAGTCCTTCTTGAGCACCTTCGCACCAACCTTGTAAGCAGCTGGGTTGGCGTGTTTTCGATCATAATACTCCTTCTGCTTCTCCTGAGCTTGCTTGATGTTAGCTTTCACTTGCTGAAGAACTTCCTGTCGCTGGGATGCCATTGCCTCAACTTGCGATGCAGAAAGCTCTCCGGCTTCTATGCAATTCTGGAGCCGATCTTCAGGGGGGTTAGTTGCCATGTCAATGTCGATTGGCATGGTTGGTTTGCGTCCAAACATGACTTCAAAGGGCGAGAAGTGTGTGGACTCCTGGACTGATGTATTGTACGCATATACACAAGTATCCAAGTACTCGTCCCACTCTTCCCTTTTGTCTGTTGCGTACTTCACCAGCATATTTTGCATGGTTTGGTTGTACCTTTCATCAAGACCATTAGCCTGTGCAAAAAATTGGTGTAATACAAACCCAATTATTAATTTGTTCTCCAGCAGTAATCATTGACCCGTTTCTATGCTGCAGTGGTTAGCCGATACTTGATCCCAAGGAAGTATGTAGCTAGCCCAATTGCTGTAAACTATATAGCTAGTCAATACTGTTGTGTGTATGTTACCTGCGGGTGGTATGCAGTGGTCAGTCGGTGCTTTATCCCGAGACTCTTCATCAGCTCTTCGTTCAGCTGGTTGCGGAACTCCGTCCCTTGATCCGTTGTCAACACTTGTGGCAATCCCATGCGCATGAAGATCTGCAGAAACACAGTATCATTCTTGAAGTACAAGTAACAGCGTGCAAAACAGCACAGCCACAGACAATTACATTTACAAGACGTACCTTGAAAAGAGATTCAGCTACCCCTTGTGCACATTTCGATGGTAGAGCAACTGCTTCAACCCACTTAGAGAAGTAGTCACTTAACGTCAGGATGTAACGATTTCCATTGCATGACGGTGGGGTGATGGGCCCAGTCGATTCCAATGTGGTACCATGTGGACTTCACCGGTATAGGATGGAGCTCTGGCATTGTGGAAGTGATCTTCTTATTCATCCTCTGGCAAGCATCACAGCGTGATATCTGCAGAGTAACAAATTTTGGGTAGAATCAAAACGGAGTGCACGTGCAGCTACAATTGACGTATCATGATTCCAATATCTTGTTCTTGGAAAGGATAGCAGTGCACTTACCATTTCCTTCACATCCTTCACCACACCATTCCACACAAATCGCTCTGATATGCGGGTGATGGTACGCTTGATGCCCATGTGTCCAGCAGTTGGATCAGTGTGACAAGCACGAAGTATCTTCAACTGCTCTTCACGGCTCTGGATGTATCGCAACTCTATCACCTACAGGAAATGATGATCTCTAATTAGAATGCCTGACTGGCAAATAATTTATAGCTATCACACAGTCAATGCTTGAGTGCTCCCAGACCTAAATGGTTCATACCTTGCCTTTCCTCTTCTTCTTGAAGAACAGTTCTCCGTCGCGCACAACAAACTTTCCAGCCTTCTTTCGTATACTCCGCTTCCGAAAGTCGGCACAGCCATGTGGATAGCGGCGCTCTGTGAGGTAGATGTACGCCTCTTGGACGAGATCTCCACCGCCTTCAACCTCTCCGCCGTCGCTTACGGACTGATCTGACACTTCCATCTCGATTTCTGCGCGCAACACTCATTGTAGATGTCCTTTTCGCACGTTAGTTTTATACGCTACAGGTGGGTCCACTTTTGGTACGCACGGACCGTTTATTGCATTCCAAGTTGACCCGGGGGGGCCACCTTTGGCGGCAATAATTGGACCCCCAGGCCAATTTTTTCCTAGGTCCAATTTTTTCGTGACAGGCCCCATCCGAAAATCAGCCTGGGAACGAGGCTAGCATACCACAGCCAACATTGTCAATAGTGGCCACTGATCACTTGCATGCTGATTACCTTGCAATGGAAGGGTAGTACTAAAACCCGGAACGGAACGGAACGGAACGGAATGAACGGAACGAACGGAACTTCGTCGCTGAGACCAAGGTAAGACCTTTTTCTGACTAGCGCTGCACGGGCGGCACTGTAAAGTACATGGAGTACCGTTCACCGTTCAGCAGGCATATCTACTGTACTACGTAAGTCTCACCGGCCAGACTACCCGTACTAACTGCCTAGCCTAACCCTGAATGCTACTGGCAGAAAGGAAGTCGTACCTTGGTTTCACTACGCTGGGACACCGAGCTCTGAGCCTCTGGCTGACTCGTGCGCATTACTGTACACGGTACAGTGCATACTAGCCTCGTACCCGGGCGGGGCCTGGGTACGAGGCTAAGTGCATACGATATACGCCGTGTGCTAACCTTTGAGGATTCGTTTTCGGTACCGCCCGTGCAGCGCTAGACAGAAAAATGGTTTTACTTGGTCTCAGCAACGAAAAATGGCTGTTCCGTTCGTTCCGTTCCGGGTTTTAGTACTACCCGCAATGGAAGAGTGCTGGTTATGGTGTAGATAAAGTGAAGTAGAGTTTACCCTCCATAATCAGTTTCATTCACCATGGCATTGATCATACAAGGCTCTCTCTCAATGAAATGAGTGACTTGAGTTTGATCATCTGACGGTGTTCTTGATGGTACATTTCCTGATCTCTGTCTTTTCCCTGCAGGAGCAATATCGCTTCATATTTGATCTGATGCTGCTGTTTCTTGATTCATTCAGCATTTACTCCAATTTAAGTAACATATCCAAAACCGCTGTTCATTAACTTTGTAAACTGTAATTCAGCTACACTGTGCATCACCCATCTAGCAATGTATACCCGTAAAGGCATGCTAATTGCCAGGATTCACCTCGAGATTTCACAGTTACTGATATGACCAAGTTCTGGTGGCTGACAAGATTCCAGAGTTGCTTCAGTTCTTGCTCCCAGAAGCTGTTCCTTGTAGGCGGAACGGATGTACCCTCTCTTTGCTGGACTATCACTACGATCACGCATGATGACATCCTTGTCATCGTCCTCCGCCGCTATGATGATGATTTCAAGAGGGTAGTGGCCTGTATGGGCATGTCAGTGAGATGAAGCATGAACTACAGTTAGCTACATACATGACTGTACATACTGTTATTATCCATGCTATGATGAGGGTTGCCATGGGTACTGAACTGGACCGCACCATTATGGTACAGTAACCTTGCAGCCTCAATCCCAAGCCACTGCATGATGACGACACAAGTATATAACAGGGTGATGTCGGGGCATGATGTTGTGTCCTGACACTGTGGTAGGGTTTTATACCGATCAGTGAAAGGCTCTGAATCAGTACACAGACAATGCAACAGCACCAGTAGCTACCACCTTCCAGTGCAACACAGCTGCAGAACTGAGTGTCACCCTGCACATTGGCTTCTTTACTGGTAGAGGCTAGGGTTATAGAACTTAGGTCATGAAATTAATGTCCCTTGTGTCAGAGATGGATTAAATCAGTCACAGTCTCAGCTGCTTCAACACCACCTGCATATATGATCGTATTCGGTGAAGGTTGCACCCATACGTGCATTTGTGCATAGAAGCACAGGACACAGCCTGCCTGGTAAACATCATGGGGGTGCCTCAGAAAGCATTCAACTGCTATAATCACAAGGTTGCTGCGTGGTTCGAATCCCACCATTGCCATAGGAGATTTTCTTTCTCTCCTAGGAGTCAATTCAGCTGTACCCTAAAAAAATGAGTAGGCGTGTTCTTGAAGGCTGATCATGAAATAGTTCATACCGCATCCTTCAGAGGGGATGTAAAGCCGTTGGACCTGCATGGTGTAATATGGCTAGCTAACTAGGCTCTGCCAATTCTCCAGGTCCTCATTAGCCACCATTGTCGTGACTCCTCATGGGCAATAACAAAGAGTCCCAGCTATATCTCTGTTGCTTTTATTAATCCGGTCTCTCTAATTTAGGTTACAAGCAATTTCAGACTACATGCATCACTGAAGCTAGTGCAAGACTAGATTTACTGTAATGTATTGGGAAATGTATATAATTTCTCTAACCAAAAATCTCTAGTACGAAGAGCATGAGCAACGGCGGAGGTGCGCTGTCACAAGGTGCAGAGCATGACGGAAGCTTTTTTTGATAGCATCATCTGCCTTGGCAAATTTATCTGCTGTCTCACTCGAGAAAAGCGGTAAATACACCAATGCAGCTTTTTGGTGAACTGAACTGCTCATTTTCGCACGGCTATACATGTAGGATAGCCGCCCCTATTATGAGACACGAAACCAATAAGCTGTCAACAGGATGCGATTGTACTATAGTATAGATTTAACAAGATAATACATTGTACGTACTAACAATCCATGGTAGGCAAAGTTTCAGTGTTGTCTCTGTACTGCAGTTTGGCTGCATTTTTATCACACACGTTAGTGAGTCAATTATGAGACAGGGTATGTATTATGAGACACCCAGTTTTTTGCAATATGTTTCATACCTGATCATCCATTGGCTATAGGTAGCTACACTCTACCATGCAGCATAGAAGATCAGTCTGCTACATGTAGAACCATTTCCATGCAAACATGCTTGTTGGTATTCTGGCAGTGCATTTATTATTAGGACAATCAGAACTACCCACAAATTTCATCACAATTTTACCAAATCATGAATACCTTAATAATATTGCTTTGCACCATTCATTCCCAGGCTCTCCCACGCGCGAACAAAAATTGGGCGGGGCCTGGGAACGAGGCTACCAGTACCGTTCAACAGTAGAGGATACATTTGGAAATGTTCAGATGATGTCTATGAACTGTAGTAAAGTATGAACCCATATATAATTGGTGCTGTCTCATCCTACAGCGTATATCCGTAAGAAGCTTCCGTCATGCCCTGCACCGTGTGACAGCGCACCTCCACCGCCAGAATCAATAGAAATTAAGTATACATTTCCCAATACATTTCCAGGGGCGGAGATATAGGGGGGCTTGAGCCCCCCCCCCCCCCCCCCCCCCCCCCCCCCCCCCCACTTTCAAAAGCATGTGGGCTGAGCCCCCAAAACAACAGACTGGATGGTACTATCCCACGAAGTCTAGCACTAACTTATAGCTATGTCACCTCGTTTCTTGTGGGCTGGCGTCTCTAACTTGCAGTGCAAAGCACGAAGGTGCCACGAGAGCCCATCCTGATAATTGAAAAATGAAGGCGAACAAATTTTCCGCGCTTCGCGCGCGGAGACAGGTACCAGAAAGTGGGGGCTAATAGCATAATTGCACGCTGCCGAAGGCAGTGCATAGAGGTGCGTAGCGTCGATCAGTACTGCAGTCCCTTTGATTTCGCACGGCGCGCGCACAAGTATCCCACACGCCGATGCACGCTGCACGTTGTGGGATATTTGCTACCTGTCTCCGCCCCTGATTTCGCACGGCGCGCGCACGAGTATCCGCGCCGATGCACGTTGTGGAATGTCGATGTCGTGGCTCGTTCTGATTGCCTTGTTGGTGCTGAGCAGCTGCAGCTGGATGCTAGCTGGAGGACAGACATGCTCCCTCGATAGTCACGGTACTAGCTAAGAATAAGATTTCATATGCATGGCGATCCCATTGCCATGAAAGTAGCTAGCTGCTGACATTTCAGAACGCGTTTCAGCTGCTGACAAATGCGTTAAAAATCTGATACATCATTTCACCATCATCCATGCAGGTTCTGCGTTTTCATTGTGTACTGTTACTGCAAGTGCTAGGAGGGAGGATGGCTCAACTCCTGGTGCTAGAGTAACCTGGAGCACAACAGTACCACCTGAGTGTGTGGCATCTGTCACAGTGGAGTTCAGAACTAGTAGCAGTGGGAGTGTAGTGAGATCCTACACAACTACCAATACCTCAGAGACTGAGGTCATTCAGACTGGTCTCCAGTGTGCTACAACCTATGACATCAGAGTGGTGGTTACTGGAGTAGCCTCATTTGGTAACCTGAGCAGCGACCAAGTACGAATATTTGGAGGTAAAATCACTGCCTGTACGTAGCTAGCAATTGTTTTGTGTATACAATTGATTGTTACAGCAACTTTTACTGGATTGTATTATGACATTTCACAGATTTACCAACACCAACCGGAATGACAGCTAAAACCACTGCAGACAACACAAGTATCACAGTGTCGTGGGTGTGGTCACATCAGGGTCTGCTCATTTGTCTTGATAGTGTTAGAGTTGACTACCAACCTGCAGCTGAGGGAGGCTCTCTGATGATGTACACAGTGAACAGTGCAACAGCAACCAGTGCCATCTTGTCCAACCTCCCGTGCAACACACAGTACACCATCAGTGTTCATGCTGTGGTAATTGGTACGACTGGTAGAAGGAGTCTCACCAGAGTGGTTTCTCTACCAGCAAGAGGTGCTGTTACTGTATACGGCAGCTGATAGACACTTAATTTAGCTACATAGTATACGTATACAGTGCAACACACAGTACATGTACCATCAGTGTTTATGCCAGGGGTAATACTACTGGTAGCAGGAGTCTCACCACAGTAGTGTCTCTACCAGCAAGAGGTATTGTAGTACTTCAACTATATTAGCCAGTATCCCCTCCAGCCCCTCCCACTCCCACTGAGGTCACCGCTCAGATCACAAATGCCTCAAGTGCCAGGGTAACATGGCAGTGGACTAGTTCAGGCCCAGCTCCCAACTGCTTCCACACCACCCGTGTGACCTACCATCCTGAGGGAGGTAGTGAGTCCTCCCTGCAGCTCAGGGACCCAGCAGCAACTGAGACCATCCTCACTGGCCTCCAGTGCAACACACACTACACCATCACTGTGATGGCCATTGCTGGAGAGCACAGGAGAGAGAATGCAATAATGGTATTCCTTCCACTACAAGGTATGACCAGCATGTATACCAGTACGCTCACTATGCAAATAGTTTTGGTCTCTATCATGCATGCACTGCAGGTCCTCAGGATCTCTCAGCAGCTGTGCTGTCTCCTACCTCAGTGTATTTGACATGGGTGGCTCCTTGTGACACACAGCAGTACCATATACACTACAAGGGGACATGTGGGACCAATGTTGATGAGGGCAGTTTGGATACCAATCGTACTGAGTACACACTTGATGAACTCCAAGAAGGCATCAACTACACTTTCACTGTCAACCAGACTGGGTTTGGAGGAGGTAGAGTGCTCTCTACTGGCCCAGTGTATGCAATGACCTTCACAGCAGGTATGTACATAGGATGATGCCTGTGATACATTGCCACTCCAGATGATTCTCCTCTTGAGGGAGGCTTTTACCATTTTCATGGTGCCATTTGCCATTTTCTTCTGACGGCCATAACTCCTTCCTACTACCCCCCATGAACTTGATTTATGGCTCAAAAGACAGCTCTCTCCAAGAGCTTTACAATGAGCTATAGAAAGTCTGTTAAGTACCCCCCCTATAAGGAGTTAGTGGTAAGGAAGCTGACCACACTGCTTTCACAGGAATCCTGATAAGTGACCACCACTTATCATGCAGCCTGTGATTTTTTTATTATGTCATCTAGAGGCTTAGCTCTACAATGTGAATGGACAGAATGTTTCTGAGAGTATCCATAGGGTAGATAATGACCATACCATCCATGGATACTCTCAGAAACATTCTGTCCATTCATATTGTAGAGCTAAGCCTCTAGATGACATAATAAAACTAGAGGTGTTCATAGAACACATACCCCGCGCTGAACGTCCACAGGCCAGAATGCATGCAGTGCAGCTACAATCGACGTGACATCTCTGCCGGCCGATGCGCATCGAACAGGGCGGCGATCGCGTATACAGTGCATGCCCATATCCAAGATGTGGGAGTGACCGCTTACCGTATATACAACATATTATGAAGCTGGAGAGGTGGGGCCAAATGTTACGAATAATAGGAAATAGCTGGAAAAAACAGCCGAAACAATAGCCATGATGTCTGTGAAGTACATAGATCGTGAGAAAACACTGTTTCCTAGCGGTCATCTCGAATCATGAAGTTTCCAAATGCACTGCGTGTCCTGTTCTTGATGGGACTCTGAGGTCACGAAGAGGTGGAGCCAATGTTATGAATAGTTATGAAAGTAGAAATACAGCGAAAAGGAGCGCCTTGACTTCAGTCAGGTACACATAGAGCAGTTTTTTGCTATTTGCTATTGTTTGACCCCATTTAGATGGTTTATGTGGCGAGATTTCAATTTTTTCCGACTGACAGACAGACAGACAGACGACGGACAGACAAAACCGATTGCTTAACCCCACTTCACGCATGCGCGCGTGGGGTAAAAATCACAGGCTACATGATAAGTGGTGGTCACTTATCAGGATTCCTGTGAAAGCAGTGTGGTCAGCTTCCTTACCACTAACTCCTTATAGGGGGGTACTTAACAGACTTTCTATAGCTCATTGTAAAGCTCTTGGAGAGAGCTGTCTTTTGAGCCATAAATCAAGTTCATGGGGGGTAGTAGGAAGGAGTTATGGCCGTCAGAAGAAAATGGCAAATGGCACCATGAAAATGGTAAAAGCCTCCCTTGAGTACGTTCTGAATCTTAGAAGACTTTTCATGTAAACACAGGAACTCCACAATCGGTGATGGTCAGTCCCGTGAACTCCACCACCGTGACTGTCTCCTGGAGTGAGGTTCAGTGTTTCAACGGAAGTGGAGCAGTAACCTACCTTGTGCAGTATCACTCCACGTTTGGTGCCGGTACTGTGCAGAATGTAACAACTGATGGTACAGTTCAAACTATTTCAGACCTCACTCCAAACATTGCTGTGTACATATTCCGAGTGGCAGCTGTTGGTTCTAATGGGGTGACTGGACCGTTCAGCAATCCTGTCAATACATCTGCAGCTGGTAAATACTATAGAACTAAATTGAAAATCATACAAACAGTTATGAATGATATGTTTGACTGCAGGAACAACACCTATTTCTCCAGAAGGCTCAGGTAATAATTCTATTGACTTAGGACCACAACACTATAAACTCAGGAAGACACTCTTTCTGTGCAAGTGCAGATGAACCCAGTTCATCCACTGACCGTGGAGCCAGTTCATCCACTGATCCTGGAGCCAGTTCATCCACTGATCCTGGAACTAGTTCATCCACTGACCCTGGAGCCAGTTCATCCACTGACCCTGGAACCAGTTCATCCACTGACCCTGGTCTACTGGCAGGAGTTGCTGTGATTGTGCTGGTGCTTGTAGCTGTCTGTATTGTGGTAGTACTCCTTATTCTGTGGAGGTAAGACCTTGATCTGTACCTTTGTCAACATGAGGTTGTTTCCATGCAACTACACTTGTACTTGTTTCCTTATAAGTACATGTTCTATAGAACATTATACATTTCAGAAAGTACAGTGTACTCTGTTTGTGGTATTCCCATATATGGCTCTCCTCCAGCAGAAGAAAAGGAAAGGGCATGAAGGTCACTGCAGTGGTGTTGACTGACTTAGCAGATACTGACAGCAAAGAGGAACAGGATACAGCTACAGCTGTTGACAACATCTGCTATGAAAAACTTCCTAGTAAGAACGTATTGCATCAGCCTGCAATCAGGTATCGCATGTCTTTGTAAAAAGGGCTATGAAGGAAGAGATTTGCCTCATTCCCAGCCCCCCGCCCTGCAAGTACTTGGTGTGGTGAACATAATAATATGATGCAAAAATGGCAAAATCACAGCCTGCAAAGTGTCGACTCCAGTGGCAGAGATTGAAGGCCTTTCTGAAGTTCAGCCGTATTTACAGTAGCACATAGACTATAATAAATTTCACCTGCAATGAGTGGCCTTTGCAGTTCATGCCCAAAGCCCATGCAGTCACTAGAAGAGTGTTTGCACGTACGTGTGCATGTGCAGCAAGGGGTAGAGTGATTGCTCTGTCTGTCAGTATGTCTGTATGTTTGTTTGTTTGTTTGTTTGTGGACACAGCCTTTTATTGCAATGTAGAAGTTAAAAAGTTGTTTGTACCTAGTCATATGAAGAGCTATGAAAAGCGAGTTGTTCACTCTGTCCACATTATCGAACAAAACCTCACCTTGATTTCAACATTGTTTACAGTGACGTTGCAATGTCATCTATTTGATATTCATAAAGCACAGCCCACACATCGAACGTGCTCTACTGGGCACTGCTGTTATAGTAGCCATTGCAATGTGCATCAATATTGTACCCCATGCAATTACCGTCTCACTGAGCAAGGGAAGTGTAAGTTGACAGTTGACAGCTGCATTCCTTCTCAGGGCTACAGACCAACAAACAACAGGTCTTTGCAGTCCTGTTTACACTGGAGTGTAATTACAACAGTGTGTGTACCAGTGCACCCTAAGTGCTTTATAGCCAGAGCAAACCAGACACTAGTGGGAGTTTGTAAGTGCATGCTTGCCTTATACAACAAAGTAATGGTTACTCAATTTATTGCAACACTCCCACACAGCCTCTCCACCGACCATTGTGGATTACCAGCAGAAGGTGCTGTCTTTGGAGGGGGAGCAGGTCACCCTGACAGTGAAGGTTGCTGGCAGCCCCACCCCCACTATCACATGGCTCTTCAATGGGAAGAAGGTGAAGGATGACTACTCCACTGAGGTGGGGAAGGATGGATCACTGGCACTCACGTGTGTGGAGCTGAAGCATGCTGGCACCTACACCTTCAGTGTCAGCAACAGTGTGGGCAATGTGGAGGGGTGCACCAAACTGGTCGTCCACACTGAGGATGAGGACTGTACCAGTGCACCCAAAGTCGAGAGCAACCCAGTTGCTAAGGAAACGTTTGGAGAGTATGTTTCCGGCCTTCATGCACACAACAATGGCGGCTTTGTTGCACAGTATCAGGTAATAACGCTATAGATCAGTTGCATAAAGGCATGGCTGAGAATGAGTACCCATTGCTCATGTTGCTATGGTGATTTTGATAGTCCAAATAACCCAAATCTGATATCCTGTCAAAGTTTTGGTTCATATCTAGCTACAGAATTCTATGGTTTGTAGGTAAAATGAATTTTGGCCCTTTAAAAAATTCTCATACTGAAGTATTGAGTTCTATGGTATTTGGCAACTTTTACATTATTGATTTTGACTATCAAAATTGAATTGGCTTCACCATAACAACTAGGATCTCATCCAGCCTTATGTATGACACATTGCATCATTTTGTGAATTGTCTTTTTTAGACCTTGCCCTCTGGGGAAGAAGGCCATCAGGTGACCATAGGCAAAATCTCAGCAAACAGGCTCCTAAATCGATTCAGAAACATTACAGCTTGTGAGTCGATTAATATCTGATTTATTGTTTCTCTTTCATGATAAAAAAACATGACATTAAGATTTCATTTTCTTTAGATGACAATCATCGTGTTGTTCTGGAGCCCATCTCTGGAAGAGTGAATTGTGAACACGAATACATCAACGCCTCCTACATAGATGTAAGATCCTCCACACAATATACAATATGCAAATACTATAATATCACTGGTTTATTACTACATCCGACACACAGGGCTACATGTATTCTCAACGCAGGAAGTACATTGCCACCCAGGGTGAGCTAGTAATAATCAGTAGTATGCATTGAAGTATTGACACAAACCTTTGCAGGTCCCCTCCCAAACACTGTCACTGACTTCTGGTGGCTGGTGTGGCAGGAGAGGATCCATGTTGTTGCCATGGTAACTAGTGTTGTGGAGGGGGGACAGCAGAAGTGTGAGCAGTACTGGCCCAGCCAGGGTACCAAGGAGTATGGTCCTTTCAAAGTCACCCTCGCAGACCAGCAGATGCTTGCAGACTACACCATCCGACAGCTGCTTGTTGCTGTGAGTGTTGTGGCAACTTTATTATTGAGACATATATAGGCAGTGTGGTTTCTTCTTGTCAGCAGTCCACTTGTGTAAGTTGTGTACTAGCCATGAATATGCCTGCATTTTCTACTCCCACAGTGTGACCAGGGTGGGAGGACTCCACTGAAGGTGACCCAGTTCCACTTTACTTCCTGGCCAGACCACGGTGTTCCAGAGTATGCTGGGCCAACCCTCAACTACCTCCGTCGGATGAAGGCCCAGGTGAAACCCTCCAGAGGATCCATACTGGTTCACTGCAGGTCAGCAAGAAATTGTTCAAGGTTGGCTGGATGTGAGGAAATTTATTTGGGAGAGTCCAAGACGTGAATGATGTCATCATCTGTCTCCCTGCAGTGCTGGTGTTGGGAGGACTGGCACACTGATTGCCATTGACACAGCTCTGGAGCAGGCTGCCCAGGAGGATGTGGTGGACATCCCAGCCACTGTCACCAAGATGAGGAGGCAGCGCATGAAGATGGTCCAATCACCAGTGAGACTTGGAACTAATGCATATACGTATGACTTTACAGTTCACTTGGAATACAGCTAGTAGTCATAATTTATGATTATTACCTACTGAGATAATATGGGTAGAAGTTTACACAACCCTCATGCATACCATTAACTTGTATACGAGAACTCTTCTGAGCATTATTCTCTCCCTCTGTGATCCAGGAGCAGTATGTGTTCATCCATGATGCTGTTCTGGAGTCCCTCACCTGTGGGGACACCCAGATCCCAGCCTCGGGACTGGTCGGTGCCATTGAGAAGCTAAAGCAGAGAGACAGTGAAACTGGGAAGACAGGATTTGAGACCCAGTTCCATGTACGTTGCAGTGGCAAAGCTAGCTACATGACAAGGGCCCATATGTGTGTCTAAGTTGTATCAAGTGGGTGATTTACAAGATTACAATATACCTACCAAGTCCAGTATACTGGAAGCTACTGACCTCTCCAGAGTGATACCATAAACAGTAATGCATGAGAGCTTTGTAACAGTGTAAACGTTTTGTCAATCAGCAACGTCAGTTTGCACTGCAAAAGATGATTGTCTACTTTTGTACTCATGTAAGAGGTGGCTTGGTCAGTAGGAGACTCCCAGCAAGCCACACCGGGTGGTGCTTCGGGTGCTTCGTACCTGACCTGGACTTGTGACTGTGTAAATGATTGCTCAATCTGCAACTGTATAGCTGTACAGTTAGACACCCAGCAAGCCACAATGGGTGCTTCCTACTTCACCAGAACTTGTAACTGTCCAATTGTGTCACTGTGTATTATGTCAACCTGTGCTCCAGTATCCACACAAGGATTAAAATGACTGCAGTGTTGCCATGGTGATGCTGATACCACATACTATAAGTGCCCCTTGTGGCATGTCCAGGAAGGATGGTGGTTATGTGTTTCCACCAGCTTGTACATATGGCATAATGTAACACACTGCCACAGCTGCTGGCAAGCTGCATCCCCCACCATATACCCTCCCCTTGATGGTTGTCTCCTCTTTCTCCGTCTGACCAGACGAGATAGAGTTGGCCCGATTTTGGGGGGGGGGGGGGGGGGGGGTAATGCAACCCCCTAACTTACGTCTATTGTACAGCAGTTTTGGATTTGTTCCGATCATCATTTTTAGTCTCCAGCACTAGACAAGTCACCTTGAACCCCCCTTTCTAAATTTATAAATCCACCACTGGGATGGGATCCTTATTTGGGTTGCAGCGTCATATGTGGTTTCCACTTAGTTAGATAATGGACATCAACTGCCACGCGGCATTTGGTTTGAGATTGTTGTGGCTTGAAAGGTCTGAGAGCTAGGCTCTCCCAAGCTCTATATGGCATTGAAAGTAGCCAATTTACTTCTGATGGTATGGTGACTAATAGTGTACTTTGTAATTCTTCTGATGGTGACAGGACTAATAGTGTACTTTGTAATTCTTCTGATGGTGACAGGACTGATAGTGTACTTTGTAATACTTATCATGGTGACAGGACTAATAGTGTTCTTTGTAATACTTCTGACGGTGACAGGATTAGTAGTGTACTTTGTAATACTTCAGGCAGTTGTGTTGTTTTGATGACTACATTCCTGGTCACTAATAATGAGCTTCCACTTAAATTGGATTGGTGGAAATCTCAGGAATATAGAGTTTCTTGGATCTACCATTGTATTAATACTCCTGCATTACACTACATGACTAGTATTTATTCCCAAACATTTGTCTCCATATACCAACAGGTTCTCAGTCTGGTGACTCCTAAACCTACTGAGGTCATCAGAACCTCCGCCTTCCGCTTCCCTGATGTAAACAGGAGCACAGACTTCCTGCCACGTGAGACAAAATGTGACAACAAAATCTGTAAAAAATCACCTTTGTTTGTTTTTGAACATGTAGCGGACATCTGGAGGGTTGTACTGAAGGGTGAGACTAAAGACTACATCCATGCAAGCTTTGCAAATGTGAGAGCATGATCCATGACTGCTTCTATTGAATGGCTGTGAACAGTATGTTACTGAGCTGACAGTTACATGATACACAATCATAGAACATGTCAGTTAATACTTAGGCAGTCTGATCCATGTTTCTACCCTTGTTTATACATGCACTTACACAGGGCTACAAGCAGTACAAGGGGTTTATCATCGCTCAGGCTCCAATGAAGTTTACGTGCCGAGACTTCTGGAAGATGATCTATGAGAGGGAGTGTGGGGTGGTCGTGATGTTGTCAGACTTGGTGGAGAATGGAAGGGTACGGTACAGCCCTGCTGATTAAACTATAATGGTTACAAACTATTTCTATGCAATCTCGGGTGCAAATCTTATGACAGTATAAGCTGAAGGAGTTAAGACTATATCTCTGCCACTGTACCTGGGGAAGCCTTGTCAGCGTGCTCCACAAGACAGCTCATGCCCGCTATTGCTATGATATGGTGCTGTACAATTTTGAGGCCATCTTCCCTGCAGGAGGTGTGTCACCAGTACTGGCCCACTGGTGACACCAAGGGGGGGAAGAAGTTTGGGGAGTTCAATGTCTCTGTCCTCCAAGCCACTCAGCAGGACGGCTTCATACAGCGCGTGCTCAGTGTCACCAACCCCAAGGTAAGGGATATGAGCAGATTTATCTGCAGCTACACTATTAATCACTTGTGGCTTTGAGTATATATTGTCTCACTGGAAGTCAAGTTGGTTAATTCACATGACATAATAATATTGGAAGGGTTATATTGGGGATTGTGCACTATGCGTATGATCTACTAGATTTTGCCCACATGCAAAATATACTGTAAGTGATCTGTGCAGGCAAGAACAAGCCGGGTCTAAGACTGTGAATAGCTGTTACACTCCGGAGCGTAGGCTCTGCTCACTTACTTACCTCCCTCCCACCTTCTTGCAGTCTGGTCAGGTGCACAAGGTGACCCAGTTCCAGATGTCCTGCTGGACACCTGAGGGTCTGTGCACCTCCCCCCGAGCCATCATTGACATCATTGAGCAGGTGTTGGTGATACAGAGGAGGACCGGAAACAGACCTATTGTGGTCCACGGCAGGTGAGTTAACTGGCCAAAGTTATATGCTTTTTCCATTTTGTATCCGTGGATGTATAGGTAAGATTCAGCTGTTTTTGTATGTGTATATACAATACTACAAAAAGCTTTGTTTGCTCAGCTCCCAGCTCCCTAATTTGCCTGTAGCTACATACTACGTGAGCACTAGCCGGCACCAGGTTTAGCAGCGCTGCAGAGGTCTGACACCATGATAGAAACTGACGTCTACTTAGAGCACATGCAGAATTAATCAGCTACACCAAGAAGCTTGTTAACCTTTGTGCCATTTCTCTCCCAAGGCCTCCATACAGCAGAAGCTGAGAACACATCTTATTTGCTTCTGTGAATTAAACTACCACAGCCAATCTCTGTTCATGGGTGTGGTCCTTTCACTAAATGTTGGGGTCAAATGACTTCCGTTGACCTCCCGTTTCACACAGACACACACACACATAATCTTAGTATAATGATACCAGTACACACACGCATGCACACACATACACACACACACTTCATATTGCACACACCATCTCATGCAGTGATACGGTGAGTCGGTGTGGGGTGTTCTGTTCTCTGATCAATGCCACTGAATGCTGCAAGACGGAGGGCATTGTGGATGTGTTCCAGGTGGTGAAGGCACTCCGCATCCAGAAACCAGGCAGTGTGCTCTCTGTGGTAAGCTTGAGCATTGAGATTTACAGACCAACTGGAATGTGACCCTGGTCTCTGTCTTTCCCTGCAGGAGCAATATCGTTTCATATTTGACCTCATGCTAGTGTTTCTTGATTCATTCAGCATCTACTCCAATTTTAAGTAACCTATTAGCAACCATTGTTCATTGTCTTTGTAAACAAGTCATTTGATTGCATAGCGTAAAACCACTTCATAACATGTTAAGACCCCATTATGAATGCCAGGGTTCACCTCACATGGTGTATGAATGAGTGACAAATTCAAATATCGAATTGAAGTGAAGTTCCTATGCGAGGCGTAGCCTTCCTGATTTAGGCTCAGCTACGCGACTGCAAAAAAGAAGAAAGGCAACCAGACAAAAGGGCAGGCAGACAAAATTAATGAACAAGGCAATGTAATTTTAGCTGTGTAGTGCAAAGTCCGAAGTATGTTGTATGCTGACTGGACGTTTACACACAGAAGGTGAGCTGGTGCCTCTGGGTTATACCCTTGTGTCACTTAACTTGGCAGCACTACATGGGAGACTGAACCATTCCATGAGTAGTACTGCACAAGGTTGGCAGAGTTGATTCAACGCGCTTCAGTCATACTCCAGCAGCACACATGCGCCTGCAGAGCTGACACAGTACTTACTCCACAGGCTGACCATACTAGATGATCAAAGTGGAGCAATCTTGAATCTTCAACCCCAGGAGGTGAATTCCCTGCCAATTCATGCCGCCTTATTACACCGGGTAGATTATGCACTCAATGTAGAGAATGGCATTACTGTATTATGTACACACACACTAAATTAAATTTGAGCATTTAGCAGCAATGTTACTTACGTGTTTAAGCAGGTATAAATTAGTCAGCAATGTCTGTTGCATGGCTCTTACTGCACTCTAGAAGCAGAAGTGATGCTGGGAAGCTTTTGCTGTCTGCTCATAGTGACAAATTCTGTTACGTCTTCACACCCACACCATGGCCCAATTTCCAAGTCTATAAGAAATTATTGTCTCCCTAGCTGGCCCATGTCTTCACCCTCCACTACATGCCCTCCTACTCACGGTGCTTCAACTCCACCTTCTGATTCAGCATTCAAAAGATAATAATTCCATGGCATGGCCCCTCATATCAATGTTGTTTTAGTTATCTAAAACTGAAATAGTTTAGTTTTTGGTTTTAATTAGGTAGAAGTCGCATTGTTTAGTTTAGTTTTAGTTTTAATTACTAAATCTCAAAAGGGTTAGTAAAGGCTCTTTTAATTTTAGTAACCACCATTTTTGGGTGATTTTCGTATTAGTTTAGTTGTAGTTTTAATTAACAGGCTGAGACAGTCCTCATTTTAGTTTTAGTTTTAATTACTAAAGTGAAATATGCCATACTAAAATGCATTATAGTTTTAGTTTTAGTTAACTAAAACAACATTGCCTCATATGGGACACAGTCTCAAAATTGGTGCATACATAAAACAACAACATGGATTTACTTCTAGCAGAAATTCATATGCAAACCACAAACAGTGTCCGACATCTATCCAACCATATTAATGACCACACTCTACTAATAGCTTTGAGAGTGCATAATAACCATGCAGTTTGTGGATGCAACTTTGCTGCCAGTAATCCACATGTTGTAGTAGCTGAGGATTGAAGTGCTCCAGAACATCCTGCAAAAGTCCTAGTACAGTGCAGAGTGCAGTAAACAATGCAGTCTCCACGGATACAGTGCTGTACACCACTGGGCCTCACTGCCATGGTACTCTGCAGCTACTGGATGGTACTAGCTGGAGGCCAGACTTGCCCTCTCTCGGGTAATTTCATGTGTTTCCTGTGATGGCAAACCACCTCTAGCTACATAATTATCAGCACAACCTCAAAACGTGCATACTGTTGTGGGTCATATTTGTTCCATGCAGCTGTTCAATTTCGTATTTCCATGCATCACTTTTCTGGACCTCACTCTACTTACTTTTTCATATGAGCACGAAAGTGTTTCCACAATTCAATTTTATGCATTCACCATCATGGGTGTGTATAGTGTCTTAATTTTCAGAGTGGTGCACATGGGAGAGGGTATGGCTTAACTCTTTGTGCACACATGGTTCATTGCGGCCCAATAGCTATCAGATTCTGATTTTATACTGCAACCACATTCACCATCATCCATGCAGCTGCTGACTATTCACTGCGTACTGTTACTGTGAGTGCTGAGAGAGAGGATGGCTCAACTCCTGGTGCTAGAGTGACCTGGAGCACAACAGCACCACCTGAGTGTGTGGCATCTGTCACAGTGGAGTTCAGAACTATAAGTAGCAGTGGGAGTGTAGTGAGATCCTACACAACTACCAGTACATCAGAGACTGAGGTCATTCAGACTGGTCTTCAGTGTGCTACAACCTACTACATCAGAGTGGTGGTTACTGGAGTAGCCTCACTTGGTACAGTGAGCAGCAACCCAGTGCAAGTGCTTGTTGGAGGTAAAATCACTGCCTGTACTTAGCTATATAAGTGTAGTAAGTTTTATCAATGATGTGTATGCGCTTATATCTTGACGGCATATATCACAGATATACCAACCCCAGTCAATGTGAGAGCTGAAGCCACTGCAGACAACGCAAGTATCAGAGTGTTGTGGGAGTGGTCACGTCAGGGTCTGCTCATGTGTCTTGACAGTGTTAGAGTTGACTACCAACCTGAGGGAGGCTCTCAGATGATGTACACAGTGGACAGTGCAACAGCAACCAGTGCCACCTTGTCCAACCTCCAGTGCAACACACGGTACACCATCAGTGTTGTTGCTGAGGGTGGTACGACTGGTATAAGGAGTCTCACCACAGTGGTGTCTCTACCAGCAAGAGGTATTGTAGTACTTCAGCCACAATAGTAGTCATACCATATTAGCTATACTTTGTATTTTATCCCCTCCAGTCCCTCCCACTCCCACTGAGGTCACTGTTCAGGTCATGAATGCCTCAAGTGTCAGGGTAGCATGGCAGTGGACAAGTTCAGGTCCAGCTCCCAGCTGCTTCTACACCACCCGTGTGACCTACCATCCTGAGGGAGGTGGTGAGTCCTCCCTGCAGCTCAGGGACCCAGCAGCAACTGAGACCATCCTCACTGGCCTCCAGTGCAACACAAACTACACCATCACTGTGGTGGCCACTGCTGGAGAGCGCAGCAGAGCAATGATGGTGTTCCTTCCACTACAAGGTATAGCTAGCTACTAGAATCCTGGTTGATAATGGTTACATGCATGGTATCTATCACTGCAGGACTATGGAATCTCTCAGCAGCTGTGCTGTCTCCTACCTCAGTGTATTTGACATGGGTGGCTCCCTGTGACACACAGCAGTACCATATACACTACAAGGGGACATGTGGGACCTATGTTGACGAGGACAGTCTGGACACCAGTCGTGCTGAATACACACTTAATCAACTCCAAGAAGGCATCAACTACACTTTCACTGTCAACCAGACTGGGTTTGGAGGAGGTAGAGTGCTCTCTACTGGTCCAGTGTATGCAATGACCTTCACAGCAGGTATATACATGGGATGATGGATGATGGCAGTGTTGGCTAACTGGTTGGCTTGGCTAGCCGATATTTAGCTGTACACTGCCACTCCAGATGGTGCTCTTCTTGAGTGCGTTCTGTGTCTGAATCTTATAGGACTTTTCATGTAAACACAGGAGCTCCACAATCGGTGATGGTCAGTCCCGTGAACTCCACCACAGTGACTGTCTCCTGGAGTGAGGTTCAGTGCTTCAATGGAAGTGGAGCAGTCACCTACCTTGTGCAGTATCACTCCATGTTTGGTGCCGGTATTGTGCAGAATGTAACAACTGATGGCATAGCTGTTTCAGGCCTCACTCCAAACATTACTGTGTACACATTCCGAGTGGCAGCTGTTGGTACTAATGGGGTGACTGGACCATTCAGCAATCCTGCCAATACATCTGCAGCTGGTAAATACTAGAACTGAATTGAAGATCATAGCTATAAACAGTTATATGAATGATATGTTTGACTGCAGGAACAACGCCTATTTCTCCAGAAGGCTCAGGTAATAACTGACTCTGGACCACAACACTATAAACTCAGGAAGACACTCTTTCTGTGCATTTGCAGATGAACCCAGTTCATCAAGTGGTCCTGGAACCAGTTCATCCACTGACCCTGGAACTAGTTCATCCAATGACCCTGGAACTAGTTCATCCACTGACCCTGGAACTAGTTCATCCACTGACCCTGGAACCAGTTCATCCACTGACCCTGGAACCAGTTCATCCACTGACCCTGGAGCCAGTTCATCCACTGACCCTGGAACCAGTTCATCCACTGACCCTGGAACCAGTTCATCCACTGACCCTGGAACCAGTTCATCCACTGCCAGTTCATCCACTGACCCTGGAACCAGTTCATCCACTGACCCTGGAGCCAGTTCATCCATTGATCCTGGAGCCAGTTCATCCACTAACCCTGGAACTAGTTCATCCAATGACCCTGGAACTAGTTCATCCACTGACCCTGGAACTAGTTCATCCACTGACCCTGGAACCAGTTCATCCACTGACCCTGGAACCAGTTCATCCACTGACCCTGGAGCCAGTTCATCCACTGACCCTGGAGCCAGTTCATCCACTGCCAGTTCATTGACTGAGCCTGGAGCCAGTTCATCCACTAACCCTGGACTGCTGGCAGGAGTTGCTGTGCTTGTGATTGTGCTGGTGCTTGTAGCTGTCTGTATTGTGGTAGTACTCCTTGTCCTGCGGAGGTAAGACCTTGATCTGTACCTTTGTCAACATGAGGTTGTTTCCATGCAACACACTTGTACTTGTTTCCTTATAAGTACATGTTCTACATTTCAGAAGGTAGTCCAGACTCTGTTTGTGGTACTCCCATATATGGCTTCCTCTAGCAGAAGAAAAGGAAAGGGCATGAGGGTCACAGCAGTGGAATTGACTGACTTAGCAGATGGTGACAGCAAAGAGGAACAGGATACAGCTACAGCTGTTGACAACATCTGCTATGAAAAAGTTCCTAGTAAGTTAAACATATTGCATCAGCCTACAATCAGGTATCACATGTCTTTGTAAAAAAGGCTATGAAGGAAGAGATTTGCGTCATTCCTAGCCCCCCGCTCTGCAAGTTCTTGGTGTGGTGAACATAATGTATGATGCAAAATGGCAAATCACAGCCTATTGCAAAGTGTCGACTCCAGTGGCAGAGATTGAAGGCCTTTCTGAAGTTCCAGCCATATTTACAGTAGCACATAGACTAATAATTTCACCTGCAATGAGTGGCCTTTGCAGTTCATGCATATGCCCAAAGCCCATGCAGTCACTAGAGTTGCATGTACGTGTGCATGTGCAGCAAGGGGTAGAGTGATTGCTCTCTCTGTCAGTATGTCTGTTTGTTTGTTTGTTTGTTTGTTTGTTTGTTTGTTTGTTTGTTTGTTGTTTGTTTGTTTGTGGACAGAGGAGTTTGGGTAAAATAGGAACGCTTGCACAGCCTTTTATTGGTTACAAATTAATTCAAAGAGTTGTTTGTAGCTACCTAGTCACACGAAGAACTATGAAAAGCGAGTTGTTCACTCTGTCCACATTATCAAACAAAACCACACCTTGATTTCAACATTGTTTACTGTGATGTTGGCTATATGATATTCATAAAGCACACGAACGTTTATGCAAACAGCGCACGGGGTAAGTGCTCTACTGGGCACTGCATGCTGTTAAGGTAGCACATACCCCTTTACGTTAGGTTACCTTTAACCGTCGGGGGCCCCCGACGGTTAAAGGTAACCTAACGTAAAGGGGTATGTGCTACCTTAAGATAGCCATTGCAATGTGCATCAATATTGCACCCCATGCGATTACTGTCTCACTGAGCACGAGAAGTGTAAGTTGACAACTGCATCCCGTGTGTGTACCAGTGTACCCTAAGTGCTTTATAGCTCAGGACTACAGACCAACAAACAAACAGGGCTTTGCAGTCCATTGCTTTGTTTACTGTAATTACAACCACTTTACAATGAATTGTGTTGTGTACCAGTGCACCCTAAGTGCTTTATAGCCCAAATAATGGTTACTCACTTTATGAGCCATGTTGCAATAACTACATCACCAACACACCCACACAGCCTCCCCACCGACCATTGTGGATTACCAGCAGAAGGTGCTGTCTTTGGAGGGGGAGCAGGTCACCCTGACAGTGAAGGTTGCTGGCAGCCCCACCCCCACTATCACATGGCTCTTCAATGGGAAGAAGGTGAAGGATGACTACTCCACTGAGGTGGGGAAGGATGGATCACTGACACTCACGTGTGTGGAGCTGAAGCATGCTGGCACCTACACCTTCAGTGTCAGCAACAGTGTGGGCAGTGTGGAGGGGTGCACCAAACTGGTCGTCCACACTGAGGATGAGGACTGTACCAGTGCACCCAAAGTTGAGAGCAACCCAGTTGCTAAGGAAACGTTTGGAGAGTATGTTTCCGGCCTTCATGCCCACAACAACGCTGCTTTCTTTTCACAATACCAGGTAATAAACTTAAGCACCTCCACACACACACACAACAGTGAATTGTCCTCCACTATAGACCTTGCCCTCAGGGGAGGAAGGCCATCAGGTGACCATAGGCAAAATCTCAGCAAACAGACTCTTGAATCGATTCAGAAACATCACAGCTTGTGAGTCGATTAATATCTGTTTCTCTTTCATGATAAACATTAAGATTTCATTTTCTTTAGATGACAATCATCGTGTTGTTCTGGAGCCCATCTCTGGAAGAGTGAACTGTGAACACAAATACATCAACGCCTCCTACATAGATGTAAGATCCTCCACACAATATACAATATGACTGTATATATCACTGGTTTATTACTACATCTGACGCACAGGGTTACTCTCAGCACAGGAAGTACATTGCCACCCAGGGTGAGTATAATAATCCCTTCTTAGTGGTATGTATTGAAGTATTGACACAAACCTTTGCAGGTCCCCTCCCGAACACTGTCACTGACTTCTGGTGGCTGGTGTGGCAGGAGAAGATCCACGTAGTTGCCATGGTAACTAGTGTTGTGGAAGGGGGACAGCAGAAGTGTGAGCAGTACTGGCCCAGCCAGGGGACCCAGGAGTACGGTCCATTCAAAGTCACCCTCACAGACCAGCATGTGTTTGCAGACTACACCATCCGACAGCTGCTTGTTGCTGTGAGTGTTGTGGCAACTTTATTATTGAGACATATATACGTAGTGTGGTTACTTCTTGTCAGCAGTCCACTTGTGTAAGTTGCCTGCATTGTCTACTACTCCCACAGTGTGACCAGGGTGGGAGGACTCCACTGAAGGTGACCCAGTTCCACTTTACTTCCTGGCCAGACCACGGTGTTCCAGAGTATGCTGGGCCAACCCTCAACTACCTCCGTCGGATGAAGGCCCAGGTGAAGCCCTCCAATGGATCCAAACTGGTTCACTGCAGGTCAGCAAAAAATGTCGATTAAAGGTGGGCTGGATAGGTATTGTGTATGTTGGGGGAGAATCAAAGAGATGAATGATGTCATCATCTTGCAATTGGTGGTGTCTGATACCTGCAGTGCTGGTGTTGGGAGGACTGGCACACTGATTGCCATTGACACAGCTCTGGAGCAGGCTGCCCAGGAGGATGTGGTGGACATCCCTGGCACTGTCACCAAGATGAGGAGGCAGCGCATGAAGATGGTCCAATCACCAGTGAGAGTTGGAACTAATGCATATACGTATGACTTTACAGTTCACTTGGAATACAGCTATACTACAGTCATAATTTATTATGATTATTATCTACATGTATTGAGTAGAGGTTTACACACTAGTGACCCTCATGCATACCATTAACTTGTATACGAGAACTCTTCTGAGCATTATTCTCTCCCTCTGTGATCCAGGAGCAGTATGCGTTCATCCATGATGCTGTTCTGGAGTCCCTCACCTGTGGGGACACACAGATCCCAGCCTCGGGACTGGTCGGTGCCATTGAGAAGCTGAAGCAGAGGGACAGTGAAACTGGGAGGACAGGATTTGAGACCCAGTTCCATGTACGTTGCAGTGGCAAAGTTACATGACGAGGGCCCATATGTGTGTCTAAGTTGTATCAAGAGGGTGATTTACTCAAGATTACAATATACCTACCAAGTCCAGTATACTGGAAGCTACTGACCTCTCCAGAGTGATACCATAAACAGTAATGCATGAGAGCTTTGTAACAGTGTAAACGTTTTGTCAATCAGCAACATCAGTTTGCACTGCAAAAGATGATTGTATACTTTTGTACTCATGTAAGAGGTGGCTTGGTCAGTAGGAGACTCCCAACAAGCCACACCGGGGTGCTTCGGGTGCTTCGTACCTGACCTGGACTTGTGACTGTGTAAATGATTGCTCAATCTGCAACTGTATAGCTGTACAGTTAGACACCCAGCAAGTCAGAATGGGTGCTTCCTACTAACTTGTAACTGTCCAATTGTGTCACTGTGTATTATGGCAACCTGTGCTCCTGTATCCACACAAGGACTGCAGTGTTGCCATGGTGATGCTGATACCACATACTATAAGTGCCCCTTGTGGCATGTCCAGGAAGGATGGTGGTTATGCGTTTCCACCAGCTTGTACATATGGCATAATGTAACATACTGCCACAGCTGCTGGCAAGCTGCATCCCCCACCATATACCCTCCCCTTGATGGTTGTCTCCTCTTTCTCCGTCTGACCAGACGAGATAGAGTTGGCCCGATTTGGGGGGGGACCAACAACCCCTTAACTTACGTCTATTGTACAGCAGTTTTGGATTTGTTCCGATCATCATTTTAGTTTCCAGCACTAGACAAGTCACCTCAAACTTCAAAACTCAGGTTAGACGCGTGCGCGTGTCATGAATGCATTCACGTGATTGGTAGTGGGTGTGGCAACACAATTTTTCGGCCGCACTTCGCGCGCCAGTCGCTGAACCCCCCTTTCTAAATTTATGAATCCACCACTGGGATGGGATCCTTATTTGGGTTGCAGCATCATATGTGGTTTCCACTTAGTTAGAAAATGGACATCAACTGCCACGCGGCATTTTGTTTGAGATTATTGTGGCCTGAAAGGTCTGGGAGCTGGGCTCTCCCAAGCTCTATATATGGCATTGAAAGTAGCCAATTTACTTCTGATGGTATGGTGACTAATAGTGTTCTTTGTAATTCTTCTGATGGTGACAGGACTAATAGTGTACTTTGTAATACTTCTGATGGTGACAGGATTAGTAGTGTACTTTGTAATACTTCGGGCAGTTGTGTTGTTTTGATGACTACATTCCTAGTCACTAATAATGAGTTAAATTGGATTGGTGGAAATCTCAGGAATAGAGTTTCTTGGATCTACCATTGTATTCATACTCCTGCATTACACTACATGACTATTTGTTCCCAAACATTTGTCTGCATGTACCAACAGGTTCTCAGTCTGGTGACTCCTAAACCTACTGAGGTCATCAGAACCTCTGCCTTCCGCTTCCCTGATGTAAACAGGAGCACAGACTTCCTGCCACGTGAGAAAAAATGTGACAACAAAATCTGTAGACGTTTTGAAAATCACCTTTGTTTGTTTTTGAACATGTAGCTGACATCTGGAGGGTTGTACTGAAGGGAGAGACTAAAGACTACATCCACGCCAGCTTTGCACATGTGAGAGCTGATCTGCATGATTGCTGTTATTGAATGGCTGTGAACAGTATAAATATGTATGTATATATCATTCAAGAGCTGGCAGTTACATGATACACAATCATAGAACATGTCAGTTATTACTTAGGCAGTCTGATCCATGTTTCTACCCTTGTTTATACATGCACTTACACAGGGCTACAAGCAGTACAAGGGGTTTATCATCACTCAGGCTCCAATGAAGTTTACGTGCCGGGACTTCTGGAAGATGATCTATGAGAGGGAGTGTGGGGTGGTCGTGATGCTGTCAGACCTGGTGGAGAATGGAAGGGTAGGATACAGCCCTGCTGACTAAACTACAACGATTATTCCACATGAATATCCAACAAACTATTTCTATGCAATCTCGGGTGCAAATGTTATGACAGTATAAGCTGAAGGAGTTAGGACTATACCTTGGCCACTACCTGTGGAACCCTTGTCAGCGTGCTCCACAAGAGAGCTCATGACTTATTAGTTGCTACTGCTATGATATTGGTGCTGTACAATTTGAGGCCATCTTCCCTACAGGAGGTGTGTCACCAGTACTGGCCCACTGGTGACATCAAAGGGGGGAAAAAGTTTGGGGAGTTCAGTGTCTCTGTCCTCCAAGCCACTCAGCAGGACGGCTTCATACAGCGCATGCTCAGTGTCACCAACCCCAAGGTAAGGGATGAGCAGGTTTGTCTGCAGCTGCACTACTAATTACTCGTGGCTTTGAGTATCGTCATTGTCTCACTGGAAGTCAAGTTGGTTAATTCACATGACATAATAATATTGGAAGGGTTATATTTGGGATTGTGTAGTGTAATGTGCACTATGCGTATCTACTAGACTTTGCCCACATGCAAACTATACTGTAAGTGATCTGTGCGGGCAAGAGCAAGCCGGGTCTAAGACTGAGAATAGCTGCAGCGCACTTACACTCCAGAACGTAGGCTCTGCTCACTTACTAAGCTTACCTCCCTCCCACCTTCTTGCAGTCTGGCCAGGTGCACAAGGTGACCCAGTTCCAGATGTCCTGCTGGACCCCTGAGGGTCTGTGCACCTCCCCCCGTGCCATCATTGACATCATTGAGCAGGTGTTGGTGATACAGAGGAGGACCGGAAACAGACCCATTGTGGTCCACGGCAGGTGAGTTAACTTGCCAAAATTTTATGCTTTTTCTTTTCTCTCCATTTTGTGTCTGTGGATGTATAGATAAGATTCAGCTGTTTTTGTATGTGTACAAGCAAGCATGTGCCATATACTACAAAAAGCTTTGTTTGCTCAGCTCCCAGCTCTCTAATTCACCTATAGCTACATACTACATGAGCACTAGCCGGCACTGGGCACAGCAGCGCTGCAGAGGTCTGACATCATGATAGAAGCTGACTTCTGCTTAGGGCACGTGCCGTATTAATCAGCTACGCCAAGAAGCTTGTTAACCTTTGTGCCATTAATCTCTCCCAAGGCCTCCATACAGCGAACACAGCAACACAGCCGTCTGCTTCTGTGAATTAATAGCTACCACAGCCAATCTCTGTTTATGGTTGTGGCCCTTTCACTAAAATATCGGGGCCGAATGACTTAATTCCGTTGACCTCCCGTTACACACAGACGCATGCACACACACACATAATAATTTGGTATAATGATACCAGTAGACACATGTGCACACACACACACACACACACACAGTGATACGGTGAGTCGGTGTGGGGTGTTTTGTTCTCTGATCAATGCCACTGAATGCTGCAAGACGGAGGGCATTGTGGATGTGTTCCAGGTGGTGAAGGCACTCCGCATCCAGAAACCAGGCAGCGTGCTCACTGTGGTAAGCTCAAGCAAAGACCGATTGGTATGTATGTGCAGTAACATTGACCCTGGTCTCTGTCTCTTTCCTTGTAGGAGCAATATCGTTTCATATTTGATCTCATGCTATTGTTTCTTGATTCATTCAGCATCTACTCCAATTTTAAGTAACTTGTTAGCAACCATTGTTCATTGTCTTTGTAAACCGGTCATTTGACTGCATAGCATAAAACCAGTCTTCATAACATGTTAAGACCCCATTATGATTGCCAGGGTTCACCTCACATGGTGTATGAATGAGTGACAAATTCAAATATTGAATTGAAGTAATATTTTAAAGTTCCTATGCGATGCGTAGGCTTCCTGATTTAGGCTCAGCTACAGGACTGCAGAAAAGAAATACAAAAGAAATGCAATCAGACAGATATAAATGGACAAGACAATGTGCTGTGTGGTTCGAAGTTGGAAGTTGTACGCTGACTGGACGTTCGCACAGAAGGTGAGCTGGTGGGTAGCTACTGTATACCCTTGTGTCACTTAACTTGGCAGCACTGCACGGGAGACTGAAACCATTCCATGAGTTGTAGCTACTGCACAAGGTTGGCAGAGTTGATTCAATGCACTTCAGCCATATCATACTCCAGCAGCACACATGCACCTGCAGAGCTGACACTATTACTTACACCAACCCACCCACAGGCTGACCATACGTACTAGAGGTAGCTAAAACTACGTACTGATCAAAGTAGAGCAATCTTTCAGACCCAGGAGGTATGTATTTCCATACCAATATATATGCCTCCCTCTAGTGCCAGGTAGATTATATGCACTCAATGTAGGGATCAGGCATTACTGTGAGCATCATGCACACACACACACACACACTAAATTGAGCATTTAGCAGCAATGGTTCTTACATGTTTAAGCAGGTATAAATATTATACTTAGTAAGTCAGGAAATGTCTGTCCCATTGTTTGCATGGTTCGTACTACACTGTTATAATAATTCCAGCTGCAGAAGTGCTGCTGGGAAGCTTCTGCTGTGTGCTCATAGTGACAAACTCTGCTCCACACCCCATCTCATGCCACACCATGGCCCAGTTTCCAAGCCTACAAGACATTTGCAATTGTTTCCCTGGGTGGCCCATGCTTCACCCTCCATTACATGCCCTCCTACTCACGATGCTTCAACTCCACCTTCTGATTCAGCATTCAAAAGATAATAATTCCATGGCATGGCCCCTCATATGATATGGGACACCATTTGTCTCAAAATTGGTGCATACAACAACATGGAATTACTTTTAGCACAAAAGCTCATTATCATAGTGTACATATGTGACAAAATAAACCAATCTTGATACTCTTCAACCCTATCTAACCATACCACACTCTACTAATAGCTTTGAGAGTGCATAATAACCGTGCAGTTGGTGGATGCAACGTTGCTGCCAGTAATCCACATGCTGTAGTAGCTGAGGATTGTGATCGACCGAAGTGATCCAGTGCAAAAGTTGTGTAGAGTGCAGTAAGCAATGCAGCCTTCACGCATACGGTGTTGTACACCACTGGGCCTCATTGTCATGGTACTCTGCAGCTACTGGATGGTACTAGCTGGAGGACAGACTTGCCCTCTCTCAGGTAACTTAATGTGTTCCCTGTAATGGCAACCACCTCTGTGTCAGCACAACCTCAAAACATGCATAGTAGCTGTTGGGTCATATGCAGCTGTTCAGTTTCGTATTTCCATGCTTCACTTTTCTGGACCTCACTCTACCTGCTTTTTCATACGAGCATGAAAAATGTTTCACGATTCAATTTTCATGTCAACTACATATAGCTACATGCAGTCACCATCATGGGTGTCTACAGTGTCTTAATTTCCAGAGTGGTGGGAGAGGGTATGGCTTAACTCTTTGTGCGCACATGATATCATTGCGGACCCTTTTATATTGCAACCACATTCACCATTATACATGCAGCTGCTGACTATTCACAGCGTACTGTTACTGTGAATGCTGTGAGGGAGGATGGCCCAACTCCTGGTGCTAGAGTGACCTGGAGCACAACAGTACCACCTGAGTGTGTGGCATCTGTCACAGTGGAGTTCAGAAATAGTAGCAGTGGGAGTGTAGTGAGATCCTACACAACTACCAGTACATCAGAGACTGAGGTAATTCAGACTGGTCTCCAGTGTGGTACAACCTACTACATCAGAGTGGTGGTTACTGGAGTAGCCTCACTTGGTGCACTGCGCAGCAACCAAGTACAAGTCTATTTTGAAGGTAAAATAGAATAGTTCATGTATGAATGACTTGCATGAATAATAGCACTTATCTTGATGGGTGTTATGCCATTTCAGATATACCAGCCCCAGTCAGAGTGACAGCTGAAGCCACTGCAGACAACACAAGTATCCAAGTGTTCTGGGAGTGGCCACGTCAGAGTGTACTGTTGTGTTTTCACAGTGTTAGAGTTGACTACCAACCTGAGGGAGGCTCTCTGATGATGTACGCAGTGGACAATGCAACAGCAACCAGTGCCACCTTGTCCAACCTCCCGTGCAACACACAGTACAACATCACTGTTGTTGCTGAGGGTGGTACGACTGGTGTAAGTAGTCTCACCACAGTGGTGTCTCTACCAGCAAGAGGTATTGTAGTACTTCAGCCACAATATTAGTCATACCATAATAGCTACACTTTATCCCTTCCAGCCCCTCCCACTCACACTGAGGTCACTGCTCAGCTCATGAATGCCTCAAGTGTCAGAGTAGCATGGCAGTGGACTAGTTCAGGCCCAGCTCCCAGCTGCTTCAACACCACCCGTGTGACCTACCATCCTGAGGGAGGTGGTGAGTCCTCCCTGCAGCTCAGGGACCCAGCAGCAACTGAGACCATCCTTACTGGCCTGAAGTCCAACACATGCTACACCATCACTGTGGTGGCCACTGCTGGAGAGCACAGGAGAGAGAGTGCAGCAATGACAGTGTTCCTTCCACTAGTGCAACAAGGTATATATATGGTCAGCATGGGAAGCACAGTCTACCCCTAAATCCTGCTCGAAATGCTATTATTGCAGGTCCACATAATCATTCAGCATCTGAGCTATTTACATGTCCATTCACTGGTTCTGGACCAACGCCATCCACTGACCCTGGAACCAGGCCACGGACATCTGTTGACCCTGGACCCAGGCCATCCCCTGACCCTGGTCTGCTGGCAGGAGTTGCTGTATTTGTGATTGTGCTGGTGCTTGCAGCAGCCTGCATCTTGGTAGTACTCCTTGTCGTGCGGAGGTAAGACCTTAACCTGTACCTTTGCGAACATGAAGTTGCTGCCATGTAATGCACTTGCCTTTCAGAAGAGATAGTCCATCTGTTTGCATGGTGTACTGCCATGTACGGCTTTCCTATAGGCAAGGTAGGAAGAACATGAAGGTCACTGCAGTGGAATTGGCCGACATGACAAATACTGACAGCAAAGATGAACAAGATGCAGCTACAGCTGTTGACAACACCAGCAATGAGAGAGTTCCTAGTAAGTTGAATGCACCAGGTATATGGCATCAATTATTGTCAGTTACATTCATGAGCACAAGAGGCTAAACGTACCCCAGTGTGAAAGACACATAGAGGATGAGCTATGGCTGCAATGTATGCACATTATAGGCAGAGATACACCACACACGTGCAAACCATGCACGCAAAGTCAGAACTTCAGTGGCAGAGAATGGAGGCCTTTTCTGCCACATTTGACTTCACATGCAGGCACCATCTCAGGACTAACAAATTCTCCTCCTGGGTTTTACGTACTTGCACTGATATGAAATTGCACCCCAAGTGCAAAATTACACTGCAAATATCACTCATTAAATTGCTACTCACACTTGCCATACACATCAATGCTGCCCTACATATAATGGTTATGTTAACTAAACTAACAACACCCTCACCCACAGCCTCCCCACCGACCATTGTGGATTACCAGCAGAAGGTGCTGTCTTTGGAGGGGGAGCAGGTCACCCTGACAGTGAAGGTTGCTGGCAGCCCCACCCCCACTATCACATGGCTCTTCAATGGGAAGAAGGTGAAGGATGACTACTCCACTGAGGTGGGGAAGGATGGATCACTGACTCTCACGTGTGTGGAGCTGAAGCATGCTGGCACCTACACCTTCAGTGTCAGCAACAGTGTGGGCAGTGTGGAGGGGTGCACCAAACTGGTCGTCCACACTGAGGATGAGGACTGTACCAGTGCACCCAAAGTCGAGAGCAACCCAGTTGCTAAGGAAACGTTTGGGGAGTATGTTTCCAGCCTTCATGCACACAACAATGGTGGCTTTATTGTGCAATACCAGGTAATAAGTTAAGTAGCTCCACATTATGTGCACAATACAGTGAATTGTCCTCCGCTATAGACCTTGCCCTCTGGGGAAGAAGGCCATCAGGTGACCATAGGCAAAACCTCAGCAAACAGACTCTTGAATCGATTTAGGAACATCACCACTTGTGAGTAATAGTAGTAGTGCAGATACCCTCAGTAGCTGTCAGCAATTATAGTCATATATACCCGAGACATCCTGGTAACACAGGCACTATACTGTCCAGGTGCATAGTATTAATGACTTTTAATTCTGTAGTTATGTAATGAGGTGTAACACAAGTTCCTTCATGCATGAAATTTTCTGGTTACCCTTTTAGATGATGATCATCGTATCATTCTGGAGCCCATCACTGGAAGAGTGAATTGTGAACATGAATACATCAACGCCTCCTACACAGATGTAAGACCCTCCACACAATATACAGTATGTATATCACTGGTATAGTACTACATCTGACACACAGGGCTATTCTCAACACAGGAAGTACATTGCCGCCCAGGGTGAGCTAGTAATCAACCATTGTAGTGGTAGCTATGCATTGACACAAACCTTTGCAGGTCCCCTCCCAAACACTGTCACTGATTTCTGGTGGCTGGTGTGGCAGGAGAGGATCCATGTAGTTGCCATGGTAACTAGTGTTGTGGAGGGGGGACAGCAGAAGTGTGAGCAATACTGGCCCAGCCAGGAGACCCAGGAGTACGGTCCATTCAAAGTCACCCTCACAGAGCAGCAGGTGTTTGCAGACTACACCATCCGACAGCTGCTTGTTGCTGTGAGTGTTGTGGCAGTCCTCATTCTTACTTATGTCTAAAGCAGTGTGACTGAAGATTATGCTACTTGAATTGTTGTAGCAGTGCACTTGTGTAACTGGCGTACTAGCCATGCATATGCCTGCATTGTCTACTCCCACAGTGTGACCAGGGTGGGAGGACTCCCCTGAAGGTGACCCAGTTCCACTTTACTTCCTGGCCAGACCACGGTGTTCCAGAGTATGCTGGGCCAACCCTCAACTACCTCCGTCGGATGAAGGCCCAGGTGAAACCCTCAGAGGGATCCATACTGGTGCACTGCAGGTCAGCACAAAATTGAGAATATGTGTTGTATGTCTTTGTGAATGGTGTGTGCAGGTTGGGTCCAAGACATGAATGGCTCGTCTTGGTGGTGTCTGTCTCCCTGCAGCGCTGGTGTCGGGAGGACTGGCACACTGATTGCCATTGACACAGCTCTGGAGCAGGCTGCCCAGGAGGGTGTGGTGGACATCCCAGCTACTGTCACCAAGATGAGGAGGCAGCGCATGAAGATGGTCCAATCACCAGTGAGAGAAAATGACAGCTGCAAGTGTGTGTTGATAATTGGTAACTAAAGAACTTTTGTCTCAGCCTGTTAGCTAGCAGGGTGAAACATGCTGTGGACTTTTAATTTACAGAAGTGTGCACATGCAAGTCATGCCTTGAAATCTCAAAACTCTCTCCCCTTGTGACCCAACCAGGAACAGTATGTGTTCATCCATGATGCTGTCCTGGAGTCCCTCACTTGTGGGGACACACAGATCCCAGCCTCGGGACTGGTTGGTGCCATTGAGAAGCTGAAGCAGACGGACAGTGAAACTGGGAGGACAGGATTTGAGACCCAGTTCAATGTATGTCAAAGTGGCATAGCTAGCTACATATGAACTTGGGCCAGTATTACCTCTTAGTGGAATTCCAATTTTCCAGAGGGCAACCACAGTTTCAGAGTGCATATAAACATTTGCTGTTTATCCAGAAAAAAAAACAACAAATGGCTATTAGCTATTGCCACATTATCAAGGCCACACCACACTGTTTTTGAGTATACATTCGCGCATGCTGTTTATGCATGGAGGACAAACAGGATGGCTATTAGCTATTAGCTACCATTAACATTATATCAGGCCCACCACATGGCCCAAGCACTTGCTGTTTATGAAGACAAACAGGATGGCTATTAGCTATTAGCTACCATTATTTAACATTATATCAGGCCCACCACATGGCCCAAGCACTTGATGTTTATGAGGACAAACAGGATGGCTATTAGCTATTAGCTACCATTAACATTATATCAGGCCCACCACATGACCCAAGCACTTGCTGTTTATGAGGACAAACAGGATGGCTATTAGCTATTAGCTACCATTAACATTATATCAGGCCCACCACATGGCCCAAGCACTTGATGTTTATGAGGACAAACAGGATGGCTATTAGCTCGACCATTTGCCTGTATCAACAGGTTCTCAGTCTGGTGACTCCTAAACCTACTGAGGTCATCAGAACCTCCGCCTTCCGCTTCCCTGATGTAAACAGGAGCACAGACTTCCTGCCACGTGAGACAAAATATTTGTATTTTGTTTTTGCATAGCTTCAGTTATGGGAGATATCATATTTTGTGGAAGCAAACGTTTTTGAACATGCAGCTGACGTCTGGAGGGTTCCACTGAAGGGTGAGAGTAACGACTACATCCATGCCAGCTTTGCACATGTGAGAGCAGCATGACCTGTGTCACTATTTCTACTGAATGCTAAAGATCGTTGTGAGTAGATGTGCAGCACTTCAGAGCTGACACATACACTGACAGTGATCGTGGCAGTTTGATCCTGTCAGTATACTACAACTTGGCAGTGATATCTTAACTCCATTGTTAATTGTTCAATAGTAAACTCCTGTTCAATGCAATATTTAAACAAAATGTCTTTCCTCTTACGTACGTGCACCATCACCATCTAGTCCCTTTTCTCCATTGCACACACATGCAGGGCTACAAGCAGTACAAGGGGTTTATCATCGCTCAGGCTCCGATGAAGTTCACGTGCCGAGACTTCTGGAAGATGATCTATGAGAGGGAGTGTGGGGTGGTCGTGATGCTGTCAGACCTGGTGGAGAATGGAAGGGTAGCTACTGACATTGCACCATGAACTTGTTACAAATCTCTGATGGTGAACTGAAGAGGCTATACTTCTCACAGCTAGCCTTCATTTTTGCATGCATGCTGCAAGCAATCAAAATCTTGAGGTGTAAAAGGCTGGGAACGAGGCTAATGGTTAGCTGTACCTAAACAAGCTGTGTCACAACACCATATGAGATCTCATGTATAGATAAACTTTCTTACGTCATGCGTTTCTTCCCTGCAGGAGGTGTGTCACCAGTACTGGCCCACTGGTGACACCAAGGGGGTGCAGAAGTATGGGGAGTTTAATGTATTTGTCCTCCAAGCCACGCAGAAGTATGGCTTTGTACAGCGCATGCTCAGTATCACCAACCCCAAGGTAAGGGGTGGGCAGATTTGTCTCCAGCTATGTTATAGTGGGTATAACTGATCTACCCTGGCTCTGGATCAAAACTCAGCACATATTCCTCTTGCCTTTGATCTTGCAGTCTGGCCAGGTGCACAAGGTGACCCAGTTCCAGATGTCCTGCTGGACCCCTGAGGGTCTGTGCACCTCTCCCCGTGCCATCATTGACATCATTGAGCAGGTGTTGATGATACAGAGGAGGACCGGAAACAGGCCCATTGTGGTCCACGGCAGGTGAGCCTGCTTGGTTGGGTCCTTCTCCCATTTTGCACATGTATATATAGATACAGTTGTATATAATTATACAGTAGTGTTCGCAGGTTTGTATCCTGCTGCAATTTCTGTGTTTGCATGCGTCTCTGTTTCCCTTCCACACACACACACCACACACTTGCACTGTATGCAGTGACACGGTGAGTCGGTGTGGGGTGTTCTGTTCTCTGATCAATGCCACTGAATGTTGCAAGACGGAGGGCATTGTGGATGTGTTCCAGGTGGTGAAGGCACTCCGCATCCAGAAACCAGGCAGTGTGCTCACTGTGGTAAGCTTGAGCATTGAGATGTGCAGACCAACTGGAATGTGACCCTGGTCTGTCTCTTCCCTGCAGGAGCAATATTGTTTCATATTTGACCTCATGCTAGTGTTTCTTGATTCATTCAGCATCTACTCCAATTTTAAGTAACTTATTAGCAACCATTGTTCATTGTCTTTTGTAAATTTGACTGCATAACGTAAAACCACTTCATAAGATGTTAAGGCCCCATTATGATTGCCAGGGTTCACCTCACATGGTGTATGAATGAGTGACAAATTCAAATATCGAATTGAAGTTTAAAATGTAAGTTCCTATGCGAGGCGTAGCCTTCCTGAGTTGAGCTTAGCTAAGTCGGAAGTTTACGCCGACTCATTTACACAGAAGGTGAGCTGGTGGGTAGCTACTGTATGCCCTTGCGTCACTTGGTAGCACTGCACGGGAGACTGAAACCACTCCATGAGTTGTACTGCACAAGGGTACATGTATTTCCATACTAATCCATGCCCTTATTACCCCCTCTAGTGCCAGGCATATTATGCACTCAATCTAGGGATCATGCAATATGAATGGCATTACTGTGAGCATGATGTACAAGCACACACACACACACACTAATTTGAGCACTTAGCAGCAACGTTTCGTACGTGTTATGAATTATTGTCCTCAGTAATTAAGTCAGGAAATGCGTGTCTGTTGCATTGTACGCATGGCTCTTACTGCACAGTTATAGTTCTAGCTGAAGTAGTGATGAGAAGCTTCTGCTGTGTGCTTGTAGTGATAAACTCTGTTACATCTCCTCGACACCCCATCTCACTCCACACCATGGCCCATTTTCCAAGTCTATAAGAAATTGGTCTCCCTAGTTGGCCCATGTCTTCACCCTCCACTACATGCTCTCCTACTCACGGTGCTTCAACTCCACCTTCTGATTCAGCATTATTATTGGGCTTCTCATATGGGATGCTGTTTGTCTCGAAATAACAACATTGATTTACTTTCAGCAGAAACTCGTTACCATAATGTGTACATATGCGACAAAATAAACCACAACCAGTGTCCGATACTCTTCAACTCTATCTAATGACCACACTCTACTAATAGCTTTGAGAGTGCATAATAACCATGAAGTTGGTAGATGCAACGTTGCCGCCAGTGATCCATATGTTGTAGTAGCTGAGGATTGTGATCGACCGAAGTGCTCCAGAACATCCTGCAAAAGTCCTAGTAACTATAGTGCAGGGTTCAGTAAACAATGCAGTCACTGTGCATACAGTGTTGTACACCACTGGGCCTCACTGCCATGGTACTCTGCAGCTACTGGATGGTACTAGCTGGAGGCCAGACTTGCTCTCTCTCAGGTAACGTCATGTGTTTCCTGTAATGGCAACCACCTCTGTGTCAGCACAAATGTGTTTTAATACCAGTAGCTACTGGTGTGGGTCATTCCAAGTAGCTAGATGTTCACTTCCATATTTCCATGATTTCTGCAACTCTTCGTACTTGCTTTTCATATGAGCATGAAAATATTTCCATGCATGGTTCATTTGTTTTATGACAACTAGCCACATGCAGTGACTTAATTTTCGTGGTGGGAGAGGGTATGGCTTAAACTCTTTGTACACATGATATATTGCGGACCCAATAGCTATCAGATTCTGATTTTATACTGCAACCACATTCACCACCATGCATTCAGCTGCTAACTTTTCATTGCATACTGTTACTGTGAGTGCTGAGAGGGAGGATGGCCCAACTCCTGGTGCTAGAGTGACCTGGAGCACAACAGTACCACCTGAGTGTGTGGCATCTATCACAGTGGAGTTCAGAACTAGTAGCAGTGGGAGTGTAGTGAGATCCTACACAATTAACAGTACATCAGGGACTGAGGTCATTCAGACTGGTCTCCAGTGTGGTACAACCTACTACATCAGAGTGGTGGTTACTGGAGTAGCCTCACTTGGTACAGTGAGCAGCAACCAAGTACGTGTTGGAGGTAAAGTCAAACTCACTCTGTACTGTACAATTGTGTTGTGTGCATGCAATTAGCTAATTGTTACAGCAACTGTTACTGAATGGTGTTATGACAGGTATACTAGCCCCAGTCAGAGTGAGAACTGAAGTCACTGCAGACAACACAAGTATCAGAGTGTTGTGGGAATGGTCACGTCAGGGTCTGCTCATGTGTCTTGACAGTGTTAGAGTTGACTACCAACCTGAGGGAGGCTCTCTGATGATGTACACAGTGGACAATGCAACAGCAACCAGTGCCACCTTGTCCAACCTCCCGTGCAACACACAGTACACCATCAGTGTTGTTGCTGAGGGTGATATAACTGGTATGAGGAGTCTCATCACAGTGGTTTCTCTACCAGCAAGAGGTATTGTAGTACTTCAGCCACAATAGTAGTCATACCATATTAGCTACATGTATGCCAGTGGTGGTACGACTGGTACAAGGAATCTCGCCACAGCGGTTTCTCCACCAGCAAGAGGTACTGTTACTGTATACGCCAGCTGATAGACACTTAATTTAGCTACATAGTATACACTTCACTGTATACCCCTCCAGCCCCTCCCACTCCCACTGAGGTCACTGTTCAGGTCATGAATGCCTCAAGTGTCAGGGTAGCATGGCAGTGGACTAGTTCAGGTCCAGCTTCCAGCTGCTTCAACACCACTCGTGTGACCTACCATCCTGAGGGAGGTGGTGAGTCCTCCCTGCAGCTCAGGGACCCAGCAGCAAATGAGACCATCCTCACTGGCCTCCAGTCCAACACATGCTACACCATCACTGTGGTGGCCACTGCTGGAGAGCACAGGAGAGAGAGTGCAGCAATGACAGTGTTCCTTCCACTAGTGCAACAAGGTATATATGGTCTGCATGTGAACACACAACATAATTGATCCCTAACAACCAGAACAATACCCTATCACTACAGGTCCACATAACCTTTCAGCAGCTGTGCTATTTCCTACCTCGGTGTATTTGACAAGTTCATTCACTGGTCCTGGACCAACGCCATCCCCCAACCCTGGAACCAGGCCATGGCCATCTGCTGACCCTGGGGATAGGATATCCCCTGACCCTGGTCTGCTGGCAGGAGTTGCTGTGATTGTGATTGTGCTGGTGCTTGCAGCAGCCTGCATCGTGGTAGTACTCCTTGTCCTGCGGAGGTAAGACCTTAACATCATTGTGAACATGAAGTTGCTGCTGTGCAGCGCACATGTCCCTGTTTCCTTAAGTGTAGGTTTTGCCTTTCAGAGGAGGTAGTCCATCTATTTGGTGTACTGCCATGTATGGCTTTCCTATAGGCAAGGTAGAAAGGGAATGAAGGTCACTGCAGTGGAATTGGCCGACATGACAAATACTGACAGCAAAGATGAACAAGATGCAGCTACAGCTGTTGACAACACCAGCAATGAGAGAGTTCCTAGTAAGTTAAATGTATATGGCATATTACATTCATGAGCACAAGAGGCTAAACATACCCCAAGTGAAGATCTATTCATTGGAAGAGTTATGGCTCCAATGTATGCACATTATAGGCAGAGATACACCATACACTTGCGCAAACCATGCAAAGTCAGAACTCCAGTGGCAGAGAATGGAGACCTTTTCTGCCACATTTAGCTTCATGCACCATCCGAGGACTCACAAACTCTCCTGGGTTGATCTGGGCTTTAGGTGTATGGATACACAAGTTATTAGTAATTGCACCCCAAGCGTAATCTCATCACTCATTAAATTGCTACTCTCATTTGTTTCATACCCAGCAATGTTGCCCAACATACAATGGTATTGTTTCATACGCAGCAATGCTGCCCAACATACAATGGTATTGCTTCATACGCAGCAATGCTGCCCAACATACAATGGTATTGTTTCATACGCAGCAATGCTGCCCAACATACAATGGTATTGCTTCATACGCAGCAATGCTGCCCAACATACAATGGTATTGTTTCATACGCAGCAATGCTGCCCAACATACAATGGTATTGTTTCATACGCAGCAATGCTGCCCAACATACAATGGAATACGCAGCAATGCTGCCCAACATACAATGGTATTGTTTCATACGCAGCAATGCTGGTACAATGGTGTTGTTTCATACGCATCAATGCTGCCCTACATACAATGGTATTGTTTCATACGCAGCAATGCTGCCCTACATACAATGGTATTGTTCATGAGCAGTGTTACAATAATTAAATGACCAACAGTTACACCCATAGCCTCCCCACCAACCATGAGCCGTGTTGCCATTACCAACACACCCACGCATGCAGCCTCCCCACCGACCATTGTGGATTACCAGCAGAAGGTGCTGTCTTTGGAGGGGGAGCAGGTCACCCTGACAGTGAAGGTTGCTGGCAGCCCCACCCCCACTATCACATGGCTCTTCAATGGGAAGAATGTGAAGGATGACTACTCCACTGAGGTGGGGGAGGATGGATCACTGACACTCATGTTTGTGGAGCTGAAGCATGCTGGCACCTACACCTTCAGTGTCAGCAACAGTGTGGGCAGTGTGGAGGGGTGCACCAAACTGGTCGTCCACACTGAGGATGAGGACTGTACCAGTGCACCCAAAGTCGAGAGCAACCCAGTTGCTAAGGAAACGTTTGGGGAGTATGTTTCCAGCCTTCATGCACACAACAATGGTGGCTTTATTGTGCAATACCAGGTAATAAGTTAAGTAGCTCTACATTATGTGCACAATACAGTGAATTGTCCTCCGCTATAGACCTTGCCCTCTGGGGAGGAAGGCCATCAGGTGACCATAGGCAAAACTTCCGCAAACAGGCTTCTGAATCGATTTCGAAACATCACAGCTTGTGAGTCATTATATTGTATGTATCTTAAGAGATGTGGCTTCTCTTTCATGATCTTGATATTTCGTTATTCCTTTAGATGATGATCATCGTATTGTTTTGGAGCCCATCTCTGGAAGGGTGAATTGTGAACACGAATACATCAACGCCTCCTACATAGATGTAAGATCCTCTACACAATATACAATACAATGACATGTGTGCCACTGGTTCTGTTACTAGCCATACATCTGACACACAGGGCTATTCTCAACACAGGAAGTACATTGCTGCCCAAGGTCAGCTAAGTAATCAATCATTGGATCACTTCTTACATTGACACAAACATTTGCAGGTCCCCTCCCAAACACTGTCATTGACTTCTGGTGGCTGGTGTGGCAGGAGAGGATCCATGTAGTTGCCATGGTAACTAGTGTTGTGGAGGGGGGACAGCAGAAGTGTGAGCAATACTGGCCCAGCCAGGAGACCCAGCAGTACGGTCCCTTCCAAGTCACGATCACTGAGCAGCAGGCATTTGCAGACCACACCATCCGACAGCTACTTGTTGCTGTGAGTATTGTCGTTGTACTTAGCTATATAGGCTAGTGTGACTGCAAGATTACTTTTAGTTCTTGTCAGCTGCAGTGCATATGCCTGCATAGTCTTGTCAGCTGCAGCCCACTTGAGTGGTAAGTTGCATACTAGCCATGCCTGTTTGGTCTTCTGCTCCCACAGTGTGACCAGGGTGGGAGGACTCCACTGAAGGTGACCCAGTTTCACTTTACTTCCTGGCCAGACCACGGTGTTCCAGAGTATGCTGGGCCAACCCTCAACTACCTCCGTCGGATGAAGGCCCAGGTGAAGCCCTCCAGAGGATCCATACTGGTTCACTGCAGGTCAGCAAGAAATTATTCATGGTGGGCTGGATGTGAGTAACTTTGTATGTTTTGGGGTAGTCCTAGAGGTGAATGTTGTCTTCATCCTGGTCCCCCGCAGTGCTGGTGTTGGGAGGACTGGCACACTGATTGCCATTGACACAGCTCTGGAGCAGGCTGCCCAGGAGGATGTGGTGAACATCCCTGCCACTGTCACCAAGATGAGGAGGCAGCGCATGAAGATGGTCCAATCACCAGTGAGAGAGAATTGCAGCTGATAGTGTGTGTTGATAATATGTAGTCTGTTAAAGTTCACATCACTTGGTAAGTAAAATGGACTCATCCAGTAGCAGCCTAGGCAGGGTGAAACATGCTGTAGAGTTTTCACATTCTCATTACAGAAGTGTGCACGTGCAGGTTTAGCCTTGTTCCCAGGCAGCGTGGCCTGGGAACGAGGCTAATGCAGGTTGTGCCAATATCCCTCTCTGTGACCCAACCAGGAGCAGTATGCGTTCATCCATGATGCTGTTCTGGAGTCCCTCACCTGTGGGGACACCCAGATCCCAGCCTCAGGACTGGTCGGTGCCATTGAGAAGCTGAAGCAGATGGACAGTGAAACTGGGAGAACAGGATTTGAGACCCAGTTCAATGTACGTCAAAGTGGCATAGCTAGCTACATATGAACTTAGGCTTTGTTAATTATAGTGTGTCAGTATTACCTCTTAGTGGAATTTTCCAGAGAGCAACCACAGTTTCAGAGTGCACAAAATCATCAGCTGTTTAGCTATCCAGGACAAACAAACAGATGGCTATTAGCTATAGCATTATAATAACATTATCAAGGCCACCACTCTCTTTATGAGTACATATGTAATACATTTGCTGTTTATCCAGGACAAACAAACAGATGGCTATTAGCCACTGCCATTAACATTAATTATCAGGCCCACCACACTGTTTTTGAGTATACATGTGTACATTTGCTGTTTATGCAGACAAACAGAATGACTATTAGCTCGACCATTTGTCTGTATCAACAGGTTCTCAGTCTGGTGACTCCTAAACCTACTGAGGTCATCAGAACCTCCGCCTTCCGCTTCCCTCATGTAAACAGGAGCACTGACTTCCTGCCACGTGAGACAAAATATCTGTATTATGTTTTTGCATAGCTTCAGTTATGGGAGATATCATATTTTGTGGATTTTGTTTTGAAGCTAACTTTTGTTGTTTTTGAATATGCAGCTGACATCTGGAGAGTTGTACTGAAGGGCGAGAGTAATGACTACATCCACGCCAGCTTTGCACATGTGAGAGCAGCATGACCTGTGTCACTGAATGCTAATTATCGTTGTGAGCATGCATGCAGACATGTGCAGCACTTCACATACATGGTACACTGACAGTGATCGTGGCAGTTTGATCCTGTTGATATACCACAGCAGTGATATCTTAATTTCATTTGTTAGTTGGTCAAAACAGTAAAACTCCTATTCAATGCAATATTTAGCCGTAGCTGGACGAAATTTATTTCTTCTTGGGAAAGGTGGAAGTGCATTACCCCCACAGTACTCCTTATGAAGTGGAAGGATAATACAATAGGTATAGCTTCATTCCCAGGCCATTCACACCGCAAGTATTTTTGATTTATTGCAGTATGCAAATGCAGCATACTGCAAGCGATCAAACACTGGCAGTGGAAATGGGGGAATATATGTTTGGATTCTGTTAAGTGCTTTATTGGGAAAGAATTCCTCTTACGTACGTGCACCATCACCATCTAGACCCTTTTCTCCACATGTACACATGCAGGGATACAAGCAGTACAAGGGGTTTATCATCGCTCAGGCTCCAATGAAGTTTACGTGCCGAGACTTCTGGAAGATGATCTATGAGAGGGAGTGTGGGGTGGTCGTGATGCTCTCAGACCTGGTGGAGAATGGAAGGGTAGGATACAGCTACTGACATTGCACCATGGGCATGTAATCTCAGTTGCAAATCTCGATTTTTGGTGAGCTGAAGAGGCTCTGGTTGTGCATAGCTAGCCTCCATTTTTGCATGCATGCTGTAAGCGATCAAAATCTGGAGGTGTAAAATACCTGCATGGGAACGAGGCTACTGTACAGCTGTACCTAAACAAGCTGTGTCACAACAACGAAGGAGATCTCATAAATAGATAAACTTTCTTACTTGCTTTTCTTTTCTGCAGGAGGTGTGTCACCAGTACTGGCCCACTGGTGACACCAAGGGGGTGCAGAAGTATGGGGAGTTTAATGTCTTTGTCCTCCAAGCCACGCAGCAGTATGGCTTTGTACAGCGCATGCTCAGTGTCACCAACCCCAAGGTAAGGGATGGTCAGATTTGTCTCCAGCTTAGTATCAACTGATCTACTCAGGCTTTGAGTGTACGCACACGTCCGTACTCTGTATCAAAACTCAGCACATATTCCTCCTGCCTTTGATCTTGCAGTCTGGTCAGGTGCACAAGGTGACCCAGTTCCAGATGTCCTGCTGGACCCCTGAGGGTCTGTGCACCTCCCCCCGTGCCATCATTGACATCATTGAGCAGGTGTTGGTGATACAGAGGAGGACCGGAAACAGGCCCATCGTGGTCCACGGCAAGTGAGCCTACTGGGTCCTTCTCCCATTTTGCACATATGTATAGATACAGTGTATATATACAGTAGCGTTTGCAGGTTTGTATCCTGCAATTTCTGTGTTTGCATGCATCTCTGTTTCCTTTCCATACACACACACACACACACACACACACACACACACACACACACACACACACACACACCACACTTGCACTGTATGCAGTGACACGGTGAGTCGGTGTGGGGTGTTCTGTTCTCTGATCAATGCCACTGAATGCTGCAAGACGGAGGGCATTGTGGATGTGTTCCAGGTGGTGAAGGCACTCCGCATCCAGAAACCAGGCAGTGTGCTCTCTGTGGTAAGCTTGAGCATTGAGATTTGCAGCCCTACTGGAATGTGACCCTGGTCTGTCTCTTCCCTGCAGGAGCAATATCGTTTCATATTTGATCTCATGCTATTGTTTCTTGATTCATTCAGCATATACTCTAATTTTAAGTGATGAATTACCTTCATTGTCTTTGTAAACCGGTCATTTGACTGCATATGCATACTTCATAACACATGCATGCACTTAAGGCTCCATTATAATTTCCAGGGTTCACCTCACATGGTGTGGATGCATGCACTTAAGGCTCCATTATAATTTCCAGGGTTCACCTCACATGGTGTGGATGTAAGTGACAAATTCAAACTCTAATTGAAGTTTCATTGTTTACGTTCCTATGGAATCTGTTGTCTGCCTGACTTACAATGTAGGCTCACGGGGACTATACAAAAATAATAAACGGCAACCATGGCACTGCACACAAGGATGGCAGAGTTGATTCCATCAGCACACACCTGCAGAGCTGACTTATACCAACCCACTCCACATGTAGGCTGACCATACTAGAGGTAGCTAAACTTCTGATCAAAGTGGAGTAATCTTTAGCCCCAGATTAGCGGCATAGATTGGTATTGAGGTTTGTGTATCTATGCCGCTCTAGTGACAGACATACTATGCACTCAATGTACTGTGAGAATTATGTACACACCCACCCACTATGTGAACATTTAGCAGCAATGATGCTTATATACAGGTAGCTAATAGCAGGTAGCTAATAGCAGGTAGCTTAGATATACCTAGTAAGTGAAATTTTCAGGAAACATCTGTTGTTCTTACTCCACAATCATAGTTCTAGATGCAGGAGTGAAGCTTTTACTGTGTGCTCATAGTGTGTTGTCACATCTCCATCTGCCACGGCTCAATTTCCAAGTCTATAAGAAATTTGTCTCCCTAGATGGCTCATGTCTTCACCCTCCACTAGTAGGCCTTGGAGGATTTTTCTCGAACTTTTACCTATTTTTCTTTTCTTTTTTTCTTCTGTTATTATCCTATTTTTCTTTTTTACTCACCTATTTTTCTCAATTATGATTCTGAAAATTCTCATCAATACACACTTGTAAACACTTGAAAACTGACTATTTTTGGGAGACAATGTCACTGTGACAGTGCGTCAATGACAATAAACTATCAGGCTACGTGTTTTACTAGTATACTTCTGAGTAGTTCTATCTAATATGTATAGCTATAACCTACGTAGCTAGCTAGTACGTAGCCAACCTAGCGTATAGTAGTCTACATTGCTACTTCTAAACCCGTACCTGACGTTGATTACAAATTACAAACCCATCATTTTGTACCTATTTTTCGCATCAGAGTCAGAAAGTGTACCTATTTTTCCCAACATAATTCACTATGCTCAGAGGCACCTATATTCCCCAAAATTATGCTAGCAAAATCCGCCAAGGCCAACATGTATCCACTACATGCCCTCCTACTCACGGTGCTTCAACTTTATCTTTTGATTCAGCATTATTATTGGGCTTCTCATATGGGATGCTGTTTGTCTCAAAATCGTTGCGTACATAAAACAACAATATAGATCTATGAAACCTAGTGTACATATGCAACAAAGTAAACCAAGATTGAGACAAACAGTGTCCGATCCCCTGACACCTCAACTCTATCTAATCACAGTAATGGCCACATTCTACTAATTGGTTTGAGAGTGCATAATAACCCGTAAGGTCTCTGCTTATATTCAGTTGGTGGATGCAAGTGCTCCAGAACATTCCACAAACGTTCTATGATAGTGCAGAGTATAGCGTTGAGTATATAGTGCATGCAGAGTATAGTGCAGAGTGCAGTAAACAATGCAGTCTCCACGGATACAGTGCTGTACACCACTGGGCCTCACTGCCATGGTACTCTGCAGCTACTGGATGGTACTAGCTGGAGGACAGACTTGCCCTCTCTCAGGTAATTTCCTGTGACCGTAACCACCTCTATATATCAGCACAACTTCGTTTCTAGCATTTCAATACTGTTACTGGCCTTCAATTTCATATTTCATGATCCACTTTTCCATAACTTGATCACTCTCCCATACAAGCATAAAAAATTCCATGCCATCATGTGTGTGTGTAGTTAATCATCATATTAGCTACCGTGAGTGCAGGGAGAGTGGATGGTTCAACTCTTTGTACAACTCTTGACATATTGCGGACCCAATAGCTATCAGATTTTCTGATTTTATACTGCAACCATATTCACCATCATCCATGCAGCTGCTGACTACTCACTGCGTACTGTTACTGTGAGTGCTGTGAGGGAGGATGGCCCAACTCCTGGTGCTAGAGTGACCTGGAGCACAACAGTACCACCTGAGTGTGTGGCATCTGTCACAGTGGAGTTCAGAACTAGTAGCAGTGGGAGTGTAGTGAGATCCTACACAACTACCAATACATCAGAGACTGAGGTCATTCAGACTGGTCTCCAGTGTGGTACAACCTACTACATCAGAGTGGTGGTTACTGGAGTAGCCTCACTTAGTACACTAAGCAGCAACCAAGTACCAGTCTATTTTGAAGGTAAAATAGAATAGTTCATGTATGAATGACTTGCGTGAATAATAGCACTTATCTTGATGGGTGTTATGCCATTTCAGATATACCAGCCCCAGTCAGAGTGACAGCTGAAGCCACTGCAGACAACACAAGTATCCAAGTGTTCTGGGAGTGGCCACGTCAGAGTGTACTGTTGTGTTTTGACAGTGTTAGAGTTGACTACCAACCTGAGGGAGGCTCTCAGATGATGTACACAGTGGACAGTGCAACAGCAACCAGTGCCACCTTGTCCAACCTCCCGTGCAACACACAGTACACCATCTGTGTTGTTGTTGTGGGTGGTAGGACTGGTACAAGGAGTCTCACCACAGTGGTTTCACTACCAGCAAGAGGTATTATAGCACAGCTATGTACATACGTACTTCTTTTAACCCATCATGTTTTACCCCTCCAGCCCCTCCTACTCCCACTGAGCATGTGGTCACTGGCCTGGTCATCTTAACAGGTATTAGGGTCGCATGGCAGTGGACTACCGGTAGTTCAGGTCCAGCTCCCAGCTGCTTCAACACCACCCGTGTGACCTACCATCCTGAGGGAGGTGGTGAGTCCTCCCTGCAGCTCAGGGACCCAGCAGCAACTGAGACCATCCTCACTGGTCTCCAGTGCAACACACACTACACCATCACTGTGGTGGCCACTGCTGGAGAGCACAGGAGGGAGAGTGCAGCAATAGCAGTTTTTCTTCCTCTACGAGGTATACTAGAATCCTGGAAGTTTGAGTTGATATGATCACATGCATGCTCTCTATCACTGCAGGTCCTCAGGATCTCTCAGCGGCTGTGCTGTCCCCTGCCTCAGTGTATTTGACATGGGTGGCTCCCTGTGACACACAGCAGTACCATATATACTACAAGGGGACATGTGGGACCTATGTTGATGAGGGCAGTTTAAATACCAGTCAAAATCAATACACTCTGGTTGGGCTCCAAGAAGGCATAGACTACACCTTCACTGTCAACCAGACTGGGTTTGGAGGAGGTAGAGTGTTCTCTACTGGTCCAGTGTATGCAAGAACCTTCACAGCAGGTACGTATGATGAACTTGGGGTTGGGTGAAATTACCGTACTATTTTGCACACTTAGTCCCCATAGGAGCTCCACGGCTACTTGAGGTCACATTTGTACGACACTCAGAAGTAGATCTCATCTGGAAAGAGGTGCTTGCTTTGTGTTCAACAAAACGGACCAATCACAGGCTATGTTGTGCGATACTATGCAACCTGTGGTCCTGACAGAGATGTGCAGCAGACCAAGTCAGTAGTGACAACAGGAAGCATCATTGATGGTCTTACTCCAAACACTGAGTATGCTTTCCAAGTGGCAGCAGTGAACACCAATGGAACTGGCCCGTTCAGTGAAGCTATCACACTGGGAGGTAACAATCAACGTACATTGTGTAGCTATCAGTCTTGAGTATCTCTCTAGCTACTTGTGATGCCAGTTGAATGTTTGACATTCCTTAGTCCCATGTTCTGCATGTATCTGGACTGACTAATTTTACGTATATGATTGTGCTCAGGAGCACCACGGTTGGTTGTGGTCAGTCTAGTGAACCCCATCACTGTAATTATCTCCTGGAGTGAGGTTCAGTGCTTCGATGGAAGTGGAGCAGTCACCCACTACCTTGTGCAGTATCAGTGTGATGGCACTGTCCAGAATGTGACAAACTGTCTCAGGCCTGACTCCAAATGCTGCTATGTACACATTCCAAGTGGCTGCAGTCGGGATTAATGAGATGATTGGGCCATTCAGCGATCCCGTCAATGCATCTGCGCTTGGTAAGCACGCTTGATGAGTGCACCTTTTATGCAGTGTATACATAAATCAAGCATAACTGTTTCCATGCACGCAGGTGAAATACGCATGCCTCTAGATCTAGAAGAGGAAGTCTCAGCTGCCACAGTAACAGGTGATACAGTGACAGGTATATACAGTAACTACAGCTGCAGAGTTGCATAATTTATGCGCCTTCATTAAGGGACACTTCATTGGGGGCTTGGACAGTGGCGGGAGTTGCCATTGCAGCAGTGCTGGTCCTCCTGGCAGTGGTCCTTGTAGAGTCTACCGTCATCTGGTACCAGCAGAGGTAAGATGGAACCCTATAATCATAGCAACAGCCTAGGGATTGGATGTGGCTTAAATTTGTCTGCACATGCAGAGGTCCATATTTAGAGAGAAATTTTGTTTACCATGTTAATTAGCGTAGCTAATTATCATGCCCTGTAGGGCCACACCTAAGACCACGGAGATCCCTATGAAGGAGTGTTCAGCCTATGGAAAGATTGAAGGTGGTGATGGGAGGGAGGAGAACTACATTTACGAACTCCCTCGTGTACAATGATGTTATCGTTAAAGTTGGCCATCATGTGCAAAGAACATGTGCATTTGACCCCACTTGTGGAGGGCGTCCTGCAAGCATAGCCTTGTTCCCAGGCCTTCTACACCTCCAGTTTTTGATCGTTTACAGTATGCAAAAATACTTTTAGGCAATCAAAACAGGTGGTGCAGAAGAAGGCCTGGGAACGAGGCTATGCATGCAGTTATAGAAGACTAGCATGCTAGGTATCTTGGGCTAGTAATGTGACTATGAAGCTGGGATTTGCACCATTGTGGTCAGCATGAATAGAGCATTCCGATGATGTCTGTTTTGCTGTAGGTTGAATTTTGACCCAAAATCATAATCAAAGGACATCATTTGAAACCTCTTTTCATGCTCATTCACATACCCAGTGCAAAGTTCTCATTCAAATCCATTCCCAATACTAATTTTGGTTCATTGGTCCATTTTGGGCATAATGGTGTATCAGTCACCCTATAGAACAGGAGTGCTGCATGCTGAGTGGTATATGGAGAATGGCCAGGTTCAACTGCAAGGGTAACTCTAGGTCAGACTATGGCCCTTGAGTGGTTTATGGGAAATACCACAAGAGACGATGAGGCATGCACTGCCCAACTGTAAGGATATAACTGTAAATGCTGATACATCCCTGCATGCTGCGTTGGGGTGTACCGCCTGAGTGCATGCATAATTCCAGATTGCAGTCTTATGAGCATTGCATGGGTGTACCACCAGAGTGCATGATCTCATTCTTACGAGTAACAATAATTGATCCTGACCACTCCAACTGCAAGAGAACCCAGCTATACTGACACAACTGATTCAATGCTTCAACCATGCATACTCCATCATCACACACTTGTCACTGACATCATACTATACTAACCCACTCCTCCGGCTGACCATACCACTGTCCAGATACTACTGAAGTGATCCAAGTGAAGCAAATGTTAGCCCCAGGAGGTATGTACACACAAACACCAGTCCATGCCTTCTTTATTAGCAATAGCTCCTCCCAATTAATTATGCCAACCATTCTCATTGAAATTTTGCTCTCTACATTGAGTGCATAATATACATGTTTCTATAATGTATGGACACACAGTCATGGAAGTTCTGAACTACGTGAACTCTTAGAAGCAATTACATATTACTTTTCATTATTATCAGGAAACATTTGTTCAGCCTAATGGCTCAGGGTCTTCACAGGGACAGTATAACTATGCATTTAATTTGACCCACAAGGACTGACTTCATTACTTCATTGGTAGTGTTACGGTACTCTCTCTATAGTGTGAGTGCTGCATACTGTAGAAGGTATCTGAGACTTGGTACATAATTATAAGATCTAGATGCAGGTGCATGCATTGTATGCGTGGTTCTTACTGCAGTTATAATTCCAGTTGCAGAAGTGATGCTGGGAAGCTTCTTCTGTGTACTCATAGGGACAAACTGTTACATCTCCTCCACACCCCATCTCATGCCACCATGGTCCAATTTTTCCAAGTCTATATGCATGCACTTTGTCACTCCTGTTGGCCCGTGTCTTCACTCTCCACTACATGCCACTGTACACTCACGGCACTTCAACTCTATCTTTGATTCAGGGACGCTGTTTGTCTCAAAATCATAAAACAACAATATGGATTTATGCTTTTAGCAGACACTCATATCATGGTTTACATATTTGACAAAATAAACACAAACAGCGTCCGATACCATGAACCTTAACTCTATCTAATCATACTCTAATAATTATTGGTTTGAGAGTGTGCATAGTTAATAAATAGTCTCTTAGCTATATACGTAAGTGGTGGATGCAACTTTGCTGCCAGTAATTCACTCACATGTTGTAGCTAGTAGCTAGTGACATCGATGTCATAGCTCGGTGGACTGGAGTGCTCCAGAACATCCCATTTCTCTGTAGTCTGACAGTGTACAGTATAGTGCTAGCAAGTGCTTGTAAGAGTGCTATAGCAACAGAAGCTAAGTCCTAGTATAGTGCAGAGTGCAGCAAACAATGCAGTCTCCACGGATACAGTGTTGTACACCACTGGGCCTCACTGCCATAGTACTCTGCAGCTACTGGATGGTACTAGCTGGAGGACAGACTTGCCCTCTCTCAGGTAACTTCATGTTTCCTGTGACCGTAACTACCTCTGTGTCAGCACAACATGGTTTTAATACCTACTCTTATTCCAAGTAGATGTTCAGTTCCATATTTCCATGCATGATTCACATTTCTGGAACTCTTCCGTATACGTACCTGCTTTTCATATGAGCATGAAATATTCCATGGTTCATTTGTTTTATGACAACTAGCCACATGCAGTCACCATCATGGTGTGTGTATAGTGACTTAATTTCCAGAGTGGTGGGAAAGGGTATGGCTCAACTCTTTGTGCACACATGATATCATTGCGGACCCAATAGCTATCAGATTCTGATTTTATACTGCAACCATATTCACCATTATACATGCAGCTGCTGACTTTTCATTGCGTGCTGTTACTGTGAGTGCTGTGAGAGCTGATGGCCCAACTCCTGGTGCTAGAGTGACCTGGAGCACAACAGTACCACCTGAGTGTGTGGCATCTGTCACAGTAGAGTTCAGAACTAGTAGCAGTGGGAGTGTAGTGAGATCCTACACAACTACCAGTACATCAGAGACTGAGGTCATTCAGACTGGTCTCCAGTGTGATACAACCTACTACATCAGAGTGGTGGTTACTGGAGTAGCCTCACTTGGTAACCTGAGCAGCGTCCAAGTACAAGTACTTGTTGGGGGTAAAGTCAAACTCACTCAGTACTGTACAATTGTATTGCGTGTATGCAATTAATTATTACAGCAACTTTTACTGAATGGTATTATGCCATTTCACAGATATACCAGTCCCAGTCGCAGTGAGAGCTGAAGCCACTGCAGACAACACAAGTATCAGAGTGTTGTGGGTGTGGTCACGTCAGGATCTGCTCATGTGTCTTGACAGTGTTAGAGTTGACTACCAACCTGAGGGAGACTCTCTGATGATGTACACAGTGGACAGTGCAACAGCAACCAGTGCCACCTTGTCCAACCTCCAGTGCAACACACAGTACACCATCAGTGTTTATGCCAGTGGTGGTAGGACTGGTAAAAGGAGTCTCTTCACAGTGGTGTCTCTACCAGCAAGAGGTAACATTACTGTATACAGCAGCTAATAGACACTTAATTTAGCTACATAGTATACACTTCGCTATATATCCCTCCAGCCCCTCCCACTCCCACTGAGGTCACTGTTCAGGTCATGAATGCCTCAAGTGTCAGGGTAGCATGGCAGTGGACGAGTTCAGGTCCAGCTCCCAGCTGCTTCAACACCACCCGTGTGACCTACCATCCTGAGGGAGGTGGTGAGTCCTCCCTGCAGCTCAGGGACCCAGCAGCAACTGAAACCATCCTCACTGGCCTCCAGTGCAACACACGCTACACCATCACTGTGGTGGCCACTGCTGGAGACCACAGCAGAGAGAGAGTAGCAATGTTCCTTCCTCTACAAGGTATGCTAGAATTCTGGAAGTTTGTGTTGATAATGATCACACACATGGTATCATGCACTGCAGGTTCACAGAATCTCTCAGCAGCTGTGCTGTCTCCTACCTCAGTGTATTTGACATGGGTGGCTCCCTGTGACACGCAGCAGTACCATATATACTACAGGGGGACATGTGGGACATATGTTGATGAGGACAGTTTGGATACCAATCGTACTGACTACACAGTTAATCAACTCCAAGAAGGCATCAACTACACTTTCACTGTCAACCAGACTGGGTTTGGAAGAGGTAGAGTGCTCTCTGCTGGTCCAGTGTATGCAAGGACTTTAACAGCAGGTAACTATAATGGTATGAAGATGATTGAACTGAATTTCTTAGCAATTAGCTATAGACTTGGACGTCAACGGTACTTGCAATTGGTTTATCTCAAATGATTGGGCCATTCAGCGATCCTGCCAATACATCTGTATCTGGAAAGTGCTCTAAGACACAATCAATATGCATGAAAATATGATGTCACTCGCTGACTGCAGGTACAATACCCATGTGTCCAGAAGAAGGCTCAGGTAATGATATAGCTAAAGTAGCTCAATAGAAAAGCACTGTGGAGAAAAATCAATTCCATATAATTATGATTGTGCAGATGGAACCAGTTCATCCACTGACCCTGGTCTGCTGGCAGGAGTTGTTATGTCGGTGATTGTGCTGGTGGTTTCAGCTGCTAGCATTGTGGTCCTCATTATCCTGTGGAGGTTAGACCCTACTGTTCACCTTTGTTGACATGATATTAACTGTTCCTAAGTACATGTTTTGCACTGCATGGGGTATGTAGTCCAGACTCTATTTATGGTATTCCCACATATGACTTTCCTTTAGACGTAGACAAGGTAGAAAGGGCATGAAGGCTGTTGTAGTGGGATTGGCTGAGATGACAGATGGTGACAGCAAAGAGGAACAGGATACAGCTACAGCTGTTGACAACATCTGCTATGTTCCTAGTACGTTCAACATATAGTGTTATGGCCTATAGATATAGCGTGGTAGTCAGTGGGACTGTATAAGTCATATGACATGCGATTGCCTGTATTATAGCTAATATAGGTGAGGTGCATACACATTGCTAGGTAACAACATTCACATCTTGTTGGTGTGCGTCTTAGTGCTTCAAACTCCACTGGTGCATTTACATGTCCCCATGGCAGTGATCAAGAGAGCATGATGACATCATCATCACCACAATGACGATGATGTCATAATGCGCTCTTGCAGTGCTATGCCTAGCAGGTACAGCAAATCCTATTGACATACGAAGTCTACAGCCATGCACACTTTCGGCATAAAATACAAGACAAAGCTAATAAACCATCACATTTGGGAAGAGCTGTGCACATAAACAGTCTGGACTCCAGTGGCTGGGATTGAAGGTGTTACATAAGGTGTAAAACGACATGTACAGCGGCATGACCTCTCAGGACTACAGATCAGCAAACAAATGGGTCTTTGCACTCCATTACTTGGTTTACACTTGGAGTGCAAGTACAGTGTTGTGATGAATTGTGTTGTGTACCAGTGCATGCACCCTAAGTTAAGTGATGTAGCAAGCAAGGTATGAGCAGTGTTGCAATAACTACATTACCAACACACCCACACAGTCTCCCCACCGACCATCGTGGATTACCAGCAGAAGGTGCTGTCTTTGGAAGGGGAGCAGGTCACCCTGACAGTGAAGGTTGCTGGCAGCCCCACCCCCACTATCACATGGCTCTTCAATGGGAAGAAGGTGAAGGATGACTACTCCACTGAGGTGGGGAGGGATGGATCACTGACACTCACGTGTGTGGAGCTGAAGCATGCTGGCACCTACACCTTCAGTGTCAGCAACAGTATGGGCAGTGTGGAGGGGTGCACCAAACTGGTCGTCCACACTGAGGATGAGGACTGTACCAGTGCACCCAAAGTTGAGAGCAACCCAGTTGGCAAGGAAACATTTGGGGAGTATGTTTCCGGCCTTCATGCACACAACAACACTGCTTTCTTTTCACAATACCAGGTAATAAAATTTAAGCACCTCCACACATACACACACAACAGTGAATTGTCCTCCGCTATAGACCTTGCCTTCTGGGGAGGAAGGCCATCAGGTGACCATAGGCATTGCCTCATCAAACAGGCTCCTGAATCGATTCAGAAACATCACAGCTTGTGAGCCAAGTTATTCTTGTTTAATGTAATTTTAATAGCTAATTTATTAAGAGATGTGGTTACCCTTTTATGATAGATGATGATCATCGTGTTCTTCTGGAGCCCATCTCTGGAAGAGTGAATTGTGAACACGAATACATCAACGCCTCCTACATAGATGTAAGACCCTCCACACAATATACAATACGTATATATCACTGGTTTATTACTACATCTGACACACATGTAGGGCTATTCTGAACGCAGGAAGTACATTGCCACCCAGGGTGAGCTAGTAATACTCTCAGTAGTTATGATGCATTGAAGTATTGACACAAACCTTTGCAGGTCCCCTCCCAAACACTGTCACTGACTTCTGGTGGCTGGTGTGGCAGGAGAGGATCCATGTAGTTGCCATGGTAACCAGTGTTGTGGAAGGGGGACAGCAGAAGTGTGAGCAGTACTGGCCCAGCCAGGGGACCCAGGAGTACGGCCCATTCAAAGTCACCCTCACAGACCAGCATGTGTTTGCAGATTACACCGTCCGACAGCTGCTTGTTGCTGTGAGTGTTGTGGTAATTTTTTATTGAGTTGCTGTCCTTGTACTTATATGTGTACTTAAGTGGCGTACTAGCCATGCATATTCCTGCATTGTCCTCTACTCCCACAGTGTGACCAGGGTGGGAGGACTCCACTGAAGGTGACACAGTTCCACTTTACTTCCTGGCCAGACCACGGTGTTCCAGAGTATGCTGGGCCAACCCTCAACTACCTCCGTCGGATGAAGGCCCACGTGAAACCCTCCAGAGGATCCATACTGGTTCACTGCAGGTTAGCAAGAAATGGATTTACTGCATGTGGGCTGGATAGGAGTAGAAGTGTGGTGTGCCCAGTCTTTGTGAATGGTGTGTGTGGGTTGGATCCAAGATCTAGACATGAATGGCTCATCAGGGCTGTGTCTGTCTCCCTGCAGCGCTGGTGTTGGGAGGACTGGCACACTGATTGCCATTGACACAGCTCTGGAGCAGACTGCCCAGGAGGATGTGGTGGACATCCCTGCCACTGTCACCAAGATGAGGAGGCAGCGCATGAAGATGGTCCAATCACCAGTGAGCATGCAGTTACAAGCATTTGATAAATATAGTTTTGAGTCCACATCACTTGGCAAACTAAAGAACTTCTGTCTCAGCCAGTAACAGCCTAACAGGGTGAAACATGCCGTAGAAAACGTTTTCACATGCTCATTGCTCATTACAGAAGTGGTACATGCAGGTTGTGCCAATATCCCTCTCTGTGACCCAACCAGGAGCAGTATGCGTTCATCCATGATGCTGTTCTGGAGTCCCTCACCTGTGGGGATACCCAGGTCCCAGCCTCTGGACTGGTCAGTGCCATTGAGAAGCTGAAGCAGAGAGACAGTGAAACTGGGAGGACAGGATTTGCATGAGACCCAGTTCAACGTATGTCATAACAAGTGGGCCTACACATGCTTAGGCTCTGTTGATTAGTGTGTCATTACTGCTCACTGAAATTCAATTCCAAAGGGGACCCGAAATCAGGCCTACTCCACAGTTTCAGAGTGCACAAAAACATTTGGCAGGACAAACAAACAGATGGCTATTAGCTATTACCATTATAATAACATTATCAGGGCTACCACACTGTTTTTGAGTACACATGCACTTTAGCTGTTTATGCATGCAGCACAAACAGGATGGCTATTAGCTATTGCCATCGACCATTTGTCTGTATTAACAGGTTCTCAGTCTGGTGACTCCTAAACCTACTGAGGTCATCAGAACCTCTGCCTTCCACTTCCTTGATGTAAACAGGAGCACAGACTTCCTGCCACGTGAGTCAAAGAAATTGATAATGATAAAATTGGAGCTATAACATTTGTTTTGAACACACATGCAGCTGACACCTGGAGAGTTGTACTGAAGGGCGAGAGTAATGACTACATTCACGCCAGCTTTGCACAGGTGAGAGCAGCATGACCTGTGTCACTGCTTGTACTGAATGCTAAAGATCGTTGTGAGTAGATGTGCAGCACTTTAGAGCTGACATAATACATGGTGCACTGAAATCTTTGCCATGATCTCTGACAGCGATCATGGCAAAGATTTCAGTTTGATCCCTCATTACTATCAATGAACAAATTGCTAGTGGTATCTAATATATAGCTTAGCAATAGTAAAATACCCCGAACTCCTATTCAGTGTGCTCTTCACCTCTTGCTATAGAATACCATTAATAGTTACTGTGTTGGTAATACACTTCAACCCAGCCTTCCCCAAGAGGAACTTTGTCTGGCTGTGGTTTATTGACCTGAATCACAAGGATGATGTAATAGGTTTGGATTCTGTTAAGCACTTTATTGGGAAACAATTCCTCGCTTCATCATCGTCTAGATCATCCACATCTGTTTCTTCATTCTTGCAACTGTGCACACATGCAGGGCTACAAGCAGTGCAAAGGATTCATCATCGCCCAGGCTCCAATGAAGATGACATGCCGAGATTTCTGGAAGATGATCTATGAGAGGGAGTGTGGGGTGGTCGTGATGCTCTCAAACCTGGTGGAGAATGGAAGGGTACGGTACAGCCCTGCTGACATTGTAGCATGAGTGTGTAGCTATACATCTCAGTTGCATGGTGAGCTGAAAAGGTCAGGCTACCTCTGCATATAGTGTTACGTACCAAGTTGTGTCACAATACCATGTGAGATCTCATGAATCTTTACTTCTCTCTTCCCTGCAGAAGGTGTGTCACCAGTACTGGCCCACTGGTGACACCAAGGGGGTGCAGAAGTTTGGGGAGTTCAATGTCTCTGTCCTCCAAGCCACTCAGCAGGACGGCTTCATACAGCGCATGCTCAGTGTCACCAACCCCAAGGTAAGGGGCGGGCATGTGTGATTGTCTGAGTTATTCATAGTTGTTGTACCTAATTGTTGGCTTTGAGTATGTGTTCTTGTGCACACTTCCACATTCTGTATCTGAACTTAGCCCCGCTCACTCACATACCTCCTGTCTTTGATCTTGCAGTCTGGTCAGGTGCACAAGGTGATCCAGTTCCAGATGTCATGCTGGACCTCTGAGGGTCTGTGCACCTCCCCCCGTGCCATCATTGACATCATTGAGCAGGTGTTGGTGATACAGAGGAGGACTGGAAACAGGCCCATTGTGGTCCATGGCAGGTGGGTTGGGTCCTTCTCCCATTTTGCACATGTATAAACACAGTGTATATGAGATTAATATCCTGAACTAATTATTTTTTGTTTCTCTGTTTCCCTTCCACACACACACACATGCACTTCCATAATGCACACACAAATACACACATCTCATGCAGTGACACGGTGAGTCGGTGTGGGGTGTTCTGTTCTCTGATCAATGCCACTGAATGCTGAAAGACAGAGGGCATTGTGGATGTGTTCCAGGTGGTGAAGGCACTCCGCATCCAGATACCAGGCAGTGTGCTCTCTGTGGTAAGCTTGAACAATTACATTTGCTGACCAATTTATCTGCTTTGATATGCTACAGAAGCCCACGAGAGCTAACTTAGCTACTTCAAGTTCATCCACAGTTCGTGTTCATTTTCATTACAGTCTAGCACTCTTTAATTGCAGCTTTCAGCAACAGGCTCAGAAATTTTCAAGCAGCTTGCCATGTTCAGCAAGAAGAGCTTCTGCCTGTCCTGCTTACACCAAGGTTCAAGGTTAATTTGTTGCCGAGCCCAAACAGAGGATGCAGCATACCACAGCCAACATTGTTAATAGTGTGGCCACCGTATCTAATGAACACTTGCATGCTGATTACCTTTGCAATGGAAGAATGCTGGTAGTGGTATTGATGAAGTGAATTGGAGTTTGCAGTTCAATTAACCATGGCTTTGATCATACAATTTTCTCCCTCATTGACATTTGCATCTGACTATGTTGTTGATGGTACATTTCGTGATCTCTGCCTTTTCCCTGCAGGAGCAATATCGCTTCATATTTGATCTGATGCTGCTGTTTCTTGATTCATTCAGCATCTACTCCAATTTTAAGTAACATATCAGAAACTGCTGTTCATTAACTTTGTAAACTGTAATTCAGCTACACAGTGCATCACTCATCTAGCAATTTATACCCGTAAAGTCATGCTAATTGCCAGGATTCATCTCGAGATTTCACAGTTAGCTAAGTTATATGACCAAGTTCTGGTGGCTGACAAGATTCCAGATCGAGTTGCTGCAGTTCTTGCTCCCAGAAGCTGTTCCTTGCAGGGAACTAGCTACTGTGTGGGCTTTGGGGAGGGGAGAAAATTCAGCTATGGAGGTTGCTGTACAGATGTACCTTCTCTTTGCTGGACTATATATCACTAGGATCATGCAAGAGTGCATGATGACATCCTCGTCATCGTCCTCCGCCGCTATGATGATGATGTCAAGAGGGTAGTGGCCTGTGGGCGTGTCAATGAGATAAAGCATGAACTACAGTTAGCTACATACACGACTGTGCATACTATATTATCCATGCTATGATGAGGGTTGCATGGGTACTGAACTGGACCGCACCATTATGGTACAGTAACTTTGCAGCCTCAATCTCAAGCCACTGCATGAGTAACAGAGTATGGAAGCCCACAAAGGGTCAACTAACTTCAATTTCATCAGCGCCTCACTTCCATTGCACTCTTCCATTGTACATTGCTGCACTTCCATTGCATACTTCCACTTCTAATTGCACCCTTCCGTCGTATATACCTTCAGACTTCTCTTTGCTCTTCCATCAATAGTATATGATTATGCTGGACAACCCTCACTGTCCAGCATTACTATGGACGGTCACATGGGTATTTAGGACATCCTACCAGTCCCACATCCCCTGGTGTACCCTGGTGGGATCCTAGTGAAAAGGGACCACTACTGGAGGTAGTGCCTTGTCATCCTAATACTGGGGTACTGGGATCCCATCGGAATATACCGGGACTGGTAGGATGTCCTAAAGACCCATGGGACCATCCATGGTAATGCTGGACATCAAGGGTTGTCCAACAGGCCACCTGGGAACAAGGCTACCAGCATATATAAGGGTGAAGGAAGTCAGAAGGTACAATGGAAGTGGAAGCATGTGATGGAAGTGGAAGTGTGCGATGGAAGAGTGCAATGGAAGTGGAAGCACATGATGGAAGTGGAAGTGTGCGATGGAAGAGTGCAATGGAAGTGGACCGGAAGAGTGCAATGGAAATGAGGCGCCAGTGAAATTGAAGCTGCTGACCCTTGTGGCCTTCCGTAACAGGGTGATGTCAGGGCACGATGTTGTGTCCTGACACTGTGGTAGGTTTAATACCGATCTGTGGAAGGCTTTGAATCAGTACACAGACAATGCAACAACACCTTCCAGCTAGTGCAACACAGCTCTGCAGGACTGAGTGTCACCCTGCACATTGGCTTCTTTAGAGGGATAATTATAGAACTTAGTTCATGAAATTAATGTCCCATGTGTCCAAGATGGATTAGATCAGTCACAGATCTCAGCTGCTTCAATGCCACCTGCATGCATAACCTGGTGAGACCTCTCTTCAGCTCAGGGACCCAGCAGCAGATGGGATCAATCACCAGTTGAAACACGGTAGTGTCCACTGGCTGGAGAGCACAGCTGTCTTGATGTGACAATACCAGTATTACATAATTTTATACTACCACTGGGTGCATTAATTTACTAATGCAGTACTTTACTACTAGCTACTTATATGCACCATGGCTATCCGTAGCTAGCTTGCATTCTATATAAGTGACACATGCATGACTGCATGCAGTCATGCATGTGTCACTTAGAATGCAAGCTAGCTACAAATGGATATATCCATGGTGCATATAAGTAGCTAGTGATGGGGGGTGAAATTCCAATATAACATCTCCACTGAAACTGGGTCACCAGGAACATGTAGTGACCTGTGGGTGTGTGACTAGATGGAGCAGAGATATACAACATCATGTTTGTATTCAGTGAAGGTTGCACTCATACGTGCACTCATGCATAGAAGCACACGACACAGCCTGCCTGCATGGTAAACATCATGTGGGGGATGGTTCAGAAGCAGTGGTTCAGAAAGCATTCATCTGCTATAATCACAAGGTTCCTGGTTCGAGTCCCACCATTGCCATAGTTTTCTTCTCTCCTAGGAGTCGACTAAGCTCTACCCTAACATGACGTTTTTTTTGACTCGGCGGTTTGCTTGCAAGACTGATACAAGTGTTGGACAAAACAGATGGTTTAACAAGATTTGCTCGGTAGCTAGCTATAACGCTCTGAGATTAGATCAAATCTTGGCGCATGTGCTGCCGTACTGAAACATTACAGTGTGTCAACGGGCAAATACATCACAATTTGTTGCACCATATACACACATATGATGGACAAACTTCATACTTTTGACTTGGTGAAAAAGTATATGCCAGCACACAGACAAAGTGGCTTGAAGAGAAGACCGTTAGACTGGATTTGTCAATGGAGGAATATTGATGTAGTCTACGATCTACGAGCATCTAGCTAGCTACACGTTGCCTACGTTGGTCAGTGGTTTCTCGTTGCTCCTCAGGCGATCATTCTTGCGTACATACCTGACTTCTTGCTATTTTAATCTCTCTTGCTGAAATCTCACAGATCTTGCTTGTGTATTCAGTGTGTAGTAGGGTGCGGCCACATGCACATTAGTACTGTAGTTAGTAAATCCGTCGCGCATGCGCTCCAGGTATGTGGCACGTGGACAGGCGTATATATACGTAGCTTGTCTCGGCGCTTCGGCGCCCAGACCAAAAAATGAGTACCGTATCAAGCGCCCACCATATATCAAGCGCCCACCCCCTCTTCACGCGAAAGTTACTTCACAGGGTTCAAAAGCAGTGTAGTAAGGGCCCACCCATCACAACAGCATTTCTAACCTTTGGGTAAGGTTGTGCATTCAATTTCTCTGTCAAGCGTTTCTTCTTCGCAAAGACGCGCTTCCTTACGTGACTGAAAATCATATTGATATTCACAGCTTACCGCAGCGCTTGTTGTTCATACAGTGCTGAATGGGTGGGCGGATACTGCATGTTTAAGTATAGTCTCGTGCCCAGACCACACCCCCGAAGGGAGAGACGGTCTGGTGAACGAAGTCGAATTTCTTGGGCTTATTACCGGAATGTGGTAAGGACCAATGAGATCGCGAGATTGTTAATAATTACGTAGTAATCGCTTTGAATACTCAAGCTGGAGAAGAAGACGACAGCCAAGAGCCTTTCCCATGCCAGTTTGCCCTTAGCGCTGACTGTGTAAGACAACGCTACGTCGTGGCGACAACTTCTGAAGACCTTTGCGCTCGATTGTGCTAGTTGTGAGCCCTGTGACATCGCTTGTGGGATCAAGTTGAGACTGAGCTTTGGAAGCGAGGTCAGCAAAGGGATCAAGTACAACGAAGGGCCCTCTAGGTGCAAGCTAATGCTAGCCCTAGCCCCCTAAGGGGCCGTTCTTCGCATTTGACCCCAGTAAAGTGCCTGAAAGGACTGCCAAACGAACGGGAAGCAGATTCCATGACGGCGAAGGATGCTTCAAAGATCTTCTATGGGCCATGGGTGAGCGGCAAAAGGTTAGTACATCTTCTCTCCAGATATGAGTAGCCATGATCGCGCTTGGTTGACACGGGAGCCTTCAGCAGACGCTTTCGCAGGCACTTAACACCACGGGATTATACAATGATTACACATTCCGTAGTATGCTTCAAGCCCAAGAAATTTGACTTCGTTCACCAGACCGTCTCTCCCCTCGGGGTGTGGTCTGGGCACGAGACTAGTTTAAGTAGTCTGAGTACATATCTGTATCTAGCGCCCACCCCCCTGTTCAGCGGCATTCTAATGTCCCTAAACCCTGGGCGCTTAATACGTACTCTACGGTATAGTTCGCACCATATCCTTCGGCTTCGGAGGGGATGTAAAGCCGTTGGACCTAGTGTAATATAGGTAACTAGGCTCTGCTTTCTCCAGGGCCTCATTAGCCACTGTGACCATTGCCGTGACTCCTCATGGGCAATAACAAAGAGTCCCAGCTATATCTCTGTTGCTTTTATCATAGATAATACAGTAATCTACTGTATTATCTATGCTTTTATTAATCCGGCCTCTCTAATTGGGCTAGGCTACAAGCAATTTCGGATTACATCACTGAAGTGCAAGACCTACGGTTTAATAACAATCGCCATGCGATATGACCGGTAGAATGTTGACGTCGTCGCTCGCTCTGACCGTCTTGTTGGTGCTGAGCAGCTGCAGCTGGATGCTAGCTGAAGGACAGACAGCCGCTAGATGCGTCATAGGAGGTACCTGCTACTACTGGGAATCGTTTGTCATAGACTGTTAAAATTATCATTCAAATCTGCAGTTGTATAGAGTCACCCAAAGCTGTCAGTATGCCACTCTACTTTGAGTTATTCTCCCACTTTGCCTGACATTTATAAATTGTGGAGACCCAAACTATTACTCTAGACCCCATGCATGTATGGTTGAGTCTGACATATCTCTCATCCCTGCAGTTGCTTCCTTTGCAAGGCAAAGTGTTACTGTGAGTGCTGAGAGTGTGGATGGCTCAACTCCTGGTGCTAGAGTGACGTGGAGAACTGGAGTACCACTTGAGTGTGTGGCATCTGTCACAGTGGAGTTCAGAACTAGTAGCAGTGGGAGTGTAGTGAGATCCTACACGCCTGCCAGTACATCAGAGACTGAGGTCATTCAGACTGGTCTCCAGTGTGATACAACCTACTACATCAGAGTGGTGGTTACTGGAGTAGCCTCACTTGGTACACTGAGCAGCAACCAAGTACTAGTACGTGTTGGAGGTAAAGTCACTGCATGTGTATAGCATGGAATGCTTATACTACAACAACACACTTGTTATTTGCCATTTCACAGATATACCACACCCAGTCATAGTGAGAGCTGAAGTCACTGCAGAAAACACAAGTATCAGAGTGTCGTGGGAGTGGTCAGGTCAAGGTCTGCTCATGTGTCTTGACAGTGTTAGAGTTGACTACCAACCTGAGGGAGGCTCTCTGATGATGTATACAGTGGACAGTGCAACAGCAACCAGTGCCACCTTGTCCAACCTCCTGTGCAACACACAGTACACCATCAGTGTTTATGCCAGTGGTGGTAGGACTGGTAAAAGGAGTACCACCACAGTGGTTTCACTACCAGCAAGAGGTACTGTTACTGTATACGGCAGCTGATAGACACTTAATTTAGCTACATAGTATACAGTGCAACACACAGTACGCCATCAGTGTTGTTGCTGTGGTGGTACGACTGGTAGCAGGAGTTTCGTCGTAGTGGCTTTTCTACCAGCAAGAGGTATTGTAGCAGATATTTTGGCACATACCATATCACACTTGTAACCGACACCCCTCCATGCAGCCCCTCCCACTCCCACTGAGGTCACTGTTCAGGTCATGAATGCCTCAACTGTCAGGGTAGCATGGCAGTGGACTAGTTCAGCTCCCAGCTGCTTCAACACCACCCGTGTGACCTACCATCCTGAGGGAGGTGGTGAGTCCTCCCTGCAGCTCAGGGACCCAGCAGCTGAGACCATCCTCACTGGCCTCCAATCCAACACATGCTACACCATCACTGTGGTGGCCACTGCTGGAGAGCACAGGAGAGAGAACGTTTTAATGGCAGTGCTACTTCCGCTAGTGCTACAAGGTATGACTACCATGATACAGTAATCCCAAACTCCTGAGCAGTATAGTGTACAAGGAAAGATCATGACAGAATATCCTGGATACCTAGGCCTGTATTGATAATGGTCATACCACTGCAGGTCCACAGGATCTCTCAGCAGCTGTGCTGTCTCCTACCTCAGTGTATTTGACATGGGTGGCTCCCTGTGACACACAGCAGTACCATATATACTACAGGGGGACATGTGGGACCTATATTCATGAGGGCAGTTTGGATACCAGTCGTACTGACTACACACTTAATGAACTCCAAGAAGGCATCAACTACACATTCACTGTCAACCAGACTGGGTTTGGAGGAAGTAGAATGTTCCCTACTGGTCCAGTGTATGCAAAGACCTTCACGGCATGTATGTCAATGATTAAGCTAACCTGCATGTGGTTGCCAAATCAACACCATTTTCCGCACTCAGTCCCCTCAGGAGCTCCACAGTCACTGGATGCCACATTTGTACAACCTTCAGAAGTGTCCCTCCACTGGAGAGAAGTGCCTTGTTTTCAACAAAATGGACCAATCACTGGCTATGTTGTGCGGTACTATGCAACCTGTGGTCCTGACAGAGATGTGCAGCAGACCAAGTCAGTAGTGACAACAGGAAGCATCATTGATGGTCTTACTCCAAACACTGAGTATGCTTTCCAAGTGGCAGCAGTGAACACCAATGGAACTGGACCATTCAGTGAACCCATCACACTGGGAGGTAACTGCATCTGCTGTACACTAGCATCCATTTTATACTAATAATTGGACTGGGCCATTCAGTAATCCTTCCGTATCTGGTAAGGGCCATGCAGGACAAAACAGCAAGACTATATCTGCAGGAAATTTGCTAATTTATAGCACAGAAGCATCCAACACTACAAATGGTTACTGTTCTCTAGATGTCACCTACAAAATATTAAACCCAACCTGATGGTACCTGATGATTTTGATTCAGAACCAAAATAAATTGCCGAGCATTTAGCAAGGTAACAGTTACTAATCGTGCAGTGTTGTCACGTTGTGTTTGTATGTATAGGATATGTCACACTTTAAATTTAATTGTGTGTGGGTGGGCAGTACGTGTACAATGTATCATTATAAGGCACGCTGCATGCAGTGTGAACTTCTGTTGGTACTGTAGCTACTATGCAATGAAGCCGGAGCTAGCTATACCCACCCGACCGCTCCACGGTATGAACTAGGTGAAGTCTGCTAGTAGCACACAGCAAATCTTACTCAAAATCATTTGGGACAAGCATGGACCTTCATGCTGGGTCAGTGTAAATAGTCTTGTGTGGCCAGAACCAACTGAGGGTCAGGTCTACTGCCTATATCACCAAATTGTTTTTAACACCCTGGCAAACTGGTGTTTGGCATGCAATCAAAGCTAGATTCAAGCTAACAAGTTCACACTGTAGTTTTTTACTACCTAGTAGGACTAACTAGGAAACACTAAGGGTTTGCATGCAATGATAACTGAAGGATAGAAAACTTTTATTGAGACTCAATTGAACAGAATGAAAATATATATACGCGCAGTACAACAATGAAACCGGTTGCAAGAGAAGCACCGAACAATGGAACCTGCTAAATACTGAATGCGCAATGCCCAATACAGGAAATGACCAAAGACTAATGAATACACATAAGAAACACTACACACACCTTGTACTAGCATCAATACAGTGGTGGTTAACAGGTACTGGAAGGAGGGTCTACATGCTGACTGCACAGAACAAGAGTGTTATGGGCAGTTGACCAGACCCTTCCAGGTTGGGTCTGATGCAGAACGTCACCTGGCTATTGCGTTCGTACTCCTCGAGGGGGCGCCTACCATCATCTCATTCTGAACTGCACACAGCTATTAAAGCAGTGCCTTTGGTTGATGTGCCCTTGGTAGCTACTACATAATATTGTAATGGAACTGACTGAGTTACATCGTCCTTTTGGCAGAGGTCTATGTATTTCATGTATTATCTGTGCCTCAGTATATACAGCTATAGCCCTAGCCTGAGTGACCAATACGATAGTTTACGAAAGAAATTTGTTATATCTGGATATTTAATATCCATATATATACCAAAAAAATATTCAACTGTCATCGGTACTAATACCGCACGCTTAAGGTCAGGAGCCCATAACGAGAAGGAGCATCCAACTACAAGAACAAGTCTAGTCTAGCTTGTTGTTGACCATATACAGCAAGTGGGAATCCGTACTGTGGTCACACCAACCAGCAGGTGGGCCAACACCTACTTGGACTACAGGAAAGGGAAGCTCTTGTTACATAAAGATGTTCCAAATAAGGGCACGGTTAGGTTGCTGCTGTTTGACTGAACATGTTTTGTTACTATAATGCTAAGTTGGACACTTCTCGTTATGAGCTCCTCAGGTAAGGTGGACATGCACAAACAGGTACCTCTAGGTAAAACATTCCACAAACTAATGGCAGACTGAACAAAAGAGGTAATTACAGTAAAAGTTAGAATGTGAAAAAGGTTGTGAAAGTGAAGTGAGCAAATACGATTTACAACGTAGGTCTATAAGAAGTGGGAAAGTCAGGAAATTTACATGACCATTCAAAATGTAAGGTGTAGCTCAGTACCATTTATTTATGGCTTCGCACAGGCATGTATAGGTATAAGATCAATGTAATATTACTGTACTAAAGTAGGTGGGCAGATCAAAGGCACCCACTATGGTTTATATTTCGAAGCCATGCAGTCATCATGGTTTAGACCATGCTGGCTGTGTGTTGAGACCATGGCTCAGCACACTCAATCTTCAACCTGTTGGAGCATGCAAGGATATCTCATTCAATTAGCTATAGTACAAGCCAGTTATTAGACTAAATCCTTTCCTTTCGAAACTAGCTATAGGCTGTACCATCTGATTGGTGGATTTTGTACAACTATACTCTAAAAGTATTAAAACACTAGCAACAACCTTGTTTTTGACTTCAGGTGGAGTGCCTGTTTGTCTAGAGGAGGGAGAACAAGGTAAAGCTTGCGTTCCCAGTACACTAGGCTAGTATGAGCAATGAACCTCTAGTATTGTGCACATGATAACACAGTGACTGCACATAATAATTATATTCAATTCCCAGAAGAACACACATCCACTCATTGCACATCTGTTTGGCCAGTAGTGGCAGGAGTTGCCATTGCAGCAGTGCTGGTCCTCCTGGCAGTGGTCATTGTGGAGTCCGCCATCATCTGGTACCAGCAAAAGTAATATTTCTGTAGATCTGGACGTAATGACCAGTGTCATGAGTACTGCTTACTGTTTTTTTCCCCCCGCATGCATACATAGGTCAATATCCAAGATCGAGAGCCAATCACAGAGGTAAAATAGATTGTGATCAAAGGTACTGCTGTAATCAAGATGTAGCATGAATATTTACATGCAGTGTGTACTCAGCAATTGCAAGTGAACCATCTGGACGGTGAGCTTGTAGTGTACAGAATGATCTGTTGATACATACCAATGACCAGGTGCACATGTCATGTGACAGGGCTACTGCTAAGACCACTGAGATCCCTATGAAGGAGTGTTCAGCCTATGGACGGATTGACCAGGGTGGCGGTGATACGGAGGAACCCCACATTTATGAACACACACAGTGACAGTTTTAGTTTGCCGACTGTACTCCACAAGGAATTAGCTACACTCACACAAAAAACATAATAATTTTGCTATGAGCACAGTCATACTGATGGGTGTTGATTGTTTACCAGTAATAGTCAGTGAGTGCTGTTTGTTAAAAATTACTCCTTCACCATAATGCTCACTGCTTTTTTGTAGCTATGCTCATACTGAAGATGTTGTTTGCTTACCAGTAAGACTGTCCGTCACAAGTCAAACAATTGTGCAATGCCAGTGAGGGGAGCATTAAGTATTATGATATTGATGCACCATGAGTTTTGGCTCCAATAGGATTAAGCCGGTACAAGAAACAACATAGAATCTTATCTGGTGTGTACCGTGGTGGCTTTATTCGCAAGTGGGCAAGGACCCAGAAGATACACAGCCATCTTGAGGTACCGGTATGCACATGGAAACGTTATAGTGGAGCCTGTGAAATTATCATCATAGCAGATAGCATTAAAACATCCCGGCATAATAATAATTGGGAGTGATTCTGAAAGGACTATTCTGACAATCTGCAATGAGAAAATGAAACTGCCTGTATAAAGGAGCTAGGAAGAGTCTGGGGAACGAAAAGCACAAATATCAGGAACAAACCACAACAAATTACTATCAATTAACTCAGTCATGCAATTCTCAATGTGCAAGAAGGAGGTGTGGCTTATTGTGCTCCCGGAAGCCACGCCCAGAGAAAAATCGCCAGAATCATGTCGACGTCGTCGCTCGCTCTGACTGTCTTGTTGGTGCTGAGCAACTGCAGCTGGATGCTAGCTGAAGGACAGACCGCCAAATGCGTCATTGATGGTATGTGATGGACTGCTAAATTATCCTTCAGATCTGCATGCGAGAGTCACCCAGAGCTGTCAATATGCCACTTTGTTCTGCCACTTCAACTGGAAAAATTGTGGAGACTTGACATTTCACAAATTATTACTCTAGCTAGACCCCATGCATGGTTGAGTCTGACATATCTCTCATCCCTGCAGCTGTTTCCTTTGCAAGGCAAAGTGTTACTGTGAGTGCTGAGAGTGTGGATGGCTCAACTCCTGGTGCTAGAGTGACCTGGAGAACAGGAGTACCACTTGAGTGTGTGGCATCTGTCACAGTGGAGTTCAGAACTAGTAGCAGTGGGAGTGTAGTGAGATCCTACACAACTACCAGTGCATCAGAGACTGAGGTCATTCAGACTGGTCTCCAGTGTGGTACAACCTACTACATCAGAGTGGTGGTTACTGGAGTAGGCTCACATGATACACTGAGCAACGATCCAGTGCAGGTGCTTGTTGGAGGTAAAGCCACTACATGTGTAGCAGTTCATGAGTTATGAATCAGACTGCTAATTCCTTGTAATAAACATTTTCTGAGAATCTGCGTAGTATAATTGGGACAGTTATGAGTATATATCACTTGTCAGAAATAATTATACAAGTTGTTGTGGTATTATAGTTAACCATATAATTATGACTACTTTAGTACCTGTAGTTAGGCTCCATTGAAGAGTGTGTGGTTATTACTGATGAGCAATGCTGTAATAGCACACAAATAAGTGTGCAAAAAGCATATGGTAGCAAGCTGGTTCGTTAGCAAGCTGAGATAAAAAGTTCGTTAGCAACGACATTAAATTATAGCAACAAAAGACCACGCCTACACTTCACCGACATGAAGCCACAAACAACAATTATGGTTGAGGAGGCTATGGCACAGTGTTTATGCATCTGAAACATCTAGTCTGCAACTTAAACGGTCCAGCATAATTATGATTAGCAAGTATAATATCATGCATGACTGCTATTTTCAATAATAGCGCGCGTAACTGGACCCCATTGCTTCACTGTTGTTAACGTTGCACGTTGGCAACATAGACATCATGTGTTAATTAAGCCACATATTCTTAAGCTTGTATCGTATCCCCTCCAGCCCTTCCCACTCCCACTGAGGTCACTGTTCAGGTCATGAATGCCTCAAGTGTCAGGGTAGCATGGCAGTGGTCTAGTTCAGCTCCCAGCTGCTTCAACACCACCCGTGTGACCTACCATCCTGAGGGAGGTGGTGAGTCCTCCCTGCAGCTCAGGGACCCAGCAGCAACTGAGATCATCCTTACTGGCCTCCAGTGCAATACAAGCTACACCATCACTGTGGTGGCCACTGCTGGAGAGCACAGGAGGGAGAGTGCAGCAATGACAGTGTTCCTTCCACTAGTACAAGGTATGATCAGCATGTGTAACACACTACCTACAGAATTGAATCCTGGTATTGCTGCAGGTCCACAGGATCTCTCAGCGGCTGTGCTGTCTCCTACCTCAGTGTATTTGACATGGGTGGCTCCCTGTGACACACAGCAGTACCATATATACTACAGGGGGACATGTGGGACCTATGTTGATGAGGGCAGTTTGGATACCAATCGTACTGAATACACATTTGATGAACTCCAAGAAGGCTTCAACTACACTTTCACTGTCAACCAGACTGGGTTTGGAGGAAGTAGAGTGCTCTCTACTGGTCCAGTGTATGCAATGACCTTCACAGCAGGTATGACAGTGAATATTCAAATGTACTAGCCAAATCAACACTGCCTTTCACCTTCAGTCCCCTCAGGAGCTCCACAGTCGTTGGAGATCTCATTTGTACAATCCACTGAAGTATCCCTAAACTGGAGAGAAGTGCCTTGTGATCAACTAAATGGACCAATCACTGGCTATGTTGTGCGGTACTATGCAACCTGTGGTCCTGACAGAGATGTGCAGCAGACCAAGTCAGTAGTGACAACAGGAAGCATCATTGATGGTCTTGCCCCAAACACTGCATATACTTTCCAAGTGGCAGCAGTGAACACCAATGGAACTGGCCCATTCAGTGAAGCCGGTGCACCGGGTTAGTGCATGATGTGGATGTTAACTGCAGATTGCAACTCCAGATGATGCCCCTATTTGTATGTGCAGGAGCTCCACAGTCAGTGATGGTCAGTCCAGTGAACTCCACCACCGTGACCGTCTCCTGGAGTGAGGTTCAGTGCTTCAATGGAAGTGGAGCAGTCACCCACTACCTTGTGCAGTATCATTCCATGTGTGGTGGTACTGTGCAGAATGTAACAACTGATGGCATAGCTCAAACTATTTCAGGCCTCACTCCAAACATTACTGTGTACACATTCCGAGTGGCAGCTGTTGGTACTAATGGTGTGACTGGACCATTCAGCAATCCTGCCAACATTCCTGCAGCTGGTAAGTACTAGAAATTGTATTTTTTACTGCAGGGACGTCAACAAAGCCTATTTCTCAGGTCACAATTGACTCAGGACCTCAGCACTATTATGTAACTCAGGAAGACACTACCAAAGGTAACTTCTTTCTGTATATCTGCAGATGCACCCAGTTCATCGAGTGACCTTGGACCGCTGGCAGGAGTTGCTGTGATCATCGTTGTGCTGGTGCTTGCTACACTCTGTATTGTGGTACTACTGTTTATTCTGTGGAGGTAAGACTGTGTCTGTACCTGTATCAACATGAGGTTGTTTCCATGATGCACTTGTACTTGTTTCCTTATAAGTGCATTTCATCTGCTCAGTTTGTGGTAGCTACACCCATGTATGGCTTTCCTCTAGCAGAAGAAAAGGAAAGGGCATGAAGGTCACTGCAGTGGTTTTGACTGACTTACCAGACACTGACATCAAAGAGGAACAGGATGCAGCTACAGCTGTTGACAACATCTGCTATGAGAGAGTTCCTAGTAAGTTAAACATATTGCATCAGCATGCCATCAGGTATCATGTAAAGAAGGAAGATCATACCCAGGCCCCTGCCCTGCAAGTTCTTGGCTATGAACGTATATGGTGCGAAATGGCAAATCACAGTTTACTGCAAAGTGTCAACTTCAGAATTCTAAAGTTCAGCCATATATTCACTGTCACACATCAAGACCATAAATTTTAACAGGGCCTATATATATATATATATGCAGTTCATGTCCAAAGCCCTGTTATTTACCCCATGTGCGCATGCGCAGCAAGTGGTAGAGTGATTGCTTTGTCTGTCAGTATGTTCGTTTGTTTGTGGACACAGCAGTTTGGGTGAAATAGGAACACTAGCAGCCTACTGTTGCTGTGTATAAATTACTTACTCACAAACGAGTTGTACGAAGAGCTCTGTCCACAATAACCACACCTCGATTTCAATATTATTTACAGTAATGTCGACATGTCCTCTATTAGATATTCATAAAGCACAATCCACACATCGAATGTTGATGCAAACAGCGCACGGGGTAAGTGCTCTACTGGGCACTGCATGCTGTTAAGATAGCCGTTGCAATGTGCATCAATATTGTACCCCATGCAATTACGGTCTCACTGAGCACGGGAAGTGTAAGTTGACAGCTGCATTCCCTCTCAGGACTACAGACCAACAAACAACAGGTCTTTGCAGTCCGTTACTTTGTTTACACTGACAACGTTGTTTGTGTGTACTGGTGCACTAGTGCTGGGCATTGTAGAAATTTTGTATATCGATTGTTGTGAACGTGATATGTCGATATATTGGTATATAGTGGGTTCGAATTGGTATCCAGTAGCATACAGCTCACACAACTGCACGTACATTTTCACATGCATGTAACAATTGACCGAAACTGAAACAGTACATGTGAAAGATATGCACTCAATAATTACCATGTGGATTCAAATTTTGCGATATCAGTTTAAAACGATGTATTGATATTAAGTAAGCTGTATTGATATTATTGAGTACATAGATGGATGATATGCTGCAAAATTGATACATTGTCCCAGCTCTACAATGCACCCTAAGTGCTTTATAGCCAGAGCAAACCAGACGCTGATGGGAGCTTGTGAGTGCATGTCTAGCCATCAATGCTTGCCTTATACAACAAAATAAATGGTTACTCAATTTATGAGCAGTGTTGCAACATGCCCACACAGCTTCCCCACTGACCATTGTCGATTACCAGCAGAAGGTGCTGTCTTTGGAGGGGGAGCAGGTCACCCTGACAGTGAAGGTTGCTGGCAGTCCCACCCCCACTATCACATGGCTCTTCAATGGGAAGAAGGTGAAGGATGACTACTCCACTGAGGTGGGGAAGGATGGATCACTGACACTCACGTGTGTGGAGCTGAAGCATGCTGGCACCTACACCTTCAGTGTCAGCAACAGTATGGGCAGTGTGGAGGGGTGCACCAAACTGGCCGTCCACACTGAGGATGAGGACTGTACCAGTGCACCCAAAGTCGAGAGCAACCCAGTTGCTAAGGAAACGTTTGGGGAGTATGTTTCCGGCCTTCATGCACACAACAATGGTGGCTTCACTGCACAGTATCAGGTAATGAATCGTATAACACATCCACGCTGTAGACCAGTTGCATAAAAAAGAATTAGCACCCATTGTTTATGTTGCTATGGTGATTTTGATAGTCCAAATCTGATATCCTGAGCACGTGATCCTGAGCATAATATTTATGGTCTGAAAGTTTGGTTCAGAATTCTATGGTTTGTAGATAAAAGTTGTCAAACACCATAGAACTCAATACTTCAATATGAGGCAATTTTAAACACTGCCATAATGAATTGGCTTCACCATACCTCACCCACACCTTAATGCAACTGATGTACATGTATGTATGACACATTAGTAATTTACACCAGTGAATTGTCTTCTTTAGACCTTGCCCTCTGGGGAGGAAGGCCATCAAGTGACTGTAGGCAAAATCTCAGCAAACAAGCTCCTGAATCGATTCAGAAACATCACAGCTTGTGAGTCATTTTATTGATGTATTAACAGATGTGGTTTCTCTTTCGTGATACTGATGATAATCTTGATATTTCATTTTCCCTTTAGATGATGATCATCGTGTCATTCTGGAGCCCATCTCTGGAAGAGTGAAATGTGAACACGAATACATCAATGCCTCCTACATAGATGTAAGATCCTCCACACAACATACAGAATGTATGTATCACTGGTTTATTGCTACATCTGACACACAGGGCTATTCTCAACGCAGGAAGTACATTGCCACTCAGGGTGAGCTATCAATATATTAAGATTTTAACGTGTGTGTGTGCGTGACGGAAGTGGGATGTTCGTGGGGCGGGACTAGACTAGTGATGTGCAACCTTCGTACTTCAATTTACTGAACTTCGAACTCTACGAAGAATGTTCGAGAACATTGGGCATGGGCTGGAACAGCTGGAGCTACAAGCAGACGCTATCGGGAAGCAGCAGTTGAAGCGGGCGCAATCGGGGAGCAGCAGTTGAAGCGGATGCAATCGGGGAGCAGCAGTTGAAGTGGATCGATGCAATCGAGGAGCAGCAGCTCAGAGAGCTGTCCGGCACCGGATTACTCACGTAGATGAACGAGGGGGAAGTAGCTGAGCGAGCGAAGCGAGCAAAGCTATATATTCTTATAGTATAATAATCCCTTCTTTTAGTGGTATGCATTGATCGCAGCATTGACACAAACCATTGCAGGTCCCCTCCCGAACACTGTCACTGACTTCTGGTGGCTGATGTGGCAGGAGAAGATCTTCGTGGTTGCCATGGTAACCAATGTTGTGGAAGGGGGGCAGCAGAAGTGTGAGCAGTACTGGCCCAGCCAGGGGACCAAGGAGTACGGTCCATTCAAAGTCACCCTCACAGACCAGCAGGTGTTTGCAGACTACACCGTCCGACAGCTGCTTGTTGCTGTGAGTGTTGTGGCAACTTTATTGAGACATTTTTTTTTTTTTTTTTTTTTTTTTTTCTTTAGGAACATTTCCCCAGATGGGCAGGATTGGCAGAAAGCAATTTAATGCTTATTTGAAGCCTCTCCTGGGAAGGGAAACCAGAAAGCCTGGAGAAAAACCCTTCCTAGGCGCAACTGGTGGGACTCGAACCTGTGGCCTCTCACACCACAGTCAAGTGCTTTAACCACTAGGCCACACAGTCACCCTAGACATAATATAGGCAGTGTGGTTACTTCTTGTCAGCAGTCCACTTGTGTAAGTTGCATACTAGCCATTCCTGCATTGTCTTCTACTCCCACAGTGTGACCAGGGTGGGAGGACTCCACTGAAGGTGACCCAGTTTCACTTTACTTCCTGGCCAGACCATGGTGTTCCAGAGTATGCTGGGCCAACCCTCAACTACCTCCGTCGGATGAAGGCCCAGGTGAAACCCTCCAAGGGATCCAAACTGGTTCACTGCAGGTCAGCAAAATGTAGATTAATGGTGGGCTGGATAGGAGTAAATTTGTATTGTGTATGTTGGGGGAGAATCAAAGAGATGAATGATGTCATCATCTTGGTGGTGTCCGTCTCTCTGCAGTGCTGGTGTTGGAAGGACTGGCACACTGATTGCCATTGACACAGCTCTGGAGCAGGCTGCCCAGGAGGGTGTTGTGGACATCCCTGGCACTGTCACCAAGATGAGGAGGCAGCGCATGAAAATGGTCCAATCACCAGTGAGAGTTGGAACTAATACTAATGCATATACGTATGACTTTACAGTTCACTTGGAATACAGCTATAGTACAATCATAATTTGAGATAATATGGGTAGAGGTTTACACAACTCTCATGCAACTTGTATACGAGAACTCTTCTGAGCATTATTCTCTCCCTCTGTGATCCAGGAGCAGTATGCGTTCATCCATGATGCTGTTCTGGAGTCTCTCACCTGTGGGGACACCCAGATCCCAGCCTCGGGACTGGTCAGTGCCATTGAGAAGCTGAAGCAGAGAGACAGTGAAACTGGGAGGACAGGATTCGAGACCCAGTTCCATGTATGTTGCAGTGGTAAAGTTACATGACGAGGGCCCATAAATTATGTGTGTCTAAGTTGTATCAAGTGGGTGATTTACTCAAGATTACAATATACAAGTCCAGTATACTAGACCTCTCCAGAGTGATACTGTGAGCTTTGTAGCAATTTAAACCGTTTTGTCAATCAGCAACGTCAGTTTGCACTGCAAAAGATGATTGTATACTTTTGTACTCATGTAAGAGGTGGCTTGGTCAGTAGGGAGACACCCAGCAAGCCACAATGGTGCTTCATACCTGACCTGGACTTGTGACTGTGTAAATGATTGCTCAATCTGCAACTGTATACAGTGTGCAGTGAACAAACAGTAGCTACCCTGGCTTGGTCAGAAGGAGACACCCAGCAAGTAGGCTTGCGGAAATTATGCCGGGAATAATAAAAGAATAATAGGTAGCACAAAGAATGAAGAATATTTCCGGAATAATCGGTGAGTTTACCGGGGAAAAAACGGATTATCATGTAGCGGAAATGGCTGCTAGCGACTGTTCGTCGAAGAAAGGAGAGTGTAGCCAATCTACTAGCTCTCTACTAGGTAGGCTCAAGTTCCCAGAGCCCTCTGAGTTAGCTAGGAAGCGGGAAGTAAAAGCTAACCCTCCGGTTCGAGTGAAGAGAAGCCAGCGACGGTCTTTACTAAGGCTATCTCGATCGCCGACGCAACGTGTGAAGGAGAGTTCGGTCTCACGGTTTGGTTTTTCATTGGGAATAATAGGTGGCTGTCTTGGGAATAATTTTTTCTAGGAAGAATAATAGGTAAAATTTTTAGGAATAAAAGAATAGAATAATGGGCAAAATTTGGGGAATAATTTCCGCAAGCCTACCAGCAAGCCACAATGGGTGCTTCCTACTTCACCAGAACTTGTAACTGTCCAATTGTGTCACTGTGTATATATGTCAACCTGTGTTCCAGTATCCACACAAGGGTTCAAATGACTGCATGTGGTAATACTGATACCACATACTAAGTGTTAGCAAGGACTCCATGCATGCATGCCCCCAGTGGCATGTCCCTTAGAAGGATGGTGATTATACGTATCCACATGTGGTGGTCCAAGTGAGCAATGGCAGCCAACAGTTAGACAAAATTCATATCCAAACAGCTCCGCCAGCAAGGTGAAATTCTGCCCAAAACAGGGAAGATAAACAGAATGGGAAGTTCTGCACAAAACAGATAAACAGTGATCCCGGGGTGTAATCAGAATGGGAAGTTCTGCACATAACAGGGAAGATAAACAGTGATCCCGGGGTGTAATCAGAATGGGAAGTTCTGCACAAAACAGGGAATGATCCCGGGGTGTAATCAGAATGGTTGTGTGCCTTCCGAGAGTCTACCATCCACACAGCAAGCTGTCACGCCACAGCTGCTGGCAAGCTGCAAACCCCACCGTATACGCTCCCCTTCAGTGATGGTTGTCTCCTCTTTCTCCATCTGACCAGACGAGATAGAGTTGGGCCATGACTGGGAGCTGTGGCCCAGGTCTCGTATGGTGGATGAGATAAACTTACAGTGGCATATGTGGTTCCCACTTACTTAGGAAATGGACATCAACTGCCACACGGCATTTTGAGAAATTGTTGGTGGTTGTTGTAGCTTGAAAGATCTGAGAGCTAACTCTAGATGGCATTGAGAGCATCCTGTTTACTGTATGGTGACTAATAATGTACTTAGCTATACTAATAGTATGGTGACTGGGGACTAATAGTGTACTTAGCTATAGTAATACTTCTGATGGTGACTGAACTAATAGTGTACTTCCTCTTTTCTGGGCAGTGGTGTTGTTTTGATAAGTACATTCCTAGTCACTAAAAAAAAAAACAATGATTGGAAATTCCAGGAATAGAGTTTCTTAGATCTACCATTGTATTAATACTCAAACATTTATGCTATTACACTTAAATGGACTATTTATTTCCATAATATTTGTCTGCGTGTATCGACAGGTCCTCAGTCTGGTGACTCCTAAACCTACTGAGGTCATCAGAACCTCCGCCTTCCGCTCCCCTGATGTAAACAGGAGCACGGACTTCCTGCCACGTGAGACAAAATTTGACAACAAAATCTGCAGACATTTTGAAAATCACCTTTGTTTGCTTTTGAACATGTAGCGGACGTCTGGAGGGTTGTACTGAAGGGAGAGATTAAAGACTACATCCATGCCAGCTTTGCAAATGTGAGAGCATGGTCTGCATGACTGCTGCTATTGGATGGCTGTGAACAGTGAGCTGGCAGTCACAGGATACACAATCGTGGCAAATGTCAGTTAATACTTAGGCCGCCTGGATCCATGTCTCTGCCTTTTTACACTTACACAGGGCTACAAGCAGTACAAGGGGTTCATCATCACTCAGGCTCCAATGAAGATCACGTGCCGAGACTTCTGGAAGATGATCTATGAGAGGGAGTGTGGGGTGGTCGTGATGCTGTCAGACCTGGTGGAGAATGGAAGGGTAGGACACAGCCTTGCTGATTAAACTACAACAATTATTATCCAACAAATGATATTTCCATGCAATCTTGGGTGCAAATCCTATTACAGCAAGCTGAAGAGGTCAGGACGGCCTCTGCCACTACCTTGTCAGTGTGCTCCATAAAAGAGCTCATGCATTATTAGTTGCTGTGCGCTGTACAATTTGAGGCCATCTTCCTTGCAGGGGGTGTGTCACCAGTACTGGCCCACTGGTGACACCAAGGGGGGAAAGAAGTATGGAGAGTTCAATGTCTCTGTCCTCCAAGCCACTCAGCAGGACGGCTTCATACAGCGCATGCTCAGTGTCACCAACCCCAAGGTAAGGGATGGGCAGATTTGTCTGCCTGCAGCTGCACTACTAATCACTCGTGGCTTTGAGTATCATTGGAAGTCACGTGTATCACTTTGAATTTTGAGATTTGGGGTTGTGCACTCTACGTATCTACCAGACTCTATGGATAGTATTGTAAGTGATCTGTGCAGGCAGGAACGAGGGTCTATAGCATAAGACCAAGAATAGCTGCAGTGCACTTACACTCCAGAGCGTAGGCCCTGCTCACTTACCTCCCTCCCACATTCTTGCAGTCTGGCCAGGTGCACAAGGTGGCTCAGTTCCAGATGTCGTGCTGGACCCCTGAGGGTCTGTGCACCTCCCCCCGTGCCATCATTGACATCATTGAGCAGGTGTTGGTGATACAGAGGAGGACCGGAAACAGGCCCATTGTGGTCCACGGCAGGTGAGCCTACCTGCTAGCCAGGATTGTGCTTCCTCCTTTCTATTAGATTTCAGGGTCGCTCTTGCATTGCCCCAAACTAGCAGTTACGCTGTCATCATAATGAACTGTTCTGAGAACAGAGAAGTTAATAATTATCACTGTACCACAGCTGCTCAGTTTTGCATGTGCAGAAGCATGGCATATTGTCAGAAATCTGATTTTCTATCCAAACACGTACACTTCTACCACATGCAGTGATACCGTGAGTCGGTGTGGGGTGTTCTGTTCTCTGATCAATGCCACTGAATGCTGCAAGACGGAGGGCGTTGTGGATGTGTTCCAGGTGGTGAAGGCACTCCGCATCCAGAAACCAGGCAGTGTGCTCACTGTGGTAAGCTTAGCTGTAGATTTGCAGACTAATTTATCTGCTTTGATATGCTACAGAAGCCCACAAGAATCAACTAATTCAACTTCATCGAACTTCGTGTTCATTTTCATTCCAGTCTCTTTCATTGTAGCTTTCAGCAACAGGCTCAGAACTTTTTAAGTAGCTTGCCATGTTCAGCAAGAAGAGCTTCTGCCTGTCCTGCTTGCACCAAGTTGAACTATAGCTCAAGGTTCAAGGTTCAAGGTTAATTTGCTGAGCCCAACAGAGGATGCAGCATACCACAGCCAACATTGTCAATAGTGGCCACCGTATCTAATGATCACTTGCATGCTGATACTAGTGGAAGTGGTGTATTGATGAAGTGAAGAAGTTGACCTCATGGCTTGAGATGATCATACAAGGCACTCCCTTCTTAACTTGAGATTATTAGCTTAGATCGTCTGACTGTGTTGTTTCGTATTATTGATGATACATTTCCTGGTCTCTGTCTTTCCTGCAGGAGCAATATCGCTACATATTTGATCTGATGCTGTTGTTTCTTGATTCATTCAGCATCTACTCCAATTTTAAGTAACATATCAGAAACTGCTAATGTAAACCTGTGATTCAGCTGCACTGTGCATCACCCATCAATTCAATGTAGCTATTCACGTGAAGTATGGACTGATCGTGACAGATGGGTAGAAACGATTGCTATGTGCATGTGTGCGCGACGTAACATTGGGGCTCACATAATAATCACCGGGATTCACCTCATTACGTGTGTGCATGCATGAATGTAAGTGATACGACTGAGTTTTGATGGTTGCCATGGTTGCCGTAGTGCTTGCCAAAAAGAACTGCCATGCATGGCTTCAGGCTGGGGAGAAAATTGGAGGACATTTCCACTGATGTGAACCCGGATCTGATTCCAGCTACATGTAGCACCAAATGAAAAGGGGTCGGGGCTGATAAAGGGTGTCTTGCTTTGAAGGTCAGTGTGATACAGTATCAGGTCACTATGGAGGCCATGTAGGTCCATCAGTGGTGGAAGGATCTGTCAAGTAATCAAGGTGGTGTGTTCTCAACCTTTATTGTAACTAGCATATGCCGCAACTTGTGATCATGAAAAGGTGGGGCCAAATGGTAGGAAATAGCTGGGGAACTAAACAGGCTGAAACAAAATAGTCATGACATTTGTGAACTATGGGATAAGATATTTTCTATATCAGTTGTCTTGAAACATGAAGTTTCCAAACACAGTACGTTTCCTGCTTTTGAAATTTAAAGACTGCATGTGATCATGAAGAGGTGAACTATGGGATAAGATATTTTCTATATCAGTTGTCTCGAAACATGACGTTTCCAAACGCCTGCTTTTGAAATTTAAAGACTGCATGTGATCATGAAGAGGTGAAGCCAATGTGTTATGCTATAACATTACCTTCAGTTACCTCCAGTTACCTGCAGTTACCTCAAGTTACCTTCGGTTACCTGCAGTTACCTCAAGTTACCTTCGGTTACCTCTGCAGTTATATAGCTACCTCCAGTTACCTCTATAGTTACATGCAGTTATATACCTCCAGTTACCTGCAGTTATATAGCTACCTCCAGTTACCTCTATAGTTACCTGCAGTTATATACCTGCAGTTATATACCTCCAGTTACCTGTAGTTATATAGCTACCTCCAGTTACCTCTATAGTTACCTGCAGTTACCACTAGTTACCTGCAGTTACCTCCAGTTATCTGCAGTTACCTCCAGTTATAATTACCTCTAGTAACCGCTACTGAATATTAAAGTTCCCAGTCCTAATAATATAAATTAGGGTAGCAAAACTGGGAGTTGAGAAAGAGGCGTATGGTTCCTGTATTCTTGGATAGAACTACAAGAAAACACTCTGAGCAATCCTTCAAGTTAGTAGAACCAGCAGCTAGTTAATTAGCTGAATGAGATAGAAAATAGCGAATTCGTTGTTACTGAATTCCGGCCAGGTACACACCCTCTTCCGAGATTAATTATACAAGTAGCTTCGCTCGCTTCGCTCGCTTCGCTCGCGTTCGCCTACGTATACGTGAGTAATCCGGCGCCGGACAGCTCTCTGTGCAGAGCTGCTGCTCCCCGATTGCGTAGCTTCAGCTGCTGCTCCCGGGCCCGATTGCATTGATCCGCTTCAAACTGCTTTTCCCGTTTTCGACGCTTCAGCTGCTGCCAACCGATTGCGTCCCCTCAGCTGCTGCTCGCCACTTGCGTTCGCTTCAGCTGCTCTTCCCCGATTTCAACAGCTCCCCGATTGCGTCCGCTTGTAGCCTCACCTGTTCTGGAAGATTCCAGCCCATGCCCAATGTTCTCGAACGTTCTTCGCAGAGTTCGAGGTTCAGTACATTGAAGTACGAAGGTCGCGCGTCACTAGTCTAGTCCCGCCCCACGAACATCCCACTTCCGTCACACACACACACACACAGACAGGACAGGGTGGAATGTTGACGTCGTCGCTCGCTCTGACCGTCTTGTTGGTGCTGAGCAGCTGCTGCTGCTGCTGGATGCTAGCTGGAGGACAGACATGTTCCCTCACAGGTACTATCTATAAGAGTAAGCTGAAAGTCAATATAGTGATTAATTCTATTTCGCTTCACTGAATATCAGATTTTAGTATTATATGCGGCGATCACATTCGTAACCCCATGACTGCAGCTAGCAGCTGGTACATGGTGGGAGAGGGTATGGCTTAACTCTTTGTGCACACATGAAATCACTATACAGACCCAATAGCTGCAGATTGCAATTTTATACTGCAACCACATTCACCACCATGCATGCAGCTGCAACGTTTGCAGACCATTCTGTTACTGTGAGTGCTGAGAGAGTGGATGGTTCAACTCCTGGTGCTAGAGTGACCTGGACAACAGTACCACCTGAGTGTGTGGCATCTGTCAGAGTGGAGTTCAGAATTAGTAGCGTGAGAGGTGGGAGTGAAATGATATCCTACACAACTACCAATACATCAGAGACTGAGGTCATTCAGACTGGTCTCCAGTGCAATACAACCTACTACATCAGAGTGGTGGTTACCGGAGTAGCCTCACTTGGTACAGTGGAGAGCAACACAGTACAAGTGCTAGTGCTACCGCTCGTTGGAGGTACAGTTAAAGTCATCTGACTCATGGTATTGTTCAATTGTTCTGTGTAGCTATGTGTTACAGCAACTTTTACTGGAACATGTTGTGACATTTCACAGATATGCCAGCCCCAGTCAGAGCGAGAGCTGAAGCCACTGCAGACAACACAAGTATCAGAGTGTTGTGGGAGTGGTCAGTTCAGGGTCTGCTCATGTGTCTCAGTGTTAGAGTTGACTACCAACCTGAGGGAGGCTCTCTGATGATGTACACAGTGGACAGTGCAACAGCAACCAGTGCCACCTTGTCCAACCTCCCATGCAACACACAGTACACCATCAGTGTTTATGCTGAGGGTGGTATAACTGGTATAAGGAGTCTCACCACAGTGGTGTCTCTACCAGCAAGAGGTATTGTAGTACTTTAGCTACAATAATTATTAGTCATACCATAATAGCTACACTTTGTATGTTATCCCTTCCAGCCCCTCCCACTCCCACTGAGGTCACTGCTCAGCTCATGAATGCCTCAAGTGTCAGGGTAGCATGGCAGTGGACTCGTTCAGGCCCAGCTCCCAGCTGCTTCAACGCCACCCGTGTGACCTACCATCCTGAGGGAGGTGGTGAGTCCTCCCTGCAGCTCAGGGACCCAGCAGCAACTGAGACCATCCTCACTGACCTCCAGTCCAACGCATGCTACACCATCACTGTGGTGGCCACTGCTGGAGAGCACAGGAGGGAGAGTGTTACAATGGCAGTGCTACTTCCACTAGTGCTACAAGGTACAACCATAATATATGTATGTATACACAGATTCTGAAATCCTGCTATTGTGGTGTTGATAGTATAGCGTACAAGGTAAGCTTAAGGTGGCACCGGAATGTGCCTGCACACTGTTGAATCCTAGAAGCCTGCTAATAAAAGTCGCATGGTCTCTATCACTGCAGGTCCACAGAATCTCTCAGCAGCTGTGCTGTCTCCTACCTCAGTGTATTTGACATGGGTGGCTCCCTGTGACACACAGCAGTACCATATACACTACAGGGGGACATGTGGGACCTACGTTGATGAGGGCAGTCTGGACACCAATCATACTCAATACACTCTGGTTGGACTCCAAGAATGCATCAACTACACTTTCACTGTCAGCCAGACTGGGTTTGGAGGAGGTAGAGTTCGTCCAGTGTCTGCAATGACCTTCACAGCAGGTATGTAGCTACATAGGATGATGGCTGTGTTGGCTAACTGGTTGGCTAGGTAAGCAGATGTACATTGCCACTCCAGATGATGCTCCTCTTGAGTATGTTCTGTGTCTGAATCTTATAATCTGAATCATCTCATGTAATACAGAAGCTCCACAGTCGGTGATGGTCAGTCCAGTGAACTCCACCACTGTCAGTGTCTCCTGGAGTGAGGTTCAGTGCTTCAATGGACGTGGAGCAGTCACCCACTACCTTGTGCAGTATCATGCCTTGTGTGGTGGTGCTGTGCAGAATGTAACAACTGATGGCATAGCTCAGAGTCGAACCATTTCAGGCCTCATTCCAAACATTACTGTGTACACATTCCGAGTGGCAGCTGTTGGTACTAATGGGGTGACTGGACCATTCAGCAATCCTGCCAATACATCTGCAGCTGGTAAATACTAGAACTAAATTGAAGATTCTATAAACAGTTATGAATGATATGTTTGACTGCAGGAACAAAGCCTATTTCTCCAGAAAGCTCAGGTAATAATTGACTCTGAACCACAACACTATATATAAACTCAGGAAGACACTACTAAAGGAAACCTCTTTCTGTGCATGTGCAGATGAACCCAGTTCATCAAGTGGTCCTGGAACCAGTTCATCCACTGACCCTGGAACCAGTTCATCCACTGACCCTGGAACCAGTTCATCCACTGACCCTGGAGCCAGTTCATCCACTAACCCTGGAACCAGTTCATCAACTGACCCTGGAACCAGTTCATCCACTGACTCTGGAACCAGTTCATCCACTGACCCTGGAGCCAGTTCATCCATTTACCCTGGAACCAGTTCATCCACTGGCCCTGGAACCAGTTCATCCACTGGCCCTGGTCTGCTGGCAGGAGTTGCTGTGCTTGTGATTGTGCTGGTGCTTGCAGCTGTCTGTATTGTGGTAGTATTCCTTATTCTGTGGAGGTAAGACCTTCATCTGTACCTTTGTCAACATGAGGTGGTTTCCATGCAAATACAATTTCCTAATAAGTGCATGTTTTCGAAGGTAGTCCAGACACTGTTTGTGGTATTCCCATATATGGCTTTCCTCTAGCAGAAGAAAAGGAAAGGTCATGAAGGTCACTGCAGTGGAATTGACTGACTTTGCAGATACTGACAGCAAAGAGGAACAGGATGCAGCTACAGCTGTTGACAACATCTGCTATGAAAGAGTTCCTAGTAAGTTAAACGTATTGCATCAGCCTGGAATCAGGTATCGCATGTCTTCGTAAAGAAGGGCTATGAAGGAAGAGATTTGCCTCATTCCCAGGCCCCTGCCCTGCAAGTATTTGGTGGGGTGAACATAATATATGATGCAAAAATGGCAAAATCACAGCCTATTGCAAAGTGTCGACTCCAGTGGCAGAGATTGAAGGCCTTTCTGAAGTTCAGCCATATTTACAGTAGCACATAGACTAATAATTTCACCTGCAATGAGTGGCCTTTGCAGTTCATGCCCAAAGCCCATGCAGTCACTAGAAGAGAGTTTGCACGTATGTGGGCATGTGCAGCAAGGGGTAGAGTGATTGCTCTGTCTGTCAGTATGTCTGTATGTTTGTTTGTTTGTTTGTTTGTTTGTGGACACAGGAGTTCAGTGGGTAAAATAGGAATGCTTGCACAGCCTTTTACTGCAATGTATAAGTTACAAAAAGAATTCAAAGTTGTTTGTACCTAGTCACACGAAGAGCTATGAAAAGCGAGTTGTTCGCTCTGTCCACATTATCGAACAAAACCACACCTTGATTTCAACATTGTTTACTGTGACGTTGGCATGTCATTATTTGATATTCATAAAGCACAGCCCACACATCGAACGTTGACAGACCAACAAATAAACAGGTCTTTGCAGTCCATTGCTTTGTTTACACTGGGAGTGTAATTATACAACCACAATGAATTGTGTTGTGTACCAGTCCACCCTAAGTGCTTTATAGCCCATAATAATAATACTCACTTTATGAGCAGTGTTGCAGTAACTAAACTACAAACACCCACCCACACAGCCTCTCCACCGACCATTGTGGACTATCAGCAGAAGGTGCTGTCTTTGGAGGGGGAGCAGGTTACCCTGACAGTGAAGGTTGCTGGCAGCCCCACCCCCACTATCACATGGCTCTTCAATGGGAAGAAGGTGAAGGATGACTACTCCACTGAGGTGGGGAAGGATGGATCACTGACACTCACGTGTGTGGAGCTGAAGCATGCTGGCACCTACACCTTCAGTGTCAGCAACAGTGTGGGCAGTGTGGAGGGGTGCACCAAACTGGTCGTCCACACTGAGGATGAGGACTGTACCAGTGCACCCAAAGTCGAGAGCAACCCGGTTGCTAAGGAAACGTTCGGAGAGTATGTTTCCAGCCTTCATGCACACAACAATGGTGGCTTCATTGCACAGTATCAGGTAATAAACCTTATAGCACCTCCACGCTGTAGACCAGTTGCACAAAGGCATGGCTAAGAATGAGTACCCATTGCTCATGTTGCTATGGTAATTTTGATAGTCCAAATAACCCAAATCTGATATCCTGTCAACGTTTTTGTTCATATCTAGCTACAGAATTCTATGGTTTGTAGGTAAGATGAATTTTGGCCCTTTAAAAAATTTGCCTCATACTGAAGTATTGAGTTCTATGGTATTAATTTTGGCAACTTTTACGTTATTGCTATCAAAATTGAATTGGCTCCACCATAACAACTAGGATCTCATCCAGCCTTATGTATAACACATTGCATTAGTGAATTCTCTTCTTTAGACCTTGCCCTCTGGGGAAGAAGGCCATCAGGTGACCATAGGCAAAATCTCAGCAAACAGGCTCCTAAATCGATTCAGAAACATCACAGCTTGTGAGTCAATTAATATCTGATTTATTGTTTCTCTTTCATGATAAACATTACGATTTCTTTTTCTTTAGATGACAATCATCGTGTTGTGCTGGAGCCCATCTCTGGAAGAGTGAACTGTGAACACAAATACATCAACGCCTCCTACATAGATGTAAGATCCTCCACACAATATACAATATGACTGTATATATCACTGGTTTATTACTACATCTGACGCACAGGGTTACTCTCAGCACAGGAAGTACATTGCCACCCAGGGTGAGTATAATAATCCCTTCTTAGTGGTATGTATTGAAGTATTGACACAAACCTTTGCAGGTCCCCTCCCGAACACTGTCACTGACTTCTGGTGGCTGGTGTGGCAGGAGAAGATCCACGTAGTTGCCATGGTAACCAGTGTTGTGGAAGGGGGACAGCAGAAGTGTGAGCAGTACTGGCCCAGCCAGGAGACCCAGGAGTACGGTCCATTCAAAGTCACCCTCACAGACCAGCAGGTGTTTGCAGACTACACCATCCGACAGCTGCTTGTTACTGTGAGTGTTGTGGCAACTTAATTATTGAGACATATATACGCAGTGTGGTTACTTCTTGTCAGCAGTCCACTTGTATAAGTTGCATACTAGCCATTCCTGCATTGTCTTCTACTCCCACAGTGTGACCAGGGTGGGAGGACTCCTCTGAAGGTGACCCAGTTCCACTTTACTTCCTGGCCAGACCACGGTGTTCCAGAGTATGCTGGGCCAACCCTCAACTACCTCCGTCGGATGAAGGCCCAGGTGAAACCCTCCAAGGGATCCATACTGGTTCACTGCAGGTCAGCAAAATGTAGATTAATGGTGGGCTGGATAGGAGTAAATTTGTATTGTGTATGTTGGGGGAGAATCAAAGAGATGAATGATGTCATCATCTTGCAATTGGTGGTGTCTGATACCTGCAGTGCTGGTGTTGGGAGGACTGGCACACTGATTGCCATTGACACAGCTCTGGAGCAGGCTGCCCAGGAGGGTGTGGTGGACATCCCTGGCACTGTCACCAAGATGAGGAGGCAGCGCATGAAGATGATCCAATCACCAGTGAGAGTTGGAACTAATGCATAATACGTATGACTTTACAGTTCACTTGGAATACAGCTATAGTACAGTCATCATTTATTATCTACTGAGTAGAGGTTTACACACTAGTGACCCTCATGCATACCATTAACTTGTATACGAGAACTCTTCTGAGCATTATTCTCTCCCTCTGTGATCCAGGAGCAGTATGCGTTCACCCATGATGCTGTTCTGGAGTCCCTCACCTGTGGGGACACCCAGATCCCAGCCTCGGGACTGGTCGGTGCCATTGAGAAGCTGAAGCAGAGAGACAGTGAAACTGGGAGGACAGGATTTGAGACCCAGTTCCATGTACGTTGCAGTGGCAAAGTTACATGAGGAGGGCCCATATGTGTGTCTAAGTTGTATCAAGCGGGTGATTTACTCAAGATTACAATATACCTACCAGGTCCAGTATACTGGAAGCTACTGACCTCTCAAGAGTGATACCACAAACAGTAATGCATGAGAGCTTTGTAACAGTGTAAACGTTTTGTCAATCAGCAACATCAGTTTGCACTGCAAAAGATGATTGTATACTTTTGTACTTATGTAAGAGGTGGCTTGGTCAGTAGGGGACTCCCAACAAGCCACACGGGTGCTTCGGGTGCTTCATACCTGACCTGGACTTGTGACTGTGTAAATGATTGCTCAATCTGCAACTGTATAGCTGTACAGTGTGCAGTGAACAAACAGTAGCTACCCTGGCTTGGTCAGTAAGGGGACACCCAGCAAGCCACAATGGGTGCTTCCTACTTCACCAGAACTTGTAACTGTCCAATTGTGTCACTGTGTATTATGTCAACCTGTGCTCCAGTATCCACACAAGGATTAAAATGACTGCAGTGTTGCCATGGTGATGTTGATACCACATACTATAAGTGCCCCTTGTGGCATGTCCAGGAAGGATGGTGGTTATGTGTTTCCACCAGCTTGTACGTATGGCATAATGTAACATACTGCCACAGCTGCTGGCAAGCTGCATCCCCCACCATATACCCTTCCCTTGATGGTTGTCTCCTCTTTCTCCGTCTGACCAGATGAGATAGAGTTGGCCCGATTTCGGGGGGGGGGGGGGGGGGGGGGGGGGGGGGGGGTAATGCAACCCCCTAACTTACGTCTATTGTACAGCAGTTTTGGATTTGTTCCGATCATCATTAAATTTTTTAGTCTCCAGCGCTAGACAAGTCACCTTGAACTTCATAACTCAGGTTAGACACGTACGCGTGTCATGAATGTATTCACGTGATTGGTAGTGGGTGTGGCAACACAATTTTTCGGCCACACTTCACGCGCCAGTTGCTGAACCCCCCTTTCTAAATTTATAAATCCACCGCTGGGATGGGATCCTTATTTGGGTTGCAGTGGCATATGTCGTTTCCACTTAGTTAGAAAATGGACATCAACTGCCACGCGGCATTTTGTTTGAGATTATTGTGGCCTGAAAGGTCTGAGACCAGGGCTCTCCCAGCTCTATAGATGGCATTGAAAGTAGCCAATTTACTTCTGATGGTGACAGGACTAATAGCGGACTTCCTGCCACGTGAGACAAAATGTGATGACAGAATCTGTAGACTCTTTGAGAATCTCCTCTTTGTTTGTTTTTGAACATGTAGCGGACATCTGGAGGGTTGTACTGAAGGGAGAGATTAAAGACTACATCCACGCCAGCTTTGCACATGTGAGAGCTGATCTGCATGACTGAATGGCTGTGAACAGTATACGTATGCACGTATATCATTCAAGAGCTGACAGTTACATGATACACAATAATTTCAAGGCAGTCAAATCTCTTTCATCATTGTGTAAACAATGCTCTAAGGTAATCAGGGAATTACAGCAGGGTTCTATCTAGGATTTTGAGATTGGGGGAGAAGATATTGAGAATGACGGTGGACGGGGGAATGTGGCCGTAGGCTGCAATTTGTAGGGGGGTCTGGGGGCATGCCCCCCCAGAAATTTTTGGAATTTTGAGCCTTCTCAGAGTGGTTCTGAGGCACTCTGAGACAAAATTGAGGTCATAGTATGGAAATGTCCAGTGTGTATGCATGTGACAGTAATGCTAGACTTCCTCCGGGCAGACCTTTGGCAACTTACAAAGACGCAATTTGTAGGGGGGTCTGGGGGGCATGCCCCCCAGAAAATTTTGGAATTTTGAGCCTTCTGAGAGTGGTTCTGAGGCACTCTGAGACAATTTTGAGGTCATAGTATGGAAATGCTATGCAGTGTAACATGAGATGGTACAAAGCACACAGGTGTAGCTACATGCTGCAGTTCCTGACACTACTTTTATTGTCAGAAATTTTGGGGGGGAAGCTGGAGTGTTTGTGGGGGAACCTTCCCCCCCCCCCCCCCCCCCCCCCCCAGTAGACAGAACCCTGTACAGTGTTTATAATTATGCTGCACCCTTCCCCAAGAAGGAGGAAAGAAAGCCTTTCCCATATCTAGCTGTAGTTATTTGTGATGACCTAAGTGCTGGAGTAATGGGTTTGAATGTCACCTGCATGGATCCATGTCTCCACTCTTGTACACTTACACAGGGCTACAAGCAGTACAAGGGGTTCATCATCACTCAGGCTCCGATGAAGATCACATGCCGAGACTTCTGGAAGATGATCCATGAGAGGGAGTGTGGGGTGGTCGTGATGCTGTCAGACCTGGTGGAGAATGGAAGGGTACGGTACAGCACTGCTGACTAAACTATAATGGTTATTCCACATGAATATCCAACAAACTATTTCCATGCAATCTCGGGTGCAAATCTTATGACAGTATAAGCTGAAGGAGTTAGGACTATATCTCTGCCACTGTACCTGGGGAACCCTTGTCAGCGTGCTCCACAAGAGAGCTCATGCATTAATAGTAGCTATTGCTATGATATTGGTGCTGTACAATTTTGAGGCCATCTTCCCTGCAGGAGGTGTGTCACCAGTACTGGCCTACTGGTGACACCAAGGGGGTGCAGAAGTATGGGGAGTTCAGTGTCTCTGTCCTCCAAGCCACTCAGCAGGACGGCTTCATACAGCGCACGCTCAGTGTCACCAACCCCAAGGTAAGGGATGGACAGATTTGTCTGCAGCTGCACTATTAATTAACCCTTTAGGGCCCATAGTGCCAAAAGTCGTTTCAGCTTCATCATGTGACTTCCGGCAATGTCCTTGGGAGATATAGGTTCTGCGACAGCAGAAAGGGCGGGACAGGGGGAGGTGGGTGGGTGCACCCGGAGGGTGCAAACAGCATGGCCGTGTCTGGGCTCCGCGGTAGAAAGGTCTTGGTCGGCACTGGGAGGGCCACTTCCATCGTTTTTGGCATAAATGGGGTGAGAAAGTAGCCGTCTGGCTTTGTAGGGCCTCCATTTCCAGCAAACGTCGCCCGTTTTTCAGCTACAGCAGGTTGCCATTTCTCGGGAGACTTGATTGCAAGTCCGTTAATTGGTGGGCGTGGTTAAGTCACGTATACGCTTATAGCTGAAATTACCTGTGTGAGCAGTTTCGAGCCCAGCAACGCCAGGGAACAGAAATTAGGGTATGTTTAAGTGTTCTATAGACTGAAAATGACCTAGAGAAAGAAATTTGGGCCCTAAAGAATTAATTAACTTGTGGCTTTGAGTATATATTGCCTCACTGGAAGTCAAGTTGGTTAATTCACATGACGTATAACTTTGATTTTGGAAGGGTTACTATGCATATTCTACTAGACTTTGCCCACATGCAAAATATAAGTGATCTGTGCGGGCAAGAACGAGGGTCTAAGACTGTGAATAGCTGCAGTGCACTTACACTCCAGAACGTAGGCCCTGCTCACTTACCTCCCTCCCACCTTCTTGCAGTCTGGCCAGGTGCACAAGGTGACCCAGTTCCAGATGTCGTGCTGGACCCCTGAGGGTCTGTGCACCTCCCCCCGTGCCATCATTGACATCATTGAGCAGGTGTTGGTGATACAGAGGAGGACCGGAAACAGACCCATTGTTGTCCATGGCAGGTGAGCCTGCCTGCTAGCCAGGATTGTGTTTCCACTTTAATTGTATTACAGTTCATGCTATTCTGAGAACAGAGAAGTCAATGTACCACAGCTGCTCAGTTTTGTATGTGCAGAAGCATGGCATATTGTCAGAAATCTGATTTATTATCACCTCTATCCAAACACATGCACTTATACCACATGCAGTGATACAGTGAGTCGGTGTGGGGTGTTCTGTTCTCTGATCAATGCCACTGAATGCTGCAAGACGGAGGGCATTGTGGATGTGTTCCAGGTGGTGAAGGCACTCCGCATCCAGAAACCAGGCAGTGTGCTCACTGTGGTAAGCTTAGTATGGTAGCCTTCGATTTACAGACCAACTTTGATAATTATGCTATGGAAGCCCGAAAGGGTCAACTACTTCAACTTCCATCCACAGTTTGCGTTCATTGTCATTACAGTCTTCATTGTAGCTTTCAGCAACAGGCTCAGAACATTCCAAGCAGCTTGCCATGTTCTGCAGGAAGAGATTCTGCCTCTCTAACACAAACTAGCTTAAGGTTCAAGGTTCAAGGTTCAAGGTTAATTTGTGCCAAGCCCAAACAGAGGATGCAGCATACCACTAGCCTCATTCCCAGCCCCATCCGAAAATCGGCCTGGGAACGAGGCTAGCATACCACAGCCAACATTGTCAATAGTGGCCACCGTATCTAATGATCACTCGCATGCTGATTACCTTTGCAATGGAAGAGTGCTGGTTATGGTGTAGATAAAGTGAAGTAGAGTTTACCCTCCATATTCAGTTTCATTCACCATGGCATTGATCATACAAGGCTCTCCTTGAGTTAGATCATCTGACTGTGTTCGTAATAATTGATGGTACATTAATTTTTTCCTGATCTCTGTCTTTTCCCTGCAGGAGCAATATCGCTTCATATTTGATCTGATGCTGCTGTTTCTTGATTCATTCAGCATCTACTCCAATTTTAAGTAACATATCAGAAACCACTGTTCATTTTTTGTAAACCTGCAATTTAGCTGCATAGTGCATCAACCATCATAGCTCGTGAAGTCACACTAATTGCCAGGATTCACCTCTAGATTGATGAGCGTAACGGTTTTATGACTCCTTGCAAAGTGAAAAGCGTGAACTGTGGTTAAACAAGATGATCAAGTGCTAGCTGCGTGAATAAGTGTGAACATCTGCAAGAATTCATAAAGCCCCTGTACTGATATGACTGGCCGACGAGATTCCAGAGTTAATTGCTGCATGCAGTTCTTGCCCCCAGAAAAGCTGTTCCATGCAGGGAACATCTGTGTGGGCTTTGGGGTGGGGATAAAATTCAGCTATGCTAGGATCATGCCAAAGAGGGTAGTGGCCTGTGGGTGTGTGCCTGCACGAGATGAAGCATGAATATAATTGTGCATACTGTAGTTATCTATGCTATGCATATGATGGGTGTTGCATCCCATGCGTGGGTACTGAACTCCATAATGGTACAGTAAACTTGTGCAGCCCCAATCTCCACTGTACGGAAGCCCACAAGGGTCAACTACTCATTGGCACCTCACTTCCATTGCATTCTTCCATCATACCTTCCGACTTCCATTGCTTTCTTCACTCTTCCATCAATAGTATAAATGCTGGACAACCCTCAATGTCCAGCATTGCCATGGACAGTCCGATGGGTCTTGAGTACTCCCATGGAGTCCCAACTCCAGATGGGACTGCCCGGGACATCCCCACACCATCCCCTTCCAGAGTCATTGGTCCCAGCATCCCTTGCCATCCCAATGTCCCAATAGGATGAGAAGGGATGACCCGGGACATCCCACACGATGATATGGGATGTCCAGTAGTGGTCCCTTGTCATCCTAATGGGATACTGGGATCCCACTGGGGTACACCAGGGGATGTGGGACTGATAGGATGTCCTTGTCCTGGAACCGTCCATGGCAATGCTGGACATTGAGGGTTGTCCAGCATAATTATACTATTGATGGAAGAATAAAAAGTCGGAAGGTACGACGGAAGAATGCAATGGAAGTGGACCGTACAATGGAAGAGTGCAATGGAAGTGAGGTGCCGATGAAATTGAAGTATAGTTGACCCTTGTGGGCTTCCGTACAAGCTCGTTGTGGTCGCAGTATAGTGTCAGCGGTACGGAACGCCCATAGACACACAAGTGATAAAATACATTAAAATGTAACAAGATGTAGGATATCACAGAATGGCAAAAAGGAGGTAGGGATATCGGATGATAGTTCAGTATTCAACTCCCCTATAGACATCTTTTTTCACAACACGATATGTAGGGGATGAATACTGAACTGTTTTATGCTAGTATATCTATGGGCATTCCGTACCACCGACAATATATACTGCAACCACCTTTCTAAATGACAAGCTTGCATGCACGATGTCAGCTATATAGTTACAAAAACAAACAGTGCATGCCGTGCAATAATTAAACTATACATCGATTGAAGAGCTAGTGCAATGGAAGTGACCGTACAATGGAAGAGTGCAATGGAAGTGATGAGGCGCTGATGAAATTGAAGTAGTTGACCCTTATGGGCTTCTGTACCTATATCGGAATTTCCTCCCCAATACAGCAGCTATTGTTAAATTCTTTGATCTGGGGTACTGCATGCAGTCGTGCATAATGTCACTTAGAATGCAAACTAGCTCAAACGGATAGTCATACCTATGGTAGTAAAGTACTGTGATCTCATATCCAGGAAGCAACCTGATTAATGCACCCAGTGTAGCTATACTACTGATTCTGGGTTTTGTTTAGTTTCACTAGTCAAAAATATCTGATTCAAAAAACAGACGTTTCGGTGGCTATACAGCTACCATCATCAATGCATAAAACAGTAAAACACCCGAGGGCAAGCTTAAGTACAGAACACATAAAAACAGCGGGAAAAAGGGGCGGGGAAGGGCGGGAAAATTATAATGCAGGTGCTGCTATGAGTTCTTCAGCAGGTGGTCATAGGTGGGAGGGAGGGAGCCCTTGTCTCTGTTCAGGGGGAGGGGTTGTTTCCTGATGTGGCATGCCTAGCTGTATAGCCACCGAAACGTCTGTTTTTTGAATCAGATATTTTTGACTAGTGAAACTAAACAAAACCCAGAATGTCTCAACCTAGTCACACAGAACTGTTCGCATATACTACTGATATTGACATATCTCTGACAAAATAATGAGACATTAATTTCATGACCTAAGTAGTGACTGCTATAACCCTCTTAGGAGAAGCCACTGTGCACCATGTGCAGGGTGACATACCAGTCCTGCAACTTGTGTTGCACTGCATGGAGGTAGCTAATGGCTCAGTGTTGTTGCATTGTCTGTGTAGCTACATCGTCACCATGCAGAGAGCCTTCCACAGATTGGTAGTAAAACCCTAAGACCCATCATGCCCTGACAAGCCACAACACTGTGATACCTTCATTGTGTGGTCTGCATGCAGTGACATCTCCACTGAAACTGGATCAACAGGAACATGCAGTGACTCGCCTGTGGGTGTGTGACTAGATGGAGCAGAGCTATACAATATCATGTGCTTAGAACAAATCAAATTCCTTGTCTAGCTAATGTGTGTTCTTCAAGCTATATTATACAAGTAATAAAAAACATTTGAAAATGTAACAGGATGTAGGGATACCAGAACGGCAAAAAGTAAGGAAACAAGGCAGGGATGATCGCACAAAACAGTGAAGTATACAACCCCCCCTACAGAGATCTTTTTCCATATACGTGTATAATGAAAAAGATATGTAGGGGGATTGTATACTTCACTGTTTTGTGCGATCATCCCTGCCTTGTTTCCGGGCGTCTTTATTCACTGGACTGGAGTGGACTGGACTGGACTGGAGTGGAGTGGACTGGACTCACCCAAAAATCTGTAAAATGCCTTTTTCAGTGTAGGACAGAAGCTAAGCATACTTATTCAGTCACTAAAGTTGCTTGCACAGCCTGCTTTCGGGTCTTTGCAGAGTCGGTAGAGGTCAAAGGTCACGTGCATATTTAATGAGCTTCAGCAATCAGCTGCAGTCTAGTCGTGGATGATAGAGGGATATTTATTTCTGTTTTCTATGCTTCAGCAAAAGGCTGGAGTCCGATTTCTGCAGTAAACAAATGCTCTTCTAATCTTTTCATTGAAGCTTATTAAATATGCACGTGACCTTTGACCTCTACCGACTCGAAGAAAGACACGAAAGCAGGCTATGCAAGCAACTTTAGTGAATGAATAAGTATGCTTAGCTTCTGTCCTACACTGAAACAGGCATTTTATGGATTTTTGGGTGAGTCCAGTCCACTCCAGTCCAGTCCAGTCCAGTCCAGTCCACCAGTCCAGTGAATAAAGACGCCCCTTGTTTCCTTACTTTTTGCCGTTCTGGTATCCCTACATCCTGCTACATTTTCAAATGTTTTTTATTACTTGTTTAAGTCTTTTTTTATCAGCAGCGCATGCAATTTGCCATCACAGAGCAGAAGTCGGTGTCCTCACAAGTAGTAGGAGCCCTTGCTTTGGTATATGGACAATATTGACTCCGGTATTCACATTGGCTGAAGAATCAGACCCAAGTCAACCCTTTCTGGATGGATACTAAGGCAGTAATCCCTGCCTGAACTCTGAAGACCATAATATTATTAGCTATAACCAGAAGTAGCAAGATTTATAGTCTTTAGATAGGCATTCAGCCCTCTCACAGAACACAGTAGGTAGTAACACAGTACAACGGCGCAAGACACTTCTAATTCAGCGATCTTGAGTAATAATTACGTTCGTTGCTAAGTGATCGCGCATGCGTACAAACGAGAAAATGGCGTGACTAGAGAAGCCATAGTTATTGAGTGGGCAGCTGCAGCCGCCTGGTGAAAACTTGGAGGTTGCGAAAAAGCGATGGCCAGGTGCACTACTCGGTGTGAAATGCTGCTGTTTCGTGCGAAAATCATCATGAGATATTGAGGTGACGTAGAGCTAGCCCGTCTGAAGACAAAGAAGAAGAAGAAAGAAAGAAAGAAAAACAATTTGCCCGTTTTGCGAGTACCTGGTGTGGTACTTTCGCGACGGTTTTTCGCGACGCGAGGAGTCTTGTTGGTCATGAAAACACTCGAAGATGAACGGTATGTGGTTATAAAGGCTTATAAGTGTACCGTTTCTGAGATTTGGAGAGATTCTTTTGTATTAGCATATATTGCGTGTACGTCGTATCCCTACATACAGAGCTAGAGTCTACCGACTCTGTGATATAGCTAGTAGCCTCATTCCCAGGACACAGCCTGCCTGGTAAACATTCGACTGCTAATTAGTCTCGGAACCAGAGACCCTTCAGGTGGGGGAGGAGGAAAGGGTCTGGGCACGTTCCTACATTCGAGTTGTCCTCACGGAACGTAATTATGCGTGGTAATTAGCGATCAACTGCGATACCACGCGTACGATCACAGTCGACCTGCTCGTTGCTCTCCTCGACTTTTGTCAGTCACTCGCGGGTAACGCGGTACGACACAGCGATTCGCCATGTCTAGTCTAGTCACTGGCGGCACAGAAAGCCTGGAGAAAAATCATTTCCCTGACGTCATTCGCAATCAACGCTTCTGATTCGTTAGGTCAACATTCGACCTAGTACCTATATAGTACCTGGGGACAACTCGAATGTAAGATGGTGCCCAGACCCTTTCCTCCTCCCCCGCACGAAGGGTCTGGTTCCGAGACTAACTGCTAATCACAAGGGAGGTTTACTGGGGCAGGTCCCTCACAGAAGTTTACATGTAGTGGTTAGTAAAATTAATTATTACTGGTTATGCGTATGCCGTAAATTATGCAAGTTGCATACCTCATTGGAAATGTCGACGCCGTGGCTCGCTCTGACCGTCTTGTTGGTGCTGAGCAGCTGCAGCTGCTGGATGCTAGCTGGAGGACAGACATGCTCCCTCTCAGGTACTAGACTAGCTGTTTTAGCTATAAGCTGATTTATTCCACTTCAATATCAGATTATTTTATTATGGCGATCACATTCATGAGCCATATGCATGTCAAATGGGTTATCACTGAAATCCGGGCAGTGCATGACATGTTCACCATCATCCATGCTGCTGGCATTTTCAGAACAACCCATAATTATGCATGCCAAATGGGAAATCCGGGCCGTGCATGACATGTTCACCATCATCCATGCAGCTGCTGACTATTCATTGTGTACTGTTACTGTGAGTGCTGAGAGAGTGTACGGCTCAACTCCTGGTGCTAGAGTGACCTGGAGCACAACAGTACCACCTGGGTGTGTGGCATCTGTCACAGTGGAGTTCAGAACTAGTACCAGTGGGAGTGTAGTGAGATCCTATACAACTGCCAGTGCATCAGAGACTGAGGTCATTCAGACTGGTCTTCAGTGTGCTACAACCTACTACATCAGAGTGGTAGTTACTGGAGTAGCCTCATTTGGTATCCTGAGCAGCAACCAAGTACAAGTTGGAGGTACGTACATGTAAAGTCACTGTCTGTACATCAGTGTAACTTCTTAGCTATAATTATAGTGAGCAAGTTCCATAAAAGATGTGCATCTTTATGGCAATAATTATGCATATCACAGATATACCAACCCCAGTCAGAGTGAGAGCTGAAGCCACTGCAGACAACACAAGTATCAGAGTGTTCTGGGAGTGGCCACATCACTGGGGTCTGCTCATGTGTCTTGACAGTGTTAGAGTTGACTACCAACCTGAGGGAGGCTCTCTGATGATGTACACAGTGGACAGTGCAACAGCAACCAGTGCCACCTTGTCCAACCTCCTGTGCAACACACAGTACAGCATCAGTGTTTATGCCAGTGGTGGTAGGACTGGTACAAGGAGTCTCGCCACAGTGGTGTCTCTACTAGCAAGAGGTATTATAGTTACTTCAATTATGTTTGTCACAATATTAGTCATACCATAAATTATTAGCTACACTTTTATCCCCCCCAGCCCCTCCCACTCCCACTGAGGTCACTGTTCAGGTCATGAATGCCTCAAGTGTCAGGGTAGCATGGCAGTGGACTAGTTCAGGTCCAGCTCCCAGCTGCTTCAACACCACACGTGTGACCTACCATCCTGAGGGAGGTAGTGAGTCCTCCCTGCAGCTCAGGGACCCAGCAGCAACTGAGACCATCCTCACTGGCCTCCAGTCCAACACATGCTACACCATCACTGTGGTGGCCACTGCTGGGGAGCACAGGAGAGAGAGTGTTACAATTGTACTACTACTTCCACTAGTGCTACAAGGTATGATCATATGTGCATTAAATTCTGATATCCTGCATGTGGTGTTGATAGTAGCGTACAAGGTAATGTGGGACCAGAATGTGTATGCACACTGTGAATCTTAGAAGCCTGCTAATTGTGTTAATAAAAGTTGCATGCTCTCTATCACTGCAGGTCCACAGAATCTCTCAGCAGCTGTGTTGTCTCCTACTTCAGTGTATTTGACATGGGTGGCTCCCTGTGACACACAGCAGTACCATATATACTACAGGGGGACATGTGGGACCTATGTTCATGAGGGCAGTATGGATACCAGTCGTACTGAGTACACACTTGATGAACTCCAAGAAGGCATCAACTACACTTTCACTGTCAACCAGACTGGGTTTGGAGGTAGAGTGCTCTCAACTGGTCCAGTGTATGCAATGACCTCCACAGCAGGTATATACATAGGATAATGGCAGTGTTTGCTAACTGGTTGGCTAGGTAGCTAAGCAGATATTTTAGGTGTACATTGCCACTCCAGATGATGCTCCTCTTGAGTACATTCTGTGTCTGAATCTTATAAGACTTTTCATGTAAACACAGGAGCTCCACAATCGGTGATGGTCAGTCCCGTGAACCCCACCACCGTGACTGTCTCCTGGAGTGAGGTTCAGTGCTTCAATGGAAGTGGAGCAGTCACCCACTACCTTGTGCAGTATCACTCCGTGTTTGGTAGTACTGTGCAGAATGTAACAACTGATGGCATAACTCAGAGTCGAACTATTTCAGGCCTCACTCCAAACATTGCTGTGTACACATTCCGAGTGGCAGCTGTTGGTACTAATGGGGTGACTGGACGATTCAGCAATCCTGCCAATACATCTGCAGCTGGTAAATACTAGAACTGAATTGAAGATCCTATAAACAGTTATGAATGATATGTTTGACTGCAGGAACAACGCCTATTAAGGCTCAGGTAATAATTGACTCTGGACCACAACACTATAAACTCAGGAAGACACTCTTTCTGTGCATTTGCAGATGAACCCAGTTCATCCACTGGCCCTGGAGCTAGTTCATCCTCTGACCCTGGAGCCAGTTCATCCACTGACCCTGGTCTGCTGGCAGGAGTTGCTGTGCTTGTGATTGTACTGGTGCTTGTAGCTGTCTGTATTGTAGTAGTACTCCTTATTCTGTGGAGGTAAGACCCTAATCTGTACCTTTGTCAACATGAGGTGGTTTCCATGCAAATACACTTGTACTTGTTTCCTTATAAGTACATGTTCTACATTTCAGAAGGTAGTCCAGACTCTGTTTGTGGTATTCCCATATATGGCTTTCCTCTAGCAGAAGAAAAGGAAAGGGCATGAAGGTCACTGCAGTGGTGTTGACTGACTTAGCAGATAGTGACAGCAAAGAGGAACAGGATGCAGCTACAGCTGTTGACAACATCTGCTATGAAAAAGTTCCTAGTAAGTTAAACGTATTGCATCAGCCTGCGATCAGGTATCGCATGTCTTCGTAAAGAAGGGCTATGAAGGAAGAGATTTGCCTCATTCCCAGGCCCCCGCCCAGCAAGTATTTGGTGGGGTGAACATAATATATGATGCAAAAATGGCAAAATCGCAGCCTATTGCAAAGTGTCGACTCCAGTGGCAGAGATTGAAGGCCTTTCTGAAGTTCAGCCATATTTACAGTACATACAAAAAAGACTACTAAATTTCACCTGCAATGAGTGGCCTTTGCAGTTCATGCCCAAAGCCCATGCAGTCACTAGAAGAGAGTTTGCACATATGTGTGCATGTGCAGCAAGGGGTAGAGTGATTGCTCTGTCTGTCAGTATGTCTGTATGTATGTTTGTTTGTTTGTTTGTTTGTTTGTTTGTTTGTTTGTTTGTGGACACAGGAGTTCAGTGGGTAAAATAGGAATGCTTGCAGGTTGCGTGTAAAACGCGGAACATGGAATGGAATGGAACGTGGAACGGATGTAAAATGTCCTAATAAGCGTAATGTGGGTGTTAATTGGGGCTGGCGCGAGCAAGCCTGCGCATGCAGTAGTCGGCATAGACAGTCAGTAAAAGAGTCGAGTCAAGGGAGATGGTGGCTGATGACAATCGTCGCGCGAGTGACAACCTGGCTACGCGAGACTACCCGTCACTACAGGTTGTTATGCCCTGGGCCTGGATGGAGAATGTAACATGCAGTTCAGTGGCGTCGATCAGCGAAGTGAAGCAGGGCTCTTGTCTTCTGGCGAATATTAAAGCGCGAGCAGGATCACTAGTGTAAGCTGTATGAACGTGTACTGTGCTAGTGCTATAGACCTAGCTGTGCTGCTATGCTGGCCCGAAGACCGTAATTATAGCCCTGCTTCACTCGGATGGCATAGTCATGTCAGCTAACATCTTGTTGTCTACTGTGAACTTCTCACATCCAGGGCATACAACCTGCCGGTAGTCTCGCGTGGCCAGGCGCCTAGGCTGAGCTCTCTCTCGCGATATGATTGTCACCATGACTCGTGTGACTCGACTGCGATGCGCGAGACTTCACTCGCGCCAGCTCCAATTAACGCCCACCTTAATTAATACGCTTATTGGACTCATTACGACATTTTACATCCATTCCACGTTCCATTCCATGTTCCATTCCACGTTCCATTCCATTCCACGTTCCGCGTTTTACATGCAACCATGCTTGCACAGCCTTTTACTGCAATGTATAAGTTACAAAAAGGATTCAAAGTTGTTTGTACCTAGTCACACGAAGAGCTATGAAAAGCGAGTTGTTCACTCTGTCCACATTATCGAACAAAACCACCTTGATTTCAACATTGTTTACTGTGACGTTGGCATGTCATTATTTGATATTCACAAAGCACAGCCCACACATCGAACGTTGACAGACCAACAAATAAACAGGTCTTTGCAGTCCATTGCTTTGTTTACACTGGGAGTGTAATTACAACCACATTACAATGAATTGTGTTGTGTACCAGTCCACCCTAAGTGCTTTATAGCCCATAATAATGGTTACTCACTTTATGAGCTGTGTTGCAGTAACTAAACTACAAACACCCACACACATGCAGCCTCCCCACCGACCATTGTGGATTACCAGCAGAAGGTGCTGTCTTTGGAGGGGGAGCAGGTTACCCTGACAGTGAAGGTTGCTGGCAGCCCCACCCCCACTATCACATGGCTCTTCAATGGGAAGAAGGTGAAGGATGACTACTCCACTGAGGTGGGGAAGGATGGATCACTGACTCTCACGTGTGTGGGGCTGAAGCATGCTGGTACCTACACCTTCAGTGTCAGCAACAGTATGGGCAGTGTGGAGCGGTGCACCAAACTGGTCGTCCACACGGAGGATGAGGACTGTACCAGTGCACCCAAAGTCGAGAGCAACCCAGTTGCTAAGGAAACGTTTGGGGAGTATGTTTCCAGCCTTCATGCACACAACAATGGCGGCTTCATTGCACAGTATCAGGTAATAAACCTTATAGCACTTCCACACTGTAGACCAGTTGCACAAAGGCATGGCTAAGAATGAGTACCCATTGTTTATGTAGCTATGGTGATTTTGATAGTCCAAATAACCGAAATATGATATCCTGAGCCATTTTGTCAAAGTTTTGGTTCATAAGTACAGAATTCTATGGTTTGTAGGTAAAAGTTGTCTAATACCATAGAACTCAATACTTCAGTATGAGGCAATTTTTTAAAGGGCTGAAATTCACATTTAGCTAGATTTTTTTATTTTGGCTATCATAATGAATTGGCTTCACCATACCAATGTTAACTAAAGGTCCTTAATGCGACAGGTACTACATTATTATGCCAGTGAATTGTCTTCTTTAGACCTTGCCCTCTGGGGAAGAAGGCCATCAAGTGACTGTAGGCAAAATCTCAGCAAACAGGCTTCTGAATCGATTCCGAAACATCACAGCTTGTGAGTCATTTTATTGTAGGTATCTGATGTATCAAGATATGTGGTTTCTCTTTCTCTTTCGCTGGAATAGATAGATGATGATCTTGAGATTTCATTTTCCCTTTAGATGATGATCATCGTGTTGTTCTGGAGCCCATCTCTGGAAGAGTGAATTGTGAACACGAATACATCAACGCCTCCTACTTAGATGTAAGACCCTCCACACAATATGCAATAGGTATATATCACTGGTTTATTACTACATCTGACACACAGGGCTATTCTCAACGCAGGAAGTACATTGCCACCCAAGGTGAGCTATAGTATAGGTAGAGTAATAATGTGGTATGCATTGAAGCATTGACACAAACCGTTGCAGGTCCCCTCCCAAACACTGTCACTGACTTCTGGTGGCTGGTGTATCAGGAGAGGATCCATGTAGTTGCCATGGTAACCAGTGTTGTGGAGGGGGGACAGCAGAAGTGTGAGCAGTACTGGCCCAGCCAGGGGACCAAGGAGTACGGTCCTTTCAAAGTCACCCTCACAGACCAGCAGATGCTTGCAGACTACACCATCCGACAGCTGCTTGTTGCTGTGAGTGTTGTGGCAACTTTATTATTGAGACATATATAGGCAGTGTGGTTACTTCTTGTCAGCAGTCCACTTGTGTAAGTTGTGTACTAGCCATGAATATGCCTGCATTGTCTACTCCCACAGTGTGACCAGGGTGGGAGGACTCCACTGAAGGTGACCCAGTTCCACTTTACTTCCTGGCCAGACCACGGTGTCCCAGAGTATGCTGGGCCAACCCTCAACTACCTCCGTCGGATGAAGGCCCAGGTGAAACCTTCCAAAGGATCCATACTGGTTCACTGCAGGTCAGCAAGAAATTGAGATTTATTGATAGGAGTAAATATGTGTTGTATGTACGTCCAGGCTCATCAAGGTGGTGTCTGTCTCCCTGCAGTGCTGGTGTTGGGAGGACTGGCACACTGATTGCCATTGACACAGCTCTGGAGCAGGCTGCCCAGGAGGATGTGGTGGACATCCCAGCCACTGTCACCAAGATGAGGAGGCAGCGCATGAAGATGGTCCAATCACCAGTGAGAGTTGGAACTAATGCATATACGTATGACTTTACAGTTCACTTGGAATACAGCTATACTACAGTCATAATTTATGATTATTATCTACTAAGATAATATTATGGGTAGAAGTTTACACAACCCTCATGCATACTCTGTGATTCAGGAGCAGTATGTGTTCATCCATGATGCTGTTCTGGAGTCCCTCACCTGTGGGGACACACAGATCCCCGCCTCGGGACTGGTCGGTGCCATTGAGAAGCTGAAGCAGACGGACAGTGAAACTGGGAGGACAGGATTCGAGACTCAGTTCCATGTACGTTGCAGTGGCAAAGCTAGCTAGCTACATGACAAGGGCCCATATGTGTGTCTAAGTTGTATCAAGTGGGTGATTTACTCAGGATTACAATATACCTACCAAGTCCAGTATACTGGAAGCTACTGACCTATCCATAGTGATATATACCATAAACAGTAATGCATGAGAGCTTTGTAACAGTGTAAACGTTTTGTCAATCGACAGCAACGTCAGTTTGCACTGCAAAAGATGATTGTATACTTTTGTACTCAAGTAAGAGGTGGCTTGGTCAGTAGGGAGACACCCTGCAGGCCACAATGGTGCTTCCTGCCTGACCTGGACTTGTGACTGTGTAAATGATTTCTCAATCTGCAACTGTATAGCTGTACAGTTTGCAGTGAACAAACAGTAGCTACCCTGGCTTGGTCAGTAGGAGACACCCAGCAAGCCACAATGGGTGCTTCCTACTTCACCAGAACTTGTAGCTAACTGTCCAATTGTGTTGCTGTGTATTATGTCAACCTGTGTTCCAGTGTCAACACAAGGGTTAAAATGACTGCAGTGTTGCCATGGTAATGCTGATACCAACTACTAAGTGTGTGAATGGACTCCATGGTGATTATATGTATCCACCAGCTTGTATGTATGGCATAATGTACATGTAGCTAACATATTGCTACATGCGGTGGTCCAAGTGAGCAATGGCAGTCAACAGTGAGACAAATATCCAAACAGCTCCGCCGACAAGGTGAAGTTCTGCACAAAACAGGAAGATAAACACCATATACCCTCCCCTTGATAGTTGTCTCCTCGATCTTTCTCCCGGTCTGACCAGACGAGATAAAGTTGGGCCGTGTCTGGGAGCTGTGGCCTCACGTCTCATATCAGTGGAATATGTGGTTCCCACTTAGTTACAAAATGCATGGACATCAACTGCCACGCTGCATTTTGAGAAATTGTTGTAGCTTGAAAGGTCTGAGAGCTGGGCTCTCCCAAGCTCTAGATGGCATTGAAAGCATCCTATTTTCTTCTGATGGTGACTGGACTAATAGTGTACTTTATAAGTTATCTTTTCTGGGCACTGGTGATAAGTACATTCCTGGTCACTAATAATGAGCTTCCACTGAAATTGGATTGGTGGAATAGGGTTTCTTAGATCTACCATTGTGCTAGTACTCAAACATTTACATTGCAGTGATTGCACTACATGACTATTTATTAATACTCAAACATTTACACTACATGACCAAACATTTGTCTGCAACAGGTCCTCAGTCTGGTGACTCCTAAACCTACTGAGGTCATCAGAACCTCTGCCTTCCGCTCCCCTGCTGTAAACAGGAGCACAGACTTCCTGCCACGTGAGACAAAATGTGATATCAAAATCTGTAGACATTTTGAAAATCACCTTTGTTTGCTTTTGAACATGTAGCGGACATCTGGAGGGTTGTACTGAAGGGAGAGATTAAAGACTACATCCACGCCAGCTTTGCACATGTGAGAGCTGATCTGCATTGAATGGCTGTGAACAGTGTGTTACTGAGCTGGCAGTCACATGATACACAATCGTAGCAAATGTTAGTTAATACTTAGGCAGTCAAATCTCTTGTTTGTCATTGTGTAAAAGGGTGCTCTGGCTAATCAGGGTAATAGCTCCCAAAAAGGAGGGAAAAAACCCTTTCCTACATCCAACTGTAGCTTTGATTATTGCGATGACCTAAATGGTGGATTCGAATTGTACTTTATTCCTCTTGTGTCATCTGGATCTATGTCTCCACTCTTGTACACTTACACAGGGCTACAAGCAGTACAAGGGGTTTATCATCGCTCAGGCTCCGATGAAGATCACATGCCGAGACTTCTGGAAGATGATCCATGAGAGGGAGTGTGGGGTGGTCGTGATGCTGTCAGACCTGGTGGAGAATGGAAGGGTACGGTACAGCTACTGACTAAATTACAACGGTTATTTCCATGCAATCTCAGCTAGGTGCAAATTCTATGACAGTATAAGCTGAAGGAGTTAGGACTATGCCTTGGCCACTATACCTGTGGAACCCTTGTCAGCGTGCTCCACAAGAGAGCTCATGCATTAATTCAATTAGTTGCTATTGCTATGATATTAGTGCTGTAAAATTTGAGGCCATCTTCCCTGCAGGAAGTGTGTCACCAGTACTGGTCCACTGGTGACACCAAGGGGGTACAGAAGTTTGGGGAGTTCAATGTCTCTGTCCTCCAAGCCACTCAGCAGGACGGCTTCATACAGCGCACGCTCAGTGTCACCAACCCCAAGGTAAGGGATGGGCAGATTTGTCTGCAGCCGCACTACTGGTTAATTCACATGACGTATAACCTTTTGGACGGGTTTGATTTGGGATTGTGCACTATGCGTATCTGCTAGACTCTTTGTCCGCATGCAAAATATACTGTAAGTGATCTGTGCAGGCAAGAACAATAGATAGCTGCAGTGCACTTACACTCCAGAACGTACCTCCCTTCTGCCTTTGATCTTGCAGTCTGGCCAGGTGCACGAGGTGACCCAGTTCCAGATGTCCTGCTGGACCCCTGAGGGTCTGTGCACCTCCCCCCGTGCCATCATTGACATCATTGAGCAGGTGTTGGTGATACAGAGGAGGACCGGAAACAGACCCATTGTGGTCCACGGCAGGTGAGCCTGCCTGCTAGCCAGGATTGTGTTTCCACCTTTTGTATTACATTTCATGGTTGCTCTTGCATTGCCCCAAACTAGCAGTTACACTGTCATCATAATGAACTATTCTGAGAAGAGAAGTTAATAATTATCACTGTACCACAGCTGCTCGCTTTTGTATGTGCAGAAGCATGGCATATACCGTGGGTAGTCAGAAATCTGATTTATTATCACCTCTATCCGAACACATGCACTTATACCACATGCAGTGACACGGTGAGTCGGTGTGGGGTGTTCTGTTCTCTGATCAATGCCACTGAATGCTGCAAGACGGAGGGCATTGTGGATGTGTTCCAGGTGGTGAAGGCACTCCGCATCCAGAAACCAGGCAGTGTGCTCACTGTGGTAAGCTTGAACAATTACATTTGCTGAATTTATCTGCTTTGATATGCTACAGAAGCCCACGAGAATTAGCTACTTCAAGTTCATCCACAGTTCGTGTTCATTTTCATTACAGTCTAGCACTCTTTCATTGCAGCTTTCAGCAACAGACTCAGAACTTTTCAAGCAGCTTACCATTTTCAGCAAGAAGAGCTTCTGCCTGTCCTGCTTACACCAAGGTTCAAGGTTCAAGGTTAATTTGTTGCCGAGCCTAAACAGAGGATGCAGCATACCACAGCCAACGTTGTTAATAGTGTGGCCACCGTATCTAATGATCACTTGCATGCTGATCACCTTTGCAATGGAAGAGTGCTGGTAGTGGTATTGATGAAGTGAAGTGGAGTTTACCCTCCATATGCAGTTCAATTAACCATGGCTTTGATCATACAATTCTCTCCCTCATTGATATTTGCATCTGACTATGTTGTTGATGGTACATTTCGTGATCTCTGTCTTTTTCCCTGCAGGAGCAATATCGCTTCATATTTGATCTGATGCTGCTGTTTCTTGATTCATTCAGCATCTACTCCAATTTTAAGTAACATAATTATCAGAAACTGCTGTTCATTAACTTTGTAAACTGTAATTCAGCTACACAGTGCATCACTCATCTAGCAATGTATACCCGTAAAGTCATGCTAATTGCCAGGATTCATCTCTAGATTTCACAGTTAGCTAGTTATATGACCAAGTTCTGGTGGCTGACAAGATTCCAGATCGAGTTGCTGCAGTTCTTGCTCCCAGAAGCTGTTCCTTGCAGGGAACTAGCTACTGCGTGGGCTTTGGGGAGGGGAGAAAATTCAGCTGTGGAGGTTGCTGTACAGATGTACCCTCTCTTTGCTGGACTATCACTAGGATCATGCAAGAGCGCGTGATGACATCCTCGTCATCGTCCTCCGCCGCTATGATGATGATGTCAAGAGGGTAGTGGCCTGTGGGCGTGTCAATGAGATAAAGCATGAACTACAGTTAGCTACATACATGACTGTGCATACTATATTATCCATGCTATGATGAGGGTTGCATGGGTACTGAACTGGACCGCACCATTATGGTACAGTAACTTTGCAGCCTCAATCTCAAGCCACTGCATGAGTAACAGAGTATGGAAGCCCACAAAGGGTCAACTAACTTCAATTTCATCAGCGCCTCACTTCCATTGCACTCTTCCATTGTACATTGCTGCACTTCCATTGCACACTTCCACTTCTAATGCACCCGTCGTACCTTCAGACTTCTCTTTGCTCTTCCATCAATAGTATATGATTATGCTGGACAACCCTCACTGTCCAGCATTACTATGGACGGTCACATGGGTATTTAGGACATCCTACCAGTCCCACATCCCCTGGTGTACCCTGGTGGGATCCTAGTGAAAAGGGACCACTACTGGAGGTAGTGCCTTGTCATCCTAATACTGGGGTACTGGGATCCCATCGGAATATACCGGGACTGGTAGGATGTCCTAAAGACCCATGGGACCATCCATGGTAATGCTGGACATCGAGGGTTGTCCAACAGGCCACCTGGGAACAAGGCTACCAGCATATATAAGGGTGAAGGAAGTCAGAAGGTACAATGGAAGTGGAAGCATGTGATGGAAGTGGAAGTGTGCGATGGAAGAGTGCAATGGAAGTGGACCGGAAGAGTGCAATGGAAATGAGGCGCCAGTGAAATTGAAGCCGCTGACGTACCCTTGTGCCTTGTGGGTTTCCGTAACAGGGTGATGTCAGGGCACGATGTTGTGTCCTGACACTGTGGTAGGTTTAATACTGATCTGTGGAAGGCTTTGAATCAGTACACAGACAATGCAACAACACCTTCCAGCTAGTGCAACAGCTCTGCAGGACTGAGTGTCACCCTGCACATTGGCTTCTTTACTGGTAAGAGGGTTATAGAACTTAGTTCATGAAATTAATGTCCCATGTGTCCAAGATGGATTAGATCAGTCACAGATCTCAGCTGCTTCAACACCACCTGCATGCATAACCTGGTGAGACCTCTCTTCAGCTCAGGGACCCAGCAGCAGATGGGATCAATCACCAGTTGAAACACGGTAGTGTCCACTGGCTGGAGAGCACAGCTGTCTTGATATGACAATACCAGTATTACATAATTTTATACTACCACTGGGTGCATTAATTTACTAATGCAGTACTTTACTACTAGCTACTTATATGCACCATGGCTATCCGTAGCTAGCTTGCATTCTATATAAGTGACACATGCATGACTGCATGCAGTCATGCATGTGTCACTTAGAATGCAAGCTAGCTACAAATGGATATATCCATGGTGCATATAAGTAGCTAGTGATGGGGGGTGAAATTCCAATATAACATCTCCACTGAAACTGGGTCACCAGGAACATGTAGTGACCTGTGGGTGTGTGACTAGATGGAGCAGAGATATACAACATCATGTTTGTATTCAGTGAAGGTTGCACTCATACGTGCACTCATGCATAGAAGCACAGGACACAGCCTGCCTGCATGGTAAACATCATGTGGGGGATGGTTCAGAAGCAGTGGTTCAGAAAGCATTCATCTGCTATAATCACAAGGTTCCTGGTTCGAGTCCCACCATTGCCATAGTTTTCTTCTCTCCTAGGAGTCGACTAAGCTCTACCCTAACATGACGCCTTTTTTGACTCGGCGGTTTGCTTGCAAGACTGATACAAGTGTTGGACACTACAGATGGTTTAACAAGATTTGCTCGGTAGCTAGCTATAACGCTCTGAGATTAGATCAAATCTTGGCACATGTGCTGCCGTACTGATGAAAGACTTTATATTACAGTGTGTCAACGGGCAAATACATCACAATTTGTTGCACCATATACACACATATGATGGACAAACTTCATACTTTTGACTTGGTGAAAAAGTATACGCCAGCACACAGACAAAGTGGCTTGAAGAGAAGACCGTTAGACTGGATTTGTCAATGGAGGAATATTGATGTAGTCTACGATCTACGAGCATCTAGCTAGCTACACGTTGCCTACGTTGGTCAGTGGTTTCTCGTTGCTCCTCAGACGATCATTCTTGCGTACATACCTTGTAATCCGACTTCTTGCTATTTTAAGGTTACGGGTACCCGTTGACCGGAAGTAAAATTCTATTAGCCTGTTTACGGGCAGCTGCATGTTATTTTCAGCGATTTCTGTGCGAATTTACTTGTCTACGCATTCTACAACTTTTGTCATGGAAAAGGTAATTGAGATGGAAATAGGCATTTATATAACTGCTACTATCATATATCTAGGACGAGAGCTATGTTTGGGAGTCTGTGTAGGCTGTTGTCCACTGCTAGCGAAGTGAATTGTTGCCACACCCTTCGTTGGACGCCATTTTTTCTGTGTACTTTGGCTGCTAGCGGGAGATGTTCGGCGAATGACTTGTTCATTTATAGCTCGCGCACTCGAAGTTCATGTCTTCTAGCTGCTTCCTGAAGCTGAAGGTGCAATTCTGCGTGTAACGAGTACAGTATGTAGAATGCGCTCAGAATTTATAAATGTGTATGGGAGGGGTCAAGGCGTCCATGTAGCCACGCCTCTGCCGGAAGTTCGTCTGTTGAGAAGTAGGCGGGTCTGAATAGGTTCGAGTCCAGCACCGCACTTTGTGCTAGGCGCTGTAAGAATTCGGCATGGCTTGCATGAATATTGCTCCAGTTATTGCATGATACGCGGGTACCCGTAACCTTAATCTCTCTTGCTGAAATCTCACAGATCTTGCTTGTGTATTCAGTTGTGTAGTAGGGTGCGGCCACATGCACATTAGCACTGTAGCTAGTTAGTAAATCCGTCGCGCATGCGCTCCAGGTATGTGGCACGTGGACAGGCGTATATATACGTAGCTTGTCTCGGCGCTTCGGCGCCCAGACAAAAAATGAGTACCGTATCAAGCGCCCACCATGTATCAAGCGCCCACCCCCCTCTTCACGCGAAAGTTACTTCACAGGGTTCAAAAGCAGTGTAGTAAGGGCGCACCCATCACAGCAGCATTTCTAACCTTTGGGTAAGTTGTGCATTCAATTTCTCTGTCAAGCGTTTCTTCTTCGCAAAGACGCGCTTCCTTACGTGAAAAATCATATTGATATTCACAGCTTACCGCAGCGCTTGTTGTTCATACAGTGCTGAATGGGTGGGCGGATACTACATGTTTAAGTAGTCTGAGTACGTATCTGTATCTAGCGCCCACCCCCCTGTTCAGCGGCATTCTAATGTCCCTAAACCCTGGGCGCTTAATACGTACTCTACGGTATAGTTCGCACCATATCCTTCGGCCTCGGAGGGGATGTAAAGCCGTTGGACCTAGTGTAATATAGGTAACTAGGCTCTGCTTTCTCCAGGGCCTCATTAGCCACTGTGACCATTGCCGTGACTCCTCATGGGCAATAACAAAGAGTCCCAGCTATATCTCTGTTGCTTTTATCATAGATAATACAGTAATCTACTGTATTATCTATGCTTTTATTAATCCAGCCTCTCTAATTTGGGCTAGGCTACAAGCAATTTCGGATTACATCACTGAAGTGCAAGACCTACGGTTTAATAACAATCGCCATGCGATATGACCGGTAGAATGTTGACGTCGTCGCTCGCTCTGACCGTCTTGTTGGTGCTGAGCAGCTGCAGCCGGATGCTAGCTGAAGGACAGCCAGCCAGATGCGTCATAGGAGGTACCTGCTACTACTGGGAATCGTTTGTCATAGACTGTTAAAATTATCATTCAAATCTGCAGTTGTATAGAGTCACCCAAAGCTGTCAGTAGCTATGCCACTCTACTTTGCGTTATTCTCCCACTTTGCCTGACATTTAAAAATTGTGGAGACCTTAATTTTCACAAACTATTACTCTAGACCCCATGCATGCATGGTTGAGTCTGACATATCTCTCATCCCTGCAGCTGTTTCCTTTGCAAGGCAAAGTGTTACTGTGAGTGCTGAGAGAGTGGATGGCTCAACTCCTGGTGCTAGAGTGACCTGGAGCACAACAGTACCACCTGAGTGTGTGGCATCTGTCACAGTGGACTTCAGAACTAGTAGCAGTGGGAGTGTAGTGAGATCCTACACAACTACCAATACATCAGAGACTGAGGTCATTCAGACTGGTCTCCAGTGTGGTACAACCTACTACATCAGAGTGGTGGTTACTGGAATAGCCTCACGTGGTGCACTGAGCAGAAACCCAGTGCCAGTACGTGTTGGAGGTAAAGTCACTGCATGTGTAGCAGTTCATACATGGAATGCTTATAGCTACTACAACATAACGCACTTGTTATTTGCCATTTCACAGATATACCACACCCAGTCATAGTGAGAGCTGAAGTCACTGCAGACAACACAAGTATCAGAGTGTTGTGGGGGTGGTCACAACAGGGTCTGTTCATGTGTCTTGACAGTGTTAGAGTTGACTACCAACCTGAGGGAGGCTCTCAGATGATGTACACAGTGGACAATGCAACAGCAACCAGTGCCACCTTGTCCAACCTCCCGTGCAACACTCAGTACACCATCAGTGTTGTTGCTGCGGGTGGTATGACTGGTAAAAGGAGTCTCATCAGAGCTGTTTCTCTACCAGCAAGAGGTACTGTTACTGTATACGGCAGCTAGCTGATAGACACTTAATTTAGCTACATAGTATACAGTGCAACACACAGTACACCATCAGTGTTGTTGCTGTGGTACGACTGGTAGCAGGAGTTTGGTCGTAGTGGCTTCTCTACCAGCAAGAGGTATATGGTATGTGCCAAAATATCTGCTACAATATATTGTAGCAGATATTTTGGCACATACCATATCACACTTGTAACCGACACCCCTCCATGCAGCCCCTCCCACTCCCACTGAGGTCACTGTTCAGGTCATGAATGCCTCAAGTGTCAGGGTAGCATGGCAGTGGACTAGTTCAGGTCCAGCTCCCAGCTGCTTCAACACCACCCGTGTGCCCTACCATCCTGAGGGAGGTGGTGAGTCCTCCCTGCAGCTCAGGGACCCAGCAGCAACTGAGACCATCCTCAGTGGCCTCCAGTCCAACACATGCTACACCATCACTGTGGTGGCCACTGCTGGAGAGCACAGGAGAGAGAACGTTTTAATGGCAGTGCTACTTCCGCTAGTGCTACAAGGTATGACTACCATGATACAGTAATCCCAAACTCCTGAGCAGTATAGTGTACAAGGAAAGATCATGACAGAATATTGGAGTTGAATCCTGGATACCTGTATTGATATTGGTCATACCACTGCAGGTCCACAGGATCTCTCAGCAGCTGTGCTGTCTCCTACCTCAGTGTATTTGACATGGGTGGCTCCCTGTGACACACAGCAATACCATATATACTACAGGGGGACATGTGGGACCTATATTCATGAGGGCAGTTTGGATACCAGTCGTACTGACTACACACTTAATGAACTCCAAGAAGGCATCAACTACACATTCACTGTCAACCAGACTGGGTTTGGAGGAAGTGGAGTGTTCTCTACTGGTCCGGTGTATGGAAGGACCTTCACGGCATGTATGTCAATGATTAAGCTAACCTGCATGTGGTTGCCAAATCAACACCATTTTGCGCACTCAGTCCCCTCAGGAGCTCCACAGTCACTGGAGGCCACATTTGTACAACCTTCAGAAGTGTCCCTCCACTGGAGAGAAGTGCCTTGTTTTCAACAAAATGGACCAATCACCAGCTATGTTGTGCGGTATTATGCAACCTGCATGTGGTCCTGACAAAGATGTGCAGCAGACCAAGTCAGTAGTGACGACAGGAAGCATCATTGATGGTCTTACTCCAAACACTGAGTATGCTTTCCAAGTGGCAGCAGTGAACACCAATGGTACTGGCCCATTCTGTGAAGCCATCACACTGGGAGGTAACTGCATCTGCTGTACACTAGCATCCATTTTATACTAATAATTGGACTGGGCCATTCAGTAATCCTGCCGTATCTGGTAAGGGCCATGCAGGACAAAACAGCAAGACTATATCTGCAGGAAATTTGCTAATTTATAGCACAGAAGCATCCAACACTACAAATGGTTACTGTTCTCTAGATGTCACCTACAAATTAAATATTAAACCCAACATGGTACCTGATGATTTGATTCAGAACCAAAATAAATTGCCGAGCATTTAGCAAGGTAACAGTTACTAATCGTGCAGTGTTGTCACGTCGTGTTTGTATACACTTTAATTGTGTGTGGGTGGGCAGTATGTGTACAATGTATCATTATAAGGCACGCTGCATGCAGTGTGAACTTCTGTTAGTACTGTAGCTACTTAGCCTCGTTCCCAGGCCCGAGACGGCGAGGAGAAAAGGGCCTGGTTTCCACTGTTTGCGCATGCGCTAACTAGCGGTGGAATTCCACCGGCACCGTGGACGTTCGATTATGTTTGTACACTTGTGACGTCGAAGTGGATAACGTGATCAGTACAGTTAACTAGCTAGCGAATACAGTACTTAGTGGCGTGCGTTACAACAGCTCTCGATCGTGCTCTCCTATGTCCTCAGGCGGCAAGGCGCTCCTGAATTGAGCTAGAACAGCGACCTGCGATTGAACGATGGGATGTTTCGTGTGGCACCGACCGGGTGGAGTCAGTATGCTACCAGACTCTTCCGTTTGTTTTGAATAAAGAATGTCCGGTAAGTCTGCTGCTGGTGGTAGTGCAATTGTGGTTGTGTCGCCCCTCATCTTGCGGATCGAGGACCAGTGTAGCAAAATAGGTAGCGTCACACCCTCGACCATGTGACTACGAAGACGTCATTTGCACCCTCCCCCTTATGAATACGTGTTACGGTTACAAGCTCTCTGCACCTTATCCAAAAGAAAATGGAAGATACATTTGTGTGTAAATGGTATGCCGATCTTTGGAATGATGAAAGGACAGTTGGGGGAAACAAGCTGCGCACCTATCGAACTTTCAAATTCAAATTTGGATGGGAGGATTACTTGTCTGTGGTGACAAATAGAAGACATCGAATTGCTATGTGTAGACTGAGAGTGAGCTGCCACAACCTAAGGATAGAAACTGGGAGATATAAAAGACCTCAAATTCCAGCAGAGCAACGAATATGTCTATACTGTAACAGTGGAATGGTGGACGACGAGAAACATTTTATAACAGGCTGCAGAATCACACAGGGCTACAGAGATATTTTGTACAAAGCTGCTTCAAAAGACAACCCTGCTTTTCTAGAATTATCAGAACAAGAGAAGATGTTATTTATGTTCACCACCACCAACACCAACATTATTAGGAAGCTAGCTTGGTTTATATCAGAATGCTTTTCGTGCAGAATGTGTTTTACCGGCATATAAATCCTTCATTTTTGTCACTTAGTCCTTATACTTGTCTGTCATTTTCTATATATATATGTAGCTACTGACTGATGGGCCACCTTGGGCCTCTACAAGTCATTAAAATTCATCGTTACAGATAATTAAGCGCATGCGCAAACAGTGGAAACCAGGCCCTTTTCTCCTCGCCGTCTCGGGCCTGGGAACGAGGCTATGTAGCTACTATGCTATCATGAATGAAGCCAGTGTCATCGCGGATTGCGCCCGGCCTAGATTGTGTCCGGTGGACGTGATCCGCTAGCTGATTATGTCCGGTCGGACGCAATACGCTAGCCGATTGCGTCCACCCGGACTAGCGGAAACGGTCCGGCTTCGCGGATTCTGTCCGGCTGATCCGTACAACCGTCCCGCGAAGGCCATGGTTTTGATTCTGTCCGTACAACCGTCCCGCAAAGGCCATGACCTAGCCTTGACATGTTTTGAAGAGCACTGCAGTATAAAAGACCGCGTCTTGGAGAGTTGAATTCACATAGTCCAGTGGGCGAAATGGCGAAGGAGAAGTTGAGTGAAGCACAAGAGTATGAAGTTCTTATTGGGGCGAGCCTGAGCGAGCCCCACATAGACGAGTTTGCTGTGAATTTTCCATATATTTATTTATTTATTTCTTTACGAGGGGCAACCGCACTCCTGGTAGCCGCGATGCAACCGGTTGCAACTCGCTGGGTGGTCATATAGCTAGTCTTTGTGGCAATGAAACTTTAAGAGAGCGCTCGAGCAATGGCGGCTGAAGGGAAGACAAAAGCACTCACAACTCCACTACCAAGATGAATTTCAGCAACAAAATTGTATGGTTGGGTCACTGCACGATAGTGATCATGAAGATTTAGTCAGAACCTTTGTAGGTCCTTCCTGCGGGCTGGGAGGTTTTTTATTTGTTTATATTTGCTTTATTAGCGAGGGGCAACCGCACTCCTGGTAGCCGTTGCAACGCCACGATTGCCTCGCCGAAGCGAAGCTAAATTATTGCAATTCGTTCCAATTAACGCACATGCCACGTGGCTCTGTCGATCGCGAGCAATGGCGACCAAAAGGAAGACAAGACAGCACTCACAACTTAGCCAGCACGGTGAGTTTTGGCATGTAAGCGTCAGTTAACGACAGCGATCACGGCTGTGTGGTCAGAATCTTCGTGTGCCTTTCCTAAGAACGGTACTGCCACCGGGAGTCGGAGAGAGCGCTCCAGCAATGGCGGCCACGGCGAGACAAAAGCGCTTGTATCTCCACCACCAAGGTGAGTTTCACCACAATTATTGTGTGGTCGTGTCACTCCATGATAGCGATCACGACGGTGTAGTCAGAATCTCTGTAGACCTTTCCTGCGTGCTGTGAGGTTTGATTATTTAATTAATTATTTATTTAGACGAGGGGCAACCGCACTTCTGGTAGCCGTTGCAACTCCGCGGTTGCCTCGCCGTAGCGCAAGCTAATAATTATTGCAATTCGTTCCAATTAACGCACATGCCACGTGGCAACCACGCTCAGTCGAACGCTAGCAATTGCGACCAAAGGGAAGACACGAAACTATAACAGCACTTACAACCTTGCCAGCACGGTGATGTAAGCGTCAGTGAACGACAGCGATTACGGCTGTGTGGTCAGAATCTTTGTGAGCCCTTCGTATGACTGTACTGGCAGCCAACGTCGAAGAGCACGATCGAGCAATGGCGGCCGACGGCACTACAAAAGCGCTTGTAGCTATCTCCACCACCAAGGTGAGTTTCACCACAATTATTGTGTGGTTGTAACACTGCATGATAGCGATCACGACGGTGTAGTCAGAATCTCTGTAGACCTTTCCTGCGTGCTGTGAGGTTTAGGTTATTTAATTATTTACGCGGCACAATTTTCTCTATACCAGGAGTGTAATATTTAGATCGCGCACTCCTGGTAGCCGTTGCAACTCCGGCTGCGACTCGCCGTAGCGAAAGCTAAGTATCGCAGTTATTCCCAATTAACGCACATGCCACGTGGCAACCACGCTCAGTCGAAAGCAAGCAATGGCGACCAAAAGGAAGACACGGGAAATTATAACAGCACTTACAACCTTGCCAGCACGGTGAGTTTCGGTATGTAACCGTCAGTAAACAACAGCGATTACGGCTGTGTGGTCAGAATCTTTGTGGGCCCTTCGTATGACTGTACTGGCAACCAACGTCGAAGAGAACGATCGAGCAATGGCGGCCGACGGCACGTCAATAGCGCTTGTATCTCCATCACCAAGGTGAGTTTCGCCACAATTATTGTGTGGTTGTGTCACTGCATGATAGCCATGACGATGGTGTAGTCAGAATCTCTGTAGACCTTTCCTGCGTGCTGTGAGGTTTGATTATTTATTTAGATTATTTACGCGGCACAATTTTCTCTATACCAGGAGTGTAACGAGGGGCAACCGCACTCCTGGTAGCCGCGATGCAACCGGTTGCAACTCGCTGGGTGGTCATAGTCTTTGTGGCAATGAAACTTTGAAAGTTGAAGAGAGCGCTCGAGCAATGGCGGCTGAAGGGAAGATAAAAGCACTCACAACTCCACTACCAAGATGAATTTCAGCAACAAAATTGTATGGTTGGGTCACTGCACGATAGTGATCATGAAGATTTAGTCAGAACCTTTGTAGGTCCTTCCTGCAGGCTGGGAGGTTTTTTATTTGTTTATATTTGCATTATTAGCGAGGGGCAACCGCACTCCTGGTAGCCGCGATGCAACCGTTTGCAACTCGCTGGGTGGTCATAGTCTTTGTGGCGATGAAACTTTGAAGAGAGCTCGAGCAATGGCGGCTGAAGGGAAGACAAAAGCACTCACAACTCCACTACCAAGATGAATTTCAGCAACACAATTGTACGGTTGGGTCACTGCACGATAGTGATCAGGAAGATTTAGTCAGAACCTTTGTAGGTCCTTCCTACGGGCTGGTAGGTTTTTTATTTGTTTATATTTGCATTATTAGCGAGGGGCAACCGCACTCCTGGTAGCCGTTGCAACTCCGCGGTTGCCTCGCAGTAGCGCAAGCTAATTATTGCAATTCGTTCCAATTAACGCACATGCCACGTGGCAACCACGCTCAGTCGAACGCTAGCAATGGCGACCAAAGGGAAGACACGAAATTATAACAGCAGTTACAACCTTGCCAGCACGGTGAGTTTCGGTATGTAGCCGTCAGTGAACAACAGCGATTACGGCTGTGTGGTCAGAATCTTTATGGGCCCTTCGTATGACTGTACTGGCAACCAACGTCGAAGAGAACGATCGAGCAATGGCGGCCGACGGCTCGACAAAAGCGCTTGTATCTCCATCACCAAGGTGAGTTTCGCCACAATTATTGTGTGGTTGTGTCACTGCATGATAGCGATCACGATGGTGTAGTCAGAATCTTTGTAGACCTTTCCTGCGTGCTGTGAGGTTTGATTATTTAATTATTTAGATTATTTAGATTATTTAGATTATTTATTTACGCGGCACAATTTTTCCCCTACCAGGAGTGTAACGAGGGGCAACCGCACTCCTGGTAGCCGTTGCAACGCCGCGGTTGCCTCGCCGTAGCGAAGCTAATTATTGCAATTCGTTCCAATTAACGCACATGCACGTGGCTCAGTCGATCGCGAGCAATGGCGATCAAAAGGAAGACAAGACAGCGCTCACAACTTAGCCAGCACGGTGAGTTTTGGCATGTAAGCGTCAGTTAACGACAGCGATCACGGCTGTGTGGTCAGAATCTTCGTGTGCCTTTGCTAAGAACGGTATTGCCACCGGAAGTCGGAGAGAGCGCTCGAGCAATGGCGGCCACGGCGAGACAGAAGTGCTTGTATCTCCACCACCAAGGTGAGTTTCAGCACAATTATTATACGTTTGTCTAACTGCACGATAGCCATCACGACAGTGTAGTCAGAATCTCTGTAGACCTTTCCTGCGAGCTATGAGGTTTGATTATTTACATTAATTAGATTAATTATTTACGCGGCACAATTTTTCCCCTACCAGGAGTGTAACGAGGGGCAACCGCACTCCTGGTAGCGCCGTTACAACTCCGCGGTTGCCTCGCAGTAGCGCAAGCTAATTATTGCAATTCGTTCCAATTAACGCACATGCCACGTGGCAACCACGCTCAGTCGAACGCTAGCAATGGCGACCAAAGGGAAGACACGAAATTATAACAGCACTTACAACCTTGCCAGCACGATGAGTTTCGGTATGTAACCGTCAGTGAACAACAGCGATTACGGCTGTGTGGTCAGAAACTTTGTGGGCCCTTCGTATGACTGTACTGGCAACCAACGTCGAAGAGAACGATCGAGCAATGGCGGCCGACGGCACGACAAAAGCGCTTGTATCTCCATCACCAAGGTGAGTTTCGCCACAATTATTGTGTGGTTGTGTCACTGCATGATAGCGATCACGATGGTGTAGTCAGAATCTCTGTAGACCTTTCCTGCGTGCTGTGAGGTTTGATTATTTAATTATTTAGATTATTTAGATTATTTAGATTATTTAGATTATTTACGCGGCACAATTTTTCCCCTACCAGGAGTGTAAAGTGTAACGAGGGGCAACCGCACTCCTGGGGTAGCCGTTGCAACTCCGCGGTTGCCTCGCCGTAGCGCAAGCTAATAATTTTTGCAATTCGTCACCAAGGTGAGTTTCGCCACAATTATTGTGTGGTTGTGTCACTGCATGATAGCGATCACGATGGTGTAGTCAGAATCTCTTTAGACCTTTCCTGCGTGCTGTGAGGTTTGAGTATTTAATTATTTAGATTATTTAGATTATTTAGATTATTTAGATTATTTACGCGGCACAATTTTTCCTATACCAGGAGTGTAACGAGGGGCAACCGCACTCCTGGTAGCAGCCGATGCAACCGGTTGCAACTCGCTGGTAGCGCAAGCTATAGGTATTGCAACTCACAACTGCCAGCACGGTGAGTTATGGCGTCAGTGAACGACAGCGATCACGGCCGTTTGGTCTGAATCTTCATGTGCCTTTCAACGCCCCTAAAAACGCCCCAGGCTCATATCTCCACCACCAAGGTGAGTTTCAACACCAACTTTTTACATTCAGGTCAGTGCATGATAGTGATCACGGCGGTGTAGTCAGAATTTCTGTAGGCCAAGCCTAAGTACTCAAACATTATTTAATGTGTTTATTTCTGCTTTGTTGACGAGGGGCAACCGCACTCCTGGTAGCAGCCGATGCAACCGGTTGCAACTCGCTGGTAGCGCACGGCCGTGTGGTCTGAATCTTCGTGTGCCTTTCCTAAAAACGCCCCAGGCTCATATCTCCACCACCAAGGTGAGTTTCAACACCAACTTTTTACATTCAGGTAAGTGCATGATAGTGATCTTGGCGGTGTAGTCAGAATTTCTGTAGGCCAAGCCTAAGTACTCAAACATTATTTAATATGTTTATTTCTGCTTTGTTGACGAGGGGCAACCGCACTCCTGGTAGCCGTTGCAACGCCGCGGTTGCCTCGCTGTAGCGAAGCTAAATTATTGCAACTCGTTCCAATTAACGCACATGCCACGTGGCTCAGTCGATCGCGAGCAATGGCGACCAAAAGGAAGACAAGACAGCACTCACAACTTAGCTAGCACGGTGAGTTTTGGCATGTAAGCGTCAGTTAACGACAGCGATCACGGCTGTGTGGTCAGAATCTTCGTGTGCCTTTCCTAAGAACGGTACTGCCACCTGAAGTCGGAGTGAGCGCTCGAGCAATGGCGGCCACGGCGAGACAAAAGCGCTTGTATCTCCACCACCAAGGTGAGTTTCAGCACAATTATTATACGCTTGTCTAACTGCATGATAGCGATCACGACGGTGTAGTCAGAATCTCAGTAGACCTTTCCTGCGAGCTATGAGGTTTGATTATTTACATTAATTAATTAATTAATTAATTACGCGGCACAATTTTTCCCCTACCAGGAGTGTAACGAGGGGCAACCGCACTCCTGGTAGCCGCGATGCAACCGGTTGCGACTCGCCGTAGCGCAAGCTAAGTATTGTAATTCGTTCCAATTAACGCACATGCCACGTGGCAACCACGATCGCGAGCAATGGCGACAAAAGGAAGATAAGACATTACTACAGCACTCACAACTTAGCCAGCACGGTGAGTTTGGGCATGTAAGCGTCAGTGAACGACAGCTATCACGGCCGTGTGGTCAGAATCTTCGTATGCCTTTCCTAAGAACGGTACTGACACCGGAAGTCGAAGAGAGCGTGGGAGCAATGGCGACCACGGCGAGACAAAAGAACTCATATCTCCACCACCAAGGTGAGTTTCAGCACCAACTTTTTACATTCAGGTCAGGGCATGATAGCGATCACGGCGGTGTAGGCAGAATTTCTGTAGGCCAAGCCTAAGAACTCAAACATTATATATATTATATTGGATTAATTATATTACGCGGCACAATTTTTCCTATACCAGGAGTGTAACGAGGGGCAACCGCACTCCTGGTAGCCGCGGTTAAACGGTAGCACAAGCTAAGTGTGACAGTTCGTTCCACGATTTGCCGTCGTAGTGCAAGCTAAGTATTGCAATGCTTTCCAATTAACGCACATGCCACGTGGCAACACGCTCAGTCGATCGCGCGAGCAATGGCGACCAAAAGGAAGACAAGACATTATTACAGCACTCACAACTTAGCCAGCACGGTGAGTTTCGGCATGTAAGCGTCAGTGAACGACAGCGATTACGGCCGTGTGGTCAGAATCTTCGTGTGCCTTTCCTAAGAACGGTACTGCCACCGGAAGTCGATGGAGCGCTCGAGCAATGGCGGCCAACGGCGAGACAAAAGCGCTCATATCTCCTCGACCAAGGTGAGTTTCAGCACCAATTTTATACGTTCAGGTCAGTGCTGTATAGCGATCACGGCAGTGTAGTCAGAATCTTTGTAGGCCAATCCCAAGTACTCGAACATTATATATATTATTTATATTATACGAGGGGCAACCGCACTCCTGGTAGCCGCGATGCAACCGATTGCAACTCGCTGGGTGGTCATAGTCTTTGTGGCAACGAAACTTTGAAAGTTGAAGAGAGTGCTCGAGCAATGGCGGCTGAAGAGAAGACAATAGCACTCACAACTCCACTACCAAGATGAATTTCAGCAACAAAATTGTACGGTTGGGTCACTGCACGATAGTGATCATGAAGATTTAGTCAGAACCTTTGTAGGTCCTTCCTGCGGGCTGGGAGGTTTTTTATTTGTTTATATTTGCATTATTAGCGAGGGGCAACCGCACTCCTGGTAGCCGCGATGCAACCGGTTGCAACTCGCTGTGTGGTCATAGTCTTTGTGGCAATGAAACTTTGAAAGTTGAAGAGAGTGCTCGAGCAATGGCGGCTGAAGGGAAGACAAAAGCACTCACAACTCCACTACCAAGATGAATTTCAGCAACAAATTTGTACGGTTGGGTCACTGCACGATAGTGATCATGAAGATTTAGTCAGAACCTTTGTAGGTCCTTCCTGCGGGCTGGGAGGTTTTTTATTTGTTTATATTTGCTTTATTAGCGAGGGGCAACCGCACTCCTGGTAGCCGTTGCAACGCCGGCTGCGACTCGCCGTAGCGCAAGCTAAGTATCGCCGTTAGTTCCAATTAACGCACATGCCACGTGGCAACCACGCTCAGTCGAACGCTAGCAATGGCGACCAAAGGGAAGACACGAAATTATAACAGCACTTACAACCTTGCCAGCACGGTGAGTTTTGGTGTGTAAGTGTCAGTGAACAACAGCGATTACGGCTGTGTGGTCAGAATCTTGGTGGGCCCTTCGTATGACTGTACTGGCAACCAACGTCGAAGAGCGATCGAGCAATGGCGGCCGAGGGCACGACAAAAGCATTTGTATCTCCACCACCAAGGTGAGTTTCAGCACAATTATTATACGTTTGTCTAACTGCATGATAGCCATCACGACGGTGTAGTCAGAATCTCTGTAGACCTTTCCTGCGAGCTATGAGGTTTGATTATTTAGATTAATTATTTAATTATTTACGCGGCACAATTTTTCCCCTACCAGGAGTGTAACGAGGGGCAACCGCACTCCTGGTAGCCGTTGCAACGCCGGCTGCGACTCGCCGTAGCGAAAGCTAAGTATCGCAGTTAGTTCCAATTAACGCACATGCCACGTGGCAACAACGCTCTGTCGATCGCTAGCAATGGCGGCCAAAGGGAAGACACGAAGTTACTACAGCACTTACAACTTTGCCGGCACGGTGAGTTTTGGCATGTAAGCGTCAGTGAACGACAGCGATCACGGCCATGTGGTCAGAATCTTCGTGTGCCTTTGCTAAGAACGGTACTGCCACCGGAAGTCGGAGAGAGCGCTCGAGCAATGGCGGCCACGGCGAGACATAAGCGCTTGTATCTCCACCACCAAGGTGAGTTTCAGCACAATTATTATACGTTTGTCTAACTGCATGATAGCCATCACGACGGTGTAGTCAGAATCTCTGTAGACTTTTCCTGCGAGCTATGAGGTTTGATTATTTACATTTTTTAATTAATTAATTACGCGGCACAATTTTTCCTATACCAGGAGTGTAATTACATTACGCGGCACAATTTTTCCTATACCAGGAGTGTAACGAGGGGCAACCGCACTCCTGGTAGCCGCGTTGCAACCGGTTGCAGCTCGACGATAGCGCAAGCTAGGTATTGCAACACATTCCAATTAACGCACATACCACGTGAGGACCATGAGCGCTCGCGTCGATCGATTGAGCTGAGTCAGCAATGGCGGCCCAAGGAGATCGAGAAGACAAGAAACTTGTTATACAGCGCTCACAACTTCGCCAGCACGGTGAGTTTTGGCATGTAAGCGTCAGTGAACGGCAGAAACTTCGCGTGCCTTTCCTAAGAACGGTACTGCCACCGGAAGTCGGAGAGAGCGCTCGAGCAATGGCGTCCACGGCGAGACAAAAGCGCTCATATCTCCACCACCAAGGTGAGTTTCAGCTCCAAAATTGTACGGTTGGGACAGTGCATGATAGCGATCATGAAGGTGTAGTCAGAATCTTCGTACGCCATTCCTATCACTCGAACGAATTATTGGGGCGAGCGTGAGCGAGCCCCACATAGACGAGTTCAATGTGAATTTTCTTTATTTCTATATATATTTCTATATATCTATATATATATATATATATATATATATCGTACGTCGTGCCGTAAATCACTTCCTGCTCGTATTTTGCGTGTTCTTGCGTCATGCGTTATTTTCAAACTGAGTTCACTTCCTGCTCGTGCGTTGATATCGTCCAACTGAGACGCGAACTATGAACAGTCTACCTCAACAAGGCCTTGCAAGGATGGAGACTATAGTGGGGCGGTGAGTGGCTAAAGCATTTCATGAAGACGGGGAGAGCGCTTCAGTGAGACCAAGGGAGGTGATCCTCCTTGAACTCACAATCCCCTATAACTCGCCGGAGTCCCTTTCAAATGCTAAGCCATGCAACTGCTCAGAGGATGGGAAGTTGACTGCCCTGCACACGGTAACACTAAACTCACTGTGACCAGTCATGACAGATCTGGCATCAGCAGAGAACGAGGAAGTCATCCTCGGTGGCAACAACAGAGACAGAGACCGCTCCTGGACCTACCTGCCAGACTGCTTCAACGCTGTGAAGTGCATGCACGAGTGTCATAACTTCTGGTGTGATCTGTGTCGTTAAGTTGTGTTATGCTCCCCGTCAGACTCACATTCTGATGACATGCACATGCAACTGCTCCATGCACATTCAGCACAATGTCATGCAACTGTTCCATGCAAATTCAGCACCTGCATGTACTCGCTCACGCTCGCCCCACAATGTCCTGCATTCCCCTAGTTTACATTATTGGGGCGAGCGTGAGCGAGCCCCACATAGACGAGTTTGCTGTGAATTTTCTTTATTTCTATATTTCTATATATATTTCTATATATATTTCTATATATATATATATATATCGTACGTCGTGCCGTAAATCACTTCCTGCTCTTATTTGCACGTTCACTTTTAAAATTATTGCAACGTACACGCTACGTGGACGTACACTACTTTGCATGCAACGTACAAGCCACGTTGACTACTTTGCTATATGTGTGTAAAATCGTGATGGAGTCTACAACAAGCGTCCGGAACAAAGAAGAGAGACTTCGACGTAGGAGGGAACGAGAAAGGACCCGCCGTGCTGCTGAAACAGCGGAAGAAAAGGAACGACGGCTGAGGCAGCGACGAGAGAGAGACAGAGCTAGGCGCGCTGCTCAAAACCGTGAGGAAAGGGAGTCCAGACTGGAGAGAATGAGAGCAGCCCAACAGGAGAGATTGGCAGTTGAGACTGCTGAAGAGAGAGAGACCAGACTGGAGACACTGAGAGCAGCCCAACAGGAGAGATTGGCAGTTGAGACTGCTGAAGAGAGAGACACCAGACTGGAGACACTGAGAGCAGCCCAACAGGAGAGATTGGCAGTTGAGACTACTGAAGAGAGAGACACCAGACTGGAGACACTGAGAGCAGCTCAACAGGAGAGATTGGCAGTTGAGACTGCTGAAGAGAGAGACACCAGGCTGGAGAGACTGAGAGAAGTTCACCAGGACAGAAGGACAACTGAGACTGCTGAAGAGAGAGACGCCAGGCTGGAGAGAGTGAGAGCAGCTCAACAGGAGAGATTGGCAGTTGAGACTGCTGAAGAGAGAGACACCAGACTGGAGACACTGAGAGCAGCTCAACAGGAGAGATTGGCAGTTGAGACTGCTGAAGAGAGAGACACCAGGCTGGAGAGACTGAGAGAAGTTCACCAGGACAGAATGACAACTGAGACTGCTGAAGAGAGAGACGCCAGGCTGGAGAGAGTGAGAGCAGCTCAACAGGAGAGATTGGCAGTTGAGACTGCTGAAGAGAGAGACACCAGACTGGAGACACTGAGAGCAGCTCAACAGGAGAGATTGGCAGTTGAGACTGCTGAAGAGAGAGACACCAGGCTGGAGAGACTGAGAGAAGTTCACCAGGACAGAATGACAACTGAGACTGCTGAAGAGAGAGACACAAGACTGGAGAGAGTGAGAGCAGCTCAACAAGAGAGATTGGCAGTTGAGACTGTTGAAGAGAGAGATGTAAGATTGGAGAGACTGAGAGAAGTTCACCAAGACAGAATGACAACTGAGACTGCTGAAGAGAGAGACGCCAGGCTGGAGAGAGTGAGAGCAGCTCAACAGGAGAGATTGGCAGTTGAGACTGCTGAAGACAGAGACGCCAGGCTGGAGAGAGTGAGAGCATCTAACCAGGACAGATACGATAGAGATGCCCACAGTGAGCGTTCTGTTCAGAGGAAAATGTTGAACTTTCACAATCAGATTGCATCACTGAATTGCCCACAGTGCACCACCTGCTGTGAGGGATTCCCTGGCCTCCGCTTTAGCTCTCATTCTGCTGAATGTATGCGTTGCAGCCAGGACAAGCACATCCCGAAACTGTATTCCCCTGCTAACAACATGGATCCAGGCCCCATTCCCCCCCAGCTGCAGGTTTGTGCGTTCACATAGTCATTACCAGTCTTGTGAAACCTTGCATAATTATGATAGCAATTAACATGTACTGCCTCTCAGGGTTTGATATGATAACAATCAATACAAATTTAATTGTCATGCCATTTCCTCACAGGGTTTGACCCAGGTGGAAGAGATGTTGGTTTCTGCTGTGCTACCCATCATGTCATTGTATCGGCTACCACATGGACAGTATGCCTACAGCGGGCATGTCATCAATCTACCACAAGATGTAGCCTGTTTTGCAAACTCCTTGCCTCGTCTTCCCAGTGAGCTCGACATCATCGTGATTAGGAAAGAAGGAGCTGACAACTCACACCGCGACTTTCGTGTTAGGAAGACTGTAGTGCTTTGTGCACTTCAGTGGTTGCTTGCCAACAACAAGTATTACCGTGGTGTTCGTCTCAACCCTGACGCCCTTGCTCTGCTGCCAGAAGATGGGAACCTGACTGGCCTGCATTCAGTGACGCTCAACACAACCAGTGATGACACAGAACTGCCATCTACACAGGAAGAGGAAGACCCATACAATGCCCACCTCTCAGCTTCTGTTGTTCCAATCACCACCCAACGAATGACTGAGCAAGAGACTGTCAGGCAGTCCGTGCAAGAGCGACAGTCTCACCAGCAACCAGCGACTCCTACACTGTCATGGCCTCCCAGTGGTAGTACTCCTGTCAATGAGTTCAACACTGAGGGATACATCTCGTGTGCCTTTCCCACGTTGTTTTCAACTGGTGCTGCTGACTTCATAGCTCCACGACCACTTCAAGTCACTGTCGGTAACTACTTCAAGCACCTCCTCTTGTACAAGGATGGTCGATTTGCCAGGCACCCTCGTTTTCGCTACTTTGCTCTCAATACAGAGATGCGCTGGCGGGCACTACAGGCAGGTCGCATCTACATTCGCCAGCACCCGCACGATGCGCAGCTTTCAGTCGAGGAACTCCGAGACATGGTCGGTCGTGAAGGGGAAGTCTTCTCCAACCGAGTGCTACACTACGCTTCCAGTCTGCGTGGAACAAGACACTACTGGTTCAAGCAGCGCAGCCGTCTCATTGCCATGGTTGACACACTTGGTTTGCCGACCATCTTCTTTACTCACAGCGCAGCTGATCTCCAATGGCCAGAGCTTGCACGACTCATCTGCCCGGACGACCCCGACTCCAGTTCCAGCCGCATCAAGGCCCTCCAGGAGAATCCCGCCATTGCTGACTGGTTCTTCCATCATCGCATCCAGAAGTTCATCGATGCTTTCTACATTGGTGTTCTCGGTGCCACTGATTTCTGGTATCGCTTTGAGTGGCAGCACCGTGGCAGCCCTCACGTGCATGGCCTTGCCTGGCTTCCTGATGCACCCAACGTGGAACAGATTCTGGCCTCCTCTGATTCCAGCCCTCACGTAACAACAGAGTCTCTCATCCAGCATGTTGACAAGATTGTGAGCACAGTCAACCCAGCTGTTCTGCCTGATGGCAGCAACGTTGATGAAGCTCCACCTCCCAAGACTCACCCTCACATTTGCAACAAGCCCTACGCTGAGGTGGAGGACTTTGACCAAGACTTGGCCGACCTCATTGCCACATGCCAGCGCCACACTCGCTGCTCAGCAGCCTATTGTCTGCGTACTCGTGATGGCCAACAGAAATGCCGGTTTGGGTACCCAAAGCCTCTGCAGCCTGAAACAGCTCTCGTTATGGAGGATGGAGAACCTGTGCTGCTGACTGCACGAAATGATGGACTCCTCAACAGCTTCAACTCCGTTCAACTCTCTGCGTGGCGTGCCAATGTTGACATGCAGTACTGTGTGTCTCGTCACAAGGTCATCGAGTACTGTGCAAAGTATGCCACCAAGTGCGAGCCTCGCTCCCAACCACTGAAGGAGATCTTCAACACGATTGTGAGGAGCCTGAAGGAAGACAGCACCTCCCTGAAGGCTGTACAGAAGCTCCTCATTAGCAGCGTAGGAGAGAGGGATTTCTCAGCACAGGAGACCTGTCACCTCCTGCTCCAGCTTCCCATGTTCAGGGCTTCCCGCGATTTTGTCATGCTCAGCCTGGACGGGTCTCGTGCAGTGGAGCAACGCTTGGAAGAAGACCACCCAGCAACAACACCGTCAACACTGGACCACTACATCAGTCGACCAGTAACTCCGCAGTTTCAGAACATCACGCTGCTTCATTTCGTCCAGCACTTCACAATGCCTAAAGAGCCTGGCTCAGATCCATCCCGCAGGAGGAAGAAGGTTGTCGTCATTGTTCGGCCATACTGCTCTCCTGACCCACGTGGCTCCAAGTTTGAGCAGTACTGTCAGCAAAAACTCATGCTCCATGTGCCCTTCCGGCTTTTGAACGATCTTCTCGGTGACAACGAAACATTCAAAGCTGCATATGCCACCTTTCTACAATCTGGCAACATTCCACCTTCCCTTGAGGATGACATCCACAGACTCGAACAACTCCCTCAGCAGCCTTCAGAGAATACCAACACTGAGGTAAGTTGCAATGTGATTAGATGAGGAGGGACATTATACTTTCTGATGTTCACCTTATAATTACTGCTATATTATTCTCCACCTCAGGAGCAGAGGGATGAACAGCACAGCCAGCTTCCATCCAGAGCTGTGGAAGAATGGATGCTCATCTGCCGTCACAATGCTGACCTACAGCCAAACACCAACTCTCAGGAGGGTGTGGACTGGACACAGGCAGCACAAGCCTACCCAAACCTGGAGGAAATGCCAACCTTCATTACCAGGCATCGTGATTCAGCTGGTGAACACTCCTTCACCACCTCTGCTAACCCTCAGCACCTGCAGGGCAAGCAGCTACAGGCCTACGCTCTTGTCCGAGAGCATGCCGAGGCTGAGGCCCCACCCCCACTCAGGATGATTGTCTCCGGAACAGCTGGGACTGGCAAGTCCTATCTCATTCACTGCCTGAGACTTCTCCTCAAGAATTGAGTACGTGTGGCAGCACCCACTGGTGTGGCAGCATTCAACATTGAAGGCCACACCCTTCACTGCCTCCTCAGCCTGCCCGTCAAAGGTGACTTCAAGGATTTAGAGGGAGAACGTCTTCATCAGATGCAGCAGTCCCTGGCAAACATGGAGTACCTCATCATCGATGAAATGTCCATGGTGGGGAGGAAGATTCTCGGTCAAGTTGACAAGCGTTCGTCAGGTGTTCCCCCATCATGCTGACACGCTGTTTGGAGGCTGCTCCTGTTTACTCTTTGGAGATTTCGGACAGCTACCTCCAGTGATGGATCTCCCCCTCTACACCACAGCAGCACGCTCTGACTTGTCTGACCTCGGCAGCACAGCCTATCACCTATTTGATCATGCTGTCGTCCTGAATCAGGTGATGCGTCAGTCTGGACAGAATCCCGCCCAAGTGCTGTTTCGCAATGTACTCCTTTGCCTCCGAAATGGTTGTCTGACAGAGGATGACTGGGAGCAGCTGATGGCGCAGACACCTGCTCGAGTACCTGATCTGGCACCCTTCAGTACCGCCCTTCACCTTCACCCCACTGTTGAAGCCGTCGTCGGACACAACGTCTCCAGGCTACATGCCAGCAGTCAGCCAATTGCTACAATCAAAGCAGTTCACACCGGACCAAATGCAGCCAAGGCCTCATCCGATGATGCAGGCGGTTTGGAATCAATCATCTGTTTAGCACATGGAGCTCGTGTGATGCTTACTGCCAACCTCTGGGTGGATATGGGACTCGTCAATGGCTCCATGGGAACAGTTGTGGCCATTTGCTATGGGAACAGTGGAGCTCCACCTCATCTGCCAGTTGCTGTCATGGTACGGTTTGATTCCTACAAAGGTCCCACACTCCCTGATGAAACTGTCCCCATCACCCCCGTCCGTCGCACTTGGTTTGCATCAGGTGCTTCGTGCTCACGGCTTCAACTCCCTCTCAAGCTGGCTTGGGCTGTCACCATCCACAAGGCTCTGGGCCTTACGTTGGATAAGGCCGTGATTGATGTTGGGAAGAAGGAGTTCTCCGCAGGATTAACATTCGTTGCTTGCTCTCGGGTACGGCACTTAGAAGACCTCCTTTTTGATCCTCCTTTTCCCTTCCAGCGTGTGGCAAATCTTGCCAACAGCCAGCGTTTGCAAGAAAGGCTTCTTGAGGACAGCAGGCTTCTCCTCATCGAAAGAAGCACGCTACCACATCATTCTTGCACTCTGCCATCGTCTCCCCCCTCCACCTCCTGCCCTCCTCCCATATGCATGGATCTGGACACTCTCCCTCCACCATCACCTCCATCTCCCACCCCCTCCTCTCCCACCATGGATATCCACAGTTTGTCTCCCTCTCCAACCCCCTCCCCTCCCACCATGGATTTCCACACTCCCTCTCCACCATTGTCTCCCTCTTCAACCCCCACCATGGACCTCCGTTCTCCCTCTTCCACTCCCCATGGATTTCCACTCTCCAACATCTAGCCTTCAACATCTCACCAGTAAGTTTCATTGACAGCCATTTACTGTATTTTAGTCGTTATCCTTATAAGTTTCACATTTACCACACTACATCCTAAACCAGTCACTCTATTGCTCATCTCCCCACAATCATGCAGCCTATCAGTCCAATCCACCACTCCCACCGCCTCACCTCACCTCCTCCCCACATGGATCTCCATACTCCCTCTCCGCCAACATCTCTCTGCCATCCCCACACCTCTCCCCATGGACCTCCACACTCCCTGTCCATCCTCTCATGCATTTCAACACTTCTCCAACAGCATCTCCCACTTCCACCGCCTCTCCTCCCTCCATTGATCTTTGTCCTCTCCACCACCACCTCCGTCTCCCATCCCCTCTCCTCCTGTGGATCTCCGCCCTCCTCTTCCACCTCCATGCATCTCCCACTGCAAGTCCTCCCCCAGTGGCCTCCATTTCAACAGATAAGTATTCATTTTTAGTGTTTCCCATGTTCATGTTAGCTAGATAGATAGATAGATAGATAAGTGTTGTGCATGGAACAATCTATTTGTTTTGCTAGATCGATCTCCTGCACCCCAACCCTGCACGACCCTGCATTTCAACCCACATCTCATCCCACCGCTACCCTGCACATCTCATCTCATCCCTGCCCTGCACATCTCATCCCACCGCTGCCCTGCACATCTCATCCCATCCCTCAAGACCTGCCAAGAGAAGATTTGAAGACCTGCCAAGAGAAGATTGAAGACCTGCCAAGAGAAGATTTGAAGACCTGCCAAGAGAAGAGTGAAGACACCCCCAATGATGAATTCTAGTGTTGGTTTATGTTGGTTGCTTGACGCACCCACCGACAGGTGGTTTGATGAGTCGCTGATAGCTCCCAATACTTACCATAACAAGTCGGTTGGTTCATGTTGGTTGCTTGAAGCACCCACCCTCGGGTGGTTTGATGAGTCGCTGATAGCTTCCGATACGTACCACAACCGTTACCTAGATCTGAGGGGGAAGCCATCCCATCCCTCAAGACCTGCCAAGAGAAGATTTGAAGACCTGCCAAGAGAAGATTGAAGACCTGCCAAGAGAAGATTTGAAGACCTGCCAAGAGAAGATTTGAAGACCTGCCAAGAGAAGAGTGAAGACACCCCCAATGATGAATTCTAGTGTTGGTTTATGTTGGTTGCTTGACGCACCCACCGACAGGTGGTTTGATGAGTCGCTGATAGCTCCCAATACTTACCATAACAAGTCGGTTGGTTCATGTTGGTTGCTTGAAGCACCCACCCTCGGGTGGTTTGATGAGTCGCTGATAGCTTCCGATACGTACCACAACCGTTACCTAGATCTGAGGGGGAAGCCGACCCTTGTGGTCTGATGTCTCTGCTGACCCTTGTGGTCTGATGTCTGTCCCCGATAGCCAGCCGACCCTTGTGGTCTGATGCTCTTGCAGGCCCTGATGGCCAGCCAACCCCAGTGTCTCTTCCAGTGTTTTGTCCCACATGCACTCTGCACACACACACACACGCACACACGCACACGCACACACGCACACACACACACGCGCACACACATGCACACACACGTACACACGCACACACACACACACACACACGTCGTTGAATTCTGCATCGATCTATATTTCATGTACATGTATGCACACCTCACCATATATGCAATCACGCAAACAGGTTGAGATAGATAGATAAATGTTGTGCATGTTTGTAACAATCTATTTCTTTTGCTAGATGGAGCTCCTGACCCCAACCCTGCACGACCCTGCATTCAACCCTGCCCTACGCATCTGAACCCAACCCAACCCTGCCCTGCACATCTCAACGCAACCCTGCATGCACTGCACATCTCAGCCCAACCTGCCCTGCACATCTCATCCCAACCCTTCCCTGCGCATCTCATCCCAACCCTTCCCTGCGCATCTCATCCCAACCCTTCCCTGCGCATCTCATCCCAGCCCAAGCCAACCTGACCTGTCCCAGTGACCCATCCCGCAGCGATTGGATGAAGAGACTCTGTTTGTTTGTCCCACATGCACCTCTGTTCATGCTCTGCACACACACATTTGTTGAATTCTGCATGCATTTACGTGTACGCACAAACCAATAGGCCTCACCCATACACGCAATCATCACGCAAACAGGGTGAGTGGGGTGGATGAGTACTCCCTCCGCGTGGGCCACCCTGGGATTTCGATTCAATCGAAATGCTAATGTACTCTGAGTATATCAAGTTGATAACTAACCAGTCCCAGTGGTTTTACATAAAGTGGGGAGGCGTAAGTCCAATAAGGCTGAGTTCAAAGTACGTCTCGTAATAGGACGTAGCTACTACGTTGTGATTTAGTGTGGAGACGTAAGAGTGTTGCTGATACAGGATGCAAGGAGCAAAAGCCTTAAGTTGTGAACTGTGCATAAGTTTCAACATCAACAGGACACTCTCCTGAGGTCTGACACAGCAGTACTTCTATCATTGTATTACGCATTACCAGCAATCATTGGTGTATTGTCAGCTACCCTCATGATCACTCAATTTCTCTATTGTTTATCGTGTTGTAATGTGCACGCAGATCAACATTTCATTTCGAGCCGTCAAGTGAATTATGAAATTATACTACGCGCTACGAAACAATGGTTAACAGCCAGGGCATTACTAAAGCCTGCCCTGGCCCGAACCATTGTTTCTTCGCTGCGCATCACGTTCGTTTATTTACTGGACGCACGAATATGTCAGTTCCCGTGCTCCAACTACTCCACGTTCTGTACGTGCTCTCGCTCACGCTCGCCCCACAATGTCGTGCATTCGCCTAGTATTTGGGGCGAGCGTGAGCGAGCCCCACATAGACGAGTTCAATGTGAATTTTCTTTCTATATTATATTATATATGTATATATATATATATATATATATATATATATCGTACGTCGTGCCGTAAATCACTTCCTGCTCGTATTTTGCGTGTTCATGCGTCATGCGTTATTTCCAAACTGAGTTCACTTCCTGCTCGTGCGTTGATATCGTCCAACTGAGACGCGAACTATGAACAGTCTACCTCAACAAGGCCTTGCAAGGATGGAGACTATAGTGGGGCGGTGAGTGGCTAAAGCATTTCATGAAGACGGGGAGAGCGCTTCAGTGAGACCAAGGGAGGTTATCCTCCTTGAACTCACAATCCCCTATAACTCGCCGGAGTCCCTTTCAAATGCTAAGCCATGCAGCTGCTCAGAGGATGGGAAGTTGACTGCCCTGCACACGGTAACACTAAACTCACTGTGACCAGTCATGACAGATCTGGCATCAGCAGAGAACGAGGAAGTCATCCTCGGTGGCAACAACAGAGACAGAGACCGCTCCTGGACCTACCTACCAGACTGCTTCAACGCTGTGAAGTCCATGCACGAGTGTCATAACTTCTGGTGTGATCTGTGTCGTTAAGTTGTGTTATGCTCCCCGTCAGACTCACATTCTGATGACATGCACATGCAACTGCTCCATGCACATTCAGCACAATGTCATGCAACTGTTCCATGCAAATTCAGCACCTGCATGTACTCGCTCACGCTCGCCCCACAATGTCCTGCATTCCCCTAGTTGGGGCGAGCGTGAGCGAGCCCCACATAGACGAGTTCAATGTGAATTTTCTTTCTATATATATATATATATATATATATATCGTACGTCGTGCCGTAAATCACTTCCTGCTCGTATTTTGCGTGTTCTTGCGTCATGCGTTATTTCCAAACTGAGTTCACTTCCTGCTCGTGCGTTGATATCGTCCAACTGAGACGCGAACTATGAACAGTCTACCTCAACAAGGCCTTGCAAGGATGGAGACTATAGTGGGGCGGTGAGTGGCTAAAGCATTTCATGAAGACGGGGAGAGCGCTTCAGTGAGACCAAGGGAGGTGATCCTCCTTGAACTCACAATCCCCTATCACTCGCCGGAGTCCCTTTCAAATGCTAAGCCATGCAACTGCTCAGAGGATGGGAAGTTGACTGCCCTGCACACGGTAACACTAAACTCACTGTGACCAGTCATGACAGATCTGGCATCAGCAGAGAACGAGGAAGTCATCCTCGGTGGCAACAACAGAGACAGAGACCGCTCCTGGACCTACCTGCCAGACTGCTTCAACGCTGTGAAGTGCATGCACGAGTGTCATAACTTCTGGTGTGATCTGTGTCGTTAAGTTGTGTTATGCTCCCCGTCAGACTCACATTCTGATGACATGCACATGCAACTGCTCCATGCACATTCAGCACAATGTCATGCAACTGTTCCATGCAAATTCAGCACCTGCATGTACTCGCTCACGCTCGCCCCACAATGTCCTGCATTATACCAGGAGTGTAATATATATCTATCGTACGTCGTGCCGTAAATCACTTCCTGCTCGTATTTTGCGTGTCATTGCGTCATGCGTTAATTCAAACCACAAACGAACTCACCATTGCAACGTCAACGACATAGCTAGACACGAACCATGAACGGTCTACCTCAACAAGGATGGAGACTATAGCGCGCGGTGAGGGACTATATAAAGCATTTCATGAAGACGAGGAGAATGCTTCAAGCGATCTCATGTCCCGGCTGCAAATGCAGAGCACATCACGGTGCATTAGCTAGCTAGCTAGCATGCATGCAGGCTTTAATAGCTATAAACCATCACGGTGTGTTAGACTGCTACTTCAGCTATTGCCAGAGGATGGGAACTTGACTGGCCTGCGCTCGGTAACACTTACCTCACTGTGACATGCAGTCAAGACACAGATCTGGCATCAGCAGAGAATGAGAAAGTCGCCCTCCGGTGGCGACAACAAAGACAGAGAGCTCTCCTGGACCTACCTACCAGACTGCTTCGGCTAACCTGATTCGCAGTTGCTGTGAAGTGCATGGGTGTACTTTTAGTGTCATAACTTCTGTGTCCTCAAGTCATGCTATGCTCTCCGTCACATTCAGATGACATGCACTGACAGTCATGCACATGCATCTGCTCCATGTAGGAACACATGCGCATGCAACTGCATGCTCCATGCACATTCGACAACTGTACTCGCTCAGGCTCGCCCCACAATGTTCTGCATTCGTCTAGTTATTATTATGCAATTACAATGTTGCAACATTGTAATTGTACTATTCAACATTCATCTTTATTGTGCAACATTCATCTTATTATGAATTATTATGCAACATTTACTACTTATGCTACAATTATTCTTATCCTGGTTGTGTCCCCGGACGCTATCCGCTAGCAGATTGTGTCCGCCTGGACAGTATCTGCTAGCTGATAGTGTCCGCCTGGACACTATCCGCTAGCAGATGTCTGCCTGGACAGTATCTGCTAGCAGATAGTGTCCGCCTGGACAGTATATATCTGCTAGCATATAGTGTCCGCCTGGACAGTATCTGCTAGCAGATAGTGTCCGCCTGGATAGTGTCAGCGGGGTGGGATAGTGTCTGCCTAGACAGTATCTGCTATTAAACAGATAGCTAGTGTCCAGGCGGACATAATCCGCTAGCGGACCGAGTCCGGGCGGACTCCATCCGCTAGCAGTTAGCGTCCGTCCCCCGGACACTATCCGCGAAAGCGGACACAATCTGCTAGCATATCGGGGCCGGGGCGGACACTATCCGCGGCCGGACGCGATCTGCTGTGACACCGGAGCTAGCTACAGCTACCCGCCCGACCGCTCCACAGTATGAACTAGGTGAAGTCTGCTAGTAGCACACAGCAACTCTTACTCAAAATCATTTGGGACAAGCATGGACCTTCATGCTGGGTCAGTGTAAATAGTCTTGTGTGGCCAGAACCAACTGAGGGTCAGGTTTACTGCCTATATCACCAAATTGTTTTTAACACCCTGGCAAACTGGTGTTTGGCATGCAGTCAAAGCTAGATTCAAGCTAACAAGTTCACACTAGTTTTTTACTACCTAGTAGGACTAACTAGGAAACACTAAGGGTTTGCACGCAATGATAACTGAAGGATAGAAAACTATTATTGAGACTCAATTGAACAGAATGAAAATATATAATTATACGCGCAGTACAACAATGAAACCGGTTGCACAGAGGCGCACCGAACAATGGAACCTGCTAAATACTGAAGCGCAATGCCCAATACAGGAAATGACCAAAGACTAATGAATACACATAAGAAACACTACACACACCAGTGGTAGTTAACAGGTACTGGAAGGAGGGTCTACATGCTGACTGCACAGAACAAGAGTGTGATGGGCAGTCTGATGCAGAACGTCACCTGGCTATTGCGTTCGTACTCCTCGAGGGGACGCCTATATATACCATCATCTCATTCTGAACTGCACACAGCTATTAAAGCAGTGCCTTTGGTTGATGTGCCCTTGGTAGCTACTACATAATATTGTAATGGAACTGACTGAGTTACATCGTCCTTTTGGCAGAGGTCTATGTATTTCATGTATTATCTGTGCCTCAGTATATACAGCTATAGCCCTAGCCTGAGTGACCAATACGATAGTTTACGAAAGAAATTTGTTATATCTGGATATTTAATATCCATATATATACCAAAAAAATATTCAACTGTCATCGGTACTAATACCGCACGCTTAAAAATTGGTAAGGTCAGGAGCCCATAACGAGAAGGAGCATCCAACTACAAGAACAAGTCTAGTCTAGCTTGTTGTTGACCATATACAGCAAGTGGGAATCCGTACTGTGGTCACACCAACCAGCAGGTGGGCCAACACCTACTTGGACTACAGGAAAGGGAAGCTCTTGTTACGTAAAGATGTTCCAAATAAGGGCACGGTTAGGTTGCTGCTGTTTGACTGAACATGTTTTGTTACTATAATGCTAAGTTGGACACTTCTCGTTATGAGTTCCTCAGGTAAGGTGGACATGCACAAACAGGTACCTCTAGGTAAAACATTCCACAAACTAATGGCGGACTGAACAAAAGAGGTAATTACAGTAAAAGTTAGAATGTGAAAAAGGTTGTGAAAGTGAAGTGAGCAAATACGATTTACAACGTAGGTCTATAAGAAGTGGGAAAGTCTGGAAATTTACATGACCATTCAAAATGTTGTAAAGTGTAGCTCAGTACCATTTATTTATGGCTTCGCACAGGCATGTATAGGTATAAGATCAATGTAATATTACTGTACCTATTAAAGTAGGTGGGCAGATCAAAGGCACCCACTATGGTTTATATTTCGAAGCCATGCAGTCATTATGGTTTAGACCATGCTGGCTGTGAGTTTAGACCATGGCTCAGCACACTCAATTTTCAACCTGTTGGAGCATGCTATAGTACAAGTCAGTTAGACTAAATCCTTTCCTTCTGAAACTAGCTAGGCTGTACCATCTGATTGGTGGATTTTGTACAACTATACTCTAAAAGTATTAAAACACTAGCAACAACCTTGTTTTTGACTTCAGGTGGAGTGCCTGTTTGTCTAGAGGAGGGAGAACAAGGTAAAGCTTGCGTTCCCAGTACACTAGGCTAGTATGAGCAATGAACCTCTAGTATTGTGCACATGATAACACAGTGACTGCACATAATATATTCAATTCCCAGGAGAACACACATCCACTCATTGCACATCTGTTTGGCCAGTGGTGGCGGGAGTTGCCATTGCAGCAGTGCTGGTCCTCCTGGCAGTGGTCATTGTAGAGTCCGCCATCATCTGGTACCAGCAAAAGTAATATTTCTGTAGATCTGGACATAATGACCAGTGTCATGATACTGCTTACTGTTTTTTTCCCCCCGCATGCGTACATAGGTCAATATCCAAGATCGAGAGCCAATCACAGAGGTAAAATAGATTGTGATCAAAGATACTGCTGTAATCAAGATGTAGCATGAATATTTCTTTTACATGCAGTGTGTACTCCACAATTGCAAGTGAATCATCTGGACGGTGAGCTTGTGGTGTACAGAATGATCTGTTGATACATACCCATGACCATGGTGCACATGTCATGTGACAGGGCTACTGCTAAGGCCACTGAGATCCCTATGAAGGAGTGTTCAGCCTATGGACGGATTGACCAGGGTGGCGGTGATACGGAGGAACCCCACATTTATGAATACACACAGTGACAGTTTTAGTTTGCCGACTGTACTCCACAAGGAATTACACTCACACACAAAAAATAATAATTTTAGTAGCTATGAGCACAGTCATATACTTATGGGTGTTGATTGTTTACCAGTAATAGTCAGTGAGTGCTGTTTGTTACAAATTACTCCTTCACCATAATGCTCACTGTTTTTTTTTGTAGCTATGCTCATACCGAGATGTTGTTTGCTTACCAGTAAGACTGTCTGTCACAAGTCAAGCAATTGTGCAATGCCAGTGGGGGGAGCATTAAGCATTATGATATGAAATACACATATTAATATTGACGCACCATGATTTTTGCCTCCAATAGGATTAAGCCGGTACAAGAGACAACATACAATCTTATGTATGTACACATTATGTTATTTGCAACTTACAAATGACATCCTCAGTGGTCACAGCTGTATCCCCATGTATGAAGGATATGGACAGATTGACCTACTGGTGTGTAGCTACATTGTGGCTTTAATTTATTCCCAAGTGGCCATGGGCAAGGACCCAGAAGATACACAGCCATCTTGAGGTACCGGTATGCACATGGAAACGTTATAGTGGAGCCTGTGAAACATCCCGGCATAATTAGGAGTGATTCTGAAAGGACTATTCCGACAATCTGCAATGAGAAAATGAAACTGCCTGTATAAAGGAGCTAGGAAGAGTCTGGGGAACGAAAGCACAAATATCAGGAACAAACCACAACAAATTACTTTCAATCAACTCAGTCAAGCAATTCTCAATGTGCAAGAAGGAGGTGTGGCTTATTGTGCTCCCGGAAGCCACGCCCATTGCTAGCCCAGAGAAAAATCGCCAGAATCATGTCGACGTCGTCGCTCGCTCTGACTGTCTTGTTGGTGCTGAGCAACTGCAGCTGGATGCTAGCTGAAGGACAGACCGCCAAATGCGTCATTGATGGTATGTGATGGACTGCTAAATTATCCTTCAGATCTGCATACGAGAGTCACCCAGAGCTGTCAATATGCCACTTTGTTCTGCCACTTCAACTGGAAACATTGTGGAGACTTGACATTTCACAAATTATTACTCTAGCTAGTCCCCATGCATGCATGGTTGAGTCTGACATATCTCTCATCCCTGCAGCTGTTTCCTTTGCAAGGCAAAGTGTTACTGTGAGTGCTGAGAGTGTGGATGGCTCAACTCCTGGTGCTGGAGTGACCTGGAGAACAGGAGTACCACTTGAGTGTGTGGCATCTGTCACATTGGAGTTCAGAACTAGTAGCAGTGGGAGTGTAGTGAGATCCTACACAACTACCAATACATCAGAGACTGAGGTCATTGAGACTGGTCTCCGGTGTGATACAACCTACTACATCACTGCGGTGCTTACTGGAGTAGTAGACTCACATGGTACACTGAGCAGCAATCCAGTGCAGGTGCTTGTTGGAGGTAAAGCCACTACATGTGTAGCAGTTCATGAGTTATGAATGAGACTGCTGTAATAAACATGTTCTGAGAATCTGCGTAGTATAATTGGGACAGTTATGAGTATATCACTTGTCAGAAATAATTATACAAGTTGTTGTGGTATTATAATTATGTTAACCATATAATTAGGACTACTTTAGTACCTGTAGTTAGGCTCCATTGAAGAGTGTGTGGTTATTACTGATGAGCAATGCTGTAATAGCACACAAATAAGTGTGCAAAAAGCATATGGTAGCAAGCTGGTTCGTTAGCAAGCTGAGATAAAAAGTTCGTTAGCAACGGCATTAAATTATAGCAACAAAAGACCACACCTACACTTCACCGACATGAAGCCACAAACAACAATTACGGTTGAGGAGGCTATGGCACAGCATCTGAAACATCTAGTCTGCAACTTAAACGGTCCAGTATGATTAGCAAGTATATATCATGCATGACTGCTCTTTTCAATAATAGCGCTCATAACTGGACCAAACAGCATTCAGCTGCACCTATAGTGCAATCATAGATAATAGAGCGTGGGGAACTGGATTGGAGATGTGCATTTACGTGTTTGAATGTGGGTTTCACGTCAAGTATCTATGTCCGCACTCTATTATCCATGGTGCAGTTATACTACCAAATTGCACTCACAGCCATGCTATTAGTAATATAATAGTCAACTTCATATCATGCAGGAAAGACTCTGACTACACCATTGTTTGCAATCGTGCACTGTCCCAAATGAGCATTATTTGTGCAGAAGTCACCTTTGTTGTAGCGTTAGGAGCCCTGTTGTCTTCGATTGCTTGAGCGCCTGATTTTGGAGTTACTAGCTCTTTTGTCTTCTATTGCCTGATTTGACTGTATTTTGCAGCATAGCTGCAAATATTCTGGCTACACTGTCATATGATCACCGTTGATAATGATCACACGCATGGTATCCATCACTGCAGGTCCACAGCATCTCTCAGCAGCTGTGCTGTCTCCTACCTCAGTGTATTTGACATGGGTGGCTCCCTGTGACACACAGCAATACCATATATACTACAAGGGGACATGTGGGACCTATGTTGATGGGGGTAGTTTGGATACCAATCGTACTGAGCACACACTTGATGAACTCCAAGAAGGCATCAACTACACTTTCACTGTCAACCAGACTGGGTTTGGAGGAGGTAGAGTGCTCTCAAGTGGTCCAGTGTATGCAATGACCTTCACAGCAGGTATGACAGCAAATGTACTAACATGTGGTAGCCAAATTAACACTGCCTTTTACCTTCAGTCCCCTCTGGAGCTCCACAGTCATTGGAGATCTCATTTGTACAATCCACTGAAGTATCCCTAAACTGGAGAGAAGTGCCTTGTTTTCAACTAAATGGACCAATCACTGGCTATGCTGTGCGATACTATGCAACCTGTGGTCCGGACAGAGATGTGCAGCAGACCAAGTCAGTAGTGACAACAGGAAGCATCATTGATGGTCTTACTCCAAACACTGAGTATGCTTTCCAAGTGGCAGCAGTGAACACCAATGGAACTGGCCCATTCAGTGAAGCAATTACACTGGGAGGTAAGCGTATATTTTAGCTGTACATGCCACTCCAGATGATGCTCCTCTTGAGTGCATTCTGTGTCTGAATCTCATAATATACTTTTCATGTAAACACAGGAGCTCCACAGTTGGTGATGGTCAGTGCAGTGAACTCCACCACCGTGACTGTCTCCTGGAGTGAGGTTCAGTGCTTCAATAGAAGTGGAGCAATCACCCACTACCTTGTGCAGTATCATTCCATGTTTGGTGGTACTGTGCAGAATGTAACAACTGATGGCATAGCTCAAACTATTTCAGGCCTCACTCCAAACATTACTGTGTACACATTCCGAGTGGCAGCTGTTGGTACTCATGGGGTGACTGCACCATTCAGCAATCCTGCAAATACATCAGCAGGTGGTAAATACTAGAACTAAATTGAAGATCATATAAACAGTTATGAATGAAATATTTGACTGCAGGAACAACACCTATTTCTCCAGAAGGCTCAGGTAATGATTGACTCTGGACCACAACACTATAAACTCATGTAGACACTCTTTCTGTGCATGTGCAGATGAACCCAGTTCATCAAGTGGTCCTGGAGCCAGTTCATCCACTGGCCCTGGAACCAGTTCATCCACTGACCTTGGAGCCAGTTCATCCACTGACCCTGGAGCAACCAGTTCATCCACTGACCCTGGAACCAGTTCATCCACTGACCCTGGTCTGCTGGCAGGAGTTGCTGTGCTTGTGATTGTGCTGGTGCTTGTAGCTGTCTGTATTGTGGTAGTACTCCTTATTCTGTGGAGGTAAGACCCTAATCTGTACCTTTGTCAACATGAAGTAGTTTCCATGCAAATACACTTGTACTTGTTACCTTATAAGTATACAATCATGTTCTACATTTCAAGGGTAGTCCGTTGTGGTATTCCCATATATGGCTTTCCTCTAGCAGAAGAAAAGGAAAGGGCATGAAGGTCACTGCAGTGGAATTGCCTGACTTAGCAGATAGTGACAGCAAAGAGGAACAGGATACAGCTACAGCTGTTGACAACATCTGCTATGAAAGAGTTCCTAGTAAGTTAAACATATTGCATCAGCCTGCAATCAGGTATCGAATGTCTTTGTAAAGAAGGAAGAGATTTGCCTCATTCCCAGGCCCCTGCCCTCACAAGTGCTTGGTGGGGTGAACATAATATATGATGCAAAAATGGCAAAATCACAGCCTATTGCAAAGTGTTGACTCCAGTGGCAGAGATTGAAGGCCTTTCTGAAGTTCAGCCATATTTACAGTAGCACATGAAGACTAATACATTTCACCTGCAATGAGTGGCCTTTGCAGTTCATGCCCAAAGCCCATGCAGTCACTAGAAGAGGGTTTGCACGTACGTGTGCATGTGCAGCAAGGGGTAGAGTGATTGCTCTGTCTGTCAGTATGTCTGTATGTTTGTTTGTTTGTTTGTTTGTGGACACGGGAGTTTGGGTAAAACAGGAACGCTTGCACAGCCTTTCATTGCAATATAAGTTACAAAAAGAATTCGAAGTTGTTTGTACCTAGTCACACGAAGAGCTATGAAAAGCGAGTTGTTCACTCTGTCCACATTATCGAACAAAACCACACCTTGATTTCAACAGTGTTTACTGTGACGTTGGCATGTCATTATTTGATATTCATAAAGCACAATCCACACATCGAACGTTGATGCAGACAGTGCACGGGGTAAGTGCTCTACTGGGCACTGCTGTTAAGATAGCCATTGCAATGTGCATCGATACTGCACCCCATGCAATTACTGTCTCACTGAGCACGGGAAGTGTAAGTTGACAGCTGCATGCATCCCGTGTGTGTACCAGTGTACCCCAAGTGCTTTATAGCTGAGGACTACAGACCAACAAACAAACAGGTCTTTGCAGTCCATTGCTTTGTTTACACTGGGAGTGTAATTAACCCTCGGCGCGCATGCGCACAGGGTTACTGTAGTCGTTTTGTGTGTCTGTTTGTCTGTTTGTCTGTTTGTCCAAGAAACTTATCTGCCAACTGGTGCTAGTAAACGTAGAACTAAAGGCACTAGCGGTACAAGCGGGATACATACATGGATTTAAAACTGGCGTTTTTCCTAAAAATACTTAGTTAGGAAGCTAGAGCGCTTCTTGCTTACCGCGATAATGTCCGCCATTTTGTCCAACATGCAATTTTCCAGGCGTACTTGCAAATGATTATGGGTTTCCTGGTTGCTTCATGAATATACTTACCTAGTCAGAGTGAGCTACATGAATATCTTTACCAGGCTGTGAATACGACAATGCCCACTCGCTTCGCGTGAGGCTCTTCTGCGTGTATTCACGTATGCACTGCATGTATAGTTCATAATGATTACATCATGCACCATTTGGATGTAGATTTCTGGCGAGAACCCTGTTGGTTGGCCACTGGTGACTGACAATGGAGTCTGTATGGTCTATGCATCTGAGAAAGACATGTCCAAAGTGTGGTGCAGTAGTACAGTGCATGCGAAGAGGGCAGTTTGTGATTGTGGCCATGCCTTTGCGTGTAAAAGGAGGGCACGTTGCAGTGATGATTGTGAGCCTAAGAAAGCTACCAAACGCCGAGGGTTTGCACTTTAGTGCTTTTCATTACAACCTGAATTGTGTGTGTACCAGTCCACCCTAAGTGCTTTATAGCCCAAATAATGGTTACTCACTTTATGAGCCGTGTTGCAATAACTACATCACCAACACACCCACCCACACAGCCTCTCCACCGACCATTGTGGATTACCAGCAGAAGGTGCTGTCTTTGGAGGGGGGGCAGGTCACCCTGACAGTGAAGGTTGCTGGCAGCCCCGCCCCCACTATCACATGGCTCTTCAATGGGAAGAAGGTGAAGGATGACTACTCCACTGAGGTGGAGAAGGATGGATCACTGACACTCACGTGTGTGGAGCTGAAGCATGCTGGCACCTACACCTTCAGTGTCAGCAACAGTGTGGGCAGTGTGGAGGGGTGCACCAAACTGGCAGTCCACACTGAGGATGAGGACTGTACCAGTGCACCCAAAGTCGAGAGCAACCCAGTTGCTAAGGAAACGTTTGGAGAGTACGTTTCCAGCCTTCATGCACACAACAATGGCGGCTTCATTGCACAGTATCAGGTAATAAACTTAAGCATCTCCACACTGTAGACCAGTTGCATACAGGCATGGCTAAGAATGAGTACCAATTGCTCATGTTGCTATGGTGATTTTGATATCCTGACCAATATGGCAATCTTTTGGTTCATAAATATAAATTCTACAAATAGCTGAGCTCGCTTCGCTCGCTCAGCTACTTGCAGTAGGTGTTTGTACCACAGCTCTCTCTTCAGAAGTCTGTCGAGCTCTGGCCTCCCTCTTGGCGTCTGTCTGTGTTGGCGCGGCGAGCCACAGCTCTCCCTTGAGAGGTCTGTCGAGCTCTGGCCTCCCTCTTGGTGTCCGTGTTGGAGCGGCGAGCCACAGCTCTCCCTTCAGAGGTCCGTCAAGCTCTGGCCTCCATCATGGCGTCCGCGTTGGCCCGGCGAGCCACAGCTCTCCCTTCAGAGGTCCGTCGAGCTCTTGCCTCCATCATGGCGTCCGCGTTGGCGCAGCAGAGCACAGCTCTCTCTTGAGAGGTCCGTCGAGCTCTGGCCTCCCTCGTGGCATCCGCGTTGGCGCGGCGGACCACAGCTCTCTCTTGAGAGGTCCGTCGAGCTCTGGCCTCCCTCGTGGCATCTGCGTTGGCGTGGCGTAGCTCATTACTTTGGCGCACCGACAGCCTTGTACGATATCGTCTCTGGCGAAGACTATGAGCACTGGCCATGGGTCCTGATGAAGTGTCTTCTTGCATTGACTCCATCTTACTATTAGCATGCAAAACAACGGTAAGCGTGCAGACGGTTGTTTAAATACAGACCTGCTATTCTCGAAGATTCCACCTAAAGAAGTTCCGGATATAGTACCGGAAGATTCCAGCACTGCACAAAGTTTTCGGTCTTCTCGAAGATTCCAGCCAAGAGTTAATCGAGGTTGGGGTACGAAGGTCCCAGCCAAGAATCAATCGAGGTTGAGGTACGCAGGTCCCGCGTACACGTCTGACGTCCCTTGTCTAGTCCACTCCAGTAAAATCTGGTCAGGTCCCGCCCAAGACCCCGCCCACTTCGTCACTCACACACAGACACACACACGGACACACGCACATTAAAATTTGGTCTGTACGGGGCAAATTTCTAAGGGCTAAATTTGCCTCGTAAGTTTATTAATTTTGGCTATCAAAATTGCCATGATGAATTGGCTTCACCATACCTCACCCACACCGTAATGCAAGTGATGTATGTATGACACATTACACCAGTGAATTGTCTTCTTTAGACCTTGCCCTCTGGGGAGGAAGGCCATCAGGTGACTGTAGGCAAAGTCTCAGCAAACAAGCTCCTGAATCGATTCAGAAACATCACAGCTTGTGAGTTGAGTCTGATGTATTAAGAAACGATTGTGGTTTCTTGTTTTCCGTGACAAAATTAATGATGATTCCGTTTACCCTTTAGATGATGATCGTCGTGTTGTTCTGGAGCCCATCTCTGGAAGAGTGAATTGTGAACATGAATACATCAACGCCTCCTACATAGATGTAAGATCCTCCACACAACATACAGAGTGTATGTATCACTGGTATAGTACTACATCTGACACACAGGGCTATTCTCAGCACAGGAAGTACATTGCCAGCCAAGGTCAGCTAGATATCAATCATTGGATCCCTTCTTAGTGGTACGCATTGACACAAAAACCTTTGCAGGTCCTCTCCCAAACACTGTCATCGACTTCTGGTGGCTGGTGTGGCAGGAGAGGATCCATGTAGTTGCCATGGTAACCAATGTTGTGGAAGGGGGACAGCAGAAGTGTGAGCAGTACTGGCCCAGCCAGGGGACCCAGGAGTACGGTCCTTTCAAAATCACCCTCACAGACCAGCATGTGTTTGCGGACTACACGATCCGACAGCTGCTTGTTGCTGTGAGTGTTGTGGCAGTCCTCATAATTTATTTATATCTGTATCGAGGGGCAACCGCACTCCTGGTAGCCGTTGCAACGCCGGCTGCGACTCGCCATAGAGAAAGTTAAGTATTGCAGTTAGTTCCAATTAACGCACAAGCCAAGTGGCAACCACGCTCAGTCGATCGCGAGCAATGGCGACCAAAAGGAAGGCAAGACGTTATTACAGCACTCACAACTTAGCCAGCATGGTAAGTTTCGGCATGAAAGCGTCAGTGAACGACAGCGATCACGGCCGTGTGGTCAGAATCTTCGTGTGCCTTTCCCGAAGGCTGTACTGCCACCAGAAGTCGAAGAGAGCGCTCGAGCAGAGCGCTCGAGCAATGGTGGCCAACGGCGAGACAAAAGCGTTCATATCTCTACAACCAAGGTGAGTTTCAGCACAATTATTTTGATTTTGTGTCACTGCATCATAGCGATCACGACGGTGTAGTCAGAATCTTTGTAGTCCATTCCGAAATAGTCAAACGTTTATTAGATTATTTACATTACATTACGCGGCACAATTTTTCCCCTGCCAGGAGTGTAATTATATCTAAGGCAGTTTGACTGCAAGATTACACTAGTCTTGTCAGCTGCAGCCCACTTGGGTAACTGGCGTACTTAGCCACGCCTGCATTGTCTACTCCCACAGTGTGACCAGGGTGGGAGGACTCCTCTGAAGGTGACCCAGTTCCACTTTACTTCCTGGCCAGACCACGGTGTTCCAGAGTATGCTGGGCCAACCCTCAACTACCTCCGTCGGATGAAGGCCCAGGTGAAACCCTCCAGAGGATCCATACTGGTTCACTGCAGGTCAGCAAGAAATCGTTCAAGGTTGGCTAGATGTGAGGAAATTTATGTTGGGAGAGTCCAAGTCGTGAATGATGTCATCATCTGTCTCCCTGCAGTGCTGGTGTTGGGAGGACTGGCACACTGATTGCCATTGACACAGCTCTGGAGCAGGCTGCCCAGGAGGATGTGGTGGACATCCCAGCCACTGTCACCAAGATGAGGAGGCAGCGCATGAAGATGGTCCAATCACCAGTGAGAGAGAGTAACATGTTGTCAAAGGCATGCTGCACACCTGCATACAGATGAGGGTGGGGTGATAATAGTCCGATGTTTTGAGTTTACAACAGCTAATGTGGTCAAAACAACTTATGAGGTGCATGGCCTCTGCCTGTAGCAGAATGGAATATGTTAACACATGTACATCTCCCCCTCTGTGATCCAGGAGCAGTATGTGTTCATCCATGATGCTGTTCTGGAGTCCCTCACCTGTGGGGACACCCAGATCCCAGCCTCGGGACTGGTCGGTGCCATTGAGAAGCTGAAGCAGAGAGACAGTGAAACTGGGAGGACAGGATTTGAGACCCAGTTCCATGTATGTGATATACACACTTCAAAGGATGTGTTTACCTCAGCATGTGGAGACACACATCTGTGCAGTTCTCCCCAAAAGGATATTGCCTTGAGTCATACTTTCATGACGATGTGTACTTTCAATGTTGTGTTTAGATAACCTCTGTTGAAACACAAATTGGGAACACAGCTGGCTAGAATAACATTTTCAGGGCTACATGCACAAACATCTCAGTCTTGTTTGTGCCGAATGCTTGTACACAGGATGCATCACTGCAAAAAGTTTTAACTTCAGCACGTACGTTGCAGTGGCATAGCTTCATGATGAGGGCCCGTATGTGTGTCCAAGAGGGTGATTTACTCAACCAAGTCCAGTATGCTGGAAGCTACTGACCTCTCAAGAGTGATACCATAAACAGTAATGCATGAGAGCTTTGTAGGTTAACTGGACTTGACAGCAGGGTAAACGTTTTGTCAATCAGCAACGTGTCAGTTTGCACTGCAGAAGATGCTTGTATACTTTGTACTCCTGTAAGAGGTGACTTGGTCAGTAGGAGACACCCAGCAGGCTAGGCCACAATATGGTTTGTACATTGTGCCTGACCTGGTCTTGTGACTGTGTAAATGTTTCTCAATCTGCAACTGTATCCGGTTTGACTTGGTCAGTAGGGAGACACCCAGCAAGCCACAAGGGTGCTTCCTACCTGACCTGGACTTGTGACTGTGTAAATTGCATGACTGTGTATTATATCAACCTGTTAATTGGTAATACTGATACCAAGTGTGTGGATTCATGCATGCATGTCTTTCTTTTTTTTTTTTGGGGGGGGGGGGGGGGGGGGGGGGAGTGATTCTGCACAAAACAGGAAAGAGTCCGTGAGTAACAGTGATCCTAATGGCATAGTCAGAATGGTTGTGTGCCTTCTGAGAGTACCATCCATGCTGCAAGGTGCCATGCCACAGCTGCTGGCAAGCTGCAAACCCACCCTACAGTGGTGGATCTTGCTGCCGCTACGTTGCAACTCCTGGCCTAGCCTCGTACCCAGGCCCCTACTCCTGGCCTGGCCTCCTCAGCTCGCAATATCGTGCGTTGCCTGAAACCGAACGGCTTGGGAACGAGACCACGATCTAGTATACCCCTCCGTGTACGTACGTATTACGTTCGTGAGCGAAATTTGAGCAAGGAAGAAGCTCATGGCAGCCCTGGGACCTGCAATCCTCGTACATCTGTAACTTGCAGTGCAAAGTGCGAAGGTGCCACGAGAGCCCATCCTGAGAAGTGAAAAATGAAGGCGAAAAAATTTTCCGTGCTTCGCGCGGACTGATCGGCGCTACGCGCCTCCATGCACTGCCTCCGGCAGCGTTTAATATATGGTGCCCCCCCTTTCATAAATCCTGTATCCGCCCCTGCCATATACCCTCCCCTTGATGGTTGTCTCCTCTTTCTCAGTCTGACCAGACGAGATAGAGTTGGGCCGTGTCTGGGAGCTGTGGCCCCAGGTCTCGTATGGTGGATGGGATCCTTATTTGGGTTTCAGCGGCATGTGGTTTCCACTTAGTTAGAAAATGGACATCAACTGCCATGTGGGCATTTTGAGAAATCGTTGGTGATTGTTGTAGCTTGAAAGGTCTGAGAGCTGGGCTCTAGATGGCATTGAAAGCAGCCTGTTTACTTCTGATGGTATGGTGACTAATAGTGAACTTTGACTGGACTAATAGTGTACTTTGTAAGTTCTCTTTTCTGGGTTGTTTTGATAACTACATTCCTGGTTGCTAATAATGAGCTTCCATTTAAATTGGATTGGTGGAATTCCAAGAATAGGATCTACCATTGCGTTAGTACTCAACAAACATTTACTACATGACTATTTATTCCCATCTGCATGTACCAACAGGTTCTCAGTCTTGTGACTCCTAAACCTACTGAGGTCATCAGAACCTCTGCCTTCCGTTTCCCAGATGTAAACAGGAGCAAGGACTTCCTGCCACGTGAGACAAAATGTGATGACAGAATCTGTAAACTCTGAGAATCTCCTCTTTGTTTGTTTTTGAACATGTAGCGGACATCTGGAGGGTTGTACTGAAGGGAGAGACTAAAGACTACATCCACGCCAGCTTTGCACATGTGAGCGCATGATCTGCATTGAATGGCTGTGAACAGTATACGTATGCATGTATATCATTCAAGAGCTGACAGTTACATGATACACAATTTGTTTAATTTCAAGGCGGTCAAATCTCTTTCATCATTGTGTAAACAATGCTCTAAGGTAATCAAGGAATTACAGTATATATAATTATGCTGCACCCTTCCCCAAGAAGGAAAGAAAGCCTTTCCCATATCTAGCTGTAGTTGGGCGAGCGTGAGCGAGCCCCACACTAGTCGTAGTCTGCGCGCGGCGCTATATGGCGCTGTACTACGTATAATTATGTATGTCGATCTGTCTCCCATACCGTAAATCCGGCGCGTGTAATATAACGTACGAAACATTGCATTCAAGTTCCGGACGTCATACCGTAAATCTCCGCCGTGCGCGAGAGTCTGGTACCGAGACTATGGCGACAACAAAGACACAGATCGATCGTGAACTACCTACCTCTGTACCTCCCCAGTGGTGACAGCAAAGACGAACACCGCTGGTGGACCTACCTATTCATTGACCTCAGAGCTGTAGCTACATGTACGTGTCCTGCAGAGCACATGGTGTGTAGTTTGGTTCCCCGGAAACGAAACGCAGATAGAAGGATCTGGGAACCAAACTACATGGTGTGCTGGACCAGTGTGCAGCATGCATAGCTATGGCTTTTCTGTTTAATTTCTGCCATATCCATATCGCCACTAGACTTGCATGCTTCAGCTAGCCTCACTCTGTGTTGTGCATATGTGACAGTGTACTTTTGGTGTGATATTCTGTGACCTGAGCTGTTCTCATGTACGGTCACATTCTGATGACAGTCTAGTACATAGCTAGTACAACTGTTCCACATAGCTAATTTCACACAGTCATGTACTCGCTCACGCTCACCCCACAATGTCACACATTCCACTAGTTATTTGTGACGACCTAAGTGCTGGAGTAATGGGTTTGAATGTCACCTGCATGGATCCATGTCTCTGCCCTTGTACACTTACACAGGGCTACAAGCAGTACAAGGGGTTCATCATCACTCAGGCTCCGATGAAGATCACATGCCGAGACTTCTGGAAGATGATCCATGAGAGGGAGTGTGGGGTGGTCGTGATGCTGTCAGACCTGGTGGAGAATGGAAGGGTACGGTACAGCACTGCTGACTAAACTATAATGGTTATTCCACATGAATATCCAACGAACTATTTCCATGCAATCTCGGGTGCAAATCTTATGACAGTATAAGCTGAAGGAGTTAGGACTATATCTCTGCCACTGTACCTGTGGAACCCTTGTCAGCGTGCTCCATAAGAGAGCTCATGCCTTATAAGTTGCTATTGCTATGATATTGGTGCTGTGCAATTTTGAGGCCATCTTCCCTGCAGGAGGTGTGTCACCAGTACTGGCCCACTGGTGACACCAAAGGGGTGCAGAAGTTTGGGGAGTTCAATGTCTCTGTCCTCCAAGCCACTCAGCAGGACGGCTTCATACAGCGCATGCTCAGTGTCACCAACCCCAAGGTAAGGGATGGGCAGGTTTGTCTGCAGCTGCACTACTAATCACTTGTGGCTTTGAGTATATATTGTCTCACTGGAAGTCAAGTTGGTTAATTCACATGATGTTAACTAATTTTGGAAGGGTTCTATTGGGGATTGTGCACTAGCTATGCATATTCTACTAGACTTTGCCCACATGCAAAATATACTGTAAGTGATCTGTGCAAGCAAGAACAAGGGTCTAAGACCGTGAATAGCTGCAATGCACTTACACTCCAGAACATAGGCTCTGCTCACTTACCTGCCTCCCACATTCTTGCAGTCTGGCCAGGTGCACAAGGTGACTCAGTTCCAGATGTCCTGCTGGACCCCTGAGGGTCTGTGCACCTCCTCCCGTGCCATCATTGACATCATTGAGCAGGTGTTGGTGATACAGAGGAGGACCGGAAACAGACCCATTGTTGTCCATGGCAGGTGAGCCTGCCTGCTAGCCAGGATTGTCATGCTATTCTGAGAACAGAGAAGTCAATGTACCACAGCTGCTCAGTTTTGTATGTGCAGAAGCATGGCATATTGTCAGAAATTTGATTTATTATCACCTCTATCCAAACACATGCACTTATACCACATGCAGTGATACAGTGAGTCGGTGTGGGGTGTTCTGTTCTCTGATCAATGCCACTGAATGCTGCAAGACGGAGGGCATTGTGGATGTGTTCCAGGTGGTGAAGGCACTCCGCATCCAGAAACCAGGCAGTGTGCTCACTGTGGTAAGCTTAGTATGGTAGCCTTCAATTTGCAGACCAACTTTGATAATTTAATATGCTATGGAAACCCCACACCAAGGTCAACTATTTCAACTTCCATCCACAGTTTGCATTCATTGTCATTAGTGTCTTCATTGTAGCTTTCAGCGACAGGCTCAGAACATTCCAAGCAGCTTGCCATGTTCTGCAGGAAGAGATTCTGCCTGTCTGACACAAACTAGCTCAAGGTTCAAGGTTCAAGGCTAATTTGTGCCAAGCCCAAACAGAGGATGCAGTATACCACAGCCAATAGTGGCCATCGTATCTACTGATCACTTGCATACTGATTACCTTTGCAATGGAAGAGTGCTGGTTATGGTGTAGATGAAGTGAAGTGGAGTTTACCCTCCATATTCAGTTTCATTCACCATGGCATTGATCATACAAGGCTCTCCTTGAGTTAGATCATCTGACTGTGTTCTTAATAATTGATGGTACATTTTTCCTGATCTCTGCCTTTTCCCTACAGGAGCAATATCGCTACATATTAGATCTCATGCTGTTGTTTCTTGATTCATTCAGCATCTACTCCAATTTTAAGTAACATATCTGAAACCACTGTTCATTAACTTGTAAACCTGCAATTTAGCTGCATAGTGCATCAACCATCATAGCTCGTGAAGTCACACTAATTGCCAGGATTCACCTCTAGATTGATGAGCGTAACGGTTTTATGACTCCTTGCAAAGTGAAAAGCGTGAACTGTGAAGATGATGAAGTGCTAGCTGCGTGAATAGAAAAGTGTGAACATCTGCAAGAATTCATAAAGCCCCTGTACTGATATGACTGGCCGACAAGATTCCAGAGTTAATTGCTGCATGCAGTTCTTGCCCCCAGAAGTTGTTCCATGCAGGGAACGTCTGTGTGGGCTTTGTTTGGGGTGGGGATAAAATTCAGCTATGCTAGGATCATGCCAAAGAGGGTAGTGGCCTGTGGGTGTGTCCCTGCACGAGATGAAGCATGAATATAATTGTGATATGATGGGTGTTGCATCCCATGCGTGGGTACTGAACTCCATAATGGTACAGTAACCTTGTGCAGCCCCAATCTCCACTGTACGGAAGCCCACAAGGGTCAACTACTCATTGGCACCTCACTTCCATTGCATTCTTCCATCGTACCTTCCGACTTCCATTGCTTTCTTCACTCTTCCATCAATAGTATAATGCTGGACAACCCTCAATGTCCAGCATTGCCATGGACAGCCCATGGGTCTTGAGTACTCCCAGTCCCAACTCCAGATGGGACTGCCCAGGACATCCCACACCATCCCCTTCCAGAGTCATTGGTCCCAGCATCCTTTGCCATCCCAATGTCCCAATAGGATGAGAAGGGATGACCCGGGACATCCCATGCACACGATGATATGGGATGTCCAGTAGTGGTCCCTTGTCATCCTAATGGGATACTGGTATCCCACCGGGGTACACCAGGGGATGTGGGAGTGGTAGGATGTCCTAAAGACCCATGGAACCGTCCATGGCAATGCTGGACATTGAGCATATACTATTGATGGAAGAACAAAGAATGCAATGGAAGTCGGAAGGTATGATGGAAGAATGCAATGGAAGTTGGAGTGCACAATGGAAGAGTGCAATGGAAGGGCCGTACAATGGAAGAGTGCAATGGAAGGGCCATACAATGGAAGAGTGCAATGGAAGGGCCATACAATGGAAGAGTGCAATGGAAGGGCCGTACAATGGAAGAGTGCAATGGAAGGGCCGTACAATGGAAGAGTGCAATGGAAGGGCCGTACAATGGAAGAGTGCAATGGAAGGGCCATACAATGGAAGAGTGCAATGGAAGTGACCGTACAATGGAAGAGTGCAATGGAAGTGACCGTACAATGGAAGGTGCAATGGAAGTGACCATACAATGGAAGAGTGCAATGGAAGTGACCGTACAATAGAAGAGTGCAATGGAAGTGACCGTACAATGGAAGGTGCAATGGAAGTGACCATACAATGGAAGAGTGCAATGGAAGTGACCGTACAATGGAAGGTGCAATGGAAGTGACCGTACAATGGAAGAGTGCAATGGAAGTGACCGTACGATGGAAGAGTGCAATGGAAGTGACCGTACAATGGAAGAGTGCAATGGAAGTGACCGTACAATGGAAGAGTGCAATGGAAGTGACCGTACGATGGAAGAGTGCAATGGAAGTGACCGTACAATGGAAGAGTGCAATGGAAGTGACCGTACGATGGAAGAGTGCAATGGAAGTGACCGTACAATGGAAGAGTGCAATGGAAGGACCGTACAATGGAAGGTGCAATGGAAGTGACCGTACAATGGAAGAGTGCAATGGAAGTGACCGTACGATGGAAGAGTGCAATGGAAGTGACCGTACAATGGAAGAGTGCAATGGAAGTGACCGTACAATGGAAGAGTGCAATGGAAGTGACCGTACGATGGAAGAGTGCAATGGAAGTGACCGTACAATGGAAGAGTGCAATGGAAGGACCGTACAATGGAAGAGTGCAATGGAAGTGACCGTACAATGGAAGAGTGCAATGGAAGTGACCGTACAATGGAAGGTGCAATGGAAGTGACCGTACAATGGAAGAGTGCAATGGAAGTGACCGTACAATGGAAGAGTGCAATGGAAGTGACCGTACGATGGAAGAGTGCAATGGAAGGACCGTACAATGGAAGAGTGCAATGGAAGTGACCGTACAATGGAAGAGTGCAATGGAAGTGACCGTACAATGGAAGGTGCAATGGAAGTGACCGTACAATGGAAGAGTGCAATGGAAGTGACCGTACAATGGAAGGTGCAATGGAAGTGACCGTACAATGGAAGAGTGCAATGGAAGTGACCGTACAATGGAAGAGTGCAATGGAAGTGATGAGGTGCTGATGAAATTGAAGTAGTTGACCCTTGTGGGCTTCCGTACCTATATCGGAATTTCCTCCCCAATACAGCAGCTATTGTTAAATTCTTTGATCTGGGGTACTGCATGCAGTCATGCATAATGTCACTTAGAACGCAAACTAGCTCAAACGGATAGTCATACCTATGGTAGTAAAGTACTGTGATCTCATATCCAGGAAGCAACCTGATTAATGCACCCAGTGTAGCTATAGTACTGATATTGACATATCTCTGACAAAATAATGAGACATTAATTTCATGACCTAAGTAGTGAGTGACTGCTATAACCCTCTTAGGAGAAGCCACTGTATGATGCTATTGTGTGTATCCTTGCACTATTGCAGAATTATTACACTCCTGGTATAGGAAAAATTGTGCCGCGTAATATAATATAATATAATATATATAATGTTTGAGTACTTAGGCTTGGCCTACAGAAATTCTGCCTACACCGCCGTGATCGCTATCATGCCCTGACCTGAATGTAAAAAGTTGGTGCTGAAACTCACCTTGGTGGTGGAGATATGAGCTCTTTTGTCTCGCCGTGGTCGCCATTGCTCCAGCGCTCTCTTCGACTTCCGGTGGCAGTACCGTTCATAGGAAAGGCACACGAAGATTCTGACCACACGGCCGTGATCGCTGTCATTCACTGACGCTTACATGCCCAAACTCACCGTGCTGGCTAAGTTGTGAGTGCTGTAGTAATGTCTTGTCTTCCTTTTGGTCGCCATTGCTCGCGATCGTGGTTGCCACGTGGCATGTGCGTTAATTGGAATGAATTACAATACTTAGCTTGCGCTACGGCGAGTCGCAACCGGTTGCATCGCGGCTACCAGGAGTGCGGTTGCCCCTCGTTATAGGGAAAAAAAAAGAAAAAAAAGAAAAAAAACAACTTGTGTTGCACTGCATGGAGGTAGCTAATGGCTCAGTGTTGTTGCATTGTCTGTGTAGCTACATCGTCACCATGCAGAGAGCCTTCCACAGATCGGTAGTAAACCCTAAGACCCATCATGCCCTGACAAGCCACAACACTGTGATACCTTCATTGTGTGGTCTGCATGCAGTGACATCTCCACTGGATCAACAGGAACATGCGGTGACTCGCCTGTGGGTGTGTGACTAGATGGAGCAGAGCTATACAACATCATGTGCATAGAACAAATCAATCTAGCTAATGTGTGTTCTTCAAGCTATATATAGCTAGTAGCCCGGCTCATTCCCAGGACACAGCCTGCCTGGTAAACATCATGTGGGGGGATGCCTGGCGGCCGAAACATTCGACTGCTAATCACAAGGGAGGTTTACTCAAGTTGGGCTTATAGAGAAGCCTTGATGGCAGCAGGTCCCTCATCTCACAGAAGTTTAGTGGTTAATTATATGCCGTGCTAGTAAAATTAATTATTACTGGTTATGCGTATGCCAAGTTGCATGCCTCATTGGAAATGTCGACGTCGTGGCTCGCTCTGACTGCTTTGTTGGTCCTGAGCAGCTGCAGCTGGATGCTAGCTGGAGGACAGACATGCTCCCTCTCAGGTATTAGACTAGCTATATTTTATAAGCAGATTTATTCCGCTTCAATATCAGATTTTTTATTATGGCGATCACATTCATCTCCATGCATGAATGCAGCTGCTGGCATTTTCAGAACAAGCCATAATATTATGCATGCCAAATGCGTTATCACTGAAATCCGGGCCGTGCATGACATGTTCCCCATCATCCATGCAGCTGTTGGCCTTTCATTGCATACTGTTACTGTGAGTGCTGAGAGAGAGGATGGTCCAACTCCTGGTGCTAGAGTGACCTGGAGCACAACAGTACCACCTGAGTGTGTGGCATCTGTCACAGTGGAGTTCAGAACTAGTAGCAGTGGGAATGTAGTGAGATCCTACACAACTACATCAGAGACTGAGGTCATTCAGACTGGTCTCCAGTGTGAAACAACCTACTTCATCAGAGTGGTGGTTACTGGAGTAACCAAGTCACCTGGTACACTGAGGAGCAACCAAGTACCAGTATTTGTTGGAGGTAAAATCGAAGTCACTGCAATGCATATGTTCATTGATTGTGACAGTTATGTCATTTCACAGATATACCAGAGCCAGTCATAGTGAGAGCTGAAGCCACTGCAGACAACACAAGTATCAGAGTGTTGTGGGAGTGGCCACGGCAGGGTCTGCTCACGTGTCTTGACAGTGTCAGTGTTAACTACCAACCTGAGGGAGGCTCTCAGATGATGTACACAGTGGACAGTGCAACAGCAACCAGTGCCACCTTGTCCAATCTCCAGTGCAACACACGGTACACCATCAGTGTTTATGCCAGTGGTGGTAGGACTGGTAAAAGGAGTCTCATCAGAGTGGTTTCTCTATCAGCAAGAGGTATTGTAGTACTTCAATTATTCATCCATATTAGCTACACTTTGTATTTATCCCCTCCAGCCCCTCCCACTCCCACTGAGGTCACTGTTCAGGTCATGAATGCCTCAAGTGTCAGGGTAGCATGGCAGTGGACTAGTTCAGGTCCAGCTCCCAGCTGCTTCAACACCACACGTGTGACCTACCATCCTGAGGGAGGTGGTGAGTCCTCCCTGCAGCTCAGGGACCCAGCAGCAACTGAGACCATCCTCACTGGCCTCCAGTCCAACACATGCCACACCATCACTGTGGTGGTCACTGCTGGAGAGCACAGGAGAGAGAGTGTTACAATTGTACTACTACTTCCACTAGTGCTACAAGGTATGACCATCATTAATACACAGATTCTGATATCCTGCTATTGTGCATGGTGTTGATAGTAGTGTACAAGGTAAGGTGGGGACCAGAATGTGTATGCACACTGTTGAATCCTAGAAGCCTGCTAATTGTGTTAATAAAAGTTGCATGGTCTCTATAACTGCAGGTCCACAGAATCTCTCAGCAGCTGTGTTGTCTCCTACCTCAGTGTATTTGACATGGGTGTCTCGCTGTGACACACAGCAATACCATATATACTACAGGGGGACATGTGGGACCTATGTTGATGAGGGCAGTTTGGATACCAATTGTACTGAGTACACACTTAATCAACTCCAAGAAGGCATGAACTACACTTTCACTGTCAACCAGACTGGGTTTGGAGGAGGTAGAGTGCTCTCTACTGGTCCAGTGTATGCAATGACCTTCACAGTAGGTATGTACGTATACATAGGATGATGGCTGTGTTAGCTAACTGGTTGCCTAGGTAAGCAGATATTTAGCTGTACATTGCCACTCCAGATGATGCTCCCCTTGAGTATGTTCTGTGTCTGATACTTTTCATGTAAACACAGGCGCTCCACAGTCGGTAATGGTCAGTCCAGTGAACTCCACCACCGTGACTGTCTCCTGGAGTGAGGTTCAGTGCTTCAATGGAAGTGGAGCAGTCACCCACTATCTTGTGCAGTATCGTTCCATGTTTGGTGGTGCTGTGCAGAATGTAACAACTGATGGCATAGCTCAGAGTCGAGCTATTTCAGGCCTCACTCCAAACATTGCTGTGTACACATTCCGAGTGGCAGCTGTTGGTACCAATGGGGTGACTGGACCATTCAGCAATCCTGCTAATACATCTGCAGCTGGTAAATACTAGAACTAAATTGAAATCATACAAACAGTTATGAATGATATGTTTGACTGCAGGAACAACACCTATTTCTCCAGAAGGCTCAGGTAATAATTCTATTGACTTAGAACCACAACACTATAAACTCAGGAAGACACTCTTTCTGTGCAAGTGCAGATGAACCCAGTTCATCGAGTGGGCCTGGAGCCAGTTCATCCACTGACCCTGGAGCCAGTTCATCCACTGACCCTGGAGCCAGTTCATCCACTGACCCTGGAGCCAGTTCATCCACTGACCCTGGAACCAGTTCATCCACTAACCCTGGAACCACTTCATCCACTGACCCTGGAACCAGTTCATCCACTGACCCTGGAGCCAGTTCATCGACTAACCCTGGTCTGCTGGCAGGAGTTGCTGTGCTTGTGATTGTGCTGGTGCTTGCAGCTGTCTGTATTGTGGTAGTACTCCTTATTCTGTGGAGGTAAGACCTTGATCTGTACCTTTGTCAACATGAGGTGGTTTCCATGCAACTATTATTAATACACTTGTACTTGTTTCCTTATAAGTACAATCATGTTCTACATTTCAAAGGTAGTCCGTTGTGGTATTCCCATATATGGTTTTCCTCCTCTAGCAGAGGAAAAGGAAAGGGCATGAAGGTCACTGCAGTGGTGTTGACTGACTTAGCAGATACTGACAGCAAAGAGGAACAGGATACAGCTACAGCTGTTGACAACATCTGCTATGAAAAATTTCCTAGTAAGTTAAACGTATCTCATCACCCTGCAATCAGGTATCGCATGTCTTCGTAAAGAAGGGCTATATATGAAGGAAGAGATTTGCCTCATTCCCAGGCCCCCGCCCTGCAAGTGCTTGGTGGGATGAACATAATATATGATGCAAAATGGCAAAATCACAGCCTATTGCAAAGTGTCGACTCCAGTGGCAGAGATTGAAGGCCTTTCTGAAGTTCAGCCATATTTACAGTAGCACATAGACTAATAAAAATTTCACCTGCAATGAATGGCCTTTGCAGTTCATGCCCAAAGCCCATGCAGTCACTAGAAGAGAGTTGCTCGTACGTGTGCATGTGCAGCAAGGGGTAGAGTGATTGCTCTGTCTGTCAGTATGTCCTTTTATTGCAATGTAATAAGTTACAAATAAATAAAAAGTTGTTTGTACCTAAGAGCTATGAAAAGCGAGTTGTTCACTCTGTCCACATTATCAAACAAAACCTCACCTTGATTTCACACAAGTCATCTATTTGATATTCATAAATCACAGCCCACACATCGAACGTTGATACAAGCAGTGCACGGGGTAAGTGCTCTACTGGGCACTGCTGTTAAGATAGCCATTGCAATGTGCATCAATATTGTACCCCATGCAATTACGGTCTCACTGAGCACGAGAAGTGTAAGTTGACAGCTGCATTCCTTCTCAGGACTAGAGACAACAAACAACAGGTCTTTGCATTCCATTACTTTGTTTACACTGACAACGTTGTCTGTGTGTGTACCAGTGCACCCTAAGTGCTTTATAGCCAGACACTGATGGGAGTTTGTGAGTGCATGTCTAGCCATCAATGCTTGCCTTATACAACAAATTAAATGGTTACTCAATTTATGAGCAGTGTTGCAACATGCCCACACAGTCTCTCCACCGACCATTGTGGATTACCAGCAGAAAGTGCTGTCTTTGGAGGGGGAGCAGGTCACCCTGACAGTGAAGGTTGCTGGCAGCCCCACCCCCACTATCACATGGCTCTTCAATGGGAAGAAGGTGAAGGATGACTACTCCACTGAGGTGGGGAAGGATGGATCACTGACACTCACGTGTGTGGAGCTGAAGCATGCTGGCACCTACACCTTCATTGTCAGCAACAGTGTGGGCAGTGTGGAGGGGTGCACCAAACTGGTCGTCCACACTGAGGATGAGGACTGTACCAGTGCACCCAAAGTTGAGAGCAACCCAGTTGCTAAGGAAACGTTTGGGGAGTATGTTTCCGGCCTTCATGCACACAACAATGGCGGCTTCGTTGCACAGTATCAGGTAATAACGCTATAGACCAGTTGCACAAAGGCATGGCTGAGAATGAGTACCCACTGCTCATGTTGCTATGGTAATTTTTATAGTCCAAATAACCCAAATCTGATATCCTGTCAAAGTTTTGGTTCATATCTAGCTACAGAATTCTATGGTTTGTAGGTAAGATGAATTTTGGCCCTTTAAAAAATTTGCCTCATACTGAAGTATTGAGTTCTATGGTATTTGGCAACTTTTACATTATTGATTTTGACTATCAAAATTGAATTGGCTTCACCATAACAACTAGGATCTCATCCAGCCTTATGTATGACACATTGCATCAGTGAATTGTCTTTTTTAGACCTTGCCCTCTGGGGAAGAAGGCCATCAGGTGACCATAGGCAAAATCTCAGCAAACAGGCTCCTAAATCGATTCAGAAACATCACAGCTTGTGAGTCGATTAATATCGTTTCTCTTTCATGATAAAAAACATGACATTAAGATTTCATTTTCTTTAGATGACAATCATCGTGTTGTTCTGGAGCCCATCTCTGGAAGAGTGAATTGCGAACACGAATACATCAACGCCTCCTACATAGATGTAAGATCCTCCACACAATATACAGTATGTATATATCACTGGTTTATTACTACACAGGGCTATTCTCAACGCAGGAAGTACATTGCCACCCAGGGTGAGCTAGTAATAATCTCAGTAGTATGTATTGAAGTATTGACACAAACCTTTGCAGGTCCCCTCCCAAACACTGTCACTGACTTCTGGTGGCTGGTGTGGCAGGAGAGGATCCATGTAGTTGCCATGGTAACTAGTGTTGTGGAGGGGGGACAGCAGAAGTGTGAGCAGTACTGGCCCAGCCAAGGGACCAAGGAGTATGGTCCTTTCAAAGTCACCCTCACAGACCAGCAGATGCTTGCAGACTACACCATCCGACAGCTGCTTGTTGCTGTGAGTGTTGTGGCAACTTCTTGTCAGCAGTCCACTTGTGTAACTGGCGTACTAGCCACGCCTGCATTGTCTACTCCCACAGTGTGACCAGGGTGGGAGGACTCCACTGAAGGTGACCCAGTTCCACTTTACCTCCTGGCCAGACCACGGTGTTCCAGAGTATGCTGGGCCAACCCTCAACTACCTCCGTCGGATGAAGGCCCAGGTGAAACCCTCCAAAGGATCCATACTGGTTCACTGCAGGTCAGCAAGAAATTGAGATTTAGCTATTGATGGGAGTAAATATGTGTTGTATGTATGTCCAGGCTCATCAAGGCGGTGTCTGTCTCCCTGCAGTGCTGGTGTTGGGAGGACTGGCACACTGATTGCCATTGACACAGCTCTGGAGCAGGCTGCCCAGGAGGATGTGGTGGACATCCCAGCCACTGTCACCAAGATGAGGAGGCAGCGCATGAAGATGGTCCAATCACCAGTGAGAGTTGCATAATTATACGTATGACTTTACAGTTCACTTGGAATACAGCTATACTACAGTCATAATTTATGATTATTACCTACTGAGATAATATGGGTAGAAGTTTACACAACCCTCATGCATACCATTAACTTGTATACGAGAACTCTTCTGAGCATTATTCTCTCCCTCTGTGATCCAGGAGCAGTATGTGTTCATCCATGATGCTGTTCTGGAGTCTCTCACCTGTGGGGATACCCAGATCCCAGCCTCAGGACTGGTTGGTGCCATTGAGAAGCTGAAGCAGAGAGACAGTGAAACTGGGAGGACAGGATTCGAGACCCAGTTCCATGTACGTTGCAGTGGCAAAGGTAGCTACATGACAAGGGCCCATATGTGTGTCTAAGTTGTATCAAGCGGGTGATTTACTCAAGATTACTACCAAGTCCAGTATACTGGAAGCTACTGACCTCTCCAGAGTGATACCATAAACAGTAATGCATGAGAGCTTTGTAACAATTTTGTCAATCAGCAACATCAGTTTGCACTGCAAAAGATGATTGTATACTTTTGTACTCAAGTAAGAGGTGGCTTGGTCAGTAGGGAGACTCCCAGCAGGCCACAATATGGTTTGTACCTGACCTGGACTTGTGACTGTGTAAACGATTGCTCAATCTGCAACTGTATAGCTGTACAGTTTGCAGTGAACAAACAGTAGCTACCCTGGCTTGGTCAGTAGGGAGACACCCAGCAAGCCACAATGGGTGCTTCCTATATACTTCACCAGAACTTGTAACTGTCCAATTGTGTCACTGTGTATTATGTCAACCTGTGCTCCAGTATCCACACAAGGATTAAAATGACTGCAGTGTTGCCGTGGTGATGCTGATACCACATACTATAAGTGCCCCTTGTGGCATGTCCAGGAAGGATGGTGGTTATGCGTTTCCACCAGCTTGTATGTATGGCATAATGTAACGTACTGCCACAGCTGCTGGCAAGCTGCATCCCCCACCATATACCCTCCCCTTGATGGTTGTCTCCTCTTTCTCCGTCTGACCAGACGAGATAGAGTTGGCCCGATTTGGGGGGGGGGGGGGGGGGGGGGTAATGCAACCCCCTAACTTACGTCTATTGTACAGCAGTTTTGGATTTGTTCCAATCATCATTTTTAGTCTCCAGCACTAGACAAGTCACCTTGAACTTCAAAACTCAGGTTAGACGCGTGCGCGTGTCATGAATGCATTCATGTGATTGGTAGTGGGTATGGCAACGCAATTTTTCGGCCGCACTTTGCACGCCAGTCGCTGAACCCCCCTTTCTAAATTTATAAATCCACCACTGGGATGGGATCCTTATTTGGGTTGCAGCGTCATATGTGGTTTCCACTTAGTTAGATAATGGACATCAACTGCCACGCGGCATTTGGTTTGAGATTGTTGTGGCTTGAAAGGTCTGAGAGCTAGGCTCTCCCAAGCTCTATATATGGCATTGAAAGTAGCCAATTTACTTCTGATGGTATGGTGACTAATAGTGTACTTTGTAATACTTCAGGCAGTTGTGTTGTTTTGATGACTACATTCCTAGCCACTAATAATGAGCTTCCACTTAAATTGGATTGGTGGAAATCTCAGGAATAGAGTTTCTTGGATCTACCATTGTATTAATACTCCTGCATTACACTACATGACTAGTATTTATTCCCAAACATTTGTCTCCATATACCAACAGGTTCTCAGTCTGGTGACTCCTAAACCTACTGAGGTCATCAGAACCTCCGCCTTCCGCTTCCCTGATGTAAACAGGAGCACAGACTTCCTGCCACGTGAGACAAAATGTGACAACAAATTCTGTAAAAAAATCACCTTTGTTTGTTTTTGAACATGTAGCGGACATCTGGAGGGTTGTACTGAAGGGTGAGACTAAAGACTACATCCATGCAAGCTTTGCAAATGTGAGAGCATGATCCATGACTGCTTCTATTGAATGGCTGTGAACAGTATGTTACTGAGCTGACAGTTACATGATACACAATCATAGAACATGTCAGTTAATACTTAGGCAGTCTGATCCATGTTTCTACCCTTGTTTATACATGCACTTACACAGGGCTACAAGCAGTACAAGGGGTTTATCATCACTCAGGCTCCAATGAAGTTTACATGCCGAGACTTCTGGAAGATGATCTATGAGAGGGAGTGTGGGGTGGTCGTGATGTTGTCAGACTTGGTGGAGAATGGAAGGGTACGGTACAGCCCTGCTGATTAAACTATAATGGTTACAAACTATTTCTATGCAATCTCGGGTGCAAATCTTATGACAGTATAAGCTGAAGGAGTTAAGACTATATCTCTGCCACTGTACCTGGGGAAGCCTTGTCAGCGTGCTCCACAATACAGCTCATGCCTTATTAGTTGCTATTGCTATGATATGGTGCTGTACAATTTTGAGGCCATCTTCCCTGCAGGAGGTGTGTCACCAGTACTGGCCCACTGGTGACACCAAGGGGGGGAAGAAGTTTGGGGAGTTCAATGTCTCTGTCCTCCAAGCCACTCAGCAGGACGGCTTCATACAGCGCGTGCTCAGTGTCACCAACCCCAAGGTAAGGGATATGAGCAGATTTATCTGCAGCTACACTATTAATCACTTGTGGCTTTGAGTATATATTGTCTCACTGGAAGTCAAGTTGGTTAATTCACATGACATAATAATATTGGAAGGGTTATATTGGGGATTGTGCACTATGCGTATGATCTACTAGATTTTGCCCACATGCAAAATATACTGTAAGTGATCTGTGCAGGCAAGAACAAGCCGGGTCTAAGACTGTGAATAGCTGTTACACTCCGGAGCGTAGGCTCTGCTCACTTACTTACCTCCCTCCCACCTTCTTGCAGTCTGGTCAGGTGCACAAGGTGACCCAGTTCCAGATGTCCTGCTGGACACCTGAGGGTCTGTGCACCTCCCCCCGAGCCATCATTGACATCATTGAGCAGGTGTTGGTGATACAGAGGAGGACCGGAAACAGACCTATTGTGGTCCACGGCAGGTGAGTTAACTGGCCAAAGTTATATGCTTTTTCCATTTTGTATCCGTGGATGTATAGGTAAGATTCAGCTGTTTTTGTATGTGTATATACAATACTACAAAAAGCTTTGTTTGCTCAGCTCCCAGCTCCCTAATTTGCCTGTAGCTACATACTACAGTACGTGAGCACTAGCCGGCACCAGGTTTAGCAGCGCTGCAGAGGTCTGACACCAAGATAGAAACTGACGTCTACTTAGAGCACATGCAGAATTAATCAGCTACGCCAAGAAGCTTGTTAACCTTTGTGCCATTTCTCTCCCAAGGCCTCCATACAGCAGAAGCTGAGAACACATCTTATTTGCTTCTGTGAATTAAACTACCACAGCCAATCTCTGTTCATGGGTGTGGTCCTTTCACTAAATGTTGGGGTCAAATGACTTCCATTGACCTCCCGTTTCACACAGACACACACACACATAATCTTATAGTATAATGATACCAGTACACACACGCATGCACACACATACACACACACACGCATGCACACACATACACACACACACTTCATATTGCACACACCATCTCATGCAGTGATACGGTGAGTCGGTGTGGGGTGTTCTGTTCTCTGATCAATGCCACTGAATGCTGCAAGACGGAGGGCATTGTGGATGTGTTCCAGGTGGTGAAGGCACTCCGCATCCAGAAACCAGGCAGTGTGCTCTCTGTGGTAAGCTTGAGCATTGAGATTTGCAGACCAACTGGAATGTGCATTGACCCTGGTCTCTGCCTCTTCCCTGCAGGAGCAATATCGTTTCATATTTGATCTCATGCTATTGTTTCTTGATTCATTCAGTATCTACTCCAATTTTAAGTAACCTATTAGCAACCATTGTTCATTGTCTTTGTAAACCGGTCAATTGACTGCATAGCGTAAAACCACTTCATAACATGTTAAGACCCCATTATGAATGCCAGGGTTCACCTCACATTGTGTATGAATGAGTGACAAAATTCAAATATCCTTAACCTTTTAAGTTCCTATGCGAGGCATAGCCTTCCTGATTTAGGCTTAGCTATGGGACTGCAGAAAAGAAATACAAACGAAAGGCAGCCAGACAAAAGGGCAGACAAATGAACAAGGCAATGAAATTTTAGCTGTGCAGTTTGAAGTCGACTTTTACACAGAAGGTGAGCTGGTGGGTAGCTACTACCCTTGTGTCACTTAGCTTGGCAGCACTACACGGGAGACTGAAACCATTCATGAGTTGTACTGCATGCGCATGCGCTTCAGCCATACTCCAGCAGCACACATGCACCTGCAGAGCCATACTTACTCCAATACAGAGGGGGAATACTGCGCAGTTTTAGGGTCAGAATCCGCCTTGGACATCTTTCCATAGCTTAGTAATAATATTATTGTGTTTTTTTTGTTTTATTATTATTGTGTTCATGGTTAAGAGTACAATCCATGTACAATAAACTATAAGATAAAGGGACAAAAGGTTTATATTAGGTTTTTTTTATTGTGTTTGTTTGTTTGTTTTGTTTTTATACCTTACCCGAAAAGGATATAAGCTAGCTAGCTTGTTTTGCTTTTAGCAGAAACTCATTATCATAGTGTACATATGCGACAAAATAAACCAATCTTGAGATAAACAGTGTCCAATACTCTCCAACTCTGTCTAATGACCACACTCTACTAATAGCTTGAGAGTGCATCATAACCATGCAGTTGGTGGATGCAACGTTGCTGCCAGTAATCCACATGTTGTAGTAGCTGAGGATTGTGTTTGACTGAAGTGATCCAGCAAGTGCTAGTATAGTGCAGAGTGCAGTAAACAATGCAGTCACTGCGCACACAGTGCTGTACACCACTGGGCCTCACTGCCATGGTACTCTGCAGCTACTGGATGGTACTAGCTGGAGGACAGACTTGCCCTCTCTCAGGTAATTTCATGTGTTTCCTGTAATGGCAACCACATCTACATAATTATCATCACAACCTCAAAATGTGCATACTGTTGTGGGTCATATTTATTCCATGCAGCTGTTCAATTTCATATTTTCGTGATTCACGTTTCTGGACCTCACTCTACTTGCTTTTTCATGCGAGCACGAAAGTGTTCCCACTATTCAATTTTTATGACAACTAGCTTCATGCATTCACCATCATGGGGGTGTATAGTGTAATTTTTACTTCATACTAGCTATTACTGTGAGTGCAGGGATGAGGATGTTGCAGACCCAATAGCTATCAGATTCTGATTTTATACTGCAACCACATTCTCCATCAGTTGACCTTTCATTGTGTAATGTTACTGTGAGTGCTGAGAGGGAGGATGGCCCAACTCCTGGTGCTAGAGTGACCTGGAGCACAACAGTACCACCTGAGTGTGTGGCATCTGTCACAGTGGAGTTCAGAACTAGTAGCAGTGGGAGTGTAGTGAGATCCTACACAACTACCAATACAGCAGAGACTGAGGCCATTCAGACTGGTCTCCAGTGTGGTACAACCTACTACATCAGAGTGGTGGTTACTGGAGTAGCCTCACTTGGTACACTGAGCAGAGACCCAGTACAAGTACTTGTTGGAGGTAAAGTCATGTACTGTACAATTGTGTATGTTACAGCAACTTTATTGGATTGTGTTGTGACATTTCACAGATATACCAGCCCCAGTCGGAGTGAGAGCTGAAGTCACTGCAGACAACACAAGTATCAGAGTGTCATGGGAGTGGTCAGTTCAGGGTCTGCTCATGTGTCTTGACAGTGTTAGAGTTGACTACCTATCTGAGGGAGGCTCTCTGATGATGTACACAGTGGACAGTGCACAAGCAACCAGTGCCACCTTGTCCAACCTCCCGTGCAACACACAGTACACCATCAGTGTTTATGCCAGTGGTGGTACGACTAGTACAAGGAGTCTCACCACAGTGGTGTCTCTACCAGCAAGAGGTATTGTAGCATTGACTATTTTGTTGGTATCCGGTATCAGTACACAATTGTAACCCACCCTCCAGCCCCTCCCACTCCCACTGAGGTCACTGTTCAGGTCATGAATGCCTCAAGTGTCAGGGTAGCATGGCAGTGGACTAGTTCAGGTCCAGCTCCCAGCTGCTTCAACACCACCCATGTGACCTACCATCCTGAGGGAGGTGGTGAGTCCTCCCTGCAGCTCAGGGACCCAGCAGCAACTGAGACCATCCTCACTGACCTCCAGTGCAACACACGCTACACCATCACTGTGGTGGCCACTGCTGGAGAGCACAGGAGAGAGAGTGCAGCAATGACAGTGCTACTTCCACTCGTGCAACAAGGTATATATATGGTCTGCGTGTGTGAACACACAGCATTATTGATCCCTATACCTGCTCAAAACCCTATCACTGCAGGTCCACATAATCTTTCAGCAACTGTGCTATTTCCTACTTCAATGTATTCATTCACTGGTCCTGGACCAACACTACCCCCTGACCCTGGAACCAGGCCATGGCCATCTGCTGACCCTGGTCTGCTGGCAGGAGTTGCTGTGTTAGTGATCGTGCTGGTGCTTGCAGCAGCCTGCGTCTTGATAGTACTCCTTGTCGTGCGGAGGTAAGACCTTAATCTGCACCTTTGGGAACATGAAGTTGCTGCCGTGCAATGCACATGTCCCTGTTTCCTTAAGTGTAGGTTTTGCCTTTCAGAGGAAGTAGTCCATCTATTTGGTGTACTGCCATGTACGGCTTTCCTATAGGCAAGGTAGAAAGGGCATGAAGGTCACTGCAGTGGAATTGGCTGACATAACAGATGGTGACAGCAAAGAGGAACAGGATACAGCTACAGCTGTTGACAACATCTGCAACGAGAGAGTTCCTGGTAAGTTAAATGTATATTATGGCATTAATTGAGTATGGTGAGTTACATTCATGAGTATGAGAGGCTAAACATACCCCAAGTGAAGTGGAAGAGCTATGGCTCCAATGTATGCACATTATAGGCAGAGATACACCATACACTTGCGCAAACCATGCAAAGTCAGAACTCCAGTGGCAAGGAATGGAGACCTTTTTTGACACATTTAGCTCCATGGCACCATCCGAGGACTCACAAACTCTCCTGGGTTGATCTGGGCTTTAGGTGCATGGATACACAAGTTAAGTAATTGTACCCCAAGCGTAATCTCATCACTCATTAAATTGCTATTCTCATTTGTTATGTTTCATACGCAGCAATGCTGCCCTACAGACAATGGTATTGTTTGTAATGTTCATGAGCAGTGTTGAGATAGCTAAATGACCAACACCAAGATCCTACCCACCAACCATGAGCTGGGTTGAGATAACTACATTACCAACACACCCACACAGCCTCCCCACCGACCATCGTGGATTACCAGCAGAAGGTGCTGTCTTTGGAGGGGGAGCAGGTCACCCTGACAGTGAAGGTTGCTGGCAGCCCCACCCCCACTATCACATGGCTCTTCAATGGGAAGAAGGTGAAGGATGACTACTCCACTGAGGTGGGGAAGGATGGATCACTGACACTCATGTGTGTGGAGCTGAAGCATGCTGGCACCTACACCTTCAGTGTCAGCAACAGTATGGGCAGTGTGGAGGGGTGCACCAAACTGGTCGTCCACACTGAGGATGAGGACTGTACCAGTGCACCCAAAGTTGAGAGCAACCCGGTTGCTAAGGAAACGTTTGGGGAGTATGTTTCCAGCCTTCATGCACACAACAATGGTGGCTTTATTGTGCAATACCAGGTAATAAGTTAAGTAGCTCCACATTAGACTCCTGAATCGATTCAGAAACATCACAGCTTGTGAGTCATTTTATTGTATGTATCTTAAGAGATGTGGCTTCTCTTTCATGATCTTGATATTTTGTTGTTCCTTTAGATGATGATCATTGTATTGTTTTGGAGCCCATCTCTGGAAGGGTGAATTGTGAACACGAATACATCAACGCCTCCTACATAGATGTAAGATCCTCTACACAATATACAATACAATGACATGTGTGCCACTGGTTCTGTTATAGCCATACATCTGACACACAGGGCTATTCTCAGCACAAGAAGTACATTGCTGCCCAAGGTCAGTTAAGTAATCAATCATTGGATCACTTCTTAGTTGCATGCATTGACACAAACCTTTGCAGGTCCCCTCCCAAACACTGTCACTGACTTCTGGTGGCTGGTGTGGCAGGAGAGGATCCATGTAGTTGCCATGGTAACTAGTGTTGTAGAGGGGGGACAGCAGAAGTGTGAGCAGTACTGGCCCAGCCAGGGGACCCAGGAGTACGGTCCCTTCCAAGTCACCATCACTGAGCAGCAGGCATTTGCAGACCACACCATCCGACAGCTACTTGTTGCTGTAAGTAATACTGTATTGTGGTAATTTTATATTGAGTTGCTGTCGTTGTACTTAGCTATATAGGCAATGTGACTGCAGATTACTTGAGTTCTTGTCAGCAGTCTAGCCATGCCTGCTACTCCCACAGTGTGACCAGGGTGGGAGGACTCCACTGAAGGTGACCCAGTTCCACTTTACTTCCTGGCCAGACCACGGTGTCCCAGAGTATGCTGGGCCAACCCTCAACTACCTCCGTCGGATGAAGGCCCAGGTGAAACCCTCCGAGGGATCCATACTGGTTCACTGCAGGTCAGCAAGAAATTGAGATTTAGCTATTGATGGGAGTAAATATGTGTTGTATGTACGTCCAGGCTCATCAAGGCGGTGTCTGTCTCCCTGCAGCGCTGGTGTTGGGAGGACTGGCACACTGATTGCCATTGACACAGCTTTGGAGCAGGCTGCCCAGGAGGGTGTGGTGGACATCCCTGCCACTGTCACCAAGATGAGGAGGCAGCGCATGAAGATGGTCCAATCACCAGTGAGAGAGAATTGCAGCTGCAAGTGTGTGTTGATAATATGTAGTCTGTTAAAGTTCACATCACTTGGTAAGTAAAATTGACTCAGCCATGTGCAGTATAGTAGGGTGAAACATGCTGTGGAGTTTTCACATGCTCATTACAGAAGTGTGCACATGTAGGTTTAGCCTCATTCCAAGGCAGCGTGGCCTGGGAATGAGGCTAATGCAGGTTGTGCCAGTATCCCTCTCTGTGACCCAACCAGGAGCAGTATGCGTTCATCCATGATGCTGTTCTGGAGTCCCTCACCTGTGGGGATACCCAGATCCCAGCCTCGGGACTGGTCGGTGCCATTGAGAAGCTGAAGCAGAGGGACAGTGAAACTGGGAGGACAGGATTTGAGACCCAGTTCAATGTACGTCAAAGTGGCATAGCTAGCTACATATGAACTTAGGCTTTGTGTGTCAGTATTACCTCTTAGTGGAATTTTCCAGAGAGCAACCACAGTTTCAGAGTGCACAAAATCATCTGCTGTTTAGCTATCCAGGACAAACAAACAGATGGCTATTAGCTATTGCCATTATAATTATCAAGGCCACCACACTCTTTATGAGTACATATGTAATACATTTGCTGTTTATCCAGGACAAACAAACAGATAGCTATTAGCTACTACCATCAACATTAATTATCAGGCCCACCACACTGTTTTTGAGTATACATGTGTACATTTGCTGTTTATGCAGACAAACAGGATGATTATTAGCTCGACCATTTGTCTGTATCAACAGGTCCTCAGTCTGGTGACTCCAAAACCTACTGAGGTCACCAGAACCTCCGCCTTCCGCTTCCCTGATGTAAACAGGAGCACTGACTTCCTGCCATGTGAGACAAAATATCTGTATTATGTTTTTGCATAGCTTCAGTTATAGGAGATATCATATTTTGTGGATTTTGTTTTGAAGCTAACTTTTGTTGTTTTTGAACATGCAGCTGACGTCTGGAGGGTTGTACTGAAGGGTGAGAGTAACGACTACATCCACGCCAGCTTTGCACATGTGAGAGCAGCATGACCTGTGTCCACTGAATGCTAATGATCATTGTGAGCATGCATGCAGACATGTGCAGCACTTCACATACATTGTACACAGTGATCGTGGCAGTTTGATCCTGTCGATATACCACAGCAGTGATATCTTAACTTCATTTGTTAGTTGGTCAAAATAGTAAAACTCCTATTCAATGCAATATTTAGCCATAGCTAGACAACATTTATTTCTTCTTGGGAAAGGTGGAAGTGCATTACCCCCACAGTACTCCTTATGAAGTGGAAGGATAGGTATAGCTTCATTCCCAGGCCATTCACACCGCAAGTATTTTTGATTTATTGCAGTATGCAAATGCAGCATACTGCAAGCGATCAAACACTGGCAGTGGGAATGGGGGAATATATGTTTGGATTCTGTTAAGTGCTTTATGGGGAAAGAATTCCTCTTACGTACGTGCACCATCACCATCTAGACCCTTTTCTCCACATGTACACATGCAGGGCTACAAGCAGTACAAGGGGTTTATCATCGCTCAGGCTCCAATGAAGTTCACGTGCCGAGACTTCTGGAAGATGATCTATGAGAGGGAGTGTGGGGTGGTCGTGATGCTCTCAGACCTGGTGGAGAATGGAAGGGTAGGATACAGCTACTGACATTGCACCATGGGCATGTAATCTCAGTTGCAAATCTCGATTTTTGGTGAGCTGAAGAGGCTCTGGTTGTGCATAGCTAGCCTCCATTTTTGCATGCATGCTGTAAGCGATCAAAATCTGGAGGTGTAAAATACCTGCATGGGAACGAGGCTACTGTACAGCTGTACCTAAACAAGCTGTGTCACAACAACGAAGGAGATCTCATGAATAGATAAGCTTTCTTACTTGCTTTTCTTTTCTGCAGGAGGTGTGTCACCAGTACTGGCCCACTGGTGACACCAAGGGGGTGCAGAAGTATGGGGAGTTTAATGTCTTTGTCCTCCAAGCCACGCAGCAGTATGGCTTTGTACAGCGCATGCTCAGTGTCACCAACCCCAAGGTAAGGGATCTTCAGATTTATCTCCAGCTTAGTATCAACTGATCTACTCAGGCTTTGAGTGTATGCACACTTCCATACTCTGTGTCAAAACTCAGCACATATTCCTCCTGCCTTTGATCTTGCAGTCTGGCCAGGTGCACAAGGTGACCCAGTTCCAGATGTCCTGCTGGACCCCTGAGGGTCTGTGCACCTCCCCCCGTGCCATCATTGACATCATTGAGCAGGTGTTGGTGATACAGAGGAGGACCGGAAACAGGCCCATTGTGGTCCACGGCAGGTGAGCCTACTGGGTCCTTCTCCCATTTTGCACATGTATAGATACAGTGTATATATATACAGTAGTGTTCGCAGGTTTGTATCCTGCAATTTCTGTGTTGCACGCATCTCTGCTTCACACACACACACACACACACACACACACACACACACACACACACACACACACACACACACACACACACACACACCACACTTGCACTGTATGCAGTGACACGGTGAGTCGGTGTGGAGTGTTCTGTTCTCTGATCAATGCCACTGAATGCTGCAAGACGGAGGGCATTGTGGATGTGTTCCAGGTGGTGAAGGCACTCCGCATCCAGAAACCAGGCAGTGTGCTCACTGTGGTAAGCTTGAGCATTGAGATTTGCAGCCCTACTGGAATGTGACCCTGGTCTGTCTCTTCCCTGCAGGAGCAATATCGTTTCATATTTGACCTCATGCTATTGTTTCTTGATTCATTCAGCATTTACTCCAATTTTAAGTAACGTATTACCTTCATTGTCTTTGTAAACCGGTCATTTGACTGCATATGCATACTTCATAACACATGCACTTAAGGCTCCATTATAATTTCCAGGGTTCACCTCACATGGTGTGGATGTAAGTGACAAATTCAAGCTCTAATTAAAGTTTCATTGTTTACGTTCCTATGGAATCTGTTGTCTGCCTGATTTATAATGTAGGCTCACGGGGACTATAAGAAAATAATAAACGGCAACCATACAAGGATGGCAGAGTTGATTCAATGCTACTCCATCAGCACACACCTGCAGAGCTGACTTACCCACTCCACAGGCTGACCATACTAGAGGTAGCTAAACTTCTGATCAAAGAGGAGCAATCTTTAGGCCCAGATTAGCGGCATAGATTGGTATTGAGTTTTGTGTATCTATGCTGCTCTAGTGACAGACAGGTTGACCATACTAGAGGTAGCTAAACTGTGTGCTCATAGTGTGCTGTTACATCTCCATCTGCCACGGCTCAATTTCCAAGTCTGTAAGAAATTTGTCTCCCTAGCTGGCCCATGTCTTCACCCTCCACTACATGATGTATCCACTACGTGCTCTCCTACTCATGGTGCTTCAACTCCACCTTCTGATTCAGCATCATTATTGGGCTTCTCATGTGCTGTTTGTCTCAAAATTGTTGCGTACATAAAACAACAATGTAGATCTATAATTTTAGTAGAAACCTAGTGTACATATGCAACAAAGTAAACCAAAATTGAGACAAACAGTGTCCGATACCCTGACACCTCGACTCTATCTAATCATAGTAATGACCACATTCTACTAATAGGTTTGAGAGTGCATAATAACCCGTAAGGTCTCTGCTTATATTCAGTTGGTGGATGCAAGTGCTCCAGAACATCCCACAAACGTTCTATGATAGTGCAGAGTATAGCGTTGAGTATATAGTGCATGCAGAGTATAGTGCAGAGTGCAGTAAACACAATGCAGTCTCCACGGATACAGTGCTGTACACCACTGGGCCTCACTGCCATGGTACTCTGCAGCTACTGGATGGTACTAGCTGGAGGACAGACTTGCTCTTTCTCAGGTAATTTGCTGTGACCGTAACCACCTCTATATATCAGCACAACTTCATTTCTAGCATTTCAATACTGTTATGGGCCTTCAATTTCATATTTCATGATCCACTTTTAATTTCCATAACTCGATCACTCTCCAATACGAGCATGAAATATTCCATGCTGCATTATGTGTGTGTGTAGTTAATCTTCATAGTATTAGCTACCGTGAGTGCAGGGAGAGTGGATGGTTCAACTCTTGTACACACATGATATATTGTGGACCCAACAGCTATCAGATTCTGATTTTATACTGCTGACCACATTCACCACCATGCATGCAGCTGCAATGTTTGCAGACCATACTGTTACTGTGAGTGCTGAGAGAGTGGATGGCCCAACTCCTGGTGCTAGAGTGACCTGGAGAACAACAGTACCACCTGAGTGTGTGGCATCTGTCACAGTGGAGTTCAGCAGTGGGAGTGTAGTGATATCCTACACAACTACCAGTACATCAGAGACTGAGGTCATTCAGACTGGTCTCCAGTGTGGTACAACCTACTACATCAGAGTGGTGGTTACTGGAGTAGCCTCACTTGGTACACTGAACAGCAGCCAAGTACAAGTCTATTTTGAAGGTAAAATAGAATAGCTCATGTATGAATGACTTGCGTGAATAATAGCACTTAACTTGATATATGGGTGTTATGCCATTTCAGATATACCAGCCCAGTTGGAGTGACAGCTGAAGCCACTGCAGACAACACAAGTATCCAAGTGTTCTGGGAGTGGCCACGTCAGAGTGTACTGTTGTGTTTTGACAGTGTTAGAGTTTACTACCAACCTGAGGGAGGCTCTCTGATGATGTACACAGTGGACAATGCAACAGCAACCAGTGCCACCTTGTCCAACCTCCAGTGCAACACACAGTACACCATCAGTGTTGTTGTTGTGGGTGGTAGGACTGGTACAAGGAGTCTCACCACAGTGGTTTCACTACCAGCAAGAGGTATTGTAGCACAGCTATTTACATACGTACTCAGTCTTTTAACCCATCATGTTTTACCCCTCCAGCCCCTCCTACTCCCACTGCGGTCACTGGCCTGGTCACCTTAACAGGTATTAGGGTAGCATGGCAGTGGACTAGTTCAGGTCCAGCTCCCAGCTGCTTCAACACCACCGATGTGATCTACCATCCTGAGGGAGGTGGTGAGTCCTCCCTGCAGCTCAGGGACCCAGCAGCAACTGAGACCATCCTCACTGGTCTCCAGTGCAACACACGCTACACCATCACAGTGGTGGCCACTGCTGGAGAGCACGGGAGAGAGAGTGCAGCAATTGCAGTTTTTCTTCCTCTACGAGGTATACTAGAATCCTGAAAGTTTGAGTTGATATGATCACATGCATGCTCTCTATCACTGCAGGTCCACAGACTCTCTCAGCAGCTGTGCTATCCCCTGCCTCAGTGTATCTGGCATGGGTGGCACACAGCAGTACCATATATACTACAGGGGGACATGTGGGACCTATGTTGATGAGGGCAGTTTAAATACCAGTCAAAATCAATACACTCTGGTTGGGCTCCAAGAAGGCATAGACTACACTTTCACTGTCAACCAGACTGGGTTTGGAGGAGGTAGAGTGCTCTCTACTGGTCCAGTGTATGCAAGAACCTTCACAGCAGGTACGTATGATGAACTTGGGGTTGGGTGAAATTACCGTACACTTAGTCCCCATAGGAGCTCCACGGCTACTTGAGGTCACATTTGTACGACACTCAGAAGTAGATCTCATCTGGAAAGAGGTGCTTTGTGTTCAACAAAACGGACCAATCACAGGCTATGTTGTGCGATACTATGCAACCTGTGGTCCTGACAGAGATGTGCAGCAGACCAAGTCAGTAGTGACAACAGGAAGCATCATTGATGGTCTTACTCCAAACACTGAGTATGCTTTCCAAGTGGCAGCAGTGAACACCAATGGAACTGGCCCATTCAGTGAACCCATCACACTGGGAGGTAACAATCAACGTACATTGTCAATGTACGTTGATTGTTACCTCCCAGTGTGAAATTTGTGTATCAGTCTTGAGTATCTCTCTAGCTACTTGTGATGCCAGTTGAATGTTTGACATTCCTTAGTACCATGTTCTGCATGTATCTGGACTGACTAATTTTACGTATATGATTGTGCTCAGGAGCACCACGGTTGGTTGTGGTCAGTCTAGTGAACCCCACCACTGTGATTATCTCCTGGAGTGAGGTTCAGTGCTTCGATGGAAGTGGAGCAGTCACCCACTACCTTGTGCAGTATCAGTGTGATGGCACTGTCCAGAATGTGACAATGGATGGCATAGTTCAAACTGTCTCAGGCCTGACTCCAAATGCTGCTATGTACACATTCCGAGTGGCTGCAGTCGGGATTAATGAGATGATTGGGCCATTCAGCGATCCCGTCAATGCATCTGCGCTTGGTAAGCACTTGATGAGTGCACCTTTTATGCAGTGTAAATCAAGCATAAATGTTTCCACACAGGTGAAATACGCATGCCTCTAGATCTAGAAGAGGAAGTCTCAGCTGCCACAGTAACAGGTGATACAGTGACAGGTATATACAGTAACTACAGCTTCAGAGTTTCATAATTATGCGCCTTCATTAGGGGACACTTCATTGGGGGCTTGGACAGTGGCAGGAGTTGCCATTGCAGCAGTGCTGGTCCTCCTGGCAGTGGTCCTTGTAGAGTCCGCCATCATCTGGTACCAGCAGAGGTAAGATGGAACCCTATAATCATAGCAACAGCCTAGGGACTGCACATGCAGAGGTCCACATTTAGAGAGAAATTTTGTTTACCATGTTAATTAGCATAGCTAATTATCATGCCCTGCAGGGCCACACCTAAGACCACTGAGATCCCTATGAAGGAGTGTTCAGCCTATGGAAAGATTGAAGGTGGTGATGGGAGGGAGGAGAACTACATTTACGAACTCCCTCGTGTACAATGATGTCATCATTAAATTTGGCCATCATGTGTAAAGAACATGTGCATTTGACCCCCCAACTTGTGGAGGGCGTCCTGCATGCATAGCCTTGTTCCCATGCAGGCCTTCTACACCTCCAGTTTTTGATCCTTTACAGTATGCAAAACTACTGGTAGGCAATCAAAACAGGTGGTGTAGAAGAAGGCCTGGGAATGAGGCTATGCATGCAGTTATAGAAGACTATAGCATGCTAGGTATCTTGGGCTAGAAATATGTGACTATGAAGCTGGGATTTGCACCATTGTGATCAGCATGAATAGAGCATTCCGATGATGTCTGTTTTGCTGCATAGGTTGAATTTTGACCCAAAATCATAAATCAAAGGACATCATTTGAAAGCTCTTTTCATGCTGATCACAATGGCACAATTCCAGCTTCATATCTCATTCACATACCCATAGCTACCTAGTGCAAAGTTCTCATTCATGTCCATTCCCAATACTAATTTTGGTTCATCGGTCCATTTTGGGCAGAATGGTGCAGCAGTCACCCTATAGAACAGGAGTGTTGCATGCTGAGTGGTATATGGAGAATGGCCAGGTTCAACTGCAAGGGTAACTCTAGGTCAGACTATGGCCTTGAGTGGTTTATGGGAAATACCACAAGAGACGATGAGGCATGCACTGCCCAACTGTAAGGATATAGCTAACTGTAAATGCTGATACATCCCTGCATGCTGCGTTGGGGTGTACCGCCAGAGTGCATGCATGATTCCAGATCGCAAGTCTTATGAGCATTGCATGAGTGTACCACCAGAGTGCATGATCACATTCTTACGAGTGACAATAATTGATCCTGATCACTCCAACTGCAAGAGAACCCAGCTATACTGACACAACTGATTCAATGCTTCAGCCATGCATACTCCGTCATCACACACTTGTCACTGACATCATACTATACTAACCCACTCCTCCGGCTGACCATACCAGATACTACTGAAGTGATCCAAGTGAAGCAAATGTTAGCCCCAGGAGGTATGTACACACAAACACCAGTCCATGCCTTCTTTATTAGCAATAGCTCCTCCCAATTAATTATGCCAACCATTCTCATTGAAATTTTGCTCTCTACATTGAGTGCATAATATACATGTTTCTATAATGTATGGACACACAGTCATGGAAGTTCTGAACTACGTGAACTCTTAGAAGCAATTACATATTACTTTTCATTATTATCAGGAAACATTTGTTCAGCCTAATGGCTCAGGATCTTCACAGGGACAGTATAACTATGCATTTAATTTGACCCACAAGGACTGACTTCATTACTTCATTGGTAGTGTTACTCTCTATAGTGTGAGTGCTGCATACTGTAGAGGGGATCTGAGACTGTCATAATTATAAGATCTAGAATCAGGTGCATGCATTGTATGCGTGGTTCTTACTGCAGTTACAATTCTAGTTGCAGAAGTGATGCTGGGAAGCTTCTGCTGTGTACTCATAGGGGCAAACTGTTACATCTCCTCCACACCCCATCTCATGCCACCACGGTCCAATTTCCAAGTCTGTATGCATGCACTTTGTCACTCCTGTTGGCCCGTGTCTTCACTCTCCACTACATGCCACTGTACACTCACGGTACTTCAACTCTATCTTTGATTCAGGGACGCTGTTTGTCTCAAAATCATAAAACAACAATATGGATTTATGCTTTTAGCTGACACTCATATCATGGTTTACATATTTGACAAAATAAACACAAACAGCGTCCGATACCATGAACCTCAACTCTATCTTTAAGTAATGACCACACTCTACTAATTATTGGTTTGAGAGTGCATAGTTAATAACCCATAATGGTCTCTTATATAAGTGGTGGATGCAACTTTGCTGCCAGTAATTCACTCACATGTTGTAGCTAGTAGCTAGTGACATCGATATCATAGCTCAGAGGACTGGAGTGCTCCAGAACATCCAATTTCTCTGTAGTCTGTACAGTATAGTGCTAGCAAGTGCTTGTAAGAGTGCTATAGCAACAGAAGCTAAGTCCTAGTATAGTGCAGAGTGCAGTACTAGAACAATGCAGTCTCCACGGATACAGTGCTGTACACCACTGGGCCTCACTGCCATGGTACTCTGCAGCTACTGGATGGTACTAGCTGGAGGACAGACTTGCCCTCTCTCAGGTAACTTCATGTTTCCTGTGACCGTAACTACCTCTGTGTCAGCACAACATGGTTTTAATAGATGTTCAGTTCCATTTCTGATTTTATACTGCAACCATATTCACCATCATACATGCAGCTGCTGACCTTTCACTGCGTGCTGTTACTGTGAGTGCTGAGAGGGAGGATGGCCCAACTCCTGGTGCTAGAGTGACCTGGAGCACAACAGTACCACCTGAGTGTGTGGCATCTGTCACAGTGGAGTTCAGAACTACTAGCAGTGGGAGTGTAGTGAGATCCTACACAACTACCAGTACATCAGAGACTGAGGTCATTCAGACTGGTCTCCAGTGTGGTACAACCTACTACATCAGAGTGGTGGTTACTGGAGTAGCCTCACTTGGTACAGTGCAGAGCAACCAAGTAGAAGTACGTGTTGGAGGTAAAGTCAAACTCACTCAGTACCGTACAATTGTATTGTGTATGCAATTAATTGTTATAGCAACTGTTACTGAATGGTATTATGCCATTTCACAGATATGCCAGACCCAGTCAGAGTGAGAGCTGAAGCCACTGCAGACAACACAAGTATCAGAGTGTTGTGGGAGTGGTCACGTCAGAGTGTGCTCATGTGTCTTGACAGTGTTAGAGTTGACTACCAACCTGGGGGAGGCTCTCTGATGATGTACACAGTGGACAGTGCAACAGCAACCAGTGCCACCTTGTCCAACCTCCCATGCAACACACAGTACACCATCAGTGTTTATGCCAGTGGTGGTTGGACTGGTACAAGGAGTCTCGCCACAGTGGTGTCTCTACCAGCAAGAGGTATTGTTACTGTATACAGCAGCTAATAGACACTTAAGGTAGTAAACATGGGTACCGCGATCTCCGAAACCAAGTTGATGGATAAATGGGCAGCATCAAAGCATACACAAGTTTCAGCAATACTTTGCATCAAACTGCTCCCTCTGCTTGAAAATGCCCTAAAACTCAATTTTAAGGCCCTCTACGAAACTGAAAATTTGGACCCTCTCCAAGGCCCCACCCACACTCTGACCCCATCATCAATACACACACAAAACAGGCCCCAAAACTACGGATGGATTTACCACCTGCTCTCCTCACTTGCAGGCTACAGCCCAAAACTCACTGCCACCCTCAAAAACAGAGGTTTGGCTACCCTAGGCTTTCAAAAAAAATTCCATGCACACCAACTAAAACCGACTCAAGCCAAGGCCAGTTTCCAAAAGGTCAACCTACCCCCTGCAAAAATAGGGATGCTTTTCCACGTTCACCTCTCGGTTACCGAGTTTTGGCCACACATCTACTCCCTCTCACCAGCCCAGTCCAGCTACCAAACCAGCCAAATTCGCCCTAACACGAAGTTTGCTGTTTGGAGGGAAGTTTGGCTTGTGTTGACTCTCATGAATATCATTAGTGATGTGCTTTCAGTTCCCATGTAGTGTGGTTTGGGTTGAAGTGAAGGCTAGTAAGCTGGAATATTCATGAGTTTTAGTTAGGGGTTTGGGTTATAGTTAAGGTAGGAAACACGGCATCGGCGAAATCGCGCAATTTTGCTCATGAATAATTAATGAGATGACGTCACTCGCATACGGTTATATAGAGTTATTCATCTGTTTACGTTTTCCCATGGCGGCAACCGGAATAAACAAGGGGGGCTTCTCTCTTTGATGCGGCTAGCGGCCCTTTCAAGTTTCAAATCGGTACTCTGATGTGGCCGTGCGGTACTTTGAAGATTTGTTTGAACACTTTTTCTTTTTTTTTACGTAAGAAGCTATTCTGGCTTATTGAATGTAGGGAAGGGCTATCTGAGTGTGAATAGCTAGGTCGAGTGAGCAGAATGTTTGTTGGGCTGCTGAAGTGGCCGAAGAACAGCCTGGAAAGTGGACAGCCTCTGACAGCTCCCTGGCCAAGGTACTCTAGAGAGTTGACCTTTCGGCATTACAGGCCCCGCCCATTTTCGTGTTAGGGCGAATTTGGCTGGTTTGGTAGCTGGACTGGGCTGGTGAGAGGCAGTAAATGTGTGGCCAAAACTCTGTAACCGAGAGGTGAACGTGGAAAAGCATCCCTAGTTTTGCAGGGGGTAGATTGACCTTATGGAAACTGGCCTTGGCTTTGGTCGGTTTTAGTTGGTGTGAGTGGAATTTTTTTTGAAAGCCTAGGGTAGCCAAACCTCTGTTTTTGAGGGCGGCAGTGAGTTTTGGGCTGTAGCCTGCAACTGAGGAGAGCAGGTGGTAAATCCATCCGTAGTTTTTGGGCCTGTTTTGTGTGTGTATTGATGATGGGGTCAGAGTGTGGGTGGGGCCTTGGAGAGGGTCCAAATTTTCAGTTTCGTAGAGGGCCTTAAAATTGAGTTTTAGGGCATTTTCAAGCAGAGGGAGCAGTTTGATGCAAAGTTTTGCTGAAACTTGTGTACGCTTTGATGCTGCCCATTTATCCATCAACTTGGTTTCGGAGATCGCGGTACCCATGTTTCCTACCTTAAGGGCCATCTCAAGGCTTTAATTAGGCTAGTGCAATGACAAATCCTTACACTGGAGTTTGGCCTAACTCTGTAGATCCTAGCCCTATGAATATCATTAACCCTGATCCGGGTTAGGGTGATCCCACTAACCTGGGTGTGCCTATGAATCTCATTAAAACCCAGTGGGCATGGGATAGAACCCAGTCTTTCTGTCTGCTCATGAATAATAATGAGTTAGGATTAGATAGCTCCATGCTGTGCTCGTGAGCTTGTTGGACTTTAGTCAGCTGTCCGATGGGAGAGTTGGCTTATGTTGACGCTCATGAATATCATTAGTGACCACTTGTCAGATCTTTGGTGGTGTAGCATGAGGTTGAAAGCATTGTGTGTTGTGTGATGCAATATTCGTAAATTCACCCTGAGACTCCACTCTCTCCTAACCCTGACAACCAGGGATCATGAATATCATTAGCCCTAAATTGGGACTCATGACTGGCATTGTTGTCCAAATTCAGGTCAATGAATCTCATTAAAGCCTTCAGCTTTGGCTGAGATTCAACTTGTCTGTCAGCTTCATGAATAAGCAATAAGCCATTTTCAGGTAGCCGTGTGTAGCAGTCGTGAGCAAGATTGCCTTTAGTTTGCTGTTTGGAGGGAAGTTTGGCTTGTGTTGACTCTCATGAATATCATTAGTGATGTGCTTTCAGTTCCCATGTAGTGTGGTTTGGGTTCAAGTGAAGGCTAGTAAGCTGGAATATTCATGAGTTTTAGTTAGGGGTTTGGGTTAATTTAGCTACATAGTATACACTTCGTTATATATCCCTCCAGCCCCTCCCACTCCCACCGAGGTCACTGTTCAGGTCATTAATGCCTCAACTGTCAGGGTAGCATGGCAGTGGACAAGTTTAGGTCCAGCTCCCAGCTGCTTCAACACCACCCGTGTGACCTACCATCCTGAAGGAGGTGGTGAGTCCTCCCTGCAGCTCAGGGACCCAGCAGCAACTGAAACCATCCTCACTGGCCTCCAGTGCAACAAACGCTACACCATCACTGTGGTAGCCACTGCTGGAGACCACAGCAGAGAGAGAGTAGCAATGTTCCTTCCTCTACAAGGTATGCTAGAATTCTGGAAGTTTGTGTTGATAATGATCACACACATGGTATCATGCACTGCAGGTTCACAGAATCTCTCAGCAGCTGTGCTGTCTCCTACCTCAGTGTATTTGACATGGGTGGCTCCCTGTGACACGCAGCAGTACCATATATACTACAGGGGGACATGTGGGACATATGTTGATGAGGACAGTTTGGATACCAATCGTACTGACTACACAGTTAATCAACTCCAAGAAGGCATCAACTACACTTTCACTGTCAACCAGACTGGGTTTGGAAGAGGTAGAGTGCTCTCTGCTGGTCCAGTGTATGCAAGGACTTTAACAGCAGGTAACTATAATGGTATGAAGATGATTGAACTGAATTTCTTAGCAATTAGCTATAGACTTGGACGTCAACGGTACTTGCAATTGGTTTATCTCAAATGATTGGGCCATTCAGCGATCCTGCCAATACATCTGTATCTGGAAAGTGCTCTAAGACACAATCAATGTGCATGAAAATATGATGTCACTCGCTGACTGCAGGTACAATACCCATGTGTCCAGAAGAAGGCTCAGGTAATGATATAGCTAAAGTAGCTCAATAGAAAAGCACTGTGGAGAAAAATCAATTCCATATAATTATGATTGTGCAGATGGAACCAGTTCATCCACTGACCCTGGACCCAGGTTGTCCTCTGATCCTGGTCTGCTGGCAGGAGTTGTTATGTCGGTGATTGTGCTGGTGGTTTCAGCTGCTAGCATTGTGGTCCTCATTATCCTGTGGAGGTTAGACCCTACTGTTCACCTTTGTTGACATGATATTAACTGTTCCTAAGTACATGTTTTGCACTGCATGGGGTATGTAGTCCAGACTCTATTTATGGTATTCCCACATATGACTTTCCTTTAGACGTAGACAAGGTAGAAAGGGCATGAAGGCTGTTGTAGTGGGATTGGCTGAGATGACAGATGGTGACAGCAAAGAGGAACAGGATACAGCTACAGCTGTTGACAACATCTGCTATGTTCCTAGTACGTTCAACATATAGTGTTATGGCCTATAGATATAGCGTGGTAGTCAGTGGGACTGTATAAGTCATATGACATGCGATTGCCTGTATTATAGCTAATATAGGTGAGGTGCATACACATTGCTAGGTAACAACATTCACATCTTGTTGGTGTGCGTCTTATTGCTTTAAACTCCACTGGTGCATTTACATGTCCCCATGGCAGTGATCAAGAGAGCATGATGACATCATCATCACCACAATGACGATGATGTCATAATGCGCTCTTGCAGTGCTATGCCTAGCAGGTACAGCAAATCCTATTGACATACGAAGTCTACAGCCATGCACACTTTCGGCATAAAATACAAGACAAAGCTAATAATTAAACCATCACATTTGGGAAGAGCTGTGCACATAAACAGTCTGGACTCCAGTGGCTGGGATTGAAGCTCTTACATAAGGTGTAAAACGACATGTACAGCGGCATGACCTCTCAGGACTACAGATCAGCAAACAAATGGGTCTTTGCACTCCATTACTTGGTTTACACTTGGAGTGCAAGTACAGTGTTGTGATGAATTGTGTTGTGTACCAGTGCATGCACCCTAAGTTAAGTGATGTAGCAAGCAAGGTATGAGCAGTGTTGCAATAACTACATTACCAACACACCCACACAGTCTCCCCACCGACCATCGTGGATTACCAGCAGAAGGTGCTGTCTTTGGAAGGGGAGCAGGTCACCCTGACAGTGAAGGTTGCTGGCAGCCCCACCCCCACTATCACATGGCTCTTCAATGGGAAGAAGGTGAAGGATGACTACTCCACTGAGGTGGGGAGGGATGGATCACTGACACTCACGTGTGTGGAGCTGAAGCATGCTGGCACCTACACCTTCAGTGTCAGCAACAGTATGGGCAGTGTGGAGGGGTGCACCAAACTGGTCGTCCACACTGAGGATGAGGACTGTACCAGTGCACCCAAAGTTGAGAGCAACCCAGTTGGCAAGGAAACATTTGGGGAGTATGTTTCCAGCCTTCATGCACACAACAACACTGCTTTCTTTTCACAATACCAGGTAATAAAATTTAAGCACCTCCACACACACACACACAACAGTGAATTGTCCTCCGCTATAGACCTTGCCTTCTGGGGAGGAAGGCCATCAGGTGACCATAGGCATTGCCTCATCAAACAGGCTCCTGAATCGATTCAGAAACATCACAGCTTGTGAGCCAAGTTATTCTTGTTTAATGTAATTCGAGGGGCAACCGCACTCCTGGTAGCTGCGTTGCAACCCCGGTTGCGACTCGCCGTAGCAAAGCTAAATATTGCAATTCGTTCCAATTAACGCACAGGTCACGTGGCAACAACGCTCTGTCGATCGCGAGCAATGGCGACCAAAAGGACGACAAGACATTATTACAGCACTCACAACTTAGCCAGCACGGTGAGTTTCTACATGTAAGCGTCAGTGAACGACAGCGATCACGGCTGTGTGGTTAGAATCTTCGTGTGCCTTTCCAAAGAACGGTACTGCCACCGGAAGTAGAAGAGAGCGCTCGAGCAATGGCGGCCAACGGCGAGACAAAACCGCTCATATCTCCGCCACCAAGGTGAGTTTCAGCACAATTATTTTGATTTTGTGTCACTGCATCATAGTGATCACGACGGTGTAGTCAGAATCTTTGTAGGCCATTCGGAAATAGTCAAACGTTTATTAATTATTTACATTACGCGGCACAATTTTCTCTATACCAGGAGTGTAATTAATAGCTAATTTATTAAGAGATGTGGTTACCCTTTTATGATAGATGATGATCATCGTGTTCTTCTGGAGCCCATCTCTGGAAGAGTGAATTGTGAGCACGAATACATCAACGCCTCCTACATAGATGTAAGACCCTCCACACAATATACAATACGTATATATCACTGGTTTATTACTACATCTGACACACAGGGCTATTCTCAACGCAGGAAGTACATTGCCACCCAGGGTGAGCTAGTAATAATCTCAGTGGTATGCATTGAAGTATTGACACAAACCTTTGCAGGTCCCCTCCCAAACACTGTCACTGACTTCTGGTGGCTGGTGTGGCAGGAGAGGATCCATGTAGTTGCCATGGTAACCAGTGTTGTGGAAGGGGGACAGCAGAAGTGTGAGCAGTACTGGCCCAGCCAGGGGACCCAGGAGTACGGCCCATTCAAAGTCACCCTCACAGACCAGCATGTGTTTGCAGATTACACCGTCCGACAGCTGCTTGTTGCTGTGAGTGTTGTGGTAATTTTTTATTGAGTTGCTGTCCTTGTACTTATATGTGTACTTAAGTGGCGTACTAGCCATGCATATTCCTGCATTGTCCTCTACTCCCACAGTGTGACCAGGGTGGGAGGACTCCACTGAAGGTGACACAGTTCCACTTTACTTCCTGGCCAGACCACGGTGTTCCAGAGTATGCTGGGCCAACCCTCAACTACCTCCGTCGGATGAAGGCCCAGGTGAAACCCTCCAGAGGATCCATACTGGTTCACTGCAGGTTAGCAAGAAATGGATTTACTGCATGTGGGCTGGATAGGAGTAGAAGTGTGGTGTGCCCAGTCTTTGTGAATGGTGTGTGTGGGTTGGATCCAAGATCTAGACATGAATGGCTCATCAAGGCTGTGTCTGTCTCCCTGCAGCGCTGGTGTTGGGAGGACTGGCACACTGATTGCCATTGACACAGCTCTGGAGCAGACTGCCCAGGAGGATGTGGTGGACATCCCTGCCACTGTCACCAAGATGAGGAGGCAGCGCATGAAGATGGTCCAATCACCAGTGAGCATGCAGTTACAAGCATTTGATAAATATAGTTTTGAGTCCACATCACTTGGCAAACTAAAGAACTTCTGTCTCAGCCAGTAACAGCCTAACAGGGTGAAACATGCCGTAGAAAACGTTTTCACATGCTCATTGCTCATTACAGAAGTGGTACATGCAGGTTGTGCCAATATCCCTCTCTGTGACCCAAACAGGAGCAGTATGCGTTCATCCATGATGCTGTTCTGGAGTCCCTCACCTGTGGGGATACCCAGGTCCCAGCCTCTGGACTGGTCAGTGCCATTGAGAAGCTGAAGCAGAGAGACAGTGAAACTGGGAGGACAGGATTTGAGACCCAGTTCAATGTATGTCATAACAAGTGGGCCTACACATGCTTAGGCTCTGTTGATTAGTGTGTCATTACTGCTCACTGAAATTCAATTCCAAAGGGGACCCGAAATCAGGCCTACTCCACAGTTTCAGAGTGCACAAAAACATTTGGCAGGACAAACAAACAGATGGCTATTAGCTATTACCATTATAATAACATTATCAGGGCTACCACACTGTTTTTGAGTACACATGCACTTTAGCTGTTTATGCATGCAGCACAAACAGGATGGCTATTAGCTATTGCCATCGACCATTTGTCTGTATTAACAGGTTCTCAGTCTGGTGACTCCTAAACCTACTAAGGTCATCAGAACCTCTGCCTTCCACTTCCTTGATGTAAACAGGAGCACGGCCTTCCTGCCACGTGAGTCAAAGAAATTGATAATGATAAAATTGGAGCTATAACATTTGTTTTGAACACATGTGCAGCTGACACCTGGAGAGTTGTACTGAAGGGCGAGAGTAATGACTACATTCACGCCAGCTTTGCACATGTGAGAGCAGCATGACCTGTGTCACTGCTTGTACTGAATGCTAAAGATGGTTGTGAGTAGATGTGCAGCACTTTAGAGCTGACATAATACATGGTGCACTGAAATCTTTGCCATGATCTCTGACGGCGATCATGGCAAAGATTTCAGTTTGATCCCTCATTACTATCAATGAACAAATTGCTAGTGGTATCTAATATATAGCTTAGCAATAGTAAAATACCCCGAACTCCTATTCAGTGTGCTCTTCACCTCTTGCTATAGAATACCATTAATAGTTACTGTGTTGGTAATACACTTCAACCCCGCCTTCCCCAAGAGGAACTTTGTCTGGCTGTGGTTTATTGACCTGAATCACAAGGATGATGTAATAGGTTTGGATTATGTTAAGCACTTTATTGGGAAACAATTCCTCGCTTCATCATCGTCTAGATCATCCACATCTGTTTCTCCATTCTTGCAACTGTGCACACATGCAGGGCTACAAGCAGTGCAAAGGATTCATCATTGCCCAGGCTCCAATGAAGGTCACATGCCGAGATTTCTGGAAGATGATCTATGAGAGGGAGTGTGGGGTGGTCGTGATGCTGTCAGACCTGGTGGAGAATGGAAGGGTACGGTACAGCCCTGCTGACATTGTAGCTGCATGAGTGTGTAGCTATACATCTCAGTTGCATGGTGAGCTGAAAAGGTCAGGCTACCTCTGCATATAGTGTTACGTACCAAGTTGTGTCACAATACCTCATGAACAGATAAAGTTCTTGGATACTTCTCTCTTCCCTGCAGGAGGTGTGTCACCAGTACTGGCCCACTGGCAACACCAAGGGGGTGCAGAAGTTTGGGGAGTTCAATGTCTCTGTCCTCCAAGCCACTCAGCAGGACGGCTTCATACAGCGCATGCTCAGTGTCACCAACCCCAAGGTAAGGGGCGGGCATGTGTGATTGTCTGAGTTATTCATAGTTGTTATACCTAATTGTTGGCTTTGAGTATATGTTCTTGTGCACACTTACACATTCTGTATCTGAACTTAGCCCCTGCTCACTCACATACCTCCTGTCTTTGATCTTGCAGTCTGGCCAGGTGCACGAGGTCACCCAGTTCCAGATGTCGTGCTGGACCCCTGAGGGTCTGTGCACCTCCCCCCATGCCATCATTGACATCATTGAGCAGGTGTTGGTGATACAGAGGAGAACCGGAAACAGACCCATTGTGGTCCATGGCAGGTGGGTTGGATCCTTCTCCCATTTTGCACATGTATAGATACAGTGTATATATACAGTAGTGTTCGCAGGTTTGTATCCTGCAATTTCTGTGTTTGCATGCATCTCTGTTTCACACACACACACACACACACACACACACACACACCACACCACACACTTGCACTGTATGCAGTGACACGGTGAGTCGGTATGGAGTGTTCTGTTCTCTGATCAATGCCACTGAATGCTGCAAGACGGAGGGCATTGTGGATGTGTTCCAGGTGGTGAAGGCACTTCGTATCCAGAAACCAGGCAGTGTGCTCTCTGTGGTAAGCTCGAGCATTGAGATGTACAGACCAACTGGAATGTGACCCTGGTCTGTCTCTTCCCTGCAGGAGCAATATCGTTTCATATTTGACCTCATGCTTGTGTTTCTTGATTCATTCAGCATCTACTCCAATTTTAAGTGACGTAGTAGCAACCATTGTTCATTGTCTTTGTAAACTGGTCATTTGACTGCATATGCATACTTCATAATACATGCATGCACTTAAGGCTCAATTATAATTTCCAGGGTTCACCTCACACGGTGTATGGATGTAAGTGACAAATTCAAACTCTAATTGAAGTTTCATTGTTTACGTTCCTATGGAATCTGTTGTCTGCCTGATTTACAATGTAGGCTCACGGGGACTATTATACAAAAATAATAAACGGCAACCATGATACTGCACACAAGGATGGCAGAGTTGATTCAATGCTACTCCATCAGCACACACCTGCAGAGCTGACTTACCCACTCCACAGGCTGACCATACTAGAGGTAGCTAAACTTCTGATCAAAGTGGAGCAATCTTTAGCCCCAGATTAGTGGCATAGATTGAGGTATTGAGGTTTGTGTATCTATGCCCTCTAGTGACAGACATACTATGCACTCAATGTACTGTGAGAATTATGTACACACCCACCCACTATGTGAACATTTAGCAGCAATGATGCTTATATACATATATAAGCAGGTAGCTAATAACAGGTAGCTAATATACCTAGTAAGTGAAATTTTCAGGAAACATCTGTTGTTCATACTCCACAATCATAGTTCTAGCTGTAGGAGTGAAGCTTTTACTGTGTGGTCATAGTGCGCTGTTAAATCTCCATCTGCCACGGCTCAATTTCCAAGTCTGTAAGAAATTTCTCTCCCTAGCTGGTCCATGCATGTCTTCACCCTCCACTACATGATGTATCCACTACATGCCCTCCTAGCTACTCACGGTGCTTCAACTCCACCTTCTGATTCAGCATTATTATTGGGCTTCTCATATGGGATGCTGTTTGTCTCAAAATCGTTGCGTACATAAAACAACAATATAGATCTATAATTTTAGCAGAAACCTAGTGTACATATGCAACAAAGTAAACCAAGATTGAGACAAGCAGTGTCCGATCCCCTGACACCTCAACTCTATCTAATCATAGTAATGACCACATTCTACGTACTAGCTAATAGGTTTGAGAGTGCATAATAACCCGTAAGGTCTCTGCTTATATTCAGTTGGTGGATACAAGTGCTCCAGAACATCCCACAAACGTTCTATGATAGTGCAGAGTACAGCGTTGAGTATATAGTGCATGCAGAGTATAGTGCAGAGTGCAGTAAACACAATGCAGTCAGTCTCCACGGATACAGTGTTGTACACCACTGGGCCTCACTGCCATGGTACTCTGCAGCTACTGGATGGTACTAGCTGGAGGACAGACTTGCCCTCTCTCAGGTAATTTCCTGTGACCGTAACCACCTCTATATATCAGCACAACTTCGTTTCTAGCATTTCAATACTGTTACGGGCCTTCAATTTCATATTTCATGATCCACTTTTCCATAACTCGATCACTCTCCCATACGAGCATAAAAAATTCCATGCCATCATGCGTGTGTGTAGTTAATCTTCATACTATTAGCTACCGTGAGTGCAGGGAGAGTGGATGGTTCAACTCTTTGTACACACATGATATATTGCAGACCCAATAGCTATCAGATTCTGATTTTATACTGCAACCACATTCACCATCATCCATGCAGCTGCTGACCTTTCATTGCATACTGTTACTGTGAGTGCTGATAGGGAGGATGGCCCAACTCCTGGTGCTAGAGTGACCTGGAGCACAGCAGTACCACCTGAGTGTGTGGCATCTGTCACAGTGGAGTTCAGCAGTGGGAGTGTAGTGATATCCTACACAACTACCAGTACATCAGAGACTGAGGTCATTCAGACTGGTCTCCAGTGTGATACAACCTACTACATCAGAGTGGTGGTTACTGGAGTAGACTCGCTTGGTACACTAAGCAGCAACCAAGTACAAGTCTATTTTGAAGGTAAAATAGAATAGTTCATGTATGAATGACTTGCATGAATAATAGCACTTATCTTGATGGGTGTTATGCCATTTCAGATATACCAGCCCCAGTCAGAGTGACAGCTGAAGCCACTGCAGACAACACAAGTATCCAAGTGTTCTGGGAGTGGCCACGTCAGAGTGTACTGTTGTGTTTTGACAGTGTTAGAGTTGACTACCAACCTGAGGGAGGCTCTCTGATGATGTACACAGTGGACAATGCAACAGCAACCAGTGCCATCTTGTCCAACCTCCCGTGCAACACACAGTACACCATCAGTGTTGTTGTTGTGGGTGGTAGGACTGGTGAAAGGAGTCTCACCACAGTGGTTTCACTACCAGCAAGAGGTATTGTAGCACTTGTTATAGCTATTTACATACATACTTCTTTTAACCCATCATGTTTTACCCCTCCAGCCCCTCCTACTCCCACTGTGGTCACTGGCCTGGTCACCTTAACAGGTATTAGGGTAGTTTGGCAGTGGACTCATTCGGGCCCAGCTCCCAGCTGCTTCAACACCACCCGTGTGACCTACCATTCCGCTGAGGGAGGTGGTGAGTCCTCCCTGCAGCTCAGGGACCCAGCAACAACTGAGACCATCCTCACTGGTCTCCAGTGCAACACACGCTACACCATCACTGTGGTGGCCACTGCTGGAGAGCACAGGAGAGAGAGTGTAGCAATAGCAGTTTTTCTTCCTCTACGAGGTATACTAGAATCCTTGAAGTTTGAGTTGATATGATCACATGCATGGTCTCTATCACTGCAGGTCCACAGACTCTCTCAGCAGCTGTGCTGTCTCCTACTCCAGTGTATTTGACATGGGTGGCTCCCTGTGACACACAGCAGTACCACATACACTACAAGGGGACATGTGGGACCTATGTTGATGAGGGCAGTTTAAATACCAGTCAAAATCAATACACTCTGGTTGGGCTCCAAGAAGGCATAGACTACACCTTCACTGTCAACCAGACTGGGTTTGGAGGAGGTAGAGTGTTCTCTACTGGTCCAGTGTATGCAAGAACCTTCACAGCAGGTACGTATGATGAACTTGGGGTTGGGTGAAATTACCGTACTATTTTGCACACTTAGTCCCCATAGGAGCTCCACGGCTACTTGAGGTCACATTTGTACGAAACTCACAAGTAGATCTCATCTGGAAAGAGGTGCTTTGTGTTCGACAAAACGGACCAATCACAGGCTATGTTGTGCGGTACTATGTAACCTGTGGTCCTGACAGAGATGTGCAGCAGACCAAGTCAGTAGTGACAACAGGAAGCATCATTGATGGTCTTACTCCAAACACTGAGTATGCTTTCCAAGTGGCAGCAGTGAACACCAATGGAACTGGACCATTCAGTGAAGCCATCACACTGGGAGGTAACAATCAACGTACATTGTGTATCAGTCTTGAGTATCTCTCTAGCTACTTGTGATGCCAGTTGAATGTTTGACATTCCTTAGTCCCATGTTCTGCATGTATCTGGACTGACTAATTTTACGTATATGATTGTGCTCAGGAGCACCACGGTTGGTTGTGGTCAGTCTAGTGAACCCCATCACTGTGATTATCTCCTGGAGTGAGGTTCAGTGCTTCGATGGAAGTGGAGCAGTCACCCACTACCTTGTGCAGTATCAGTGTGATGGCACTGTCCAGGATGTGACAATGGATGGTATAGTTCAAACTGTCTCAGGCCTGACTCCAAATGCTGCTATGTACACATTCCGAGTGGCTGCAGTCGGGATTAATGAGATGATTGGGCCATTCAGCGATCCCGTCAATGCATCTGCGCTTGGTAAGCACACTTGGTGAGTGCACCTTTTATGCAGTGTATACATAAATCAAGCATAAATGTTTCCACACAGGTGAAACACGCATGCCTCTAGATCTAGAAGAGGAAGTCTCAGCTGCCACAGTAACAGGTAATACAGTGACAGGTATATACAGTAACTACAGCTCAGAGTTGCATAATTTATGCACCTTCATTAGGGGACACTTCGTTAATTGGGGGCTTGGACAGTGGCGGGAGTTGCCATTGCAGCAGTGCTGGTCCTCCTGGCAGTGGTCCTTGTAGAGTCCGCCATCATCTGGTACCAGCAGAGGTAAGATGGAACCCTATAATCATAGCAACAGCCTAGGGACTGCACATGCAGAGGTCCATATTTAGAGAGAAATTTTGTTTACCATGTTAATTAGCATAGTTAATTATCATGCCCTGCAGGGCCACACCTAAGACCACTGAGATCCCTATGAAGGAGTGTTCAGCCTATGGAAAGATTGAAGGTGGTGATGGGAGGGAGGAGAACTACATTTACGAACTCCCTCGTGTACAATGATGTTATCATTAAAGTTGGCCATCATGTGTAAAGAACATGTGCAATTTGACCTCCCACTTGTGGAGGGCATCCTGCATGCATAGCCTTGTTCCCATGCAGGCCTTCTACATCTCCAGTTTTTGATCGTTTACAGTATGCAAAACTACTTGTAAGCAATCAAAACAGGTGGTGTAGAAGAAGGCCTGGGAACGAGGCTATGCATGCAGTTATAGCAGACTAGCATGCTAGGTATCTTGGGCTAGAAATATGTGACTATGAAGCTGAGATTTGCACCATTGTGATCAGCATGAATAGAGCATTCCGATGATGTCTGTTTTGCTGTAGGTTGAATTTTGACCCAAAATCATAATCAAAGGACATCATTTGAAAGCTCTTTTCATGCTGATCACAATGGCACAATTTCAGCTTCATATCTCATTCACATACCCAGTGCAAAGTTATCATTCAAGTCCATTCCCAATACTAATTTTGGTTCATTGGTCCATTTTGGGCAGAATGGTGCACCATTCACCCTATAGAACAGGAGTGCTGCATGCTTCTAATTGGCATGTCAATGGTAGAATGTACTTTGCCAAGTTGCAACAACCACAGAGTAGATGCAGTGCAGAGCAGCTAGTGGGGAGCCAGAGCACATGTTTGTACATAGTTGTGTGTTCTGTACAAACATGCTGAGTGGTATATAGAGAATGGCCAGGTTCAACTGCAAGGGTAACTCTAGGTCAGACTATGGCCTTGAGTGGTTTATGGGAAATACCACAAGAGACGATGAGGCATGCACTGCCCAACTGTAAGGATATAACTGTAAATGCTGATACATCCCTGCATGCTACATTGGGGTGTACCGCCAGAGTGCATGCATGATTCCAGATCGCAGTCTTATGATGGGTGTACCACCAGAGTGCATGATCACATTCTTACGAGTAACAATAATTGATCCTGACCACTCCAACTGCAAGAGAACCCAGCTATACTGACACAACTGATTCAATGATTCAGCCATGCATACTCCATCATCACACACTTGTCACTGACATCATACTCTATCAACCCACTCCTCCGGCTGACCATACTCTATCAACCCACTCCTCCGGCTGACCATACTCTATCAACCCACTCCTCCGGCTGACCATACTCTATCAACCCACTCCTCCTGCTGACCATACTCTATCAACCCACTCCTCCTGCTGCCCATACTCTATCAACCCACTCCTCCTGCTGACCATACTCTATCAACCCACTCCTCCGGCTGACCATACTCTATCAACCCACTCCTCCTGCTGACCATACTCTATCAACCCACTCCTCCTGCTGACCATACTCTATCAACCCACTCCTCCTGCTGACCATACTCTATCAACCCACTCCTCCTGCTGACCATACTCTATCAACCCACTCCTCCTGCTGACCATACTCTATCAACCCACTCCTCCGGCTGACCATACTCTATCAACCCACTCCTCCTGCTGACCATACTCTATCAACCCACTCCTCCGGCTGACCATACTCTATCAACCCACTCCTCCTGCTGACCATACTCCATCAACCCACTCCTCCGGCTGACCATACTCTATCAACCCACTCCTCCTGCTGACCATACTCCATCAACCCACTCCTCCGGCTGACCATACTCTATCAACCCACTCCTCCTGCTGACCATACTCCATCAACCCACTCCTCCGGCTGACCATACTCTATCAACCCACTCCTCCTGCTGACCATACTCTATCAACCCACTCCTCCTGCTGACCATACTCCATCAACCCACTCCTCCGGCTGACCATACTCTATCAACCCACTCCTCCGGCTGACCATACTCTATCAACCCACTCCTCCGGCTGACCATACTAGATAACTACTGATCCAAGTGAAGCAAACGCTAGCCCTAGGAGGTATGTGTACGCAAACACCAGTCCATGCCTTCTTATTAGCTATAGCTCCACCCAATTAATTATTACCATTTTGTTCCCTACATTGAGTGCATTAATATTATGTATATGGACACACAGTCATGGAAACTATGTGAACTCTTAGAAGCAACGTTTCTTACATATTTAAGCCGGCCTAATGGCCGGCTCAGGTTCTTCACAGGGACATGTGGTATAACTATATGCATTGAATTTGACCCACAAGGACTGACTTCATTACTTCATTGGTAGTGTTACTCTCTCTAGAGTGAGTGCTGCATACTGTAGAGGGGTTCTGGGACTTGGTACATGTGCTACATCAGGTGCATGCATAGTACTATAACCGACACCAGTATGTTGTGGTGGATGGAGAATCATCTCCCCCAACCCAGGCTGTTGTCTGGAGTCCCGCAAGGCTCAGTTCTCGGACCACTACTGTTTTTAATATACATTGATTGTATTGCATCAGTGCCGCTGACTGGTGACTCTAAACTTGTTCTCTATGCGGATGACGTTTTGCTCTACATCGAGCTCCAGACTGACATCAATGCAATACATCAATGTGTCAGGGAGTGCCACCTAACCCTGAACCCATCTAAATGCAAGGTTCTTATTGCAAGAGGACTCCACTCAATCCAACTGTATACCACTATTATTGGATGGCAGGCCCATGGAACAAGTCAGCAACTACCGCTACCTGGGAGTTATGGTTACCAGCAAACTATCCTGGTCTGACCACATTGAGCAAATCTGCACCAAGGCTTGACGATTAGTTGGTATGCTGTATAGGCAGTTCTGTTGCTGGGCAGATACAACTACATTGCTCACACTTTACCTCACATGCATCCGTCCACACCTTGAATATGCCTGTACCCTCATAGGGACAAACTGTTACATCTCCTCCACACCCCATCTCATGCCACCATGGTCCAATTTCCAAGTCTATATGGCACTTTGTCACTCCTGTTGGCCCATGGCTTCATGCATAAATGCCCTGCTACACACATACACTCACAGTACTTCAACTCTATCTTTGATTCAGGGACACTGTTTGTCTCGAAATTGATGCATTCATAAAACAACAATATGGATTTATACTTTTAGCAGAAACTCATATCATGGTTTACATCTGTGAGAAAATAAACACAAACAGTGTCTGATACCATGAACCTCAACTCTATCTAATGACCACACTCTACTAATTGGTTTGAGAGTGCATAGTTAATACCCCGGCCCATAATGGTGTCTTATGTGGTGGATGCAACTTTGCTGCCAGTAATTCACATGTTGTAGCTATAGTAGCTAGTGACATCGATATCACAGCTCAGAGGACTGGAATGCTCCAGAACCAATTTCTCTGTAGTCTGTACAGTATTATAGTGCTAGCAAGTGCTTGTAAGAGTGCTATAGCAACAGAAGCAAAGCCCTAGTATAGTGCAGAGTGCAGTACTAGAACAATGCAGTCTCCACGGATACAGTGTTGTACACCACTGGGCCTCACTGCCATGGTACTCTGCAGCTACTGGATGGTGCTAGCTGGAGGACAGACTTGCCCTCTCTCAGGTACGTCATGTGTTTCCTGTAGTGGCAATCACCTCTGTGTCAGCACAACTGTGTTTAAATACTGTTGTGGGTCATAGCTATTTATTCCAAGTAGATGTTCAGCTCCATATTTCCATAGGGAACTCTTCGTATACGTACTTGCTTTTCATTTGAGCATGCATGGTTCATTAATTTTGTTTTATGACAACTAGCCATATGCAGTCACCATCATGGATGTGTATATATAGTGACTTAATTTTCCGAGTGGTGGGAGAGGGTATGACTTAACTCTTTGTGCAGTGGTGGGAGAGGGTATGACTTAACTCTTTGTGCACACATGATATCCTTGTGGACCCAATAGCAATCAGATTCTGATTTTATACTCAACCATATATAGCTATTCACCATCATCCATGCAGCTGCTGACTATTCACTGCGTACTGTTACTGTGAGTGCTGAGAGGGAGGATGGCCCAACTCCTGGTGCTAGAGTGACCTGGAGCACAGCAGTACCACCTGGGTGTGTTGCATCTGTCACAGTGGAGTTCAGGACTAGTAGCAGTGGGAGTGTAGTGAGATCCTACACAACTACCAATACATCAGAGACTGAGGTCATTCAGACTGGTCTCCAGTGTGGTACAACCTACTACATCAGAGTGGAGGTTACTGGAGTATCCTCACTTGGTACAGTGGATAGCAACCAATTGCAAGTACAAGTAGTTGTTGGAGGTAAAGTCAAACTCAGTCTGTACTGTACAGTTGTGTTGTTGTTGTCTGTATGCAATTAATTGTTACAGCAACTTCACTGAATGGTGTTATGACATTTCACAGATATACCAGCCCCAGTCATAGTCAGAGCTGAAGCCACTGCAGACAACACTAGTATCAGAGTGTTGTGGGAGTGGTCAGGTCAGGGTCTGTTCATGTGTCTTGACAGTGTTAGAGTTGACTACCAACCTGAGGGAGGCTCTCAGATTATGTACACAGTGGACAATGCAACAGAAACCAGTGCTACCTTGTCCAACCTCCTGTGCAACAGACAGTACACCATCAGTGTTTATGCTGTGGGTGGTAAGACTGGTAGAAGGAGTTCCTTTACTGTGGTGTCTCTACCAGCAAGAGGTACAGTTAGTGTATACAGCAGCTAATAGACACTTAATTTAGCTACATAGTATACACTCCACTATATACCCCCCCCCCCAGCCCCTCCCACTCCCACTGAGGTCACTGTTCAGGTCGTGAATGCCTCAAGTGTCAGGGTAGCATGGCAGTGGACTAGTTCAGGTCCAGCTCCCAGCTGCTTCAACACCACCCGTGTGACCTACCATCCTGAGGGAGGTGGTGAGTCCTCCCTGCAGCTCAGGGACCCAGCAGCAAATGAGACCGTCCTCACTGGCCTCCAGTGCAACACACGCTACACCATCACTGTGGTGGCCACTGCTGGAGAGCACAGGAGAGAGAGTGTGATGTTCCTTCCTCTACGAGGTATACTAGAATCCTGGAAGTTTGAGTTGATATGATCACATGCATGGTCTCTATCACTGCAGGTCCACGGAATCTCTCAGCAGCTGTGCTGTCTCCTACCTCCGTGTATTTGGCATGGGTGGCTCCCTGTGACACACAGCAGTACCATATACACTACAGGGGGACATGTGGGACCTATGTTGATGAGGGCAGTTTGGATACCAGTCGTACTGACTACACACTTGATGAACTCCAAGAAGGCATCAACTACACTTTCACTGTCAACCAGACTGGGTTTGGAGGAGGTAGAGTGCTCTCTGCTAGTCCAGTGTATGCAAGGACTTTAACAGCAGGTAACTATAATGGTATGAAGATGATTGAGCTAAATTTCTTAGCAATTAGCTATAGACTTGGATGTCAACAGTAGCTACTTGCAATTGGTTTATCTGCAACATTTCGATTAGACACACTTTGGTAGCTACTCTCAGAATCTTCAGGCATACTGTGCAATGCCCAAGATCTAGCTAATTGCTAACAATGATTTTTGCTGAGCATGGTGACCTCAAACTCAACGTTGTCTTCACATGCACTCAGTCCCCTCAGGAACTCCACAGTCGCTGGAGGCCACATTTGTACAATCCACTGAAGTATCCCTAAACTGGAGAGAGGTGCCTTGTGTTCAACAAAATGGACCAATCACTGGCTATGTTGTGCGGTACTATGCAACCTGTGGTCACGGTAGAGATGTGCAGCAGACCAAGTCAGTAGTGACAACAGGAAGCATCATTGATGGTCTTACTCCAAACACTGAGTATGCTTTCCAAGTGGCAGCAGTGAACACCAATGGAACTGGCCCATTCAGTGAAGCCATGGGAGGTTAGTGATATATGTTACGTAGCTGCACATTGCCACCCCAGATGATGCTCTTTTACATAAATTACAGGTGCTCCACAATTGCAGTTGGTTCTGGTCAGTCCAGTGAACTCCACCAGTGTGACTGTCTCCTGGAGTGAGGTTCAGTGCTTCAATAGAAGTGGAGCAGTCACCCACTACCTTGTGCAGTATAATTCCATGTGTGGTGGTGCTGTGCAGAATGTAACAACTGATGGTACAGTTCATAATATTTCAGGCCTCACTCCAAACATTGCTGTGTACACATTCCGAGTGGCTGTAGTTGAGACTACTCAAATGATTGGGCCATTCAGCGATCCTGCCAATACATCTGTATCTGGTAAGTGCTCTAAGACATGATCAATACGCATGAAAATATGATGTCACTCACTGACTGCAGGTACGATACCCATGTGTCCAGAAGAAGGCTCAGGTAATGAATAGAAAAGCACTGTGGAGAAAAATCAATTCCATATAATTATGATTGTGCAGATGGAATCGGTTCATCCACTGATCCTGGGGCCATGCCATCCACTGACCCTGGACCCAGGTCGTCCTCTGATCCTGGACCCAGGTTGTCCTCTGATCCTGGTCTGCTGGCAGGAGTTGTTGTGTCGGTGATTGTGCTGGTGGTTTCAGCTGCTAGCATTGTAGTCCTCATTATCCTGTGGAGGTTAGACCCTACTGTTCACCTTTGTTGACATGATATTAACCGTTCCTAAGTACATGTTTTACAATGGGGTATGTAGTCCAGACTCTATTTATGGTATCCCCACATATGTATATGACTTTCCTTTAGACGTAGACAAGGTAGAAAGGGCATGAAGGCTGTTGTAGTGGGATTGGCTGAGATGACAGATGGTGACAGCAAAGAGGAACAAGATACAGCTACAGCTGTTGACAACATCTGCTATGAAAGAGTTCCTAGTACGTTCAACATATAGTCAAGTGTTATGGCCTATAGATATAGCATAGTAGTCAGTGCTGTATGCAGGGACTGTATAAGTCATATGACATGCGATTGCCTGTATTATAGCTATTATATGTGACGTGCATACACATTGCTAGGTAACAACATTCACATCTTGTTGGTGTGCGTCTTAGTGCTTCAAACTCCACTGGTGCATTTACATGTCCCCATGGCAGTGATCAAGAGAGCATGATGACATCATCATCACCACAATGACGATGATGTCATAATGCGCTCATGCAGTGCTATGCCTAGCAGGTACAGCAAATTCTATTGACATACGAAGTCTACAGCCATGCACACTTCCATAAAATACAAGACAAAGCTAATAAACCATCACATTACGGGAAGAGCTATAGTACATAAACAGTCTGGACTCCAGTGGCTGGGATTGAAGCTCTTACATAAGGTGTACAGCGGCATGACCTCTCAGGACTACAGATCGGCAAACAAATGGGTCTTTGCACTCCATTACTTTATTTACACTTGGAGTGTAAGAACAGTGTTGTGATGAATTGTGTTGTGTACCAGTGCATGCACCCTAAGTTAAGTAATGTAGCAAGCAAGGTATGAGCATTGTTGCAATAACTACATTACCAACACACGCACACAGTCTCCCCACCAACCATTGTGGATTACCAGCAGAAGGTGCTGTCTTTGGAGGGGGAGCAGGTCACCCTGACTGTGAAGGTTGCTGGCAGCCCCACCCCCACTATCACATGGCACTTCAATGGGAAGAAGGTGAAGGATGATTACTCCACTGAGGTGGGGAAGGATGGATCATTGACACTCACGTGTGTGGAGCTGAAGCATGCTGGCACCTACACCTTCAGTGTCAGCAACAGTGTGGGCAGTGTGGAGGGGTGCACCAAACTGGTCGTCCACACTGAGGATGAGGACTGTACCAGTGCACCCAAAGTCGAGAGCAACCCAGTTGCTAAGGAAACGTTTGGGGAGTATGTTTCCAGCCTTCATGCACACAACAACACTGCTTTCTTTTCACAATACCAGGTAATAAACTTAGCACCTCCACACATAGCTACACACAACAATGAATTGTCCTCCGCTATAGACCTTGCCCTCTGGGGAGGAAGGCCATCAGGTGACCATAGGCATTGCCTCATCAAACAGGCTCCTTAATCGATTCAGAAACATCACAGCTTGTGAGCCAAGTTATTCATGTTTAATGTAAGAGCAGCTAATTTATTAAGAAATGTGGTTTCTCTTTTGTGATAGATGACGATCGTCGTGTTGTTCTGGAGCCCATCTCTGGAAGAGTGAATTGTGAGCACGAATACATCAACGCCTCCTACATAGATGTAAGACCCTCCACACAATATACAATATGCATATACTATAATATCACTGGTTTATTACTACATCTGACTCACAGGGCTATTCTGAACGCAGGAAGTACATTGCCACCCAGGGTGAGCTAGTAATACTCTCAGTAGTATGCATTGAAGTATTGACACAAACCTTTGCAGGTCCCCTTCCAAACACTGTCACTGATTTCTGGTGGCTGGTGTGGCAGGAGAGGATCCATGTAGTTGCCATGGTAACTAGTGTTGTGGAGGGGGGACAGCAGAAGTGTGAGCAGTACTGGCCCAGTCAGGAGACCCAGGAGTACGGCCCATTCAAAGTCACCCTCACAGACCAGCAGGTGTTTGCAGACTACACGATCCGACAGCTGCTTGTTGCTGTGAGTAGCTATTGTGGTAATTGGGTTGATGTTGTTGTACTTATATAGGCAGTGTGACTGCAGATTACTTGAGTTCTTGGCAGCAGTGCACTAGCTTGTGTAACTTGTGTACTAGCCATGCCTGCACTGTCTTCTACTCCCACAGTGTGACCAGGGTGGGAGGACTCCACTGGAGGTGACCCAGTTCCACTTTACTTCCTGGCCAGACCACGGTGTTCCAGAGTATGCTGGGCCAACCCTCAACTACCTCCGTCGGATGAAGGCCCAGGTGAAACCCTCCAAGGAATCCGTACTGGTGCACTGCAGGTCAGCAAGAAATTTTTTGTGGGCTGGATAGGAGTAGAAATGTGTAGTATGTCCAGTCTTTGTGAATGGTGTGTGCGGGTTGGGTCCAAGACATGAATGGTGTGTGCGGGTTGGGTCCAAGACATGAATGGTGTGTGCGGGTTGGGTCCAAGACATGAATGGTGTGTGCGGGTTGGGTCCAAGACATGAATGGCTCATCTTGGTGGTGTCTGTCTCCCTGCAGTGCTGGTGTCGGGAGGACTGGCACACTGATTGCCATTGACACAGCTCTGGAGCAGGCTGCCCAGGAGGGTGTGGTGGACATCCCTGCCACTGTCACCAAGATGAGGAGGCAGCGCATGAAGATGGTCCAATCACCAGTGAGCAGTTACAAACATTTGAATTGATGGGGTGATAAATAGTTTTGAGTTCACATCACTTGGTAACTAAAGAACTTGGTAACTAAAGAACTCATGCTCATTACAGAAGTGTGCACATGCAGGATGTTCCAATATCCCTCTCTGTGACCCAACCAGGAGCAGTATGCGTTCATCCATGATGCTGTTCTGGAGTCCCTCACCTGTGGGGACACCCAGATCCCAGCCTCAGGACTGGTTGGTGCCATTGAGAAGCTGAAGCAGAGAGACAGTGAAACTGGGAGGACAGGATTCGAGACCCAGTTCCATGTACGTCATAACAAGTGGACCTACACAGCCCTGTTGATTAGTGTGTCAGTATTACCGCTCACTGAAATTCAATTCCAGAAGGGACCCGAAATCAGGCCTACTCCACAGTTTCAGAGTGCACAAAAACATTTGCCAGGAGAAACAAACAGATGGCTATTAGATATTATAATAACATTATCAGGCCGCCACATGCAGTGTTTTTGAGTATGCATGCACTTTAGCTGTTGATGCATGCAGCACAAACAGGATGGCTATTAGCTATTGCCATCGACCATTTGCCTGTATCAACAGGTTCTCAGTCTGGTGACTTCTAATCCTACTGAGGTCATCAGAACCTCTGCCTTCCGCTGCCCTGATGTAAACAGGAGCACAGACTTCCTGCCACGTGAGACAAAGAAATTGATAATGATAAAATTGGAGCTATAACATGTTTTGAACACACATGCAGCTGACACCTGGAGAGTTGTACTGAAGGGCGAGAGTAATGACTACATTCACGCCAGCTTTGTGCATGTGAGAGCAGCATGACCTGTGTCACTGCTTGTACTGAGATCGTTGTGAGTAGATGTGCAGCACTTTAGAGCTGACATAATACATGGTACACTGAAATCTTTGCCATGATCTCTGACAGCGATCATGGCAAAGATTTCAGTTTGATCCCGCATTATTATTGATGGTAGCTAGTGGTATCTTATATATAGCTTAGCAATAGTAAAATACCCCGAACTCCTATTCAGTGTGCTCTTCACCTCTTGATATAGAATAGCTACCATTAATACAGAGTTACTGTGTTGGTAATACACTTCAACCCAGCCTTCCCCAAGAGGAACTTTGTCTGGCTGTGGTTTATTGACCTGGATGATGTAATAGGTTTGGATTCTGTTAAGCACTTTATTGGGAAAGAATTCTTCACATCGTCATCGTCTAGATCTGTTTCTCCATTCTTGCAACTGTGCACACATGCAGGGCTACAAGCAGTGCAAGGGGTTTATCATCGCTCAGGCTCCGATGAAGTTCACATGCCGGGACTTCTGGAAGATGATCTATGAGAGGGAGTGTGGGGTGGTTGTGATGCTCTCAGACCTGGTGGAGAATGGAAGGGTACGGTACAGCCCTGCTGACATTGTAGTATGAGTGTGTATACATCTCAGTTGCAAATCTCTGATGGTAAGCTGAAGAGGTCAGGCTGCAAGCTGTGTCACATACCATAATGATAGGAGATCTCGCCGATTGATTTTTGCAAATCACCTCCTGAAGAGCTCACTCTCTCCCTGCAAACAGCCTTGACCGGTTTCAACCCTCATTTATATATAGCAGTGGGTCATCGCTGCTCTGGTGGAAAGTGGCAACTAACTGCAAGGTCTCTTTTATACTCAACAGAGGCATTGTGACAGAAGCCACCCCCTGGAGCCAGGATGGTGTGCAGTGCATTCCACTCTATCAAAGCTGTTGTCAGTCAGCAAAAACAAAAATCAATCAGCATATTGCGCCCCTCCTCGGGCCTGGCACGTTTTTTACAACATACAAGATCTCATGAACAGATAAAGTTCCTTACTCCTCTCCTCCCTGCAGGAAGTGTGTCACCACTACTGGCCCACTGGTGACACCAAGGGGGTGCAGAAGTTTGGGGAGTTCAATGTCTCTGTCCTCCAAGCCATGCAGCAGGACAGCTTCATACAGCGCACGCTCAGCGTCACCAACCCCAAGGTAAGGGGCGAGCATGTGTGATTGTCTGAGTTGTTTAGTTGTTACCTATTGTTGGCTTTGAGTATATATGCTTTTGCACACTTCCACACTCTGTATCTGAACTTAGCCCCTGCTCACTCACATACCTCCTGCCTTTGATCTTGCAGTCTGGCCAGGTGCACGAGGTGACCCAGTTCCAGATGTCCTGCTGGACCCCTGAGGGTCTGTGCACCTCCCCCCATGCCATCATTGACATCATTGAGCAGGTGTTGGTGATACAGAGGAGGACTGGAAACAGACCCATTGTGATCCACGGCAGGTGAGTTAACTGGCCAAAGTTATATGCTTTTTCTTTTCTCTCCATTTTGTCTGTGGATGTATAGATAAGATTCAGCTGTTTTTGCATGTGTACAAGCAAGCATGTGCTAATTGTATACTACATGAAGCTTTGTTTGCTCTGCTCGCAGCTCCCTAATTTGCCTATAGCTACATACTACATGAGCACTAGCCGGCACCGGGCACGACAGCGCTGCAGAGGTCTGACATCATGATAGAAACTGATAGAGCACATGCCGAATTAATCAGCTACGCCAAGAAGCTTGTTAATCTTTGTGCCGTTTCTCTCCCAAGGCCTCCATACAGCAGAACCTGAGAACACAAGTCGTCTGCTTCTGTGAATTAATTAAAGCTACCACAGCCAATCTCTGTTCATGGGTGTAGTCTTTTCACTAAATATCAGGGTCGAATGACTTCCGTTGACCTCCCGTTTTACACAGACACACACACTAGTATAATGATACCAGTACGCACACACGTGCACACACACACACATACACACACACACACCACACACTTGCACTGTATGCAGTGACACGGTGAGCCGGTGTGGGGTGTTCTGTTCTCTGATCAATGCCACTGAATGCTGCAAGACGGAGGGCATTGTGGATGTGTTCCAGGTAGTGAAGGCACTCCGCATCCAGAAACCAGGCAGTGTGCTCTCTGTGGTAAGCTTGAGCATTGAGATTTGCAGCCCTACTGGAATGTGACCCTGGTCTGTCTCTTCCCTGCAGGAGCAATATCGTTTCATATTTGACCTCATGCTATTGTTCCTTGATTCATTCAGCATCTACTCCAATTTTAAGTGACGTAGTAGCAACCATTTTTTATTGTCTTTGTAAACCAGTCATTTGACTGCATAGCATAAAACCACTTCATAACATGTTATGATTGCCAGGGTTCACATCACATTGTGTATGAATGAGTGACAAATTCAAATATTATTATTTTATTGTATTAATACCGTAAAGTGTACAATCCATGTACAATAAACTATAAGCAAAAGGTTTATATTACATTGTGATAAACTATAACCAAAGTTAAATATACAGAAATACAAAGGTAGAGGCAATGTGCGTTACAAAACAAAACAAACTGACAAACAAACACCAAAAAAACAGACAGTGAGTTGACAAAACAAACAGTAATAAAAAAATTAAAAATTAAAAAATAAAAAATAAAAAAAATAAAAAAATTAGGTAAGGTTATTAAAACAGTCTGCCATGGTGGTCCCCAACACCGCAGCTGCGTTACCCGAATATCGAATTGAAGTTTAACATTGAAGTTCCTATGCGAGGTGTAGCCATCCTGAGTTAGGCTTAGCCACAGGACGACAAGAAAGAAATACAAACGAAAGGCAACCAGACAAAAGGGCAGACAAATGAACAAGGCAATGTAATTTTAGCTGTGTAGTCAAAGTCGGAAGTTTACACTGACTCATTTACACACAAGGTTAGCTGGTGGGTAGCTACTGTATACCCTTGTGTCACTTGGCAGCACTGCATGGGAGACTGAAACCACTCCATAAGTTGTACTGCACAAGGGTACATGTATTTCCATACTAATCCATGCCCTCTAGTGCCAGGCATACACTCAATCTAGGGATCATGCAATATGAATGGCATTACTGTGAGCGTTATGTACAAGCACACACACACACACTAATTTGAGCACTTAGCAGCAACATTTTGTACGTGTTATGAATTATTATCCTTAGTAATTAAGTCAGGAAATGCATGTCTGTTGCATTGTATGCATGGCTCTTACTGCACAGTTATAATTCTAGCTGAAGTAGTGATGAGAAGCTTCTGCTGTGTGCTTGTAGTGATAAACTCTGTTACATCTCCTCGACACCCCATCTCACTCCACACCATGGCCCAATTTCAGAAATTTCTCTCCCTACATGTAGCTGGCCCATGTCTTCACCCTCCACTACATGCCCTCCTACTCACGGTGCTTCAACTCCACCTTCTGATTCAGCATTCAAAAGATAATAATTCCATGGCATGGGCTCCTCATATGGAATGCTGCTTTTTCAGAAACTCATTATCTTAGTGTACATATGTGACAAAATAAACCAATCTTGAGATAAACAGTGTCCGATACTCTTCAACCCTATCTAACCATACCACACTCTGCTAATAGCTTTGAGAGTGCATAACCATGAAGTTGGTGGATGCAATGTTGCTGCCAGTAATCCACATGTTGTAGTAGCTGAGGATTGTGATCGACTGAAGTGCAGAGTGCAGTAAACAATGCAGTCACTGTGCATACAGTGCTGTACACCACTGGGCCTCACTGCCATGGTACTCTGCAGCTACTGGATGGTACTAGCTGGAGGACAGACTTGCCCTCTCTCAGGTAACTTCATGTTTCCTGTGACTCTGTGTCAGCACAACTGTTTTAGTACCTACTGTTGTGGGTCATAGCTATTTATTCCAAGTAGATGTTCAGCTCCATATTTCCATATGCATGATTTGCTTTTCTGGAACTCACTCTACGTACTTGCTTTTCATGAAAATGTTCCTTGGTTCATCATTTATGACAACTTGCTACATGTAGCTACATGCATTCACTATCATGTGTGTGAGTTTATCTTCATACTATTGCTGTGAGTGGTGGGAGAGTGGATGGCTCAACTCCCCATGTACTTATGTGGACCCAATAGCTATCAGATTATGATTTTATACTGCAACCACATTCTCCATCATCCATGCAGCTTCTGACTATTCACTGCGTACCGTTAATGTGAGTGCTGTGAGGGAGGATGGCCCAACTCCTAGTGCTAGAGTGACCTGGAGCACAACAGTACCACCTGAGTGTGTGGCATCTGTCACAGTGGAGTTCAGGACTAGTAGCAGTGGGAGTGTAGTGAGATCCTACACAACTACCAATACATCAGAGACTGAGGTCATTCAGACTGGTCTCCAGTGTGGTACAACCTACTTCATCAAAGTGGTGGTTACTGGAGTAGCCTCACTTAATACACTGAGCAGCAACCCAGTACGAGTCAATTTTGAAGGTAAAATAGAATAGTTCATGTATGAATGACTTGCGCACTTAACTTGATGGCTGTTATGCCATTTCAGATATGCCAGCCCCAGTCAGAGTGAGAGCTGAAGTCACTGCAGACAACACAAGTATCAGAGTGTCGTGGGAGTGGTCACGTCACTGGGGTCTGCTCATGTGTCTTGACAGTGTTAGAGTTGACTACCAACCTGAGGGAGGCTCTCTGGTAATGTACACAGTGGACAGTGCAACAGCAACCAGTGCCACCTTGTCCAACCTCCAGTGCAACACACAGTACAACATCAGTGTTCATGCCAGTGGTGGTACGACTGGTACAAGGAGTCTCACCATAAAGGTTTCTCTATCAGCAAGAGGTATTGTAGCAGCTGATGGACACTTACTTTTGCCACATAGTATACACATAACTCTGTACGTATCCCTCCATGCAGCCCCTCCCACTCCCACTAAGGTCACAGCTGAGACTACATATGACTCAAGTGTCAGGGTAACATGGCAGTGGGCTAGTTCAGGTCCAGCTCCCAGTTGCTTCAACACCACCTGTGTGACCTACAGGCATCCTGAGGAAGGTGGTGAGTCCTCCCTGCAGCTCAGGGACCCAGCAGCAAATGAGACCATCCTCACTGGCCTCCAGTCCAACACATGCTACACCATCACTGTGGTGGCCACTGCTGGAGAGTACAGGAGGGAGAGTGTTACAACAGCAGTGCTACTTCCACAAGTGCTACAAGGTATGACCAGCACATTACTGGTTATGCTCATGCACTATACATATAATTTTGGTCTCTATTATTTTGGGGAGCAGAAAGTTCATGCTATAGTCTCATGGATTCGTGAATGGATTGAGGTTAAGACTGATCTTATTTTTCTACTTGGGATGTCAGCTAATAAAAATTAATTCTGTCCATATGTGTGCAGATGACCCTGGGTCATCCACTGACCTTGGAGTCACCAGGCCATCCACTGACCCTGCAGTTACTGGGTCATGCACTGACCCTGGAGCCACTGGGCCATCCACTGACCCTGGAGCTACTGGGCCATCCACTGACCCTGGAGCCACTAAGCCATCCACTGACCCTGGAGCTACCAGGTTATCCACTGACCCTGGAGTCACCGGGTCATCCACTGACCCTCGAGCCAGGTCATCATTGGACCCTGGCCTGTTGGCAGGTGTTTCTGTGGTTCTCATTCTGCTGGTGCTTGCAGCAGCCTGCATTGTCACCCTCATTATCTGGTGGAGGTAAGAAGTGCATGTTTAAATACATTTCAGAGGGTATTCCACACTGTATTTATGGTACTCTCATGCATGGCTTTCCGTAGACATAGGCAAGGTAGAAAGGGCATGAAGGTCACTGCAGTGGAATTGGCTGAAATACCAGATACCGACAGCAAAGAGGCACAGGATACAGCTACAGCTGTTGACAACATCTGCTATGAGCGAATTCCCAGTGAGTTAAATGTATTGCATCGCTTAGCTATCATGGGTTAAAATTTTTCATTCACATGAATTTGTTGTTCTGAGCAACTATACAAGTCCAAGCACAAAGGCAAACTACAGCTGTATCCCATTGTTATCACCACGATGTCATCATGCACTCTTGTGCAAAATTACAGCCTATAGAAAGCCTGTACTCATTGGCAGAGATTCAAGGCCTTATCAAGGTTTGAACTGGCAGGTGTCCTCTCAGGGCTGCAAATGAGCAAACAAAAGCGGCATTGTGCAATTACACCCCAATTGCAAGCACCAACTGCTATATTGCAATGTATTGCAGTCTAGTATGGCAGTTGGTGCTTGCAATTGTGGTGTAATTAATTCTGATGATGAGTGTGCCTGAACAGTTTGTGAGTGCATTTTTATACTTGACACTATATTAGCAGTGTTGTAAATTGCAGAATGTTTTCTCACTTGATGAGCAGTGTTGCAACACACCCACACAGCCTCCCCACCGACCATTGTGGATTACCAGCAGAAGGTGCTGTCTTTGGAGGGGGAGCAGGTCACCCTGACAGTGAAGGTTGCTGGCAGCCCCACTCCCACTATCACATGGCTCTTCAATGGGAAGAAGGTGAAAGATGACTACTCCACTGAGGTGGGGAAGGATGGATCACTGACTCTCACGTGTGTGGAGCTGAAGCATGCTGGCACCTACACCTTCAGTGTCAGCAACAGTATGGGCAGTGTGGAGGGGTGCACCAAACTGGTCGTCCACACTGAGGATGACGACTGTACCAGTGCACCCAAAGTCGAGAGCAACCCAGTTGCTAAAGAAACGTTTGGAGAGTATGTTTCCGGCCTTCATGCACACAACAACGCTGCTTTCTTTTCACAATACCAGGTAATGAACTTAAGCACCTCCACACACACACAACAGTGAATTGTCCTCCGCTATAGACCTTGCCCTCTGGGGAGGAAGGCCATCAGGTGACCATAGGCATTGCCTCATCAAACAGGCTCCTGAATCGATTCAGAAACATCACAGCTTGTGAGCCAAGTTATTCATGTTTAATTAATTTAATTTATGATATGTGGTTTCGCTTTTATGATAGATGATGATCATCGTGTTGTTCTGGAGCCCATCTCTGGAAGAGTGAATTGTGAACACGAATACATCAATGCCTCCTACATAGATGTAAGGTCCTCCACACAATATACAATATGTATATATTACTAGTGATAAGAGTCAAGTGCCCGCTACAATGACATACTCCCAATTCGGGTCCACTAGTGTTGAAAACTAATGCATAAGTGAATGGAGTGGTCCGCGATGAGCCAGGTGTTAGCAGTTCTAATGCAACGTTTCGACCCTACTGGGTCTTCTTCATGTATACATCTGACACACATGCAGGGCTATTCTCAACGCAGGAAGTACTTTGCCACCCAGGGTGAGCTAGTAATACTCTCAGTAGTATGTATTGAAGTATTGACACAAACCTTTGCAGGTCCCCTTCCAAACACTGTCACTGACTTCTGGTGGCTGGTGTGGCAGGAGAGGATCCATGTAGTTGCCATGGTAACTAGTGTTGTAGAGGGGGGACAGCAGAAGTGTGAGCAATACTGGCCCAGTCAGGAGACCCAGGAGTATGGTCCATTCAAAGTCACCCTCACAGACCAGCAGGTGTTTGCAGACTACACCATCCGACAGCTGCTTGTTGCTGTGAGTGTTGTGGCAGTCCTCACACTTAGCTATATCTGTATTTATATCTAAGGCAGTTTGACTGCAAGATTACACTAGTCTTGTCAGCTGCAGCCCACTTGAGTGGTAAGTTGCATACTAGCTAGCTAGCCATGCCTGCATTGTCTTCTACTCCCACAGTGTGACCAGGGTGGGAGGACTCCACTGAAGGTGACCCAGTTCCACTTTACTTCCTGGCCAGACCACGGTGTTCCAGAGTATGCTGGGCCAACCCTCAACTACCTCCGTCGGATGAAGGCCCAGGTGAAACCCTCCAGAGGATCCATACTGGTGCACTGCAGGTCAGCAAGAAGTAGAAGTGTGGTGTGCCCAGTCTTTGTGAATGGTGTGTGTGGGTGCGGATCCAAGCCATGAATGGCTCATCAAGGCAGTGGCTGTCTCCCTGCAGTGCTGGTGTTGGGAGGACTGGCACACTGATTGCCATTGATACAGCTCTGGAGCAGGCTGCTCAGGAGGATGTGGTGGACATCCCTGCCACTGTCACCAAGATGAGGAGGCAGCGCATGAAGATGGTCCAATCACCAGTGAGCAGCTATGAGGGGTGATAAATAGTTTTGAGTTCATTGGCAACTTTTGTCTCAGGGTGAAACATGCTGTAGAGTTTTCACATACTCATTACAGAAGTGTGCACATGCAGGTTTAGCCTTGTTCCCAGGCCATGCGGCCTGGGAACAAGGCTAATGCAGGTTGTGCCAATATCCCACTCTGTGACCCAACCAGGAGCAGTATGCGTTCATCCATGATGCTGTTCTGGAGTCCCTCACCTGTGGGGATACCCAGATCCCAGCCTCAGGACTGGTCGGTGCCATTGAGAAGCTGAAGCAGACGGACAGTGAAACTGGGAGGACAGGATTCGAGACCCAGTTCCATGTACGTCATAACAAGTGGACCTACACATGCTTAGGCTCTGTTGATTAGTGTGTCTCGTACTAAATTTAATTCCACAGTTTCAGAGTGCACAAAAATATCTGTTTATACAGGACAAACAAACAGATAACTATTAGCTATTGCCATTATAATAACATCATCAGGGCCACCACACTGTTTTTGAGTACACATCTAACTACATTTGCTGTTTATCCAGGACAGATAGCTATTAGCTATTAACATGATCAGGGCCATCACACTGTTTTGAGTACACATGTAATACATTTGCTGTTTATCCAGGACAAACAAAACAGATGGCTATTAGCTATTAACATCATCAGGGCCACCACATTATTTTTGGAGTACACATGTAACTACATTTGCTGTTTATCCAGGACAGATGGCTATTAGCCATTAACATCATCAGGGCCATGGGTGCCACCACACTGTTTTTGGAGTACACAATCATGTAACTACATTTGCTGTTTATCCAGGACAGATGGCTATTAGCTATTAACATGATCAGGGCCATCACACTGTTTTGAGAATACATGTGTACATTTGCTGTTCATGCATGCAGCACAAACAGGTTCCTTTAGCTATTAGCTTCATTTGTCCGTACCAACAGGTCCTCAATCTGGTGACTCCTAAACCTACTGAGGTCATCAGAACCTCTGCCTTCCGCTTCCCTGATGTAAACAGAAGCACAGACTTCCTGCCACGTGAGACAAAGAAATTGATAATGATAAAATTGGAGCTATAACATGTTTTGAACACACATGCAGCTGACACCTGGAGAGTTGTACTGAAGGGCGAGAGTAATGACTACATTCACGCCAGCTTTGTGCATGTGAGAGCAGCATGACCTGCTTGTACTGAATGCTAAAGATCATTGTGTGTAAACATGCAGCACTTTAGAGCTAGCTGACCTATACATGGTACACCGACATGTTCGCCATGATCGCTGTCAGTGATCATGGCAAAGATTTTGCTAACAGCGATCAGGCAAAGATTTCAGTTGATCCACATGATTATCAATGAACAATTTGGTAGTGCATGGTGTCATAACTTAGTGGTGTCATAACTTAGTAAAATTGGTAGTGGTGTCATAACTTAGTGGTGTCATAACTTAGTAAAATTGGTAGTGGCGTCATATCTTAGTAAAATACCCCAAACTCCTATTCAGTGTGCTCTTCACCTCTTGTCACTAAGTTTAGAATACCATGTATTCTATTAATACAGAGTTAGCTACTGTGTTGGTGATACACTTGGAGGAACTTTGTCTAGTGTCTGTAGTTTTTGACCTGAATCGCAACGATGATGTAATAGATTTGGATTCTGTTAAGCGCTTTATTGGGAAAGAATTCCTCACATCATCATCGTCCAGATCTGTTTTTTCCATTCTTGCAACTGTGCACACATGCAGGGCTACAAGCAGTGCAAAGGATTCATCATCGCTCAGGCTCCAATGAAGGTCACGTGCCGAGACTTCTTGAATATGATCTATGAGAGGGAGTGTGGGGTGGTCGTCATGCTGTCAGACCTGGTGGAGAATGGAAGGGTAGGATACGGCCCTACTGACAGTGTAGTATGAGTGTGTACATGCGTCTCATGCAGTTGCAAATCTCTGATGGTGAGCTGAAGAGGTCAGGCTGCAAGCTGTGTCACATATACCATAACAGGGGCGTAGACAAGTTTATAAGAGTGTCAGCCAGCAAAAACAAAAACATATTGCGCCCCTCCTACCTGGCATGTTTTTTACAACATAGGGGATCTCATGAACAAATAAAGTTCCTTACTCCTCTCCTCCCTGTAGGAGGTGTGTCACCAGTACTGGCCCACTGGTGACACCAAGGGGGTGCAGAAGTTTGGGGAGTTCAGTGTCTCTGTCCTCCAAGCCATGCAGCAGGACGGCTTCATACAGCGCACGCTCAGTGTCACCAACCCCAAGGTAAGGGGCGGGCATGTGTGATTGTCTGAGTTATTTAGTTGTTACCTATTGTTGGCTTTGAGTATATATGCTTGTGCACACTTCCACATTCTGTATCTGAACTTAGCCCCTGCTCACTCACGTACCTCCTGCCTTTGATCTTGCAGTCTGGCCAGGTGCACGAGGTGACCCAGTTCCAGATGTCCTGCTGGACCCCTGAGGGTCTGTGCACCTCCCCCCGTGCCATCATTGACATCATTGAGCAGGTGTTGGTGATACAGAGGAGGACCGGAAACAGACCCATTGTGGTCCATGGCAGGTGAGCCTGCTTGGTTGGGTCCTTCTCCCATTTTGCACATGTATAAACACAGCGTATATGAGCCCATTTTGCACATGTATAAACACAGCGTATATGAGATTAATATCCTCAACTAATTATTTTTGTTTGGATGTGTCTCTGTTTCCCTTCCACACACACACACATGCACACACAAATACACACATCTCATGCAGTGACACGGTGAGTCGGTGTGGGGTGTTCTGTTCTCTGATCAATGCCACTGAATGCTGCAAGACGGAGGGCATTGTGGATGTGTTCCAGGTGGTGAAGGCACTTCGCATCCAGAAACCAGGCAGTGTACTCTCTGTGGTAAGCTCGAGGAAATTGTAGTGATGCAGTTGCATCTTCAGAACCCATATTTAGAGGGTATTGCCATACGTAGCTGGATTGCCATACATCCATATTTAGAGAAATTGTGATCCTGACTCCACAGTCCATGTTGGGATATATGCTACAGGATTCTTTTACTGTCTGAGCTATAGAACTTCATTGCTTGCTTGAACACAACACCCCCTAAACTACTATCTGCATACCGCACCATTCACAGGAACCAATATAGTGTACATTATCACAGAGGTAATAATGTTGGTAACTACGTTTGTCTGTCCTTTCCCTGCAGGAGCAATATCGCTACATATTTGATCTGATGCTGTTGTTCCTTGATTCATTCAGTATCTACTCCAATTTTAAGTAAACTTTTGCTGTCATACAGTTATTACAAACAGTGCACTTTGACTCGCGTGTAGCTATAGTGCTGGCAACAATGTTGTGTAATGTATCATCACAGTAATTATTAGTGATTTCAGTGTGGACATGGTAGCTTACGTAAACAGCAAGTTCATTTCTATGATGCATTGCATTGGTAGCCAATTGCCATAACAACCTTGCTGTCATTATGAGATATGCACATAGGTAGCATTAATCAGTGGTATAATTGAAGGGACAACCCAAAGCCCTGATTTACATATGACCACATGAACTACACAAACCACTATAATCATACGAAATAGTTCTTTTCAGTGGAGGCCCTGGAGGGTTCATTTTGCAAGTGAGTGAACAAACGATAGTTCAAACGAAATTACTACACTGTTAGCCACCAATCGTTCTCCATTATCAAAACGAGATTTACAGCCTTACATTAAAAGAGGTGTTAGACTCCTTCCAGTATTTGAATGTGAATTAACTAGCATAGCTTCTAAACCCTACAATTGCTAATTCTACTCACACATAATACTAGTATACAGGCTGATGTTTGCTAAAGTTAGATACTGAGACCAAGAGATCGATCTACACAAGTCAGAACCCTGAAGGCTCCAGCATCTTGAGTGAAGCGAGGCACTCAGTACTAACTGATCCCATTGGTGGATTGAGGCATCTGCTATATTATATATGACTTGTATGATGCTGATATAGCCGTTGTGCAACCTCTGCTCCACCTAGGAGCTAGCTATACCTTCTTCTGAAGTTCAGTGAGCTAGATGCCCATTCGAGTGCAAAGTGGGTGGAGCCACATGCAGTAACAAGCCCAAACTTTTCTTGTGAAAGTTAACGTTGCTATTGAGTACATAGACGCTTCAACCAATAAGATCTAACATTGGGATCTAACATCTAAGAAGCAAGTATCTAAGTTATACCAGCAATTGAATTGCAAACATGATCATCACGGTGGCATCAATACCACAACTTGTATACATTCTACATACCACCATATATAGAAGGAACTTGAAATGGTAAGAGTAAACTGTGCATATAACTTGAACAAACACCCCATGTGTTAGTCAACACTTAGGTCAAGTGTTTTCTGTGCACTTTGCGACAAATTCATACGGGTCATCATCAATCATCTCATACTCAGCCTCAATGCCATGTTGTGATGAGCTTGTAGTGACCTTTCCATACGCCTCACACCGTTCCATAGGAATGCTGTATCATAAGCAAAGTATGTGGAGGCAATAATAACCGAAATCCTAATAGATGTATGCCCGTTATAGTTTCCGTCCAGGCAGAATTCCTTCCAATTATATGCACTGTTACGCAAGATTCATACCTGGCAATCTCTTGGGTAGTTTTATTATTCGAGAGGTTTCTAGTTCTTCTCCTAAACCTGTATGTCACGGTGTGTATGCAGGAAGTAGCTCAAATGACGTACTTAGCTGCATGATCTTAGCTCACCATATTGTGCCCATGAACAGGATGGACACACCCACAAACATTATCACAGTTAGTGTCCCTATCACTCCTCCTGCAATTGCTCCAACCAGACCGCTCCCTCCCCCTCCCACTCCGCCTCCTGCAAGTAAATTAACAATACATAAATACTGCATGAGAACTGAAGTCACTAATCAAAGAAAGTCTAGATACAACCTATATCACTCCCATGAAGCTATACAGGGACTTGTCTTCACTTGACAGAGTAGACCTTTCTCCCTCCACCTGCCGTCCATTAACAATCACCACGGCAGCCACCTCAAACTTCTCTCTTCCGCGCACTACTCCCCAGCTGGACCCCCCGGGGAAGAGTACACTCCCCTCTCCCGCCCTCCCGGAGTAGTACACCTTGTAGTAGTCAACGTCCTGGGAGGGGAGGCGCTGCCAAGAGATATTCACAGCTGTTGGGTTGAGAAACTGAACACCAACACCCTCCACCAGACCTGTTCAGGCCAGGAGAATGAGAGGTGATGAGTTGTGTCTCACTACAGCACAGCACATGCAACTCTCACCAATGGGACGGGTGGTCTGAACGATACGCTGCTGTAGTCCCACCCCAGTTGAAGTGGAGGGGGTCACAACAAACACGTAAGATGTCTCTGGGGCCAGTCGAACCACTCCTTAGGTGGTGGTGCTCCCACTCAGACTCATTGTGCCAATGAAGTTCTCACTGTTAGAAAGGCCGTAGCCAAGTTTATACTGTGTAATGCTACCACGCCCATCAGTTGGAGGCTCCCAGGTGACCAACACAGACACAATTTCAGGTATGACGTCTAGAGAGGTCACTCCACCAGGTACTAGGAGAAGGAGGGGAGACATAGGTTGGGTGCTACTGGTGGTAAGTGAATTGCTTACCTCCTATAATCATGGCTGTCACTGGACTACTGAATGGTCCTGTGCCGGCAGTGCGATGCTTTGCTGCCACTTGAATACTGTATATACTCTGTAAACGCAGACAGCCCACCAATGGGATGCTCATAGGGGGGAACAGCTGTTTCAACCTCAGAGCTGCTGCCTGCTCTAGGATGATATCGTATGGTGTAGTCGAGCACATTGCCATTCCGGTCCCCGCAAGGTGGGGGGCTCCACCTGACCAAGATGGTGGTAGGTCCAGTGGCAGAGGCATTGACAAACTGGGGAGCACCAGTGGGGGCTGGAGGCACAGAGTGACAGGGCAAGTCATACTACACATCACATACATACTAAGAATAGCACTACAGTACCTACCGGTAGCCTGTGTCATTCCCATTCCAGCAACAGAATAAGGTCCAAGTCCCTCAACGCCCCTGGCCCTCACACGGATACTATAGGTTGTAGATGGCTTAAGGTTTCTAAGGGTGTGCTGGGTAACGCTCCCTCCGTCCACCACCTCCCTCCCTCCCTGGAATTCCGGACATGAGTCGACTGGCGAGAATGACACCTCAAAACCATCAATGACCACCCCTGAAGATGGGCTTCTCCACGTGACAAGGATGCTGGCGGAGGATGGTGTAGTTGCCTGCACGTCAGTGAGAGCACCTGGCACTGAGGATCACAACAGGGAGGATAATGTGTGTATGGTTCAATGCTACATATGCTGTACAGAATCACGCATCACTCAAACAGCAATATAATTATACAGAACTTACATCTCAGCACAACATTCACTGGAGCACTTTGTTCACTGGGGAGGTTGGCATAAGCAACCACACTGATGGTATACCTCACCCCTACACTGAGGTTGCCAAGGATGTGCTCCACTGCATTTGGGTCTTCAATGTTGACCGAGTTCACATCAGTACTGGTGTTAGTGGTGGTGAGCACCTGGTACCCACTGACATTGGCAGGTGGAGTCCAGGTGACCCTGACCTGGTTGTTGTCAATAGGCCGTGCTGTAACATTACCAGGTGGTCTGGAGGGAGCTGCAGTGAGGGAATGAGGCGAGTAGCTGAAGAAAGAGTACAACAATACTAGCTGCAGTTCACTGCTGAGGGCGATATTGACAGTATCAATTGCAGTAGACATAACACTGCCAATGCTCCAATCTGAGGATCTTTTATGTGCAGTTGGATAACAAGCTACATCCACTTGCACTACAACACTTACTGTTTACATACCTACAACATTGAGGTTCGCAGACTGTGATCCTCTGTCGTTGGCAACAGTGCAGGAGTACTCTCCCTCTAGGCTTCCCTGCACAGTCAGCAGGCTGTTGTAGGTCGTGGAGGTTGCATTTCTCAACACCCTGCTGATGGAGTACGGACTGTTGCTGTCGAGCGTCTCTCCATTGCGGGTCCACGTGACAGTGGTGGGAGGGGAGTGGGAGGAGGTGCAGTTGAGGGTGAAGGAAGGCGGGCGAGTGGAAAGGGCAGTGAGCAGACAGAACCTCACTGAATAGTGAAACTGAAAACTTCCGCTTTTCGATTTGGGAGCGGAGGTTCCAGTGAAACTCTAACTTCCGCTTTTCGATTTGGGAGTGGAAGTTCCAAAACGAATAGTGAAAAATCGACTTCCACTAATGACAATTGGTTTTGGACTGGCGACGACGATCGAATGGCCCAAAAGTACACGGACCAAAGTACACTGTCTGTAATAATTTATGACAGCAAAAGTTTACTTAAAATGGGAGTAGGTGCTGAATGAATCAAGGAACAACAGCATCAGATCAAATATGTAGCGATATTGCTCCTGCAGGGAAGACAGACAAATCATTACCTCTGAAAACGTCTGTGATAATGTACACTATATCGGTTCCTGTGAATGGTGCGGTATACAGATAGCAGTTTAGGGGGGTGTTGAGTTCAAGCAGCAATGAAGTTCTATATATAGGACAGTAAAAGAATCCTGTAGCATATATCCCAACATGGACTGTGGAGTCAGGACCACAATCTCGCTATGGATGTATGGCAATCCATCTACGTATGGCAATCCCCTCTAAATATGGGTTCTGAAGATGCAAGTGCATCGATACAATTTCCTCGAGCTTACCACAGAGAGCACACTGCCTGGTTTCTGGATGCGGAGTGCCTTCACCACCTGGAACACATCCACAATGCCCTCCCCTCCGTCTTGCAGCATTCAGTGGCATTGATCAGAGAACAGAACACCCCACACCGACTCACCGTGTCACTGCATACAGTGCAAGTGTATGTATGTGTGTGTGTGTGTGTGTGTGTGTGTGTGTGTGTATGGAAGGGAAACAGAGATGCATGCAAACACAGAAATTGTAATTAGTTTCAGGATGTATACATTTGCATCTAATTTATACACGTGCAAAATGGGAGAAGGACCCAACCCAGCAGGCTCACCTGCCATGGACAACAATGGGTCTGTTTCCGGTCCTCCTCTGTATCACCAACACCTGCTCAATGATGTCAATGATGGCACGGGGGAGGTGCACAGACCCTCAGGGGTCCAGCAGGACATCTGGAACTGGGTCACCTTGTGCACCTGGCCAGACTGCAAGATCAAAGGCAGGAGGTGAGTAAGTGAAAAGAGGCTAAGTTTATACGCAGACTGTGGAAGTGTGCACAAGATTTAGCTATATTCAAAGCCAAGAGTAGATCAGTGGATACCAACAATCACCATGCCCACCCCTTACCTTGGGGTTAACACTGAGCATGCGCTGTATGAAGCCGTTGTGATGGATTACATATAAGGACATGTTAATGTGTGACCATTTGTGCTAGGATATGCTAATGTGTGATCATTTGTGCTAGGACATGCTAATGTGCTGGACATCTGTGCTGAGAGTTGTTAATGTGTTGGTTATCAGTAGGTTCTTTGTGCTATTTCCTTTGCTAAGGATTTTGTATAAATAGCAGTCAGTTTTAGTGCATTGCTCTTCGTATTGTGCGCTCTTCCTAAGTATTGTAAATGTTGTTCTTCGTAATAATATTTTGAGTGTGTCAAGTTGAAGTGAGAGTCTCCCTTGTAGCGCAATTATATAGGCTGTTGGTAGGACCAAGAGCTATATAATCTATGGTAGGACGGAATCTATCACATTTGGTGGCAGGGGCGGGATCAAATCGTTGGAGGTAACAGCGAGATCCAGACGCCGAGAAGTGGACTAAGACCTGATTGTCGCAGGAGCAGAGTGCGAGTTTGATGACAACAAGGTCGGGGACAAGCTACAGGAAGACAAGTCTCATGGCACAAGACGAAGGAACAGGAGGAGTCAATATGGCACAAATGCTGCAAGCATTGCTTGCCGAGCAAGAGCAAAGAGACGAGGAGCGGCGAGAGGAACGCCGTCGCCACGACGAAGAAATGGCTCGTAGAGAGCACGAAATGAGACAGCAAATGGAGTTGCTGAGAGGACTCGTCGAAGGAGTCAGGTCGTACATACAATGGCATAAAATAAGTATTTTTGTCTTGCTGTATAATGGCAAAATTTTATGCCAAACTTGTCTTGCTGTATAATGGCAAAATTTTATGCCGAACTTGTCTTGCTGTATAATGGCAAAATTTTATGCTGAAACGTCTTGCATAAAATTCCCTCGTGTACATTTTCGCACAGTATCATAAAGGCAAAATTTTATGCCAACTGCTTTAATCAAAGGGGCTCACCCTAATTGGGTTAATTAAAGGGACATACTCATTTTGTGAGCCCAGTTTGAATGTGAAGGTTGGCATAAAATCACCTTTGTGTATCCTCATAAAGACAAAATTTTATGCCGACTGCTTTAATGAAAGGGATGTACTCATTTTGTGAGCCCAGTTTGATGTGGAGGTTAGCATAAAATCTTCCCTTCATGTTCCTCATAAAGACAAAATTTTATGCTGACTACTTTAAATCTTGCATTCTAGCGGCACAATCTAATTCATGAATATCATTACATTGTTCTTTATGACATTGTAGCTAATATCAATATACAAGTGAACTATGAATACAATTGGTGCAGCATGGGAATGCCGCCATACGCATAAACACAGAAGCCCTGCCTCCAGAAGGTAACAAGTACTGCAGCCCCTCCTCCAGAAGATTACAAGTGCTGCAGCCCCGCCTCCAGAGTATTGCAGTGCAGCCCCGCCCCCAGACGATTGCAGTGTTACAGCTTAGCCTCGGTATTGAAGTGCAATATATTTTGTGACTTTTTTCCACTTGAAATTTCACATTTTTTATCTGAACTAATCCTAGTGCCAACAGCTGAACATCACGTTCTGGCGTTTAGAAAACCCCACATCTTTGCTAAAGGCAATGGAACATCTGTACAAGAAGGATAAAGCGAAAGCATTAGCTTACCTTGCAGCTGAGAAGCAAATCAGTATTACATACAGAAGCCAGACTGAGGAGAGTCGCCACAAGTCAGCAACTTCACGGAAGCGTCAGCGTGAACAGCAGATGGACTCAGACCAAGATGCACAATTTGGTCCCCCAGACAAGCAAAGTAATTTCAATAAAAGTAGAAAATGCCGTATTGATTTGGATTCAGAGTCTGATTTAGTCCCTCTGGTGCGGAAGGGCAAGGGCAATTGCAAGAGTAACAAGATTACCGGTACCTTCAAGGGAATAGGTCAACGTGTTCAAGTTAGGTACAACGATGAGGTATGGTATAAGGGAACATTGATAGAGTTCAACACTAAGACGGGGGACTGGATGGCTCGATTTGATGTCGACGATGAAGTGACCACAATCAAGTTCCCCGATAAAGATGTCCGTCTGATTTGACTGAGTATCATTGTTTATCCACTGCTACTCTTCTATTATTCATTCAGCATTATCCAGATTATGATTACTCTCTCATTATGTTGCTATTTATATGCTGTATTATGTTGTTCGCTGTAATCAAATCATTATCAATATGATTATCGTATTCAAACTGTTAGTAAAATTATGCCCCTTTAATTAACCCAATTGGGGACACCTTTTATGTCGTAGTTTCCTTCACAACCTGCTGGGCTCACAAAATGAGTATGTCCCTTTTAATTAGCCCAAATAGGGTGAGACCCTTTCATTAAAGCAGTTGGCATAAACTTTTGTCTTTATGAGGATACACAAAGGTAAGATTTTATGCCAACCTTCACATTCAAACTGGGCTCACAAAATGAGTATGTCCCTTTAATTAACCCAATTAGGGTGAGACCCTTTGATTAAAGCAGTTGGCATAAAATTTTGCCTTTATGATACTGTGCGAAAATGTACACGAGGGAATTTTATGCAAGACGTTTCAGCATAAAATTTTGCCATTATACAGCAAGACAAGTTCGGCATAAAATTTTGCCATTATACAGCAAGACAAGTTTGGCATAAAATTTTGCCATTATACAGCAAGACAAAAATACTTATTTTATGCCATGTTCTGCACGACCAAGGAGTCAACAAACAGGGCGAAGCAGCTTTGATGAAGCTGGAGAAGGACCCTGCATGGTGTAAGAGTGGCAAAGCTGACGGAAGAGGATGACATCGAGGCCTACTTGACTACGTTCGAGAGGCTAATGACTGCCTACGAGGTCAAGCGAGAGCGGTGGGCTTTTAAACTTGCATCTCAATTGGTCGGCAAGGCGCAGCAAGCGTATGCGGCAATGAGTGCGGAGGACGCTAGTGACTACGACAAATTGAAGAAGGCAATATTGCGTCGCTACGATATCAACGAAGAGAGCTACCGTCAACGTTTCAGATCAGCCACGAAGAAGCAGGGTGAGACTAATCGAGAGCTTGTAGCCAGACTGGTTGATTTGGCAGAGAAATGGATGCAAGGATGCACATCCATTGCGGAGGTGACAGACGTAGTCGTTTTGGAGCAGGTCACGAATACGCTTCCTGGGGACGTACGCGTGTTCGTAAAAGAACGGAAGCCCAAGACTAGCTTGGAAGCGGCGGAGCTAGCGGATGATTACCTCCGAGCACGGAAACAGAATCCAGAAGCAACCTGCAGAGAAGAGGACAGAAAGCTCCCAGAGAGACGCCCTCCAGTTGGACCAAGACGTTGTCTGCGGTGCGGAAAGCCGGGACATCTGGTTCGAGATTGCAGGAAGGCGATACCCAGGCCAAGTGAAGATGGAAAGGAGAAGGAGCCAGGGGCTAAACAGGAGAAAGCAGAAGGGCAGAAGAAAGATCTCAAGGACATCGAATGTTTCAACTGCCATCAGAAGGGGCACTATGCGTCAAATTGCCCCCACCGTGCGATGTTTTGCATGGAGAGACGAATGGATCACACCGGTCATTCCAGGGTGAAGAGAAACCTACATGTGGAGAAGCCAGGGATTGCTAAGCCAGGAGTCGTGGAGGGGACAGCGGTCAGCAACATTCTGCTGGACACAGGCTGCTCACGGACACTGGTGCGGAAGGACCTAGTTCCCACGGCGAAGCTACTGGATGGTGAAGTGGTGGCAATCCGGTGTGCGCACGGAGACACAGTCTTATATCCACTGGCTCAGGTTGGAGTGGAGATAGGAGGAAGATTGCTGGAGGTGGAAGCAGCAGTGTCGGAGACCTTGCCCATGGCAGTGCTACTGGGAACCGACGTACCTGAGCTTGCTGATTTATTGGACGGAGAGTTCTTCGCCACACAGACCAACCAGCTGCAAGCAGATGAAGCTCTCATGGTGACAACAAGAGCTAAGGCCAAGCAACAGCAGGATGCTGAGGTGCTTCGTCAACAGAGCGAGCTGCAGTCTGGAGTGAAGCCGAAAGCACTAGGTGTGCACATGGACAGTGGAGGCGCGAGTACAGACGAGGAGTCAGCCAAATGGACAGTGGTTGACCAGGGTAACCAAGAGTCACTGGACGGAGAGGAAGAGAATAGCTGGATGGATCAGTTCGATGAGGAACTCTTCCAACCAGGGCGTGAGAAGACCAAGCTATCTCGGAGGGAGAAGCGGCAGAACCGACTGAAGCACAACCCAAAGGAGACGCCTCTGGGGCTGGGAAACACGACTACCCCTCATGCCCTCGATATTTCCGCGGAAGAATTGAAGGTATTACAGAGCACAGACTCAACGTTGGACGCAGTCAGGAAGGCAGCAAGTGGACACCCTTCGTCTGCAGGAGTCGGATTCTTTGAGAGAGATGGGCTGGTGTACAGACGTGGGAGAATGCCAGGCCGACATTCGGAGGACATGGGAGTGGATCAGCTCGTTCTCCCGTTGCAATGCCGAGGCGTAGTGCTCCAGATGGCCCATGACATCCCTCTCGCCGGTCATCTAAGAAAGGAGAAAACAGCCAAGCGGATCCTGCAGAGACCTACCCTGTACCATGATGTTGCAGAGTACTGCCAAGGCTGTGCAGTTTGCCAGAAGTCGTCACATCACAGAGTACGATGTGCACCTCTGGTGCCCCTACCAATCATCAACACACCATTCCAGAGAGTGGCTATGGATATTGTGGGTCCATTGCCCCGTAGTCAACATGGGAATCTAGTGATGCGTTTCTATGCCACTCACTATACCCAGAAGCGGTCACCCTGCAATCAACTTCCACGAGCAAGCTGTTTGCCCAGTGGCAACATCCGAATCCAGTGCTGAAGCGCGTGGGCAGGGTCCGACTGAAAGAGAACAATCCTCGTTTGACCAGGTGGAGTTTGGCTCTGCAGCCTTACCAATATCAAGTGGTTCACCGAGCTGGGCGAGCTAACGGAAATGCCAATGCTCTTTCTTGTGCAGCGTCACCTCCAGTTTGACGCAGGAGAAGGGGGGAGGAATGTGATGGATTACATATAAGGACATGTTAATGTGTGACCATTTGTGCTAGGATATGCTAATGTGTGATCATTTGTGCTAGGACATGCTAATGTGCTGGACATCTGTGCTGAGAGTTGTTAATGTGTTGGTTATCAGTAGGTTCTTTGTGCTATTTCCTTTGCTAAGGATTTTGTATAAATAGCAGAGTCAGTTTTAGTGCATTGCTCTTCGTATTGTGCGCTCTTCCTAAGTATTGTAAATGTTGTTCTTCGTAATAATATTTTGAGTGTGTCAAGTTGAAGTGAGAGTCTCCCTTGTAGCGCAATTATATAGGCTGTTGGTAGGACCAAGAGCTATATAATCTATGGTAGGACGGAATCTATCACAGCCGTCCTGCTGCATGGCTTGGAGGACAGAGACATTGAACTCCCCAAACTTCTGCACCCCCTTGGTGTCACCAGGGGGCCAGTACTGGTGACACACCTCCTGCAGGGAAGAGAGAAGTATCAGCTAGTGAGGAACTTTATCTGTTCATGAGATCTCCTATGGTATTGTGACACAATATGTTAATGTACATAACACTATATGCAGAGGTAGCCTGACCTTTTCAGTTCACCATGCAACTGAGATGTATAGCTAGCTACACACTCATGCTACAATGTCAGCAGTGCTGTATCGTACCCTTCCATTCTCCACCAGGTCTGACAGCATCACGACCACCCCACACTCCCTCTCATAGATCATCTTCCAGAAGTCTTGGCACGTGAACTTCATCGGAGCCTGGGCAATGATGAACCCCTTGCACTGTTTGTAGCCCTGCATGTGTGCACAGTTGCAAGAATGGAGAACAGATCTAGACGATGATGATGCAAGGAATTCTTTCCCAATAAAGCAATTAACAGAATCCCAACCTATTACATCATCCTTGTGATTCAGGTCAATAAACCACAGCCAGACAAAGTTCCTCTTGGGGAAGGCTGGGTTGAAGTGTATTACAAACACAGAAACTATTAATGGTTGTTGACGATCATACCCATGTCCATCATGGCAGGAGTCACTCACTTATTGATCTTGTACTAATGTCTGATCCTTTGTCGCTTACTTCCTGCAGGGTTATTCCTCCTCTGTCAAACTCTGACCACCTTGGAATTGAAGCTCAGATCAAATTGAAATGTTCCAGCAAGTCCCCTCGATCCTCCTTGCGCTCAGTCTGGCTCTATGCCCACGCTGATTGGGACAAAGCCCGGGAGATGATAGAAGAGTTTGATTGGAATGGTATAATGACTGACGACATTAACGATTCCTGGGCTCGCTGGCACTCATCATTTATGGGCATCATGCTGGAATGTGTACCCAGGAAAGTACTCCCTTCAAGGAGAAACTTGCCATGGTTGAACAAGAACATAAGGAGTGCAATGGGGAAAAGAAATACTTTGTTCAAGAAGACTGGTTATAGTGCCAAGTTCAGGTCTGCACGCAATAGAGTCATCAGCTTGATTCGTAGAGCAAAAACTAGCTATTTCAAAAATCTGAATCCCAGGGACTCAAAGAAGTTTTGGAAAGCAGTCAAGTTCCTTAATAAGCAACAGTCTACAATCCCTACACTCCTGCAAGGAGATCAAACTGCAACTAGTGATGTTGAAAAAGCTGAACTACTAAATGCTTTTTTCTCTACCTGCTTCAACAGATCTCACCCCCCACTGAATGAACACCCATTTGACCCTTCTGCTACTTCTGACAATGACCCCTCCCTTGAAGAGATTTATTGTTCTGTCCCTGAGGTCGAGCAATTGTTGTGTGGTCTGGAGGTATCCAAAGCTTGTGGTCCTGATAAGATCTCCGCTCAGATGTTGAAACACACAGCACTAAGTATTGCTCCATCTGTTACCAAACTGTTCAATCTTTCCATACGTGTGGGCAGGATTCCTGACGACTGGAAGGAATCCATGATTGCACCAATTCCAAAGTCAGCTACAAAATCATCAGACCCTGGAAATTTCAGACCAATCTCCCTTACCTGCATTCTTTCTAAACTGTTGGAGAAACACATACATGGTCTTATGTATGAACACCTAGCCAACCAACAGGAGCTATCGGACTCCCAGTGGGGTTTTCGTTCTGGTAGATCAACAGTGACTGCTCTATTATCAGTGACTCAGGAATGGCTCTCCACTCTTGAACATGGCCATGAGCTCTGTGCTGTTTTCTTTGATTACCGCAAAGCGTTTGATAGTGTCCCTCATCGGCCTCTTCTTGAGAAGCTGGAAAGCCTGGGCTTTGATGCTCACATTCTGCACTGGGTTACCGACTATCTAACCAACCGCTCACAGAAGGTTGTGGTCAATGGCCAATCCTCACCGTCAGCCCCTGTAATATCTGGTGTGCCTCAAGGTTCTGTCCTTGGACCCTTACTTTTTCTGATCTACATTAATGATCTTACTAAGATCAATCTCAGGGATGGCGCTAAATTAACACTTTATGCTGACGATGTACTGTTGTTTCGAACCATTAACTCACCGGAAGACTTTGTTGCTCTCCAGGAGGACATTGACAAGGTTGAGAGCTGGTCTTGTGCCAACTTTCTTGCACTCAACCGGGACAAATGTAAATATATGGTAGTCTCACGCAGGAGAACTGCATCTACCCCATCCCAACCTCTCCTTCTTGACAACCACCCACTAGATCAGGTGAAAATGTTCAAGTACCTTGGTGTCCTTTTGTCGCATGACCTCTCTTGGGGTGAGCATGTTCATTCTGTCTGTAGTAGGGCTAGAAAGATCCTTGGTCTACTTTTTTTAGACGATTTTACAATAACGCACCAAGCCATTCCCTTCTTCAACTCTATCTTTCCCTGGTTAGACCACACCTTGACTATGCGTCTGCCATATGGTCCCCTCACACGAAGAAAGACATAATTATGCTAGAAAATGTTCAGAAATTTGCCTGTCGTATGGCCACAAAGTTTTGGGACAGTGGTTATGAGGATCTGCTAGAAATCGTTCACCTTCCTTCACTGGAGTGTCGGAGACTTGAAACCAGGTTATGTCTCCTCTACAAGATCGTCCACAAATTGTGTTATTTTGATGATGGTATTTTTATTCCCAGCACCTCTCTTACTCACCATGCACCTCACAACCTTGTATTGACCCGACCCTTTGCTCATACGAATTCATATTTTTATTCATTTCTACCATACACTATTTCTTTCTGGAACAACTTAGATTCTTCACTGGTCTGTGCATCCTCCGCTTCTGCATTTAAAAGTAATCTACACCTTCATTAATGTAGCTTATAAATTGGGATCATGTCTTGTATTAGCCTATGTTGCTATGTACATGCATCCTTGTCCATCATGACAGAATTGTTATAGAAAAAAAAAAAAAAAAAAAAAAAAAAAAAAAAAGGTATTCTATACAGTGGCGTAGCCAAGGGCGGGCCTGGGCGGGCACGTGCCCGGCCAATCCTATATATATTTGTTCTTCGCACGCGCAGTGGGAAGCCACACAGTGAACACAGACAGCGTAAGCCTATCTCACGTATTCATAGTCCTGATTATGCATAGTAACTAAGTAAGTCAATATTCATGAATCTATAACCCATAATCAGTTTTGTAGAGCAAACTCAGCGCTATCAATAAGGCTTCTCAGTTTAATAACTCGCGCATCTCAGGATCGGAAGTGGATCAGAGCCCGAGCTACTGTACATCATAGGCACTGACTGACCTGTCGACAGACGTGCTGTCGATAGATGGGCCTTCACCAGAACATCTTTCTGCAGCATCGATCCTCATACATCTGGAACGCGCAGTGCAAAGCACGAAGGTGCCACGAGAGCCCATCCTGATAACTGAAAAATGAAGGCGAAAAAAATTTTTCCGCGCTTCGCGCGGACTGATCAGCACTACGCGCTTCTATGCACTCCCTTCGGCAGCGTGCATATCAGCCCCTATATATAGTGCCCGCCCAATTCTACATTCCTGGCTACGCCACTGATTCTATAGCAAGAGGTGAAGAGCACACTGAATAGGAGTTCGGGGTATTTTACTATTGCTAAGTTAAGATACCACTAGCAATTTGCTCATCGATAATAATGAGGGATCAAACTGAAATCTTTGCCATCAGCGAACATGGCGAAGATGTCAGTGTACCATGTATTATCACAGGAAAAAATAAAGCATAGCCAACAGTTGTTAATTTCATCAAATTATTGTATATGTGTTGGGAAGTATGCTACTTCCCAATGCTTTACGTTGTACCAAACCCAACAAGCCTTGTTCCATACCCAACAGTTGTTATTTGACCTGCAAGATGAAAGGTTGTAGTTCTGTTGGGTTATTCAAACCAGCCATTGTACAACCTTTGTGAAAGTGTTGTGTAAAAGGTGCTAATAACCAATCGTAGGTGCAAACAAGATGATCTGTTGGGATATTAAAATACAACTGTAGTAAAACTTTCCCAATGGTTTGAAAAGCATCGGGAATTAGGATTTACAACTGTTGTAATTGGAAGATTTTTCCCTGTGTATGTCACAACAATCTTTAGCATTCAGTACCGTGAAGCAGTGACACAGGTCATGCTGCTCTCACATGTGCAAAGCTGGCGTGAATGTAGTCATTACTCTCACCCTTCAGTACAACTCTCCAGGTGTCAGCTGCATGTGTGTTCAAAACAAATGTTATAGCTCCAATTTTATCATTATCAAATTCTTTGTCTCACGTGGCAGGAAGTCCGTGCTCCTGTTTGCATCAGGGAAGTGGAAGGCAGAGGTTCTGATGAACTCAGTAGGATTAGAAGTCACCAGACTGAGAACCTGTTGATACAGGCAAATGGTCGATGGCAATAGCCAAGAGCACATGATGACATCATTGTTTTTTCACGGTGATGTCATCATGCGCTCTTGCAATAGCTAATAGCCATCCTGTTTGTGCTGCATGCATATATAAACAGCTAAAGTGCATGCGTACTCAAAACAGTGCATGTGGTGGCCTGATAATGTTATTATAATGGTAATAGCTAATAGCCATCTGTTTGTTTGTCCTGGATAGCTAAACGGCAGATGTTTTTGTGCACTCTGAAACTGTGGTTGCTCTCTGGAAAATTCCACTAAGAGGTAATATTAACTAACAGAGCCTAAGTTCATATGTAGCTAGCTATGCCACTTTGACGTACATTGAACTGGGTCTCAAATCCTGTCCTCCCAGTTTCACTGTCCGTCTGCTTCAGCTTCTCAATGGCACCAACCAGTCCCGAGGCTGGGATCTGGGTATCCCCACAGGTGAGGGACAGCATCATGGATGAACGCATACTGCTCCTGGTTGGGTCACAGAGAGGGATATTGGCACAACCTGCATTAGCCTTGTTCCCAGGCCACGCGGCCTGGGAACAAGGCTAAACCTGCATGTGCACACTTCTGTAATGAGCATGTGAAATCTCCACAGCATGTTTTACCCTGCTACTGCATGACTGGCTAAGCCAATTTACTTACCAAGTGATGTGAACTTTAAACAGACTACATAATTGTAATGTATTGGCGTTATTGGTTTAAGATGTAACCAGGAAATGTATGTCATCATATTGTGTACGTCATTATAATTATATTGTGTATTGTTCGAGCTCGTAAAAAGAGATTACTTTTCAACTTAGCCTCGTACCCAGGCCTTCAATCGCGGGGGGAAGGCCTGGTATACACTGTTTGCGCATGCGCTTAATTTCCCCAAAAATCTTGGAAAATAGGATATCTTGGTATTCTTCCGTGAAAGGAAGACGTCGAATGACGTCTACGTGTACATTCCTAGAACCGCAACGAACGACGAGTAGCAATAGTTTCTCTGAGGCTCTTTCCTAAGCTTTGCGAAGGCTGAAAATGACACGGATGACTGTGAAAGAAGAGCAGCGCTCCTCCATGAGAGCTGTGTACGAAGGCAGCGACGTGTTCGTGTGGCTAGCTACCTACTGGCTATGGCAAGAGCCTGTGCAAGCGCTCCCTTTCCTCATGGACTAGCTACAAGAAGGGACTTGTAGACAGTGGAAAGAGCTGTGGTGTGCTTCAGCCTTGTTGTGAGCCCTTTGATCGCTCTCATGCACGAGTACGCGGGTGCGTTTACGCAAACGTCATCGGTTACGGGATATATACTCGTGCCCAACCCATTCGCAAACGTCACAATTAAAATTGACGTAATATTCACATTTAAATTAAACGCATGCGCAAACAGTGTATACCAGGCCTTCCCCCCGCGATTGAAGGCCTGGGTACGAGGCTATTTTCAACTGTGACCTAGCTGGAGTTCGACCTAGCTGAAGTTCGGGTGCGGCATAACAATTTTGGCGACGAGGACGGGATCGCGGCAGTCATGTCTGACAGCGAGGAAACGCCGGAGCGAGGTTCTCCCTCAGTTGCTGCACAGCCGATCACAACCATTGGCCTGCATGGCACGGTCGTTCCCTTTGACGCCACACAGGAGGAGTGGAGCGAGTACGCCGAACGTCTCGTTCACTACTTTACTGCGAACGACATTAAAGGAGAGGATAAGCGTCGAGCTATCCTATTGAACGCGGTCGGACCTGCCACTTACCGTCTTATCAAGACGTTGGCGTCACCCAAAAAGGTCACGGAGCTCGCATTCGAGGAGATAGTCAAGCGGACTACAGCGCACTTCAACCCGAAGCCGTCTCCCATTGTGAAGCGGTATGAGTTTAATACCCGGTGTCAGGGGGAAGGCGAGTCTATAGCCACTTATGTAGCCGAGCTACGTAAGATCGCGGAACACTGTGAGTACAAGGATGTGTTGAGCGATATGCTGAGAGACAGGCTGGTCTGTGGAATTAGAGACAGGACCACTCAGCGTCAGCTACTGCGTGAGACCGCCTTGACCTTTGACAAAGCCCTACAAATGGCCTTGGCAGCGGAGGCTGCTGACAAAGACTCACGGCGTCTGACAGGCGCCACCCATGGGCATGATAAGGATCTGAAGGAGGAGTGTGACCCTCCGGCTTCTGTACACAGAGTGGGCCAGCGTAGACCACAATATAGTGGTTCAAAGAAGCAAGGCAGCCCTAGACCAGTTCAAGAGAAACCTGAGTGTTTCAGGTGTGGTGGCAAACACCATCCTTCTAGCTGCCCCTGCAAGGAGTATGTGTGTCATTTCTGTAAGAAAAAGGGCCACTTAGCGAAGGTGTGCAGGAAGAAGACTCGTAGCAAAGCAGGACAGACTAACACTGTGTCCGATGAGTGTCAGACAGTGGATGACCCAGTGTACACCATGTTCAATGTTCAGTCGGGTGGGTCCCAGCCTTACAGAGCTGTTGTCACTGCAAATGGTTTGCCCATGTCAATGGAGATAGATACTGGGGCATCTGTTTCCATTATCAATGAGGACACTTTCAAGACCATCCGCAAGGGAGAGTCAAACCTTGAGCTGCAGGACACCACAGTCAAACTGAAGACTTACACTGGAGACCCCATCATAGTCCATGGGTCAATCGTGGTACCAGTGGAGCACAACGGTCAAGCAGCGAGGCTACCATTGGTTGTCGCAGCAGGGAAGGGTCCAAACCTGTTGGGGAGAGACTGGTTGTCGGCACTGTGCCTAGACTGGAAGACCATTTTCTCGGTTGGGAAGTCCCTCACCCTTCAGCAAGTGCTTGATGAGCACAGTGAGGTTTTCGAGGAAGGTCTAGGGGAGTTGCGGGATGTGGAGGCAAAGATCCACATTGACAAGGACGCAAAGCCACGTTTCCACAAGGCCAGAAAGGTTCCCTTCGCCATCAGGAAGAAAGTTGAGGACGAGTTGGAACGCTTGCAGTCTTTGGGTGTCATCCAACCAATCCAGTTCTCAGATTGGGCAGCCCCTATTGTGCCGGTCACGAAGAGCAATGGTAGTGTAAGAATATGTGGGGACTACAAAGTCACTGTGAACAGAGATGCGAAGCTCGACAAGTACCCCATTCCTCAGATCGAAGAGCTGTTTGCTTCCCTGGCGGGGGGGAAAGCATTCACCAAGTTGGACCTATCACATGCGTACCTCCAGATCCGTCTTGAGGAGCAGTCACGGCGCTATGTTGCCATTAACACGCACAAAGGTCTCTTCGAGTACAGAAGACTGCCATTTGGGGTGGCGTCCGCACCCTCTCTTTTTCAGCGGATAATGGAGAACCTGCTCCAGGGCATCAGTGGAGTATGTGTGTACATTGACGACATCTTGGTAACCGGAGCTACTGAGGAGGAGCATCTCCACAACCTGGCCCAGGTCCTGCTGAGACTGCGAACTGCAGGGATGAGACTAAAGAGAGGGAAATGTGCTTTCCTACTTCCCTCAGTCTCGTATCTGGGTCATGTCATCAGCGCAGAGGGGTTACACACGGAAGATGCCAAAGTTCACGCTATTGTCAAAGCGCCTGAACCCCAGAATGTGGCTGAGTTGAGGTCGTTTCTTGGGATGGTAAACTACTATGGCAAGTTTTTGCCAGATCTCTCTACAACACTGGCACCATTAATATTGTACAGTCTGCTCCAGAGGTCCACCAAATGGAAGTGGGGATCAAAGCAGAGGGAAGCTTTTCGACATGTCAAAGACCTGCTGCAGTCCGGCAGAGTTCTTACGCATTTCGACGATCAACTACCCCTCATTCTAGCATGTGATGCGTCACCTTATGGACTGGGAGCAGTCTTATCTCATCGAATGCCGAACGGGGAGGAGAGGCCAGTGGTTTTCTCGTCACGAACATTGACGCAATCTGAGAAAAACTACTCTCACCTCGACAAAGAGGCACTGGCCATCATTTATGGTGTTAAAAAGTACCATCTGTATCTGCACGGTCGTCGTTTTGAGATCAAGACAGACCACAAGCCGTTAACCTACATTTTCAGCGAATCTCGTGCTACGCCAACGATGGCCTCAGGCCGAGTGCAGAGATGGGCCCTCACCCTAGGTGGGTACGATTATTCAATACAGTACAAGGAGGGCAAGAACATGGCTAATGCTGATGCACTAAGCCGACTACCCCTTCCCATGCCCCATCTGGAAGTCCCGAGACCTCCTGAAGTTGTTCATCTCGTGAACTACTTGGATTCCACACCACTCTCCAGTTCTCGGATTAGAGTCTGGACAGACAATGACCCAGTACTCTCAGTGGTCAGGAGACGGGTGCAAGAGGGATGGCCAGCCGAGGACAGGGAGGACAGTCAAGACCTTCTGCCCTTTTTCCGAAGGAGGTATGAATTGAGTACAGAGGGGGGGTGTGTATGTGGGGGTGCAGAGTGGTGGTTCCCAAAAAGGGGAGGAAACAGGCATTGGATCTACTCCATGAGGCACATCCAGGGATGGCAAGAATGAAGTCTCTTGCCAGAGGGTACATGTGGTGGCCGGGATTGGACAAGGATATTGAGGTGTGTGTGAAAGAGTGTCACACTTGCCAGTCCACGAGGAAGTCTCCACCAGTAGTGCCACTTCACCCTTGGTCATTGCCTGAGAAAGTTTGGTCGAGAGTCCACATCGACTATGCTGGGCCAGTGGAAGGAAAGATGTTTCTCTTGATAGTCGATGCACGTTCGAAGTGGTTGGAGGTCCATGCCACTAGTACTTCAACTTCCGCTGCAACCATTGAACTTTTGCGGAAATCGTTTGCAGCATTGGGGTTACCAGAAGTGATTGTATCGGACAACGCCGCGACATTTACGAGTGAAGAGTTTGCTGAGTTCTTGAAGAAGAACGGGATACGTCATATCCGCTCACCTCCGTATCATCCTGCGTCGAATGGACTCGTTGAAAGAGCCGTTCAGACTTTTAAGGAGGGGCTCAAACGTCTAAAGTCTGGATCGTTGAACACACGATTGTCACAGTTTTTGTTGAGATATCGCATCACTCCGCATAGTTCCACGGGTTCATCACCTGCAGAGTTGATGATGGGCAGGAAACTACGTACCCAGTTAGACCTGCTACGTCCAGACCTGAACAGCAAAGTTCAGCAATCTCAGGATCGTCAGAAACGGGCTCATGATGCTCATTCGAGGACACGGCAGTTTGTTGTTGGTGGCACAGTGTATGCCAGGAATTATGGTCAAGGTCCCCTATGGCTGCCAGGACTGGTGGTAGGCCTTGAGGGATCTGCGTTGTACAGGATCCGTCTAACTGACAATCGAGTCGTACGCCGACATGGTGATCAGCTCCGTGTTCGGACAGATAACTGTGAGACTGATAGTCCTGCCGCTGATGCTGCACTGGAGGACATTCCAAGCCCATGCACTGGTGCTGAGCCTGAGACCATTGTTACTGAACAGAACAGTTCGCAGGTAGTACCTCAGACTGGGACTCAGAACTCAGAAAATCTGTCAATTCCAGTGTCTGATGTCGACCCGAGTGCTATTGAGATTTCATCAGAACGACCTACTGAACAGGCATCAGACCATGCTATGCCAGAGCTGAGAAGGTCAACTCGGGTGAGGCACCCACCTGCTCGTTATGCTGAACAGTGTGATGTTATTAGTTGGAATGTTGTATCTTTTTAGTTTAATTTGGTGTGTTGTAAACTAGAGAAGGAGGATTGTAATGTATTGGCGTTATTGGTTTATGTAACCAGGAAATGTATGTCATCATATTGTGTACGTCATTATAATTATATTGTGTATTGTTCGAGCTCGTAAAAAGAGATTACTTTTCAACTGTGACCTAGCTGGAGTTCGACCTAGCTGAAGTTCGGGTGCGGCATAACAATAATTATCATCAACACACTGCAATTCTCTCTCACTGGTGATTGGACCATCTTCATGCGCTGCCTCCTCATCTTGGTGACAGTGGCTGGGATGTCCACCACATCCTACTGGGCAGCCTGCTCCAGAGCTGTGTCAATGGCAATCAGTGTGCCAGTCCTCCCAACACCAGCACTGCAGAGAGACAGACACTGCCTTGATGAGCCATTCATGTCTAGATCTTGGATCCAACCCACACACACCATTCACAAAGACTGGGCACACCACACTTCTACTCCTATCCAGCCCACATGCAGTAAATCCATTTGTTGCTGACCTGCAGTGAACCAGTATGGATCCTCTGGAGGGATTCACCTGGGCCTTCATCCGACGGAGGTAGTTGAGGGTTGGCCCAGCATACTCTGGGACACCGTGGTCTGGCCAGGAAGTAAAGTGGAACTGGGTCACCTTCAGAGGAGTCCTCCCACCCTGGTCACACTGTGGGAGTAGAAGACCAAACAGGCATATGCAGGCATATGCATGGCTAGTACGCCAGTTACACAAGTGCACATATAAGTACAACGACAGCAACTCAACATAAAATTACCCCAATACTCACTGCAACAAGCAGCTGTCGGATCGTGTAGTCTGCAAGCATCTGCTGGTCTGTAAGGGTGACTTTGAATGGACCGTACTCCTGGGTCTCCTGACTGGGCCAGTACTGCTTACACTTCTGCTGTCCCCCCTCCACAACACTAGTTACCATGGCAACTACATGGATCTTCTCCTGCCACACCAGCCACCAGAAGTCAGTCTCCCTGGGTGGCCCATCCACTACATGCCCTCCTACTCACGGTGCTTCAACTCCACCTTCTGATTCAGCATTCAAAAGATAATAATTTCATGGCATGGGCTCCTCATATGGAATACTGCTTGTTTCAAAATTGGCACATGTATAATATTATATTAAAACAAGAACATGGATTTACTTTTAGCAGAAACTCATTATCTTAGTGTACATATGTGACAAAATAAACCAATCTTGAGATAAACAGTGTCCGATACTCTCCAACTCTGTCTAATGACTACACTCTACTAATAGCTTTGAGAGTGCATAATAACCATGAAGTTGTGGATGCAGCATTGCTGCCAGTAATCCACATGTTGTAGTAGCTGAGGACTGTGATCGACTGAAGTGCTCCAGAACATCCTGCAAAAGTCCTAGTACAGTGCAGAGTGCAGTAAACAATGCAGTCTCCATGGATACAGTGTTGTACACCACTGGGCCTCACTGCCATGGTACTCTGCAGCTACTGGATGGTACTAGCTGGAGGCCAGACTTGCTCTCTCTCAGGTAATTTCATGTTTCCTATAGTGGCAACAAACTCTATATATCATCACAACCTCAAAATGTGCATACTGTTGTGGGTCGTATTTATTCCATGCAGCTGTTCAATTTCATATTTCCATGATTCACTTTTCTGGACCTCACTCTACTTGCTTTTTCATACGAGCATGAAAGTGTTTCCACAATTCTATTTTTATGACAACTAGCTTCATGCATTCACCATCATGGGTGTGTATAGTGTCTTAATTTTCACTTCATACTATTAGCTACTGTGAGTGTAAGGATGAGGATGTTTGCAGACCCAATAGCTATCAGATTCTGATTTTATACTGCAACCACATTCTCCATCATCCATGCAGCTGCTGACTTTTCTGTTACTGTGAGTGCTGAGAGAGTGTATGGCCCAACTCCTGGTGCTAGAGTGACCTGGAACACAACAGTACCACCTGAGTGTGTGGCATCTGTCACAGTGGAGTTCAGAACTAGTAGCAGTGGGAGTGTAGTGAGATCCTACACAACTACCAATACATCAGAGACTGAGGTCATTCAGACTGGTCTCCAGTGCAATACAACCTACTACATCAGAGTGGTGGTTACTGGAGTAGCCTCACCTGGTACAGTGGAGAGCAACCAAGTGCAAGTGCTTATTGGAGGTAAAGTCAAACTCACTCTGTACTGTACAATTGTGTTGTGTATGCAATTAATTGTTACAGCAACTTTACTGAATGGTGTTATGACATATCACAGATATACCGGCCCCACTCAGAGTGAGAGCTGAAGCCACTGCAGACAACACAAGTATCAGAGTGTTGTGGGAGTGGTCACGTCAGGGTCTGCTCATGTGTCTTGACAGCGTTAGAGTTGACTACCAACCTGAGGGAGGCTCTCTGATGATGTACACAGTGGACAGTGCAACAGCAACCAATGCCACCTTGTCCAACCTCCCGTGCAACACACAGTACACCATCAGTGTTTTTGCCAGTGATGGTATGACTGGTAAAAGGACTCTCACCACAGTAGTGTCCCTACCAGCAAGAGGTATTGTAGCAGCTGATGGACACTTATTTTTGCCACATAGTATACACATTACTCTGTATCCCTCCAGCCCCTCCCACTCCCACTGAGGTCACTGTTCAGGTCATGAATGCCTCTAGTGTTAGGGTAGCATGGCAGTGGACTAGTTCAGGTCCAGCTCCCAGCTGCTTCAGCACCACCCGTGTGACCTACAGGCATCCTGAGGGAGGTGGTGAGTCCTCCCTGCAGCTCAAGAACTCATCAGCAACTGAGACCATCCTCCCTGATGTCCAGCCCACCACATGCTACACCATCACTGTGGTGGCCACTGCTGGAAAGCACAGGAGAGAGAGTGTTACAACAGCAGTGCTACGAGGTATGACCAGCACATTACTATATACGCTCATGCACTATACATATAATTTTGGTCTCTATCATGCACTGCAGGACCACAGAATCTCTCAGCAGCTGTGCTGTCCCCTACCTCAGTGTATTTGACATGGATGACTCCCTGTGTCAATGACACACAGCAATACCATATATACTACAGGGGGACATGTGGGACCTATGTTGATGAGGGCAGTGATACAAATCGTACTGAGTACACATTTGATGAACTCCAAGAAGGCATCAACTACACTTTCACTGTCAACCAGACTGGGTTTGGAAGAGGCAGAGATTTATCTACTGGCCCAGTGTATGCAATGACACTCAGAGCTGGTATGTGTGGTGGTGAAAGTGCCAATTTGTGGTATAGCAAAATCAACATTTTGCACAATCAGTCCCCTCAGGAGCTCCACAGTCGCTGGAGGTCACATTTGTACAACCGTCAGAAGTATTCCTCAGCTGGACAGAAGTCCCTTGTGTTCAACAAAATGGACCAATCACTGGCTATGCTGTGCGGTACTATGCAACCTGTGGTCCTGACAGAGATGAGCAGCAGAACAAGTCAGTAGTGACAACAGGAAGCATCATTGATGGTCTTACTCCAAACACTGAGTATGCTTTCCAAGTGGCAGCAGTGAACACCAATGGAACTGGCCCATTCAGTGAATCCATCACACTGGGAGGTAAGTGATGGATGTTAGCCGTACATGCCACCCCAAACGATTGATGCTTCTCTTTCTGTATACACAGGAGCTCCACAGTTGATGATGGTCAGTCCAGTAAACTCCACCACCATGACTGTCTCCTGGAGTGAGGTTCAGTGCTTCAATGGAAGTGGAGCAGTCACCCACTACCTTGTGCAGTATCATTCCATGTGTGGTGCTGTGCAGAATGTAACAACTGATGGTACAGTTCAAAGTATTTCAGGCCTCACTCCAAACATTGCTGTGTACACATTCCGAGTGGCAGCTATTGGTACTAATGGGGTGACAGGACCGTACAGCAATCCTGCAAATACATCAGTACCAGGCAAGTGCTAAAATGTAATGCAAATTTCATTTCATTTACGTAATAATTGACTCAAGATTGTATTGATTGCAGGTGCAACACCCATGTGTCCAGGTAAAACGTTTCTTGCTCATGTAATTCTGCTAGCTAGCTACGGTATCTCAAGAAGGCACTACAGACATTAAATGCCAAGTATCGAGAAGTATAACCTCATGCTCCTTGTGATCTGGCCGGTTGGAAACAAGCAAGCTGGAGCATTTCATATTGAATTCTTGCATTGCCTTTAAGTTAGCCGAGATATGGGAGCCTACATTTAACCAAGTTTCCAGGTCTCTTATTGCTTGTGTTGCAAATTAGCCCAGGTGGTTCACAGACATTATTATTTTGGCAAGCACTCAAGCAGGAAGTGCAATAGTCTCATGGATTCATGCGCTGAAATGTGTTGTTGAAGTGCATGGATTGAGGTTAAGACTGATCTTATTTTTGGGATGTCAGCTAATAAACCTGTCTGTATGTGTGCAGATGGGCTTAGTTCATCCACTGATCCTGGAACCACTAGGCCATCCACTGATCCTGGAGCCACCAGGCCATCCACTGACCCTGGAGCCACCAGGTCATCCACTGACCCTGGAGCCACCAGGTCATCCACTGATCCTGGAGTCACCAGGTCATCCACTGACCCTGGAGCTACCAGGTCATCCACTGACCCTGGAGCCACCGGGTCATCCACTGACCCTGGAGTCACTGGGTCATCCACTGACCCTGGAGCCACCAGGTCATTCACTGACCCTGGAGCCAGGCCATCATTGGACCCTGGCTTGCTGGCAGGAGTTTCTTTGGTTCTCGTTCTGCTGATGCTTGCAGCAGCCTGCATTGTCACCCTCATTATCTGGTGGAGGTAAGACTTTGTCAAGTGCATGTTTAAGTACTTTTCAGAGTATTCCACACTCTATTTATGGTAGCTACTCCAGTGTATGGCTTTCCTCTAGCAGAAGAAAAGGAAAGGGCATGAAGGTCACTGCAGTGGAATTGCCTGAAATACCAGATACTGACAGCACAGTAGAACAGGATACAGCTACAGCTGTTGACAACATCTACTGTGAGCGAATTCCGAGTGAGTTAATGTATTGCATCGCTTATCATGGGCATTCACATGAAATTGTTGTTCTGAGCAACTATACAAGTCCAAGCACAAAGGCAAACTACAGCTGTATCCCATTGTTATCACCGCGATGACATCATGCACTCTTGTGCAAAATTACAGCCTACAGAAAGCCTGTACTCATTGGCAGAGATTCAAGGCCTTATCAAGGTTTGAACTGACAGGTGTCCTCTCAGGGCTGCAAATGAGCAAACAAGAGCGGCAAGTGCTTGGTCATTGCAGTCTAGTACATTGCAGTATGGCAGTTGGCACTTGCAAGCGGGGTGTAATATTATTAATTCTGATGATAAGTGTGCCTGAGCAGTTTGTGAGTGCATTTATAGCTATAGTCTTTACAGTATGAATTAGCAGTGTTGTAAATTGCAGACTCACTTTATGAGCAGTGTTGCAATAACTACATTACCAACACCCACACAGCCTCCCCACCGACCATTGTGGATTACCAGCAGATGGCACTGTCTTTGGAGGGGGAGCAGGTCACCCTGACAGTGAAGATTGCTGGCAGCCCCACCCCCACTATCACATGGCTCTTCAATGGGAAGAAGGTGAAGGATGACTACTCCACTGAGGTGGGGAAGGATGGATCACTGACTCTCACGTGTGTGGAGCTGAAGCATGCTGGCACCTACACTTTCAGTGTCAGCAACAGTGTGGGCAGTGTGGAGGGGTGCACCAAACTGGTCGTCCACACTGAGGATGAGGACTGTACCAGTGCACCCAAAGTCGAGAGCAACCCAGTTGCTAAGGAAACGTTTGGAGAGTATGTTTCCAGCCTTCATACACACAACAACACTGCTTTCTTTTCACAATATCAGGTAATAAAATTAAGCACCTCCACACACACACACAACAGTGAATTGTCCTCGATCCGCTATAGACCTTGCCCTCTGGGGAAGAAGGCCATCAGGTGACCATAGGCATTGCCTCATCAAACAGGCTCCTGAATCGATTCAGAAACATCACAGCTTGTGAGCCAAGTTATTTGTGTTTACTGTAATAGCTAATTAATTTTATTAAGAGATGTGGTTACACTTTTGTGATAGATGACCATTATCGTGTTGTTTTGGAGCCCATCTCTGGAAGAGTGAATTGTGAACACGAATACATCAACGCCTCCTACATAGATGTAAGATCCTCTACACAATAGCTATACAATATGTATATATCAAGTACTACATCCGACACACAGGGCTATTCTCAATGCAGGAAGTACATTGCCACCCAGGGTGAGCTAGTAATAATCTCGGTGGTATGCATTGAAGTATTGACACAAACCTTTGCAGGTCCCCTCCCAAACACTGTCACTGACTTCTGGTGGCTGGTGTGGCAGGAGAGGATCCATGTAGTTGCCATGGTAACTAGTGTTGTGGAGGAGGGACAGCAGAAGTGTGAGCAGTACTGGCCCAGCCAGGAGACCCAGGAGTACGGTCCATTCAAAGTCACCCTCACAGACCAGCAGGTGTTTGCAGACTACACCATCCGACAGCTGCTTGTTGCTGTGAGTGTTGTGGCAGTCCTCACATTTATATCTGTATTTATATTAAGGCAGTTTGACTGCAAGATTACACTAGTCTTGTCAGCTGCAGCCCACTTGAGTGGTAACTTGCGTACTAGCCATGCCTGTTTGGTCTTCTGCTCCCACAGTGTGACCAGGGTGGGAGGACTCCACTGAAGGTGACCCAGTTCCACTTTACTTCCTGGCCAGACCACGGTGTTCCAGAGTATGCTGGGCCAACCCTCAACTACCTCCGTCGGATGAAGGCCCAGGTGAAGCCCTCCAGAGGATCTATACTGGTTCACTGCAGGTCAGATAGAAATGGATTTACTGCATGTGGGCTGGATAGGAGTAGAAGTGTGGTGTGCCCAGTCTTTGTGAATGGTGTGTGCGGGTTGGGTCCAAGACATGAATGGCTCATCAAGGCGGTGTCTGTCTCCCTGCAGTGCTGGTGTTGGGAGGACTGGCACACTGATTGCCATTGACACAGCTCTGGAGCAGGCTGCTCAGGAGGATGTGGTGGACATCCCTGCCACTGTCACCAAGATGAGGAGGCAGCGCATGAAGATGGTCCAATCACCAGTGAGCAGCTACAAAAGAATTGATGGGGTGATAAATAGTTTTGAGTTCACATCACTTGGCAACTTTTGTCTCAGTCTGTAGCAGGGTGAAACATGCTGTATAGAGTTTTCACATGCTCATTACAGAAGTGTGCACATGTAGGTTTAGCCTTGTTCCCAGGCCGTGTGGCCTGGGAACGAGGCTAATGCAGGTTGTGCCAATATCCCTCTCTGTGACCCAACCAGGAGCAGTATGCGTTCATCCATGATGCTGTTCTGGAGTCCCTAACCTGTGGGGACACCCAGATCCCAGCCTCGGGACTGGTCGGCGCCATTGAGAACCTGAAGCAGAGAGACAGTGAAACTGGGAGGACAGGATTCGAGACCCAGTTCCATGTATGTCATAACAAGTGGACCTACACATGCTTAGGCTCTGTTGCCTCGTACTAAAATTCAACAGTTTCAGAGTGCACATAAATATCTGTTTCTACAGGACAAACAAACAGATAACTATTAGCTATTATAATAACATCATCAGGGCCACACACTGTTTGTGAGTACACATGTATAACTACATTTGCTGTCAAACAAACAGATGGCTATTAGCTATTGCCACATTATCAGGGCCACCATGCACATGCACTGTTTTTGAGTACACATGCACTTTAGCTGTTTATGCATGCAGCACAAACAGGATGGCTATTACAGTGTAGCTATTGCCATCGACCATTTGTCTGTACCAACAGGTCCTCAGTCTGGTGACTCCTAAACCTACTGAGGTCATCAGAACCTCCGCCTTCCGCTCCCCTGATGTAAACAGGAGCATGGACTTCCTGCCACGTGAGACAAAGAAATTGATAATGATAAAATTGGAGCTATAACATTTTTTTTGAACACACATGCAGCTGACACCTGGAGAGTTGTACTGAAGGGCGAGAGTAATGACTATATTCACGCCAGCTTTGCACATGTGAGAGCAGCATGATCTGTGTCACTGCTTGTACTGAATGCTAAAGATCGTTGTGAGTAGATGTGCAGCACTTTAGAGCTGACATAATACATGGTGCACTGAAATCTTTGCAGTTTGATCCCGCATTATTATCAATTGGTAGTGGAATCGCAATAGTTAAATACCCCGAACTCCTATTCAGTGTGCTCTTCACATCTTGTTATAGAATAAAATTAATACAGAGTTACTGTGTTGGTAATACACTTCAACTCGGCCTTCTCCAAGAGGAACTTTGTCTGGCTGTGATTTATTGACCTGAATCGTAAGGATGATGTAATAGATTTGGATTCTGTTAAGCGCTTTATTGGGGAAGAATATCATCATCGTCCAGATCGATCTGTTTCTCCATTCTTGAAACTGCACACACATGCAGGGCTACAAGCAGTACAAGGGGTTTATCATCACCCAGGCTCCAATGAAGATCACGTGCCGAGACTTCTGGAAGATGATCTATGAGAGGGAGTGTGGGGTGGTCGTGATGCTGTCAGACCTGGTGGAGAATGGAAGGGTACGATATAGCCCTGCTGACATTGTAGCATGAGTGACAACTGTAGCTATACATCTTAGTTGCATAGTGAACTGAAAAGGTCAGGCTGCAAGCTGCACATACCAGAGGAGATTTCTATATATAAACTTTCTTACTTGCTGTCATATAAGATTTGATACTCCTCTCCTCCCTGCAGGAGGTGTGTCACCAGTACTGGCCCACTGGTGACACCAAGGGGGGGAAGAAGTTTGGGGAGTTCAGTGTCTCTGTCCTCCAAGCCACTCAGCAGGACGGCTTCATACAGCGCATGCTCAGTGTCACCAACCCCAAGGTAAGGGGCGGGCATGTGTGATTGTCTGAGTTATTCATAGTTGTTATACCTAATTGTTGGCTTTGAGTAATATTATATGCTTGTGCACACTTCCACACTCTGTATCTGAACTTAGCCCCTGCTCACTCACGTACCTCCTGCCTTTGATCTTGCAGTCTGGCCAGGTGCACAAGGTGACCCAGTTCCAGATGTCATGCTGGACCCCTGAGGGTCTGTGCACCTCCCCCTATGCTATCATTGACATCATTGAGCAGGTGTTGGTGATACAGAGGAGGACCGGAAACAGACCCATTGTGGTCCATGGCAGGTGAGCCTACTGGGTCCTTCTCCCATTGTGCACACAGTGTATACGAGATTAATATCCTGAACTAATTTTTTTTGTTTCTCTTTTTCCCTTCCACACACACACACATGCACTTCCATAATGCACACACAAATACACACATCTCATGCAGTGACACGGTGAGTCGGTGTGGGGTGTTCTGTTCTCTGATCAATGTCACTGAATGCTGCAAGACGGAGGGCATTGTGGATGTGTTCCAGGTGGTGAAGGCACTCCGCATCCAGAAACCAGGCAGTGTGCTCTCTGTGGTAAGCTCGAGGAAATTGTATTGATGTAGTTGCATCTTCAGAACCCATATTTAGAGGGGATTGCCATACGTAGATGGATTGCCATACATCCATATTTAGCGAGATTGTGGTCCTGACTCCACAGTCCATGTTGGGATATATGCTACAGGCTTCTTTTACTGTCCTATATATAGAACTTCATTGCTTGCTTGAACACAACACCCCCCTAAACTGCTATCTGCATACCGCACCATTCACAGGAACCGATATAGTGCACATTATCACAGAGGTTTTCAGAGGTAATAATGTTGGTAACTACATATTTGTCTGTCTCTTTCCTGCAGGAGCAATATCGCTACATATTTGATCTGATGCTGTTGTTCCTTGATTCATTCAGCATCTACTCCAATTTTAAGTAAACTTTTGCTGTCATACAGTTATTACAGACAGTGCACTTTGACTCGCGTGTAGCTATAGTGCTGGCAACAACGTTGTGTATGTATCATCACAGTAATTATTTCAGTGTGGACATGGTAGCTTATGTAAACAGCAAGTTCATTTCTCTGATGCATTGCATTGGTAGCCAATTGCCATAACAACCTTTCTGTCGTTATGAGATATGCACATAGGTAGCATTAATCAGTGGTATAATTGAAGGGCTCATAGCAAGAGAGGGCCAACCCAAACCCCTGATTTGCATAATTATGACTACATGAACTACACGAACCAATATAATTATACGAATAGTTCTTTTCAGTGGAGGGTTCATTTTGCAAGTGAGTGAACAAACGATAGTTAAAACGAAATTACTACACCGTTAGCCATGTGTACCAATCGTTCTCCATTATCAAAACAAGAGATAGTCATTTGAGTCACAGCCTTACATTAAAAGAGGTGTTAGACTCCTTCCAGTATTTGAATGTGAGTTAGCTATAGCTTCTAAACCCTACAATTGCTAATTCTACTCACAGGTTGATGTTTGGAAGAAGTAACTAAACTTTGGTCTCAGTATCTAACTTTGGTAGCTAATGTTAGATACTGAGACCAAGAGATCTACACAATCCAGAAACCTGAAGGCTCCAGGCTGTATGTAGCATCTTGAGTGAAGCGAGGCACTCAGTACTAACTGAGGCATCTGCTATATTATATTGAAACAGATGACTTGTATGATGCTGATCTCGCCGTTGTGCAACCTCTGCTCCACCTAGAGGAGTTAGCTATACCTTCTTCAGTGAGCTAGCTGTACATTTGAGTGCAAAATGGGTGGAGCCACATGCAGTAACAAGCCCAAACTTTTCATGATGAAAGTTAACGTTGCTATTACGTAGATGCTTCAGCCAATAAGATCTAACATCGGGATCTAAGAAGCAAGTATCTAAGTTATACCAGCAATCGAATTGCAAACATGATCATCAAGGTGGCATCAATACCACAACTTGTATACATTCTACATACCACTATATACAGAGGAACTTGAACTGGTAAGAGTAAACTGTGCATATAACTTGAACAAACACCCCATGTGTTAGTCAACACTTAGGTCAAGTGTTTTCTGTGCACTTTGCGACAAATTCATACGGGTCATCATCAATCACCTCATACTCAGCCTCAATGTCATGTTGTGATGAGCTTGTAGTGACCTTTCCATACGCCTCACACTTTTCCATAGGAATGCTGTATTATAAGCAAAGTGTGTGGAGGTAATAATAACCCAAATCCTAATACATGTATGCCCGTATAGTTTCCGTCTAGGCAGAATTCCTTCCAATTATATGCACTGTTACACAAGATTCATACCTGGCAATCTCTTGGGTAGTTTTATTATTCGAGAGGTTTCTAGCTCTTCTCCTAAACCTGTATGTCACGGTGTGTATGCAAGAAGTAGCTCAAATGACGTACTTAGCTAACTGCATGATCTTAGCTCACCATAATATGCCCATGAACACGATGGACACACCCACAAAAATTATCACAGTTAGTGTCCCTATCACTCCTCCTGCAATTGCTCCAACCAGACCGCCCCCTCCCCCTCCCACTTCGCCTCCTGCAAGTAAATTAACAACACATAGCAAATACTGCATGAGAACTCAAGTCACTAATCAGAGAAAGTCTAGATACAACCTATATCACTCCCATGAAGCTATACAGGATAGGATAGGATAGGATAAATTTTAATTTTTAACAGGTGAGTCCCATCAGCCTGGGGCTGGTCTCCCTGGGAGTCCTGTGTGACAAACAGGACTTGTCTTCACTTGACAGAGTAGACCTTTCTCCCTCTTCCTGCCGTCCGTTCACAATCACCACGGCAGCCACCTCAAACTGCTCTCCTCCCTGCACTACTCCCCAGCTGGACCTCCCAGGGAAGAGCACACTCCCCTCTCCCCCTGTCCCGGAGTAGTACACCTTGTAGTAGTCAACGTCCTGGGAGGGGAGGCGCTGCCAAGAGACATTCACAGCTGTTGGGTTGAGAAACTGAACACCAACACCCTCCACCAGACCTGTTCAGGCCAGGAGAATGAGAGGTCATGAGTTGTGTCTCACTACAGCACAGCACATGTAACTCTCACCAATGGGACGGGTGGTCTGAACCATACGCTGCTGTAGTCCCACCCCAGCTGAAGTGAAGGGGGTCACAACAAACACGTAGGATGTCTCTGGGGCCAGTCGAGCCACCCTGTAGGTGGTGGTGTTCCCACTCAGACTCAATGTGCCAATGAAGTGCTCACTGTTAGAAAGTCCGTAGCCAAGTTCATACTGTGTAATGCTACCACGCCCATCAGTTGGAGGGTCCCAGGTGACCACCACGGACACAATGTCTGGTATGACCTCTAGAGAGGTCACTCCACCAGGTACTAGGAGAAGGAGGGGAGACATTGGGTGGGTGCTACTGGTGGTAAGCGAATTGCTTACCTCCTATAATCATGGCTGTCACTGGACTGCTGAAAGGTCCTGTGCCGGCAGTGCGATGCTTTGCTGCCACTTGAATACTGTACTCTGTAAATACAGCCAGCCCACTGATGGGATGCTCATAGGGGGGAACAGTTGCCTCAACCTCAGAGCTGCTGCCTGCTCTAGGATGATATCGTATGGTGTAGTCAAGCACATTGCCATTCCGGTCCCCACAAGGTGGGGGACTCCACCTGACCAAGATGGTGGTAGGTCCAGTGGCAGAGGCATTGACAAACTGGGGAGCACCAGTGGGGGCTGGAGGCACAGAGTGACAGGGCAAGCCATACTACACATCAGATACATACTAAGAATAGCACTACAGTACCTACCAGTAGCCTGTGTCATTCCCATTCCAGCAACAGAATAAGGTCCAAGTCCCTCAAAGCCCCTGGCCCTCACACGGATACTATAGGTTGTAAACGGCTTGAGGTTTCTAAGGGTGTGCTGGATAACGCTCCCTCCCTCCACCACCTCCCTCCCTCCCTGGTATTCAGGACAAGAGTCGACCGGCGAGAAGGTGACCTCAAAACCATCAGTGACCTCCCCTGAAGATGGGCTTCTCCATGAGACAAGGATGCTGGTAGAGGATGGCATAGTTGCCTGCACGTCAGTGGGAGCACCTGGCACTGAGGATCACAACACAGGGAGGTGTGTATGGTTCAATGCTACATATGCTGTACAGAATCACACATCACTCACACAGCAATATAATTATACAGAACTTACATCTCAGCACAACATTCACTGGAGCACTTTGTTCACTGGGGAGGTTGGCATAAGCAATCACACTGATGGAATACCTCACCCCTACACTGAGGTTGCCAAGGATGTGCTCCACTGCATTCGGGTCTTCAATGTTGACTGAGTTCACATCTGAACTGGTGTTAGTGGTGGTGAGCACCTGGTACCCACTGACATTGGCAGGTGGAGTCCAGGTGACCCTGACCTGGTTGTTGCCAATAGCCTGTGCTGTAACATTACCAGGTGGTCTGGAGGGAACTGCAGTGAGAGAATGAGGTGAGTAGCTGAAGAAAGAGTACAACAATACTAGCTGCAGTTCACTGCTGAGGGTGATATTGACAGTATCAATTGCAGTAGACATAACACTGCCAATGCTCCAATCTGAGGATCTTTTATGTGCAGTTGGATAACAGGCTACATTCACTTGCACTAGAACACTTACACTAGCTGACTGTTTACGTACCCACAACATTGAGGTCTGCAGAGTGTGATCCTCTGTCATTGGCAACAGTGCAGGAGTACTCCCCAACCAGGCTTCCCTGCACAGTCAGCAGGCTGTTGTAGGTCGTGGAGGTTGCATTTCCCAACACCCTGCTGATGGAGTATGGACTGTTGCTGTTGAGCGTCTCTCCATTACGGGCCCATGTGACAGTGGTGGGAGGGGAGTGGGAGGAGGTGCAGTTGAGGGTGAAGGAAGGCGGGCGGGAGGAAAGGGCTGTGAGCAGATGGAACCTCACTGGAATCTCCAGAACTGGACCACCTGAGAGGGAACAGTGCGATGCTTCACATACACACACTCCAGCAACGTTGTCTGCACAGTTGCTCACTTGAGTTTTCATATGTGCTGGTCTGGTATATTCCAACGTAGAGGGTTCGCTGCACTCTGCTCTCATCTGGTATGCGACATGTGTACACCCCCTCTGCATCTGAGGTGAAGTCAGCTTCACCTCTCAAGAGTACCACATGTCGAACTCTTGACAGTGGAGTAAATACTGAACCAGGAGAACGTGTCACTTCCTCTCCGTTTGGATAGATCCATTCCCCAATGTCATTCACATTCAGGGCAGAGACACAGGATAGGCCATCACGGGATATGTTTCCAGGGTGCAGGATGGTGCTGTTGGGTATAACTGTGTTGCATACTGTGCCATCAAGGCAGAGGCGCACACCTATGGTTACAAATAAGAGGAAATAGCTGGAAAAAACTGCCGAAACAACAGTAGCTACCCACATCTGTGAAGTGTTGTACGCTTGGATAAGACCATTCACTAGTGTTCATCTTAGATTATGTTTCCAGATGCAGTGACTTTCCTGTTTTTGGACTCTGTGATCACGAAGAGGTGGAGCCAACAATATGAAAAATTAGCCGAAGTAACAGCGAAATGAAGTGCCTTGACTTCAGTCAGGTAGCTACACGTAGAGGTTTTGTTTTGCTATTTGCTATTGTTTAAGTCCCTTCCAAACGTTTTTGGGGTCTAGCTATGACGCGAGATTACACACACGACAGACAGACAGATGATGAACAGACAGAATAAAACGATTGCTTAACCCCACTTCACACATGTGCGCACAGGGTAATTATGTGTTTTGTCTGCAACCAGTGGCGTAGCCAAACCCGGGCCTACGCCCGGGCGTCAGTATGATCGTCACATAAAAATTATTTTCCATGTACATTGCACATATGCAATACACATGCGCAAAGTATAGTATGACATGTGTACTAAATGGCGAAACCTCGAAGGCAACGGAGTCTTCTGGAGTGCTCCAAGTGGACTGAAGAAGACAGTGCAGAAGGGAACGAGTCTGTGGCATTGGCAAAAAACGCTTAGAATTAGTAGGCTTGGGCTACCAGCTTACATTTCCTTCCCACGTGGAGATGGAGGCATTCACGGATTGCATTTTTTCATGGTCATTTTCCAGTTACCTAGATGGGCTCTCTCGTAGCACTGCCACCACTTTCTGGTTCCATTTCTGTGATTTGCACGGATCATGGATTGACACCACACACCTCTATTCACTACCTTCAGCAGTGGCAGTACTCAGGCCCTGGCATCACAGAAATCCTAGCTACGCCACTGTCTGCAACACTAGACAGTTACGGTACACAGCCGTAACTGTACTGTCACAAATGCAATTTACTCCATCATATGTTGGCTTGGAAATTAGCGCGGGTACACGCGCCGTATACTTAATTAAGCGCTATTTCATAGTTTTTTTTGTCGCCAAAAATAAAGCCGTGTGATCCGACCTGGACTTGGAAGACCGTATTGAAATAGGCACAAACTGTATAGAAAGGGCCGGACGAAGCATTTTTGTAAATACTGATGACCGTTCCGAAGTTATACGACGCTGTATTCCAAAGAGGGGAGTCAAGATGGCGGTTATTCACACTCAAGAGTCGTTCTTTCGACGACTGCTCAACCTAGCCACAAAACACTTACGTCCCGCCCTAGAGCTTCCTATGGCGTGTCTCCCAGCAGTAGAATCGATTTGCTGGTGGTCTTCGCACTGTAGATTTTTGGCGAATAGTTTGCTGGAACCGATTTAACCAGCGTACAACGGCTACAGTGTGAGCTACTGTAATGATGATTAGTCTGTATGTTGTCTACCATCCCTGCTTTGTGTCGAGAACGTTTGATTTCACTAGCATACTTTCTGTGTGAGAAAAATGGGCTTGAACAAATTGTCTGGCCACGCCCACAACGCGGGGATCCCGTAACCTTAAGCTTGTTCCCAGGCCCCCACCCAAGTTTTTGGTGTTTGCAGTACAAAATAGCTAGGAGGCCTGGTACTTAGTTTCAACCGTACCGCAAGTGACGGATGGCTGGGCGACACCACAAGTGATGGATGGCTGGGTGGCACCTGGGAATGTGCATGTGGCTAGAAATTATGGGCCTACAGAATTCTGACCGTTGAGCTCTTCTTTACCATTCCCTGATGCATTAAAGCAGTAATTGAAATAGCCCACATCGGACTTTCAACTTCAAATTTTCCTTCCCATGCCTTGGTGATCACATTGAGCCTTGATACGAATACAGCTCCCAAGTGCAGCTATATAGTCCATTATGGGCTCCTGCTTCCTCCAGCTACCTCTGCATCTGCATCTCCATATTTACTACATAATTTCATAGTGTATGCACTTATTATAGATCTAATACGTATGACTACAGTGCAGTTCAGCAGCTCACCAGAAGCTGGGGGTTGTTGGGAAGAACGTCGCTGAACAGAGCAGAGGACTATCACAATGGCATAGAGTGGTAACGAGAATGCCATATCTGAAACACAGATCTAGAGCAGTCAACTGCAGAATAATAGTTTAGTGACGGTTCTTACTAGTTATGCTTTATTACCTGGGGCTCTCGTTGGGGTCAGCTTGATCAGCTCAGCAGCAGCATTCCATCGCGCATGCATGGGTGTGGCTTTCCCACCCAGCGCAAACTAAGTGCAAACTATGAATAATAGTGCGACTCGAGGTAGATAATACGATATGGCGTTCCCAGTTTACTTTCTTGTGCTAGTCCTCTGCTCTGTGCCCAGACGTTCTACCCAACAACCTCCGGCTTCTGGTGAGTTGCTGTACTTCCCATTCATGTTGCCCCCGGTTCAGTATATTACCCTGCATGGATGTCGATGTCTTGTTGTGTCGACTAAACTGCGCTAGCTAGAATACTGATCTCGCTTAACTTTGTAGTCGATCGAAGTTGATGACAGGAATGGTAATATGTGGGGGTTATAGCTACACACAAACTGTACAAAATAGACCGACCAGTATCTTCAGATTTAATTTGTATAGAACTAGCTACATAATTGTGTAGTTAGCTGTGTATGTCTGGCATATATTTTCACCTGCCTCCCTTCTCCTAATGCACTCTACTGTTCTACATGACCCCTCCAACTATTCATCTTGTACTAATAGGGGTACCTAGCCTGTATATGTGTGTGCATGAGTGTCGTTTACCGTGATTCCTGTAAATTGATGGTAAGCGGAATTACATTTTTTCCTAGTCTAGCCTTGCATTGCAAATGACACACAGCAGTAGCAACCTGTGCTAATCAGGTGTGCAATCCAGACTGACGGAACAGACAAAGGACTAAGTACAAAGCATGCAAAAATGTGCAAAGTGAGGCGTTTCAGACCATTCCTGCACCAACTCTTGAGGATGCTGTTTTACTGCCTTCACATCCTCGCTACAATGCAGTCAGTGTTGCTGATCAGTGCCTAGTGGATTCATTTCCTCCAGTGTATTTCAGAACTCTTATTCATAGTCCTGCAGGTTATGACAAACCTGCTCTTATTTGACTTGCTGTCTGAACACGTGCAGGTGTGCGCCTCTGCCTTGATGGCACAGTATGCAACACAGTTATACCCAACAACACCATCCTGCACCCTGGAAACATATCCCGTGATGGCCTATCCTGTGTCTCTGCCCTGAATGTGAATGACATTGGGGAATGGATTTATCCAAACGGAGAGGAAGTGACACGTTCTCCTGGTTCAGTATTTACTCCACTGTCAAGAGTTCGACATGTGGTACTCTTGAGAGGTGAAGCTGACTTCACCTCAGATGCAGAGGGGGTGTACACATGTCGCATACCAGATGAGAGCAGAGTGCAGCGAACCCTCTACGTTGGAATATACCAGACCAGCACATATGAAAACTCAAGTGAGCAACTGTGCAGACAACGTTAGCTAGCGTTGCTGGAGTGTGTGTATGTGAAGCATCGCACTGTTCCCTCTCAGGTGGTCCAGTTCTGGAGACCCCAGTGAGGTTCCATCTGCTCACAGCCCTTTCCACCCGCCCGCCTTCCTTCACCCTCAACTGCACCTCCTCCCACTCCCCTCCCACCACTGTCACATGGACCCGCAATGGAGAGACGCTCAACAGCAACAGTCCATACTCCATCAGCAGGGTGTTGAAAAATGCAACCTCCACGACCTACAACAGCCTGCTGACTGTCCAGGGAAGCCTAGAGGGAGAGTACTCCTGCACTGTTGCCAACGACAGAGGATCACACTCTGCGAACCTCAATGTTGTAGGTATGTAAACAGTAAGTGTTGTTGTGCAAGTGGATGTCGCTTGTTATCCAACTGCACAGAAAGATCCTCAGATTGGAGCATTGACAGTGTTATGTCTACTGCCAATATCACCCTCAGCAGCTAGTATTGTTGTACTCTTTCTTCAGCTACCCGCCTCATTCTCTCACTGCAGCTCCCTCCGGACCACCTGGTAATGTTACAGCACAGGCTATTGGCAACAACCAGGCCAGGGTCACCTGGACTCCACCTGCCAATGTCAGTGGGTACCAGGTGCTCTACACCACTAACACCAGTTCAGATGTGAACTCAGTCAACATTGAAGACCCGAATGCAGTGGAGCACATCCTTGGCAACCTCAGTGTAGGGGTGAGGTATTCCATCCGTGTGGTTGCTTATGCCAACCTCCCCAGTGAACAAAGTGATCCGGTGAATGTTGTGCTGAGATGTAAGTTCTGTATAATTATATTGCTGTGTGAGTGATGTGTGATTCTGTACAGCATATGTAGCATTGAACCATACACACCTCCCTGTGTTGTGATCCTCAGTGCCAGGTGCTCCCACTGACGTGCAGGCAACTATGCCATCCTCTACCAGCATCCTTGTCTCATGGAGAAGCCCATCTTCAGGGGAGGTCACTGATGGTTTTGAGGTCACCTTCTCGCCGGTCGACTCTTGTCCTGAATTCCAGGGAGGGAAGGAGGTGGTGGAGGGAGGGAGCGTTACCCAGCACACCCTTAGAAACCTCAAGCCATCTACAACGTATAGTATCCGTGTGAGGGCCAGGGGCTTTGAGGGACTTGGACCTTATTCTGTTGCTGGAATGGGAATGACACAGGCTACTGGTAGGTACTGTAGTGCTATTCTTAGTATGTATCTGATGTGCAGTATGACTTGCCCTGTCACTCTGTGCCTCCAGCCCCCACTGGTGCTCCCCAGTTTGTCAATGCCTCTGCCACTGGACCTACCACCATCTTGGTCAGGTGGAGCCCCCCACCTTGTGGGGACCGGAATGGCAATGTGCTCGACTACACCATACGATATCATCCTAGAGCAGGCAGCAGCTCTGAGGTTGAGGCAACTGTTCCCCCCTATGAGCATCCCATCAGTGGGCTGACAGTGTTTACAGAGTACAGTATTCAGGTGGCAGCAAAGCATCGCACTGCCGGCACAGGACCTTTCAGCAGTCCAGTGACAGCCATGATTATAGGAGGTAAGCAATTAACTCACCACCAGTAGCACCCAACCAATGTCTCCCCTCCTTCTCCTAGTACCTGGTGGAGTGACCTCTCTAGACATCATACCAGACATTGTGTCCGTGTTGGTCACCTGGGAGCCTCCAACTGATGGGCGTGGTAGCATTACACAGTATGAGCTTGGCTACGGCCTTTCTAACAGTGAGAACTTCATTGGCACAGTGAGTCTGAGTGGGAACACCACCACCTACAGGGTGGCTCGACTGGCCCCAGAGACACCCTACGTGTTTGTTGTGACCCCCTTCACTTCAGCTGGAGTGGGACTACAGCAGCGTATCGTTCAGACCACCCGTCCCATTGGTGAGAGTTGCATGTGCTGTGCTGTATTGAGACACAACTCATGACCTCTCATTCTCCTGGCCTGAACAGGTCTGGTGGAGGGTGTTGGTGTTCAGTTTCTCAACCCAACAGCTGTGAATGTCTCTTGGCAGCGCCTCCCCTCCCAGGATGTTGACTACTACAAGGTGTACTACTCCGGGACGGGGGGAGAGGGGAGTGAGCTCTTCCCCGGGGGGTCCAGCTGGGGAATAGTGCGGGGAGGAGAGCAGTTTGAGGTGGCTGCCGTGGTGATTGTGAACGGACGGCCGGAGGAGGGAGAAAGGTCCACTCCGCCAGGTGGAGGTGGAGGGACTGCTCCACCAGGTGAAGACACATCCCTGTGTAGCCTCCATGGGAGTGTAGCCTCCATGGGAGTGACATGGGTTGCAGACTTTTCCAGGCCATTGATTTGTTCACTTGGTCTAATTCGATCTAATTGAGTGTTGCTCGTTTGCTCTGCAGGGGGAGGAGGGGATGGTTTTG